>OY015313.1:76740945-77356191 GCA_955612985.1 Cheilosia scutellata | reverse complement strand
TATAGATTCCCAAAAAAAATACGCCTAAAGTGACAACACAAATCAGAAGTCACGAGCCTGCTCCACCTCAGAGGTAGGCGCTAGACAGTACAGCACCAGCTTCATGAAAAATCATGAAACAGTTTTTCTTCTTGTCTATGCAACTCTGAGTCAATAAACAGACCCATTAATAGATTATTTTTAATTTGAACAGTTTGTTTATAACTTTTAAATCATCAACCCACAATACCTACACTACAGTTAAACTAATTTTTTTGCATGACAACACTGACACAATAATTGGATATAGAAATTAGAATTTGTAAAATCGCGTTAGTGTGGGTCAGGCTCAGGGCACTAATCAAAATCATTATCATAATCAATGCTTTTCGTTTTTCTTATCAACAAAACTAATTGCGAGGTACCATTTATAGATTGTATAGCCACTGTTACTCTACAGCACAGAATACGTTGTAATGTCTGACCTAAAGGATAAAACGATTTTGGTTACTGGTGCTGGCCAGGGTAAGCATTAACGAATAGTACATTCTATTAGATCAAACTTTGATTATGGTTTTATGGGTTTCCTCTCCCTGGAACAATGACATTATTTAATTTTGTTGTTGCATGCAATAACTAAATTCCTCGTCCGTGCGATACCCTTGACCTTGGCATCGTTTTGCATTTATGTTTGTTACAAGCCTCTACTTATCCTCTACTAATAAATACATTTTAAGGGATTGGAAATGCATTATGCAAACACCTGACAACATTGGGGACAAAAGTAATTGCAGTCTCTCGCAACATTGAACACTTAAAAGCACTACAAGCAGAGTGTTCGTCGCTCGAGACTATTCAAGCTGATCTGAACAATTGGAAAGAAACAAAAGAAGCACTATCAGATGTACCCCCATTAGATGGACTGGTGAACAATGCAGGAGTTGCTATTATTAAACCTTTCGCCGACCTCACGGAAGAAGACTTTGACTCGTATGTTATATTACACAAATCGGTCGACATGAATCTAATCTCATATAATTATTCCAGCACATTCAACGTTAACATCAAAGCCATTTTCTGTGTAACACAAGCATTATCGGATAAGCTTAAATATGGGGCAACCATTGTAAATGTATCGTCTTTAGCATCGACAAGAGCATTTGAAGGTCATGCTGCATATGGAGCGTCAAAGGCGGCAGTTGACTCACTAACGAAGGCGTTAGCATTTGAATTTGGGCCCCGGAAGATTCGTGTTAATTCTGTGAATCCAACCGTTATACTAACGCAAATGGGAATAGCAAATTGGAGTGACCCCAGGAAGTCGGGACCACTTATAAATCACATTCCCCTACTTCGTCTCGGTGAGGTGGACGACGCAATGAAGGCCATCATATACTTACTAAGCGAACAATCGAGTTTCGTAAACGGTCATCACCTGCTGCTGGAAGGAGGATATTCTGTCAATTAAACGCAGGATTGAACTTGTGATATTTTTTATTTGTTATACATATCAAAAAGAATAAAACGATTCTAAGAGTGTGCCTTCCACAAACCCGCAGTAAAAACCATGACTTAGGACAAAACAGAACACAAAAAGACCTAAATCACACACCATCTTATTTAGCAGCCCAAAAAGTTTCAGATATAAGCCGGCTTTACCCACATTTATACCGCTTAGCATCAGAACCATATTGAGAAGTGGACTGAGTGGCCTTTCTCGTCGAAAGAAAATTAACTCTAGGCATTCGAGCGACAAAAACACTACAAACAGACTATGCCATAGGATTGCATGTAAGCCGAGTGTTATTAGTGCATATGTGATTGCACTTGCTGCAACTACGTGGACTCGACTCGATAAGATTTTCTCAAATTTGGTAGGTGGTAAAACTGTAGAAGTATTTTGTAGAGGCGAGGATTCCCAGCCGCCAAAATTTGTAGTTGTAATGTGCGACGGGTTATAGTCGTTCATATATTCAGGATGTTCAATCTCCGGATCCGAATATCTCTCTGGGGAATGATTTCTATGATCTGAAAAAGAAAAAACAAAAGCTATAAAGTTAACTTCTCAGAATGAAATTCAAGAGCACACACTGTTGGTCGGAGATGTATCTCTATCAGCGCCACTTAATTTATCGAGCCTGCTTTTTGCATTTTCCAAAATTCTTTTTCTACGAGCCTCTCTTCGAGCAAGTATATCATTTTGTTTTTTTTCGTTGGATTTTTCGATATCCGCCTGAGAATTATCCACTAAATCAGACATTTTCTGCCATCAAATTTTAGTTCTATTTAACTTTTATGACACGGATGTCATTTCTGTGTGGTGTTACCAAGTATGAATGCAAAGAAGCAGAATAGGTACCTAGTGTAGATAGTGATGTCACCAGTATGGGTTTACATAGAAGATATAATAAGTAAACACGACCTGCGCATACCTACATTGTTCTTTAAAAATAGAGAAACATCTATCTGCCTCCGTAATATTACATGTTTTGCACATCATGTCAGCCTTATTTTTTTAGAATTTGCTAAAATACTTCTAAACGGGTGTATAGTATAATGCAATAGCTATATAAGTGGTATAAGTAGTTATGCACCGACCGCGGTAATTCTTATTTATAAAATGTACATGATTACGTCATGTTTACATTTTCGACCGCTTTGCTGCCACCGTCCTGTCCGGCGGAAAATATCTTCTATACGTACATTAGTCCTACACTGTAATAAGTAGAAGAAATATTCGGGAATCCATTCCTTATCGGAGCGGAACCATTCACTCTAAACGTATTAGTTATCACATATAAAGAGGCGTGTTTTATTGAAAACCTAACTTATTAAAGTAGTAAAGTAGAATCTTTTTCTTCTTCAGCCTTATGTAATTTTCCATTGGACATTCATTATTCGAAAACACACGTCCTCAACGCAAAAGGCTGATGTGCGTTACAGAATGGTGGATTTACATTAGGCGTATTTTTTTGGCAATCTATAGCTAGCTCACTTTTACTTTTACATGCAAAACCAAAAGTGGGTATAAAAGTGGCTATAATTAACGCAGTAATAAAGTGGAGATAGGAAAGTTGAAAAATATCATTCATAGATGGCAGTGTTGTAAATAAGGAGGAATTATTTTTCTTTCTTGAACGTTGAGAGCGGCTATATTTGTCACTAATGGGTTGTGTTCGTTGATTGTTGTCTGAATGGGTAAATATTTTGCAATTCTCTGATTGGTTGAAATGCATTTATACTTTTAAATACTTCATATTCTTACATAATATATTTAAAATACGATTGAAAATGCTACATAAACTTTGTTGAAAAATAGATATTAATATGTACTTACTGCAATTTGTTGTGTTCAAGGTAACAAAATGCAACGTGAACATTCAATAGATGTAATAGACGCGATTCCTTTTTGAATATTTTAAAGATAATCACTCCTGTGCTGAATTCCGACCGAAATTGAATTCGTGCGGATTTCAAGTTTTCTGTGTGATCAGTTCGCTTAATACATATTTAGTTTTTTTTTTACAGTAGCTGACTTGATTTGTTTCAATTAAGAAATAGGTAATTGGAAAACAGAAGTCAATGCGACTTAAGGTAATCAAAAATGCATGTTTGGTACACCGAAAATTCGAAATCCGCACGAATATTTATATATTTTATATATTTTTTAAAAAGGTAAGTAATTTAATTTCATAAGATGATGGATTTTATTGTTTTAAAAATTATAAACATCTGTCTAGAACCGGATATATGTCTTGGCAGCGCAGATAGTCGCAGTAGTACCCAGCAATAAAACATCTGCACCATCACCATTAGGGGTCGTAAACTAATTAATTAAAACCCAGCGAAAGACAATACCTACGATCAACACGCATTTGCACGTTTTCCTGAATTCTGCCAGCAGTATGAATACGGCTGCAATTTCGAAATACAGTTCATTCAATATTAGTTAACGAACCTTTGTAGTCGATACAATTTAAGAGCGATTTTCAGTTTCTCCAATGAGTATCAATTTTTTGAACATACCCTTTTCCAACTAATATGTCAAGTTGAAAACACGCGTACCAACTTCCAAATAAAAATAAAGTGTGCTAAAGTAAGCTAGGGATGTTTTTTTGAGACTCGAAAAGTGAGTATAGTAAAGAGTCTCAAAAAAATACGCCTATTATCACGCCACGCAATTTTGCATGACCTCAGAGAGAGCAGAGAGAGAGAGAGAGAGATCCGTTTCCTACAGTCAAGGCTAATGATCTGTAAGAGAGACCACAAATCTCCATAAAAAAGGAATGGCGGCCTAAATTCAACTGTTATAGGCTTGTGGTCTCAGTCAAACACTCAAATTGTGTTTGCACCATAACTACTTTAATACTCGCAGATGTATTTTCATCTCTTTTTATGCGTTTGTTCTGCGCCTTTTAAATAAATAATTCATTTGGATCGAACGTGCTTTTATTTGGCATCTTATCAAATCCACCATAAATGTCGGAAAGCCTCGTCGGAATATCGTGAAACGAAAATCCTCTAATGCCCAAAACACACGTGCAGAATTCACTGCGCAGCAGGATTAGAATACACATGTTCTTATGTGGTGAAACAAATGTAAATTCTGCAGCCACCGCAGCACTGCAACATGTCTCTATTTCTAAATCCACTGCATAGCACGCAGTGAATTAAATTAAGTAGACTTGGCAGCATCGAAATTTTAAATTCAGCTACTGATGCATACGAGGAAAAGAGAGACGGGAATTACTTGTCGTCTTTGTTTCACTCACATATTTTTCCCCTCATTGACAGCAACCGCTGGAAATTGAATTCTGCACATGTGTTTCATCTGCAGTACTGCATGCAGTGAAGCATTCAGAATTTCTGCACATGTGTTTTGGGCATAACTTGTATGACCCGTTTTACACGCACCGATTTTTGTCTTACGACACTACTTAATTCTCTTTTGGGCACTTATGGTGCATTTATACGTCCAGTGGTTTCACTAGTGTCTTGGTTGTCAAATTGACTTTGCTTCCTTTTTTTCTCATTCGTCGTTCGCGGTGGTAGCTGCATTTTCGTAGCGCAGACCGCACACAGTTCGAAAATAGAGCAAAAGCAGACGTCTATCGCGACCGAGTACGGTTTGAGAATAAAGCGACGCTGAAAATAACGAAAGAGAGCGAACACAGCAATAGGGTAGTTCGCGACAACGTCAGTGTCAAATGAGAACAAAAAAAACAAAGTGACAGCTAAAAAAACTTGTAGGAAAACAAACGAAATTTTATATGGCGGGAGATAGAGTTTAAATTAATTTTGGATTTTTTGAAACAATCTCTACAAATTTATTTATTGAACTTTTGTAAACACTTTTAAGAAACTCTAAATTTCAAGACTGCAATGTTTTCAATTTGTATTTGGCACTTTATTATAAACTTTTCACAAATAAAATGGGCAAAACCTATCTCCCGCCATGTAAAATTTCGTTTGCTTTCCTACAAGTTTTTTTGACATTTCAGTGAAAGAGAAAGCACACTTCTGAAAGGGATAGCTTCGCGAAATACCCTATCGCATGGGAATTCGTGGCCCATCCGTGTTCGGCTATCCCCTGCACTTTTCATCCCCTTTACCAACACATTCTCGAGTCTTAAGACAAAAATCGGTGCATGTAAAACGGGTCTATGATATTTCATGTCCTATTGGACAATTTTCAGTCTGAGAAATAAATAGAACAGCGGTAAGACCCCTTTTACACGCAGAGTTTTTTCACTTTAGTGTCGAGAATGTGTTGGTAAAGGGGATGAAAAGTGCAGGGGATAGCCGAACACTGATGGGCCGCGAATTCCCATCCGATTCTTGTATTCTCTTTCGCTCTCTTTCGTTATTTTCAGCGTTGCTTTATTCTCAAACCGTACTCAGTCGCGATAGACGTCTGCATTTGCTCTATTTTCGAACTGTATGCGGTCTGCGCCGCGAGCGACGAATGAGAAAAAAAGGAAACAAAGACAATTTGACAATCAAGGCACTAAAGTGAAAACACTGAACGTATAAATGCACCATAAGTGCCCAAAAGAGAATTAAGAAGAGTCATGAGTGAAAAAATTCTGCGTGTAAAAGGGGTCTAACCAAGACCCCTTTTACACGCAGAGTGTTTTCACTTTAGTGTCGAGAATGTGTAGGTAAAGGGGATGAAAAGTGCAGGGGATAGCCGAACACTGATGGGCCGCGAATTCCCATCCGATTCTTGTATTCTCTTTCGCTCTCTTTCGTTATTTTCAGCGTTGCTTTATTCTCAAACCGCACTCAGTCGCGATAGACGTCTGCATTTGCTCTATTTTCGAACTGTATGCAGTCTGCGCTTCGAAAATGCAGCTACCACCGCGAGCGACGAATGAGAAAAAAAAGGAAACAAAGACAATTTGTCAGTCAAGCCACTAAAGTGAAAACACTGAACGTATAAATGCACCATAAGTGCCCAAAAGAGAATTAAGAAGAGTCATGAGTGAAAAAACTCTGCGTATAAAAGGGGTCCAAGTCTATTTCGTTAAGTCAATAATTTCTATTTATCTCTCAGAGCGTCATCTATAGTTTGTAAATGCTATGTTCGAATTGCTTTAACTATCCCTGTCTCATTCCTACTCAAGCCAAAAAGGCACTTTTGCAAAAAATCGTGTCAGCCCTTCGTTCAGTTGAAATTGAAACGCGCTCTAGAAAAGATATTTTTCCATATCAAGAACGTCGAAGTCGATTTTTTTACCCGAAAATATATTGTAAAAACCTTAATTGCTAATAAAACAAAGAATAAAAGTTAGTTAATTGCTTTACAAATTTAGTAAACGTTTTCTTTGCTCGAAAACACAAGAAAATAAAGAAAAGATCGTTCTCGTACATTTTCCATCCTCCCCTCAATAACCAATAGAAAATTTTTCAATTTCTTTTAACTGACGTTTTGCGGTAAATTATTTAATTAAGGAAAATTTATGCGGAACGATTTTTCCACTTTCGGTTTCATTTGTAAAGCAATAAAAAAAAGAGTGAAAAGTGTATTGTTCTCTAAATAAAATTTCCATTTTTCCATTTTGTAGATTGTAAAAAAACTGGACATACCTAACAGAAAAGTTGTTCATCTGTAAAGTAGAGAACAAAAAGTGAAGGGAAAACTATTTTCAAAAAAATGTCTGTGATTGGAATCGATTTTGGTAACGAGTCGTGTTATGTTGCGGCTGCCAAAGCTGGAGGAATAGAAACTTTGGCTAATGACTATAGTCTACGAGCAACGCCGTAAGTACAATTCGTTTCTAATTAAATATTTAATCGTTTAACTCTCATTGGAGGTTGAAGACAACCTCGTGTAGTCTATCTGGGTTACCTGCTTTGTCCAACTTATATCGGTTTCATAACCTCCACATGGGTATTATGATGCCCTTTTCCTTGTCCACATGAATTTACATCACTTGCAAGTGGTGCGCTCGTCCAATGAGACAGCATGAATTGAACGCTTTTTTCGTACTTAACCTAAAAAAAGTTCTTCGTCTGGCTTTTGCCAGTGTGAAAAATAGAAAGAAGAATGGAGAGGTTTAGCCGAGTCTTTTGTGATCTTCGTCGCTTGAGTCACCTATGACATCTTTTGGTATAATGGAATGGTCAGTCGTGCTTTTTAGATAGGTATTTAATGGACAATTTTCATAACTTGTCACCACAGAACTCTAGTCCAAGTCCAGGTGCAGGTGCTTATTGATTTTCCGTTCTGCTCTTTCGAGGGGGCAAACATATGTTGCGCGAAGACGCTCTCTCTCTCTCTCGCCCAATGTGCAAAGAGAAGTTTCTAGATGTTTCGATTTGGTCGTCTCGTCACCTCAGTCGTCATGTTTGTTCAGCTGGATTTTTTTTTCGATAATTTTTTTTTGTTGCGATTAACAAGAATTAAATAGCGTTGTTTGTTGGTTTTCTATGCGTTTTTGGACTTGGGGTGGCTTGCAGTTCATTATTTATGTATAACCTGCCTGTGTTGTCACTATGTTGTTAGTGTTTTAAGTCGTACTACTTGTTTCAAAAAAATTCCAGAACATTTCACACGAAACCTAATTATTTTTCGTAGTACATAATTATGTATCACAATCACAACCGTCTTGAAGGTTGAGTAGAAATGATATGTCTCATGGGCCTAAACCATATAAATTTCCGGTATATTAAAATACATAATTCCAACAATCACCCATAACAGACTCACAGAGTTTAATGAATAACATGTGATGATAATAATGTGTAATAGCTATTTTTGTATTTAATTCAGGCAACGGCTCTGCAAAACCTAGGTATAAGCTGTGAACCGAGGAGTTTTTAAACTATCTACTTTGAACAAAAAGAGGATTGATAGAATAAAATAGATATAATAGGTAATAGAAAATAGAACCCAAATTCAGTGTTTTTTTGATTGATTTCATTTATTTAGCAGAAATTGCCATTCAAAATCGGTAATACAAAATTACATATTTAAACTTAACCTAATACATTACATATGTTTAAAGTTGCATTTTATATATTCAGATGTTAACCTTTTAAATCTTTGCAAGTTACATTCGTTTTTTAAATTTGCTGGCAGTGAGTTATACAATTGGCAGCCTTTATAAACAATGCTGTTTTGTGTAACATTTTCTCGATAAGCGGGCATTCTGAAGTCGTCACCACTTCTTAAGTTATAGGGTTGTGAATCCCTTACATATCGCAGATATTTCTTTAAATAATGTGGTAAAAGATCATACTTAATTTTAAAAATAAAGATTAAAACATTAAACAATATTCTTTGCTTTACATTTAGCCACATTAGCGCATCCAACATCATTATAATTGAGGTATAAATATTACATTTTAAAATTATTCTCATGGCCCTATTTTGCATACGCTGCATCTTAATAATCATGGAGTCACATGAAAGATACAAAATTGATGAACAATATTCGAAATGTGGTTTTATCATAACATTATATATATGTATTGCACTCATTATAGAGATTTTACTCCTGATTCTACCTAAGAAACCTATTTTTTTTGCTATTTTCTTAACAATATACTCTACATGAGGATTTAATGTTAATTTATAATCAATAACTACTCCTAGATATTTAATATTTTCGACCTGTTAAATTATTTCATTTTCGATAGCAATATTTATATTAATTTTGTGTTTAAGAACCATGCATTTTGTTTTGCTAACATTTAATTTAAGCTTGTTTGCCCTTAGCCATATACTTAATCTGTTTAAGTCCTCTTGCATTCGTCGCTCACATTCGTCCAAGTTTTTTCCAGATATAAATAGAAGGGAATCATCGGCAAATAGGGCTACTTGAGCGTATTTAAGCTGTTGGTTTATGTCATTGATGTAAATTATGAACAGAAGTGCTCCCAGTATTTATCCTTGGGGCACTCCTAGGGTTGTTTCAACACTTCTAGATGATACTCCATTAACTATCGTTCTCTGATACCTTCTTTTTAAAAACGATTTGAACCACTCCAGTTCTTTGCCTCTAACGCCGTATCTATGCAGTTTTGACACAAGAATACTCCTGTCAATCGTTTCGAACGCTCTTTTGAAATCCAAGAAGACAGCAACCACATAATTTTTTGTTGCGAGCTCCTCTTTCCACGATATTAATATGCTATTAAGCGCTGTTTCGCAGGAGTGTTTTTTACGAAATCCCGACTGGTTTTCGAGAAACAGTTTATTACTTTCGAGATAATTCTCAAGTTGAATTTGGACAATCTTTTCCAAGACTTTCTCATGCACTGGTAGCGCGTTTATTGGCCGAAAGTTTTCACATTTGTCGGTTCCTTTAACCTTTTCGATAGGTGTGATAACAGATTCCTTCCAGGACTCGGGAAACTCTCCACTGCTCAAAGATAGATTTATCAGTCGCTCAAGGGCGGGTCCGATTATCTCCTTTGCATCCAGTAGCATTTTTGCGCTGATGTAATTAAAATCTTTCTTTTGATTAATTGATCTTAACACCTTAATGATGCTTTGTTCGCTTACACGTTCAAAATGAAATACTGTGCTTGTGTTTTCTATACTCTGGCTAAACTGTGTATACGGAATCGATTGGTTGATGTCCAAAACACTTCTTACGAAATAGTTGTTGAATTCGTTAGCGATATTCTCATCTTCTTTTATGCATTTATCGTTAAAGTAAATATCATTTATTGACTGTCTTGTTGTTTTTAGAACATACGTTTTAATTGCTCTCCACATGGCTTTTTGGTTTCTAGCTCTTTCAATTTCAAATTTAATGCTGTTGTTTTTTGTTCTAGCTAGTTCAGCTTTATACTGGTTTCGTATAGCACGGTAACTATCCCAAGCTGACTCACTGTTAAACATTTTAAACTCCATATAACGTGCTAATTTTTGCCGTTTTAGGCTTCGTAGTCTTTCATTGTACCAGTTATTGTCTCTCCTGCTTAATACTTTAGTACAAACTTGTGTTTTTGTTATTCGTACTAGTTCGTCTTGCAGTGTTCTTCCAATTAGGTGTAGATCTCCACTATTTAACATTAGATCGCTGTGTCTAAGCTGGTTTAGAAACGATGATTTGTTGTATCTTAGGAACTGAATTTTGTTCGCCTCATTTTTTTCTACAACTGTTCGTTTGAAGTTGAAATCGATTAATAGCGTTTCGTGGTCACTTATTTTAAGTTCCGGAATTGTTTTTACAACGGTTGTGCATGTGTTTGTTATGACGTAATCGATTAGTGTTTGGGTAGTGTTTGTCACCCTTGTAGGCTCAGTAACAACTTGTTCGCAAAGATTTTCTACTTCGATTGTGTTTCTTATTTCCCTGCTATATGTGTTCGATTCATCAAACCAGTCAATGTTTATGTCACCTGCTAGAATGAATGTCATCCCTGAAAGCGTAAGTTCCTCTAACCATTCCTTAAACGCATTACAAAAAACTCGCTCAGATGAACTGGGTGACCGATAAACTCCAGCCAGATGGATCGAATGGTTGTTGTTGGTAATTTTTACTACAAGCAAATAGATATGCGTAGGTAGGACAGTTTTTTTAATAAGTTTGACTTCAAAATTCTTTCTGACATAGATAAGTCTCAAATAAGTCTTCAGTTGATTATTAGTAGGTAACCTAATATGTATATCATTATGTAGGTATACTCCGCCTCACTTGATTACGAACAGGAATTTTTTTTTGTTTTAAATCTTACGATATTTTTTAAATCCTTCGCTAATCCGAGAAAAACCAATTGCACAAGGAATGAAGGATATATTATGTTTAGGTATATTGTAGAAAAAAATGGGACTAAGTTGATAAATGCAACTTTTATGAAGCTTTTCCCAAAAAGGTCATAAAATTAGTTAGTTTTATCTCACTTGATTACAAACAGTAGCTAAATCTACCTGTTACCATGTTTTAAATCAAATAAAAGGATACTTGGAGTATTCGGGAGCTTACTTCAAGAAATAACTTCATACAATCCACAAATATAGGTAAAGGAAAGATATTAACCAAGGATTAAATAGGCCAAATTCGAGCTTATCGGGAACAAGGAAAATCCATCCGTTTTATAGCCAGCAAGGTTCGAATAGGCGCCGCTGTTGTACACAGCTTTATTAAAGACCTGGAGAAAGAAACGGTGCAGTGAAATAAAGTCGAAGGAAATAAGGTCGAATCGAAAATTAAAAAATAAATCCCATAAGTAGTGAAACATGTATGGGGGCATGCTGTCCCCCTGCAACCCTTCTGCTTGTGGTTACTGTCAGATTTGGAGTAGGGCCATTATTACCATTCTTAATTTTTTTTGCAAATAAAGTCGAACACAACAATTTTTGCATTTCGACATTACATATTTCCAATCTAAAATGGAAATAAAGTCGATTCGACCTTCCTTCCTTCCTTCTTTCGACTTTATTTCACGGCACCGAAAGCAACAATATGTGAGGAAAGTCGGACGATACTGAGAGCTGCTTCAAATGCAATGCTCTCCGTAATTAAGGCAGAAACTGGAATTATAGCTAGCAGATCGACTGTTTATCGCGTGATACAGAAGGCCAGCGCATTGAGATTGCAACAAGTCATATAAGATGAAAAAAAATGTTATTTGGACAAACCTGATGGATACAGTTGTTATTTCCATGATTTGAGAAAAGAAGGAATACATCTTCAAAGTTGGCACAGCAAAGGAGGTGGTGGAATGGTATGGGGAGCGATAAGCTATTACGGAACTGTGGAGCTGGATTTCCAAAGCTTCAAAATCGAGGCAATCACTTACAAATCGGTACTGGAAACAGCTTTTCCGCAGTTTTCGGAGATAATTGGTGGTCAGCGATGGACTTTCCAACAAGACAATGAACCGATACATACCGCACGGACAACAAAAGCCTGGCTTCAGAACCAAAACTTGCATGGCCCCCATATTCACCCCACCTGAGCATCATGGAAAACATGTGGGGTTGGCTTTCAAGAAAAGTCTACGAAGGAGGAAAGCAGGAAGAAATTGTTGAAGCCATAAAACGAGCCTGGTCCGAAGTTTCGCTAGATTATTTGACAGCACTATATGAATCTCTACACACCAGCCTACTTGAAGTGATTTAGCGATCAGGAGGTCGTACCCATTACTAAAAACTATTGCTTTGCTACTCTTTGAATAAAAGCAACATTTATATATAAATAAAAATTTTGTATTGTTTTTTTTTACCTTTTAAGATTCTAACAGGTAGATTAAGCCACTGTTCGTAATCAAGTGAGACAAGCTTTTTGGGAAAAGCTTCATAAAAGTTGCATTTATCAATTTAATCCCATTTTTTTTTCTACAATACTACTTTTTTCCTCGGTATCAAAAAAAAATGTTTTGAAGCAAAAAGTTTCTTCAAGCAATTCTAATAGTGACTGCAAAAAAAATTTTCAAAAATATCTTCGCTAATATTTTTTTTTGATTTTTTGAAAATTGCTAAAAATTATTTTAGTAACTTTTTCCTCCTTTTCATACAAAATTTTTCTGAAATCATCCCATTCAAAAAATCAAAAAAAATGTTAGCGAAGAGATTTTTGAAAATTTTTTTTTGCAGTCACTATTAGAATTGTTTGAAGAAACTTTTTGCATCAAAACATTTTTTTTTGGGACCGAGGAAAAATGTCAAAAAAGTAGGCTTTTACAAAAGTTCTAAATTTTCAATGGGTACTTAATGGGTTAAGGAAAGTTGTGTATCATTCAAACCGAATTTAAATGACCTTTCCATTGATGCCAAAATTTACATAAAGTAAGTTCAAATTAGGAGTAGAATTAACTTTAGTTTTGTCAAAATACTTATGCCGACCAGTGTACATACATTTATGTACTATCAAATATCGTGTTGATATTTGATAACCATAATAGGGCTGTAAGAGTTTACAAGTAGAGAGATTCTACCCCCTGATAGAATCAACATTAGGCGTATTTTCTTGAGAATCTATAGCTAGCTCACTTTCACTTTTACATGCAAAACTTTTATATGTACTCACTTTTGGTTTCGTTATAAGGCGTATTTTTGAAAATCTATAGCTAGCTCACTTTTACTTTTACATGCAAAACTGTTAAGCTCACTTTTGGTTTTGCATGTAAAAGTAAAAGTGAGCTAACTATAGATTCTCAAAAAAATACGCCTATTGTAGTGGAATGTCATGGTGAATTGGTGAGCTCGTCGGGCGTGCAATTATGTACCTGGAATGTCCCTATGGTCAAACGGCAATTGGAGCAGTTTTGGACTTGAGATTAGAACGTTCAATTTCAATCTTGTATTTATACATAAACATACCTACATACATATATTTTTAATATTTTATATTTTATTTTTTATTTTTATATTTTATATTTTTTTTTTCATTTAAAAATGGAGTGGGCTCAGTGGTTTGGTTAGTATGCTGGACTATCTACTTTGCGAGGGGTCCCGGGCGATCTCCGGAAAACACAAATTACATCTTAAGGTTTTTTCCACTGCGCCACTTCTCGCTAACGTCTAAACATCCAAAAGTATAAATGGCATCGAAAGCTTCTAGACCGAGAGCCCACAGTAATTTTTGGGTGTGATTGATAACACCAAATAACTCACATAGAGTTAAGTGCCCTGATTACCAATATGGTGTTCCAAGACGTTTTGCAGGCGGCCTTCTGCCTGCAAGACGCTCTTAAAGTAACCTAAAAATCGATTTTTTAAAAATTGTGATAACACTTTTTTTCTTCTCCTATATATAGAACTAGCCATCCTGATGACAAATATGGTGGTCCAAGACGTTTTTCAGGCAGCAGGGTGCAAAACGTCTTGATATGTGGAGTTAAGTGCCCTGATTACCAATATGGTGGTCCAAGACGTTTTGTAGGTGGCCTTCTGCCTACAAGACGCTCTTAAAGTAGCCTAGGTTAGGTTAGGTTAGGTTGAATAGGGTGTGAGTTCATCACATAGGACTAGGCACCATATTGGACCCATCGCCATCCCTGGGGAACCTTAACGGTCAAAAAACCTAAACCACTTCGCCCAAACAATTAATTTCCCTACAGAATCTGAAAATTGTTGCAATTTTGTTTCCGAGGCCAACCTCCTCCAAGTTATCAAAGAAGTACCTGCCAAGGTATTTCCTCCTGTACCGTGCAATAGCTTGACATTCACAGAGGAGATGAGTTATATCCTCTGCGACATGTAAGTCTTCGCAATACCTGCATATGTCCGTATCTGTTAGACCTATTCTCTTAGCGTGCTTCCTTAGAAGACAGTGCCCGGAGAGCACACCTACTGCCATCCGTAGCCTCGGTCTACTAAGCTTAAGTAGTTCAGCCGATTTTTTCCGATCTAGCTTAGGCCACAGAGCCTTTGAGACCCTGTGCCCTACTATATCCGCCCATCTCTGATCTGCCCTATTTTTAGTATTCTCGAGAATAATTCTCTTGGCCACGGCTATTGGTGGTCTTATACCCTCAATTGTTTCATTAGGTGGAAGCTCTGCTCCGGTTTTGGCCAGAACATCAGCCCTTTCGTTGCCCTCAATATCGCAGTGTCCGGGCACCCAACACAATCTGACTCGGTTCTGTGCGCATAATGCTCTGAGCATTGTGCGGCAGCTCCTGACTAGTTCAGATTTGATGATGAAGGACTCTAGCGCCTTTAGCGCAGCCTGACTATCAATGTAGATAGCGATATTCTTGTTGGATATTGATCCCATATCAAGTAGATACGCCGCTTTGAGCACGGCCAGAACTTCTGTCTGGAACACACTGCATGTATCCGGAAGTCTTAAGGACACGTGTAGGTCTATATCCCTAGAGTATATACCTGACCCTGTACCCTCCTTAGTTTTGGAACCATCCGTATAAATCGAAATTTCATTATCGTTCGAAACCTCATTCTTTTGCCAGTCCTCCCTATCTGGATATTGTACTTCGTACGGTGTTTCGAAGTCGAGTTCACCCAAACTTTCATCCGTTTTATCGGGGATGTTGGAGAAGGATTCCATTAGTATGGAGCTATGTCCTACCTGTCTGGTTTTGAAAAACCCTGCGTTAGTTAGCCGAAGCGCACTATTACCTGCTTGAAGTTTTATTTGTAGGTCCAAAGGTAAAAGATACATAAACGCCTCAAGTGCAGCTGTAGGTGTGGTGCGTAAAGCACCAGTTATGGCAGTGCAGGCTGTTCTTTGTACCTTGGCCAACATATCCCGTATATATAACTTATTTGTGGCTTTCCACCAAACAAGAGCCCCATAGGTAAGGATGGGTCTAACCACCATGATGTATAGCCAATGCATCATTGTAGGACTCAATCCCCACTTTTTTCCTGCTGTTCTCTTACAGACGAAGAGAGCATTATGAGCCTTTCGGACTCTTTCCTGAACATTAAGTTTCCAATTCAGTTTTTTATCCAGGACCGTACCAAGATATCTTGCGCTCTCCGAGAGGGAGAGCTCCACTCCACCAATCCTGGGTAGTTTGAAGGGAGGTATCTTGTATTTTGTACTAAAAAGTACTAGTTCTGTCTTTTCCGGGTTGACACGAAGTCCACACCCTTCAGCCCACTTTCTGAGCTTGTTGAGGGCTGATTCCATGGTTTCACTCAATGTGTTCAAGAATTTACCCCGAACTAGAATCGCCACATCATCCGCGTAAGCGGTTACGCTAAACCCTGTGTTGCTGAGTTCTTTAAGTATATCGTCTATGACAAGAACCCAGAGGAGGGGTGAAATAACCCCTCCCTGGGGAGTGCCTCTAGTAACCGATTTTCTTATTGAACTGTGTCCGAGAGTGGAATTGATATTTCTAGTGACAAGCATCATGCAAAGCCAATTGGTGATGCTATGATCTACTTTTATCCTTTCCAGAGCGCGTTTGATTGCCTCTGCCCTAACGTTGTTGAAAGCCCCCTCTATGTCCAAGAAGGCAGCTAACGCAAATTCCTTGTGGTGTAGACTGTGTTCTATTTTACCTACCACTTCATGTAGAGCTGTTTCTACCGATTTACCTTTTAGATATGCGTGCTGAGCATTGCATAGATTTCCATTGCAACACTTGCTTCTTATATGGATGTCGAGAAGCCTTTCGAGTGTCTTAAGGAGAAATGACGAGAGACTGATGGGTCTATAGTCTTTCGCCGAGGTATGACTTGGTTTACCTGCTTTGGGTATGAAAACCACTCGTACCTCTCTCCATGCCGAGGGTATGTAGCCAAATTTAAGGCAATGTACAAATATTTCCCTGATTCTACCTGTAACCATAGCCGGGGCCTTTTGCAGCATAGCTGGCAGAATGCCATCAGGGCCCGGTGCTTTGTATTGAGAGAAGGACATTATAGCCCAACGCACTTTTTTCCAAGTGAAAAGGTGTTCTAATTCCGCTTCGATTTGCACGTCAGCGTACTCGTAATACCCATTCGGGTTCGAAGCCGTTGGAGTGCTACTTCCTGGGAAGTGAGCTTCAACTAGAGCTTCTAAAACTTCCTCACTGCTTTCAGCCCACGCACCATTAGATTTCCTAATGAAGCTGGGGACTACCGCATCTTTAGCAATAATTTTGCGAAGTCTGGAGGCTTCACTGGTGTCTGCAATCGATTCGCAGAAAAGCTTCCAGGATTTCCGTTTAGATCGCCTGATCAAGTACTTAAACTCTCTCTTGCTCTCTACGTATTCATCCCAAGTAATATCATCCCCTACCACTTTAGCTCTGTTGTAAAAGTTTCTAACCTGTTTTCTTTTGGAGCTTAACTCCTTGTTCCACCATTGAGGTTGAGACCTCTTAGCCGTTTTTCTGAGTGGACAAACTTTTTCATAGGCTTTAATCAAAGTTGAACATAGGTTGTCCACCGCTTTATCTATGTCTGGGGGATTGGTCATTCGAGTTGGCCTCTCCTCCAGTTGTTGTCCTACTATTACCTTGTACCTATCCCAGTCAGCCCTTCTTGGGTTTCTGTAGGTATTGTTTTCCTTATTTAGAAAGCTAATTTGAAAGCGAATCCATTTATGATCCGATAGGGATGCCTCATCTAAGACCCTCCATTTACAAATTGAGAGAGAATCAGTGCAGGATGCTAGAGTGATGTCCAGCACTTCCTGTCTGTTTCGCACCACAAAAGTTGGTGTGTTGCCCTTATTACATATGGTAAGCCTCGTTGATAAAATAAAATCAAAAAGTAACTCACCTCTAGTGTTCGTGTCAGTGCTTCCCCACTGAGAATGATGCGCATTTGCATCGCAGCCCACAACAAAGAGCCAATCGTCCCTGGCTATCAGCTGCCTCATCTTGTCGGACGGGACTTCCGTTGACTCATAAGGGAGATAGGCCGATACCATGCAAATTGGTTTCTTCCCTTCTCTTTCACATGAAACAGCTGTGAGGTCTCCATCACTGAAATTATTCAAAAGAAAAGCCCATATAGTGTTCTTTATAAGAATGCAAGCCCTGATTTTACCTTCGTTTGCCTTGAAGTAAGGCGTGTATTCCCTGATGTTGAGCCCTTGGATGCGGTTTTTAATACTGATCCAGGGCTCTTGTATTAGTATGACTGAAACGTCGTGCTTGGTTATGTACTCAACCAAGCACGCCGTCGCAGTCCTACTGTGATGCAAGTTTATCTGCATCACTTCCATCCACATTGGGTTCATCAGCTTCTGCCCCCTTGGTCATGAGTCTAACCATGACCTTCCCCATGCTGTGCCTTACCATCCCCTTCGTTCTCTCTAGGAACGGCAGCGATTCCCTATTGAGGCTCAGCAAGAAGTGCTGGCCGAATTGCCGTCTGGGCCCTGTCTTCAACACTTTCCATGTGTTGGCCTGCAACTCCCTATTCTGCATGTGGAGGAGACCGAGAAGTTTTTCGGGGTAAGTATAGGGAAGCGGAACCCAGACCCAAGCTTTGGGCGGATTGTACCTTGCCAAATCCGCCACAGACACGCACTTGAGTTGAGCCCCGCTCCACACTTCACCTATTCCCGACACAAACTCCCTGAGGAAGCTAACAGAGGCGTTGTTCCCACAAGCAACAACCTTGCGACCGCTTTCCCACCCAGCGCCATCGAATTGAAGATCACAATCCTCTGTGGAGGACATCTTCTTCCACAGAGCATCCTGAAACTTCTCCTCGACAGATATCCACTGTTCCATGGTCAGGCGACCGCTCGGTTCCTGCTCGTTGACGATGGCAACAAGGAGCTCGTCCTTTGGGTCGAAGACCGGGTGCGCAGCAGGCGAAGTACCAGCCTTCACCTTTTTTGCTGCGCTCGGTTCGACGACGTCATCAGATCTGCTCCTTTTGCTCTGGAACTTCTCCCTGACTTCCGCAGTAACGGCCAACTCCTTACCTGTTCCCTGACTATTGCCTGGTCTCTGTCCACTAGTGGACGCCTGACTGGTTGCCCTGGCTATGTTGCCCGCTTCGGCTACCGATTTTCTGGCGGCCTCCGCTGTCAACGTTCCCTTCGCCCGCTCTAGTTGGGTTCTATCCCAGGCACTTAAAGCCTTGACATCACATCCGCTGAACTGGTCAACTTTCCGCTTCGCAGTTTCGACTTTACGTCGTGCGTTGCGTGCTGCTATCCTGCTCAGCTGATGAGCGTTCAACTCCTTCCCTAATTGTCCGACCTTAGAGTCCCCGGAGGCCGCAGAGTACCTGCCACCTGCGTCCCCGGTTTTCTTGGTCGGTTTTCTACCCTTAGCGGTGTTAGCGAGAGTACCAGCCACCTCGTTACCACCCCTAGCTTTCTGAGTGAGTGTACCAGCCAGCTCACTTTTGCCCTGCACTATATTGGTGGGAGTACCTGCCTGCCCACCGTTACCCTTGTCTACAGTAGTGAGAGTACCAGCCACCTCACTAAAGGCCATACTAGTGCCAGTGAGTGTGCAATCCGCATCCTCACTGTCACTAGCTAGCAGCACCTCCTCCAGATCTTTTCCAAGCCGGAGATGGATGACTGAGGTTCCGACTCGTTAGAGTCATCGCCTAGTTGCATCGCCGGCTGGCTAGAATCTTCCCTATTGGTTTTTGGGATTTCAAATCCTCTTTTGTCTTTTTTGATTTTAACGTTAATTGTGTCCATTTAGTTCCCACGAGTAGAGCCGGAAAAAACAAGGTCAGCCCAGGCAGCGCCGCTATACCTGGGTAAGGCTAATTACAACAGACCCGCGCCAAGGCGTCTGAGGGAGCTCGTTAGTAGCCGGTTTTACCCCCGGCCGATTGCAACCAGAAGCACGGTTTGCTATACGCTCTCTCCACCTCTGGTATCAGGTTCGATTTTAGGGTTTTTCTCCCACCTCAACTAATGGATCACGACATACGATTAAAGCGTAAGCATAAATCCTTGGCTGACACCAACCAGACAAGCTGATTGGCCATTTTCAGACGGGCGCCCGCGGGAAGGAACAACAAGCTGAGGATTTTGCCCAAGTCCTCCATTGTGAGTAATACCATGTCAAAAATGCATTTTTTTCTGAATTACAAATAATTGGTATAACAACTTTAATATAATTTCAAAATGTAGAGTTAAGTGTCCTGATTACAAATATGGTGGTCCAAGACGTTTCTGCCTGCAAGACGCTCTTAAAGTAGCCTAAAAATCGGCAAAACGTCTTGGACCACCATATTTGTCATCAGGATGGCTAGTTCTATATATAGGAGAAGGAAAAAAAGTGTTATCACAATTTTTAAAAAATCGATTTTTAGGTTACTTTAAGAGCGTCTTGCAGGCAGAAACGTCTTGGACCACCATATTTGTAATCAGGACACTTAACTCTACATTTTGAAATTATATTAAAGTTGTTATACCAATTATTTGTAATTCAGAAAAAAATGCATTTTTGACATGGTATTACTCACAATGGCCCCCACTACAGCATGCAAGAAGGTAACATTTAGGAATAACTACTTAAGACCTACCTAATTATGTGAGTTATTTGGTGTTATCAATCACACCCAAAAATTACTGTGGGCTCTTAGTCTATTCTCAATTCAACCGTTTTGGACTCGGTATACAAGTTTAATGTCTTCCATTCCATCCATTCCAAAAAAACCCCACACAAACGAATGGTTGTAAGAATACATGTGGCGCCATCTATTTTTTTTTTAAATGGAGATTAAAACTCTGGGTTTTAAGGTTTTTGTAAACCACGATATGTATATTCGCAGCGACATACATACGTATTAGTTTTACAGGTTATTATTCTAATTACATAGGTACTACGTATCTTTGCTTCGACTTCAAATTTACCATTTTTACATCACGTCATATGGTAGGTGCCTACTATAAAATACTTAAAACGGTAAAACTAAAATGTGCTTCTTTATGTACATAACATACATAATGTATGTATTTAAAATTACACTTTTTGCAGGTAAAAACGACGTTGCTGTTCTTTTTCAACACTAATTATTATTTATAGTTGAATAAAACACAAGAAGTTGAAAGCTAACTACATACATATATTTAATATCATAAAATAAAAATCTGAATTTATGAATCTTATGGAAAGTAATCACAACATTTTATAAATAGACTCATTAATTCCACTTTAAATCATTGCCACCGACACTATTTCTCATAATACCTATTGCGCCCACATTTGCACTCTCTCTATTACATCTACACGTACATATCATATATGTATGTACATTTTTGAATATCGACTAATTCGACTGAGTCATTTGTATACAGCACACATTTATTATCACCGGCAGTTTGGAACCAAAATATAATTCACCTGTGATGAACAGGAGAACCTTGTTTCTCACAATTAGTAATACACGAGTTAATGACTTGAGTAGCTTGGCCATATTTAGGTGAAAGTGATGGGGGTTTTATCTCTGAATAATGAGTAGAAATGTTAAACCACTGTGGGAGTTTGGAGTATTGGCAAATTAGATTTAATTTAAGTTCATTGAAAAAAACATACGAGTACTGCTTTAAGAAAATATTTATTTATTTATAGATAAATATGTTGGGCGAACAAATAGTATTTAAAAGTCAGCTTGTTCAACTTTAGTAGCAATATAAAAATGTGTCATCATGGAATTTTCCTCTTAAGTAACTCACTGGTGAAAAGCACAAACACTACGCCACCTCTCGCGAACGTGAAGTCCTTTCAGTTCAGCCGTTCGGACTAGGCATAGAATAAATATAGGTCCCTCACAAACGAATAAGCTGATAGGCCTGTGGTTCTACACGGTCCTGTGTCGTCTGTCCAAAACGACTGGCGACAGTTGTGTAGAGTCGTTTGGAATTTGGTATTGCGTTCGACTCTCCGAACTCTCACATTCCACATACATTCCACAAGCTATGACACATGTGATTTGACATTTCTGTCGACGAATTTATATTTGGTCTGTTGTTTTGTTTATGACTTGGTGAATTATTTAATAAAACAAATCAAAAATTAATAGCGTTGAGATGTTTGTGGAAGCAGTGACGAAGAAGAAAACAAGAGCTGATAAATGTAAGGAAGGAAATTCGACCAAAATCCATTCGACCACTGGATTTGCCCGACATTAAGTGAGTCGGGTCCACGACAAACGCCGTCACAAAACGCCGCAGGCCAATACAGAAGTCTTTTTTTTAGTCGCCAAAACCAAACAGTCCTGTCGTTTTTTTTTAGAGTCGTAAACGACAACGAAAATTATAAGGTTGAATATTCTTTAATTAATCGTTTTGAAATCGGAAGTCAACATTTTCCGGCTTTACTCGCAGGATGGGGTGATTCTTGTCATACGCACTTAACGGGACCTACCACAAAACATTAAACATGCCACAAATACATTTGCCTTTTTAAAACCAAACAGTAGCTTTCCCACACTGATAGGACTGCTGATGTTAATGCAGATAGGACCAGTTCTCACTCTTCCTGGAAGTTCTTCTCCAAAAACTGTCTGCTTGCCGCTGACTAAATCAGGGTCAACCTGGCTTTGTTCTTTATAAATAGTTTTTGAATGTTGACACACTTGTGTCAAAACGGTTGAAACATTGATTGAGAAGATGAGATCGGACCAACAAAATCACATTGTGGAATGCGACACTACCCGACGATGGAGTGATGCAGCGTGCAATTATATGTGCCACTGTACAGAGTACAAAAATCTGTCGGGCGGTCATATTTGACCAAAATGTTATAATAAATATGACACTCAATCGTTCAAATTATTACATAATAACTTGTAAATTTTTTATTTTTTTTTTTTTGTAATTTGTTGTAATTCTAATTAATATATAAATATATTTATTCATTCATTCATTTTCATTAAGTGGGTTGCCGGTTAGATTGTTTATAAGTTAGTTTTTTCTTGATTATTATAAGCTTCGGTTGAGTGAATACAAATTTTATATTTAAATAATAAATATACCTACTACAGTCCATTGTCTCTGTCAGCTGGTATTTTAAAACAATACTTCACCACAACACTTCTTTCTTTCCTAGAGACTTGTTACCTCATTTATTACCTCGATTATTGTTTTCATTCATCCTATCCTTTGTTAGTTTCACAGTGACCACTTAAGTATGGATTCCCAAGGGTAGATTTTTGAGTTTCAAAGTGCTATATTGCCCAATATTGGACACTACTTGAAGTGTTATGTATGTATGTATTTTTATTGAGACTTCATAGATTACATTAATATTTTTTTTTACATAAATTAGTTATTTTAAAGCCGACTTAGAATTGGTCTGGCTGTCACAGCAATATTTACTTATTTCTAATTAAGTTAACAAGAAAATCAAATTATAAACTTAGTAGTTACATAAAAAGAAACATGTTTGCTCAATAGAAACATGACAGATATAAAGAAACTTAAAACTAGGTAACAAAAGAAAATGTAAAAAAGGAGAGGGATGTTTGACAGTCATGCCAAAGTGCATGAAAAGTGAAACACAAGTTGTAAAGTTTTTAAAGAGTACAAAACTTAAGGAATATGATAAATTGTTTATTCAAGGAATGTGTTTAGCATAGGGCGTAGTAATTTTACAACGATTTATTAATTCATTCTAGATTATGAGTATTAAAAAAAAAAAAAAATAAAAAATAGAGTACAAAGTGTTTGTATATAGTATCTCAATAATGTATTTATATCTTACTGACTGAGATATGATTTATTATTATTTACATTGAAATATTATTAGAATTTTTAAATGTTAGATATTTACATTTTTGAATATTATTCATGTTTCGGATATTATTTACATTTTTAAATATTATTTACAGAAGCTTAGAGTTGATTTATTTATGTTTTTTTTTTGTAAATTGATTTGAATTGTTTTTTATGCGTGTTTTTTTTTTTTTTTTTTTTTTGTTTTTTTTACATAATTATATAATTAGCCCCTGTAGTTGGCATTGTTACTTTTTTTATAGAAGTTTGATAAGAAATGGCAGTTATCCTCTACCACGAAATGGGGAGTGGATCCCTCATTGAGGATGCTAATCGGCGAAATATAATACTTATCAAGTATTGGATATCTAACATTATCATTATAGACAGATTGCATCAAAGTATTAGGATGGTGTCTTAGATTTTGTAATCTTACTTTAGTTAAGTTTGTTAAGTAGTGCATTAGAGGCGTAATTCCCGAGGCTTCGTAAAGTATGTTATTTCTAAACCACTTGCCCGAGGTTCTTCTATATTTATGAGTGCATTTTCTCAGAATCGTTCTTTCAAACTTCTGGAGCTCTTCAGCTACTGTTGGAGAAATTTGGAACCAAATGGGGAACCCATACGCCAAGATTGGTCGAATGAGTGTTTTGTACATTAACATTTTGGTTTTAAATTCGACCTCGGTCGAGTTTAAGAGAAGTTTAAGCTTTGCGCCAGCTGCTTTAGCTTTATTTAAGGCTTTTCTGCCCTGTATGTTCATTTTCCACCTTTCATGTAAGAAAATTCCCAGATATTTTATGCCTTTTTTCCTTGGGATCATTTTTCCCTCTATTACAAGATTGAGTTGTTTGCTTTCTCTTACAGCCAGATGGTGACCTTTCGTGGAGGCATTCCTAAAGCAGATAACCTCACATTTAGAGAAATTTAGTTCAATACCCCACATTTTGTAATATGGAAGTATTATTTCAAGGTGGTTTTTGACTCCCTGAAGTGCATTGTAGGGTCTTTCATGAGAATCAAAAACTATGGTGTCATCTGCATATAAAATAGATTTGGAAGATTGAAGCTGAGATGGGAAATCATGGAGAAAAATATTGAATAAAAGAGGCCCTAGGATAGAACCCTGTGGGACCCCTGAATTTACTGGGACAAGCGAAGAACAATTATTATTAAGGTTAACTGTAAGAGAGCGATTGTTAAGGAAACTGAAGATCAATTTGGTAAAAAATGGAGGAAAATTTAAGGAAATTAATTTTGAAAGAAGTCCCTCGTGCCATACAAGATCGAACGCCTTTGTGAGGTCAAGGGCACAAGCAACGGTGCATGATTTATTTCGGAGATTATTTAAAACTGTATCTTGCAAATGTAAAAGGGCATGTTCGGTAGAATGTTTTCTTTTAAAGCCAAATTGGTTAAAAGGTATAATTTGGTTTTCTGCTATAAAATCTTCTATTTTGTGGTACAGTACTCTTTCCAGTATCTTACCTATATTTGACAGCATAGAAATGGGTCTAAAATTGCCGATGTCGTTGGAATTTTCATTTTTTTTTATCGGAATTAGTTTGGCTTTTTTCCAGATAAGAGGGAAGTACCCGTTGTTTATGCAATTATTAATGATAGGAGTTAGGAATTGAGGGATAGTAGTAAGGCATTTTTTAATTATAAAATTAGAAATTACATCTAAGCCTGTAGATTTTTTGTTATTCAGGTTAAAAATTATTGATCTTATCAGTTCCGAAGAGGCAAACTCAACTCCAGCACATGCAGAAGCACTATTGGTATGAGAAAATTGTGTTATAACAGTAGGAGAGTTCCAAGCTAAGAAGGCGTTATTACGAGTTAAGACCTCTAAATTGTTTTCGGGGTTGGATTGGGGCATGACGTGTGAATATAAGTTCGTGTAGAATTTTTCAAACGCACTTAACTTTTCATTGATTGATTGGTGTGGAATGTTATCATAAATAATACTCGCAGGATGGGGTGATTCTTGTCATACGCACTTAACGGGACCTACCACAAAACATTAAACATGCCACAAATACATTTGCCTTTTTAAAACCAAACAGTAGCTTTCCCACACTGATAGGACTGCTGATGTTAATGCAGATAGGACCAGTTCTCACTCTTCCTGGAAGTTCTTCTCCAAAAACTGTCTGCTTGCCGCTGACTAAATCAGGGTCAACCTGGCTTTGTTCTTTATAAATAGTTTTTGAATGTTGACACACTTGTGTCAAAACGGTTGAAACATTGATTGAGAAGATGAGATCGGACCAACAAAATCACATTGTGGAATGCGACACTACCCGACGATGGAGTGATGCAGCGTGCAATTATATGTGCCACTGTACAGAGTACAAAAATCTGTCGGGCGGTCATATTTGACCAAAATGTTATAATAAATATGACACTCAATCGTTCAAATTATTACATAATAACTTGTAAATTTTTTATTTTTTTTTTTTTGTAATTTGTTGTAATTCTAATTAATATATAAATATATTTATTCATTCATTCATTTTCATTAAGTGGGTTGCCGGTTAGATTGTTTATAAGTTAGTTTTTTCTTGATTATTATAAGCTTCGGTTGAGTGAATACAAATTTTATATTTAAATAATAAATATACCTACTACAGTCCATTGTCTCTGTCAGCTGGTATTTTAAAACAATACTTCACCACAACACTTCTTTCTTTCCTAGAGACTTGTTACCTCATTTATTACCTCGATTATTGTTTTCATTCATCCTATCCTTTGTTAGTTTCACAGTGACCACTTAAGTATGGATTCCCAAGGGTAGATTTTTGAGTTTCAAAGTGCTATATTGCCCAATATTGGACACTACTTGAAGTGTTATGTATGTATGTATTTTTATTGAGACTTCATAGATTACATTAATATTTTTTTTTACATAAATTAGTTATTTTAAAGCCGACTTAGAATTGGTCTGGCTGTCACAGCAATATTTACTTATTTCTAATTAAGTTAACAAGAAAATCAAATTATAAACTTAGTAGTTACATAAAAAGAAACATGTTTGCTCAATAGAAACATGACAGATATAAAGAAACTTAAAACTAGGTAACAAAAGAAAATGTAAAAAAGGAGAGGGATGTTTGACAGTCATGCCAAAGTGCATGAAAAGTGAAACACAAGTTGTAAAGTTTTTAAAGAGTACAAAACTTAAGGAATATGATAAATTGTTTATTCAAGGAATGTGTTTAGCATAGGGCGTAGTAATTTTACAACGATTTATTAATTCATTCTAGATTATGAGTATTAAAAAAAAAAAAAAATAAAAAATAGAGTACAAAGTGTTTGTATATAGTATCTCAATAATGTATTTATATCTTACTGACTGAGATATGATTTATTATTATTTACATTGAAATATTATTAGAATTTTTAAATGTTAGATATTTACATTTTTGAATATTATTCATGTTTCGGATATTATTTACATTTTTAAATATTATTTACAGAAGCTTAGAGTTGATTTATTTATGTTTTTTTTTTGTAAATTGATTTGAATTGTTTTTTATGCGTGTTTTTTTTTTTTTTTTTTTTTTGTTTTTTTTACATAATTATATAATTAGCCCCTGTAGTTGGCATTGTTACTTTTTTTATAGAAGTTTGATAAGAAATGGCAGTTATCCTCTACCACGAAATGGGGAGTGGATCCCTCATTGAGGATGCTAATCGGCGAAATATAATACTTATCAAGTATTGGATATCTAACATTATCATTATAGACAGATTGCATCAAAGTATTAGGATGGTGTCTTAGATTTTGTAATCTTACTTTAGTTAAGTTTGTTAAGTAGTGCATTAGAGGCGTAATTCCCGAGGCTTCGTAAAGTATGTTATTTCTAAACCACTTGCCCGAGGTTCTTCTATATTTATGAGTGCATTTTCTCAGAATCGTTCTTTCAAACTTCTGGAGCTCTTCAGCTACTGTTGGAGAAATTTGGAACCAAATGGGGAACCCATACGCCAAGATTGGTCGAATGAGTGTTTTGTACATTAACATTTTGGTTTTAAATTCGACCTCGGTCGAGTTTAAGAGAAGTTTAAGCTTTGCGCCAGCTGCTTTAGCTTTATTTAAGGCTTTTCTGCCCTGTATGTTCATTTTCCACCTTTCATGTAAGAAAATTCCCAGATATTTTATGCCTTTTTTCCTTGGGATCATTTTTCCCTCTATTACAAGATTGAGTTGTTTGCTTTCTCTTACAGCCAGATGGTGACCTTTCGTGGAGGCATTCCTAAAGCAGATAACCTCACATTTAGAGAAATTTAGTTCAATACCCCACATTTTGTAATATGGAAGTATTATTTCAAGGTGGTTTTTGACTCCCTGAAGTGCATTGTAGGGTCTTTCATGAGAATCAAAAACTATGGTGTCATCTGCATATAAAATAGATTTGGAAGATTGAAGCTGAGATGGGAAATCATGGAGAAAAATATTGAATAAAAGAGGCCCTAGGATAGAACCCTGTGGGACCCCTGAATTTACTGGGACAAGCGAAGAACAATTATTATTAAGGTTAACTGTAAGAGAGCGATTGTTAAGGAAACTGAAGATCAATTTGGTAAAAAATGGAGGAAAATTTAAGGAAATTAATTTTGAAAGAAGTCCCTCGTGCCATACAAGATCGAACGCCTTTGTGAGGTCAAGGGCACAAGCAACGGTGCATGATTTATTTCGGAGATTATTTAAAACTGTATCTTGCAAATGTAAAAGGGCATGTTCGGTAGAATGTTTTCTTTTAAAGCCAAATTGGTTAAAAGGTATAATTTGGTTTTCTGCTATAAAATCTTCTATTTTGTGGTACAGTACTCTTTCCAGTATCTTACCTATATTTGACAGCATAGAAATGGGTCTAAAATTGCCGATGTCGTTGGAATTTTCATTTTTTTTTATCGGAATTAGTTTGGCTTTTTTCCAGATAAGAGGGAAGTACCCGTTGTTTATGCAATTATTAATGATAGGAGTTAGGAATTGAGGGATAGTAGTAAGGCATTTTTTAATTATAAAATTAGAAATTACATCTAAGCCTGTAGATTTTTTGTTATTCAGGTTAAAAATTATTGATCTTATCAGTTCCGAAGAGGCAAACTCAACTCCAGCACATGCAGAAGCACTATTGGTATGAGAAAATTGTGTTATAACAGTAGGAGAGTTCCAAGCTAAGAAGGCGTTATTACGAGTTAAGACCTCTAAATTGTTTTCGGGGTTGGATTGGGGCATGACGTGTGAATATAAGTTCGTGTAGAATTTTTCAAACGCACTTAACTTTTCATTGATTGATTGGTGTGGAATGTTATCATAAATAATAGGAGCAGAGGACTGATTGATGGCTCGTTTGCGACCAGTTATTCTATCAATTTCTTTAAAAACAGCTGACGAAGGTCTTAGTTGTTCAAGTCTGTTTCTGAATTGTTTGTTTAAATGAATTCTAATCTGATCTTTTATTAATTTACTCAAACAAGTTATGCTGGAAGAAAGGGAAGTATAGGTGGGATTAATTCTATTTCCTTCTCTATGGAAGATTCTTTTAAGCTGTGCTTTCCATATTTTCCTAAGCTTGAGGAGCTTAACTATTTCCTCACTCAGATTTTTGTAAGAGCTCTTAGGGAAGATTTTTTTCGAGTGAAGCCCTATACAATCTTCAATGGAACCAGAAAAAAGCTCGATAAAGTGATCTATCTCATTATTCGAGAGGTTTCTTCTTACTGGGATGTTAAGTGAATTAAGTTTCTGTGAGAGATCGGTATTAAAAAGTTGCCAATTTGTATCTTTAAATGAAATGTTTGATGGAGGATCAGATACCAGAGGGGAAATGTTAGAGATTTCGAGAGCCAGAAAAACGGAGAAGTGGTCTGAAAAGGGATGTGTTGTTAAGCAACTAAAATTTCGATCGGTATGTTGTGGGGCAAGGAGGTTCGCTGAAACGATATAGAAGTCAATGATTGATAAAGCACTGGGCCTAGTTGGAGTCCTAGGAGAGATAATATCCATATTTAAAAAGGCGTTGCTTTGGAACCAAGCAAAGAGGTGAATGCCATTAAGGTTCGACATTGTGTCGCCCCAAAAGCTGTGTCTTGAATTAAAATCTCCGCCAATTATAAAAAAGTCGAAGTTGGATAGAATGCGGCATAAGTCATCCATGGCATTAGTAAGTCTAGCACCTGTGTTGCAGGGTATGTATATAGAGACGAAAGCTAAAGTTTTATTGGGACCTGAAGGTTGGGTTAGGGTAATAGACAGGATTGTTGTAGAGATTTCATTATTCTGGAAGGGAATAATATTATACTTTATAGTGTTATTAATTAAGACACCTGTGCCCCTGCCGGAATCATTACGAAATAGAATGTAGTTATCAAATGATCTGTTATATTTTCCTTTCAGCAGGGTTTCCTGAACTAAAACTGCTGTCGGAGAGAAGTCTCCCAACAACATGTTTAGTTCAGCGCATTTGTCGTGAGATATTAAGGAATTGATGTTGGCAGTGAGCAACTTTACAATCATGGTGAAATCTTAGCAATGAATTCTAGATAAGCACCGGGCTTATCGGAATCTTTTAATGTTAAGTATTTTGGCCAGAACTCACGGACACGTAAAATTAAGGTGTTAATTGGGACACCAAACAGTAAAATTGATTCGTTAAGAAAATTACCAAAAGTGGATGAAGAATTTTTCTGGTTAATTGAATTCTTGCCAGTGGATGGACCAGTATTTTGACCACTTCTCAAAATATCAGCGTAGGAGCCACTAGCTGGAACGCTCTGAGAAATTTGAGGAACTTGAGGAACATGAATTGAGTTAATTGAATTTTTTGGAGATCCCTTTCCCCTTTTTTTCATATATTCGATTCTTTTAGGGCACTCGCTGAAGTTTGCAGGGTGGCCTGAAGAGCCACAGTTAATGCAGGCTACCTTGTCCTTGTCATCGTTTGAAATGATTGAACAAGAACCTTGTTCATGAACATTTTTGCATTTAACACACCCTTTGGGATATGCGCAATAGGCACTTACGTGGCCAAATCTTTGGCATTTAAAGCACTGAACAACATTGTTGCGTTTTACAGAATCCCAACGGATTCTGTGACGAAGAATATTCCTGATGTTCTTTAATTTGTTCAGACTTTCTTTGTCGTCTACAACACAAACATAAATTCCGAGGTCTAACCCATTCTCCTTGGACCACCTTGTCGTAAACGGTCTGACTTGCACCCTCAACGAAGGATCCACATTTAACAAATCGTTTTCTATTTCATTGGATGGAAATCCATCTGAAAGCCCTTTTAGTAAAATTGAAAATTTTTTATGCTGCCTAGGCACAAAAGAATAGGCATTTACCTTTTCCTTACATAGAGACTTCATTAAAGAAGTATGCATATCAACGTCCTTAACATAAATTTTTAGTCTACCAAGACCTCTGTTTTCAAACTTAACGTTATCTAAGCTGCCACTGTAATGTTTTTTAAAGAATTCTAAGAGGCTCTTGGAACTTACTCCCTTAACAAAAATTGGTGGGCACCAGTCGCTGCTTTTTTGTATTATTGGAATGTCCGGCTCCTTGCGCTGCTGATTCCGAGCGGTCAACTGTACTTCAGGAGATGCATCCTCTTTATCCATGTCCAGTATATGGTATCTATTGTTAGACAGTCTGTCTGTGAAGGCCACTTTTTTTGACGACGATGCAGGTGGATTCACCGAATTTCTTTTTCGATTGATTACTTTCTCGAAAGTCTTCGAGTCATTTTTAAGGATCCTTTTAAGGTCACTTTCAACTGACTGGTTGAAAAGCGACATTGTTGTTTTGTTTTCCCAAATGGAAAAGGGCAAAGATGAATTATTAAAAGCGCCCTGAGGCGGATTATTCGTCACATTATCGACGTGCGAGACTTTATCGTTTATACTTTGGTTGGAAAAATAAGTTTTTTTTTGGCAGCACTGCTGCATTCGAATTACATGCCTGTTCGGCGTCACTATCACTCACTACCAAATCTGTGTGTTCAACATCGTTTTCACCAACACATGTATCCATGTATCTATCGTCGATCTCACTCAAACCAACGGCGTGGGTATCTTTATGTGTGTTGACTTTGGGCAACGGGACGCCGCCGCCACCAACGACATCCATAATTTTTTTTTTGTCTTCAATAGATAAAAGTTCAGAAGGTAAAATCAAATGTTTATTATTTGGCAATCCCGGATCAATGGGATAGAGTTTATTAAAAGGATAACCTTTTTCTTTAGGCTTAGAGCCCATTGTAGCACAATTAGATATATTTAAACTGTTTTTATTTTTCTTTTTGTTCACAAATCAAAGCACTCGGGAGGAGGAGAAACACGTCCGTTCACAACCGATAGCAAATCGCGAATCTCTACTTGAAGTGTTACATACTCGTATCTTTGACAGGTGGAAATCTATTCATCTGTCAACGATTTTTCAAGTTCATTTAGATTTTTTAATTAGTAAACTAAACAAAATAATTTCTTTTTCGCTGAAGTTAGGAGTCATCTGCTGTTCACATTTCACAACCTATTTTGCAAATCAAATAAATTATTAAATATGTATTGCAAAATATCATTTTTTGTACCATTTGGGGAGATTATTGTCAATGGACTGTAAAACGCAAAATATATATATATACGTTTGTTTGTTTCTAATCAATAATAATCATACTTAAGTAACTCTGTGAAACCGGGCATATGTAAGTCTCCCTAGCAAAGTTGTTCTCAACGTTTTAAGAATGCTTTGAAGAGCTGTGGTCGCATCACGGTTAACGGATGGTTAATGGGGAAGGCATACCAAGTTCCTCAAAGTAAACTCGGGAGTGTACTGCAGGTGTATGTAACTGAGGTTTCTCTCTTGAGAGATTGATCTCTCTACACAAACTGTGTTCGCTCGCGTAAACGCCGACCGTTCAATCAGTCCCTTTTACCGTTGTCAGTAGACTTGAGACAGCTAGATCCTTCTCTAATCGATAGGACCGAACCTAGGTTTGAAGCTAAGTTGTCGATCAGTAATTCGGCGTTTATTCGAACTCTTGAGATTTGAGTAATGGCCGAAAGAATAACTTCGCGGAGATGCCGAAATGAGATCCATTGTTGGTGTAACTTGAGGTACTCAATGTCGAGCATGCACTTCGGTGAATTGGTTACAATACACAACTGAAAAAAATCACTCTTTGTCTAATTAGGCCTTTTCATTTAATATTAACAAATTGGGAAATCACGTTTGGTCATTATACCTATATGTACATATTTGTTCACACACATCTAAATTTTATGAATCAAATACAAAGCTTACTACGGCATATTCATACATAATCTACTCTCACTCGAATACTTCATCTCCAACGTTGCCTTATGTGTTGCTGCCGTTAATCGAACCTGCATGTTGTTCTTTTATTTGTTTTTACATGTTCATTCTTTAATCATAGCCATTACGTAATTCCATACTTGCCGGCACTACCACCTGTCGGGTTGTACGAATATAATGGATACACAAAAGAGACAGTAAGTCAATCGATGCCTATGTATGGTAATGAAAAGAACGAAACAAACGCTAGTGCATTGGTTCATAAGAAACAGTTTTTTTAATATATTTTACTACTACCACTGGTGGTAAGTACTGAGAATGCTTATGCAATTTTTTGGATTCTTTTCTTTTCGTAAGTCTGATAAAAGATTTAACGCCGCCACATATAATTAAAGGAGAATAAGTTGTGACATTAGTGCTACATTAAAGTTGATTATGTAGGTAGTAAAACTGAAACAACTACGCTTTTGTTTTTACCCTATTACTCACAACGGCAATCCGTCTTCAATTTATATGCAAAACCTACCTTGAAGCAGAATAAATAAACAGACAGTTTACTCGAATTAATTATTTCATTCAGTTTCATGAGTGCCAGTGAACTTACACGAGGACATAAAGGGTACTATGTCCCATCTCGTAATCTAATCTAATCTAAGATACTTTTCTTATGTGGACCACATCATTATTATACATGTTTGTCTTTGTCCTAATAAGTCAGCATTTTGTCATCTATTCCTTCTTTATTTTCCAGATCATGTGTAGCGTTCGACGGCAAAAAACGTATTATTGGTGTTGCGGCCAAAAACCAACAGGTCACAAACATGAAAAATACAGTCAGTGGATTCAAGCGTTTATTGGGGCGTAAATTTAACGATCCACATGTACAACGTGAACTCACTTCCATTCCATATAAAGTAGAACAACGACCAGATGGCGGCATTGGCATTCGTGTCAATTATCTTGATCAGGATCAACTTTTCTCCCCTGAACAGCTAACTGCGATGCTCTTTACAAAACTGAAGGAGACATCTGTTGACGCATTGCAGGCTCAGGTAAGTTTAGCTATACATAAAACTCGATGCAGGTTTACCTAAATCTATTTGTCTATTATCTAGGTAAACGATTGTGTAATAACTTGCCCTATTTATTACACAAACGCAGAGCGTAAGGCGTTGTTGGATGCAGCGAGCATTGCCGGTCTCAATGTGCTTCGTCTGATGAACGAAACAACAGCTACGGCCTTGTCGTACGGTTTCTATAAGCAAGATCTCCCCGAAGAAAAGCCACGTAATGTTGTATTTGTCGACTGTGGTCATTCGGCACTGCAGGTCAGTGTTTGTGCATTTACCAAGGGCAAACTGAGGATGCTCGCCAGTACATGGGATCAAATTGGTGGACGGGACTTTGATTATGTCCTTGCAGACTATTTTGCTCAGGAATTCCAGGAGAAATATAAACTAAATGCAAAAACGAATGCCAGGGCCTACTTGCGTCTTGTCACGGAAATCGAAAAAATTAAGAAACAAATGTCTGCAAACAGTACAAAACTGCCACTGAACATCGAATGCTTCATGAATGATGTCGATGTACATTCAAGCATGCAACGCTCGACAATGGAGGAACTGTGCGCTCATCTATTCGAGCGTGTAGATGTCACATTAAGAAAATGTTTGCAGGAGTCCAAACTGTCACTCGATGAAATTCATTCTGTGGAAATTGTTGGCGGAAGCTCTCGTATTCCATCCATTAAAACATTGATTGAGCAGGTAAGACTGGATAGAAAGTACACATTTATTTTTTAAATTGAGTATGTTCTTGTGTTCTGATTTAGATCAACAAACATTGGCCAATTGCCATGATGAGTCCTCTCAATTAAATAGATTATAAGATATAGAGAGGTTATTTATAGCTGCGGAAAGCTGCAAGCAGTTAGCGATGATCTTTTTTTATTGTGAGACAAAATATGAGATAAGGGCGTTTTGTGCGATCTTGATTAATTACCTGTATATATTTGTTGAGTGCGTTTCCTAGTTGAGCAACACAGGTACACGTGGATTCGAAAGAAGATCTTAATAATTCCTAGTTTTTAGAATCGTACTATGTATGTGCCAAAATTCTCTTCTCAAGTGTCTATACCGTATATTGTACCTTCATAATCTTACAAGAAATTGATTCACAAACGGCACAAAAACACTGGTTTCGTAAATCTATATAGGAGATTGGATATCTGCAGATTGTCCTTCGCATTCTCGGCATTGACAGGAAGTATCGTACTCCTTTTTGCCATTCACTGTGAGTAATCTCACATACAAAAAAAAAGAAGCATTTTATGTCTATTTTTAAGGTTCCTTACTTAAAGGGAAAAAACGGAACCTTATTAGTTTTTCTACTACATATGTAGTAGTCTGTCCGTCTTTCTTTTTTGTTTTTGGGTCTCAAAAACTAATTGACGAAGAAGGCTGAAATTTGCACACAAGATCCGGTACTCTACTTAAACGACAAATACCAATGGTAGCGATTAATCGACTGATTTTGTAGTAATTTGTAATTTGTATCATTGTTAGTTTGTGCAAAGAAATTTCTTGTTCGCGTTTGTTAAGGGTAGGTCAGCATAGTAATGTGAGAAAGAGAGTATAGGTTGACATTCAAATTCAAATTGATGACGTTAGGGAAACTATACCTTAACTATGCATGTATAATGAACTAAAAGATGATGTATGGTGGGGTATAGTAGCACTCGCACTTGGCCTGTTTTTCAATATTGCATCGTTTGTTGATGTAAGCCTCATATTTAGATGTTATCTCAAAATTACCTTTTGCCTGTTGTCAGTGTGACAATGTGAATTTATTAAGACTTTAATTAACTTTTATAATCAGCGATGTCGATGAACGAGTGTCCATCATTCCTATGGAACGTGAACAAAGGGGTCACAACAGGATAGAGACTTTCAATTTCTCTTCCAATTTGTATATAATATATAACAGTTATAAAAATATGTACATGCGCGTACGTTATAACCACATTAAATCGTATTTGTGCTGCCCCATTTTCTTCAAAGGAGCATAGCTACCACATGCCTATATTGATGCCTTACCTGAGTCGTCAATAACATAGGAAGTATTTTTCGGCAGAAGACTACATAAGTCGCATTACAGGTATTTAATGTAAGATGCCTACATCGACTTCATCAACATGCAGCATCTTGGGCCTGAACCATGATGACTGTGCATGAATCTCATTAGTTCTTAAAGGTCTGTTATACCTGGAGAGCTCCTAGGAGTAACTGGGAAGATGGTCTATTACAACCATCCAGATTTGGGCCAGATAAACATTTTCCAGGCTCTTTAATTCACCGAAGAATTAGTATGTTGAGAGTTCTCAATTTGTTGTTTTAAGTGTGGGGCAAGGTAGGTTGTGAAAAAGATTCTATTTCTTTGAGGTCCCTACAAATTCTGCAATAGACATTTCATTAATCATAATGTAGAATGCAGTCTCGGCGATAGACACCCTAGGCCTAGCTTCACGCAACCATTCGTTTGTGTGAGTTTCTATTTTTGGGACGAATGGAAGGGGCCTACAGTTTTATGCCTAGTCCGAACGGCGGAATTGAAAAGCTTTTTCAGGACAGTCATACTCTCGGATGTTTGTCAGACGTTCGCGAGAGGTTAAGATTTAATTTGTGTTTTTCCGGGGATCGAACCTGGGATCCCAGCAGTCCAGCACACTAACCACTGCGCTACTACGCCCACATTATCAGCGGTTTAGCCGTAAATTAATTTAGGTATTTTTGTTGGCCATAGGTATTTTTTTTGCCGCCACCATGTATTAAGATTGGTCCCTAGTTTCAGGAACAAAGCACCATTAATTTTCACCTTTATTCGTCTCAAATCAACGACGAGAGCCACTACAATGCTGTAATATTTACATAATGTATGATTAACATAATTTTTCGTTTTCAGACTTTCGGCAAGCCTGCCAGCACAACTTTGAATCAAGATGAATCTGTTTCACGTGGCGCTGCACTACAATGCGCAGTCATGTCTCCGGCTGTACGTGTTCGCGAATTTGGTGTTACCGACATTCAAAACTATGCCGTCAAAGTTATTTGGGAACCGGAGGGTTCCCTAACCGGTGGAGAAATTGAAGTTTTTCCCGCTTTCCATGCAGCACCATTTAGTAGAATGCTAACATTAAATCGCAAGGAACCATTCAACATGACAGTCCAATATTCCCAACCCGTCCCTTATCCCGACTCAATCATTGGCAAATGGCTTATCAAAGATGTCAAGCCCAACGAGAAGGGCGAATTACAAGAAGTCAAAGTAAAAGTACGCATCAATCACCATGGTATCGTGTTGATATCCAGTGCTTCATTGGTAGACAAAAAAGAACTTGATGATACCCCAGCTGCAGAAGAACAGCAATCCGGAGATCCGGCGCAGCCTCCCGCAGCAGCCACTGGTGAACCAATGGAAGTGTCCCAGGAGGTAAGTGCTTCAGTTTGCTATTGTTTCACTTTCTTATTATTTTGATTGCTTAATTCAAAAGAGCTTCTAGAGTTCATCTATTCTGATTCAAAAAAAATAAAAAATAATAATAAAAAAATAGTAAAATAACTAAAGGCAAACAAAAAATGAGTATAACAAATTATTGTAAACAATTGTGTGTTATTGTCATTGTTGTGTAGGAATGTTATGATAATGATGATGGTAGTAGAGATTCGCCAACAGCCTCATCACCAGGAGGACAAGGGTGGGCCCAGCGGGTCAAGGGATGGTTTACTTCGGTACGTGTGCATAGATAAAACAAAACAAAAAAAAATCATAAAAATAAATTCAGAAAGACAGAAAAAAGCAAGTGAATGAAATGCAACTATTTTTTGCCATCTTATTAGTAAAATTCCGCGTTAAAACACATTTTGCTTTTAAATCGCTTAACCGAATGCAATTAATCGCAAAATAAGAGAGCAAACAACGTCGATTTCTCCTCTTGTGTTTTTCTGAAATAATATTGTTTGTATTTTTTTTTTCATTACTTCCCTGTGTAAAATTTTACGGTCAAAGAAACTATAGTTGTCTTGTTTATATATATTGTGTTTCTTTTTTTATTGTAAATTGAAATTGGATTGTTTTTAATGAATTTTAAACACAGAAAAAGAAGACCGCTCATGTGCCTACCCTGTGTGCTCCACAAAGTAAAAAATGAAAAGAACAATTTATGTTTGTATTCAGAATAACTCTTGCTTACATAATAAATGCCAAATATTTTTGTCTATCTTTCTCACATTTTTTTTTATATACAATTATTATGTTAAACTTCTCATAACATTTGAGTTTCTATGTTTTATCTTTTTTCTATGTTCTTTACACCTGCTTTTATTAAAAACAAAAAATACTTGACTACCTTGTTGGGACGCAATTTATTTTAATTATTAAAACATCTGTTACATATAATGTATGTTTAATTTGTATGTTAATCACTTGTTACTCATTATAAAGTGGTGTACATTTTTGTGGAAACGACAAATTGGTGAAGGGCTGATTGGCATTTCAAGTAAATGTAATATTAACTTTTAAGCTAAACTTTTTTTTTAAGAAGTGGATCCATTCGGGGTGGGTATTTCGGAGCTGGATTCTTTGAAATAATTTTATTGCTTAAAAAAATATCCTGCTGCTTCTTTAGGCAATAGTTTTACATACATACATGTCTAATAATGGAGGTCGTAATTGGTTTATTTAGATCAAAATATGTAAATGTTTTCTGTTTGTGTTAATAAGAATGTTAAAAAAACCCTCATTGCAAGGTAGATGCTGCTTTTGGCAGGACGTTGCTTATGCAAGTCTTAATCTTAACTTAGGTACATTTTTGTCGTAGACTTATTTCATTTATAAAAACGTACTCAGATCATATAATAAAATGAACGTTCCTCTTAATTTGGGCTTCATTTTTGGCGTTTCTTGCCAAATATTGTCAACGTTCATTGACCTATTATTGAGACATATCAAACAAATCATCAGACTCCTTTAATTAATTGTTTGAATATTTTTTCTACTACCACTCAATCGTCTGTCGTCTATATGTAATTATAATTATAATTCAACTATTCAGTACATATAACTGTTCTGAGAATGTCTCAGGCATACAACTGTAGAGCAAATTTCCACAAACGAATGGTTGTGAAAAGGTAGGTCTATATGTATACAACTAGATGACCCGATGAACTTCGTTCCACCTAAAATTGATTTGTTTGTAATTATTTAAAAGCGATTATGACTTCCAATCAACCTTGCAAATCCAGTTAATTGAGATGGTTAGTCAACAAATTTTGACCAACACTTCCGGGCCAATAAGATTGCCTGAACATTTGAGCTCAATCGGTTTGATGGTTTGCGAGATATAATATTTTTAAGTTTTTTTTTTTTTTTTGTATCAAGCTCAACAGAAACTCCTTTGGGGGGGGGAGGTCAATAACAATTAGGGGTATCGTGAATAAATTCCGATGGAAATGTTTCCCTTGTCAGCAATGTAAATCAAATTGCTGAATGGGAAACATTCCCGGGGAAATATTATTGGCGATAGGGGTGAATAATTTTATCAAAATGTGATCTCAATCGGTTCGGTGTATATTCCCATACAGAATGGAAATTTGGATTTTGCGGCTTTTCGTTGGGGGTTTTGCGAATTTTATTTTTCACTCCTGATCCAATCATCCAAATCCTTGAGTTTTTGCGAGACTAACGCACACCGATTAATTTTTATACCTATTTATATAGATAGGTAGTGAATTATTATTACAACACTCTGGCCAATGCCAATTCTCTCATTACGCGTTTCAAATTATTATAAACTAGCTTTTGCCTGCGATTTCGGTTCAGAATCAGTTAGTTTCCTCTTTTATATTTAAATATCGGGCAGGAAACCTATGAACCTATGAAAACCTAAGGAGCAGTTAGTATAAATCTGAAAAATATGTTGGTTAAATTATATGATCAATTTGTAAGTGAAGTGTTGGCATCTCAACACAGATCATACTATAGCAAACTGAGCCCCTATCTACGGGACAAAATATATATCTTGCTTATATGCAGGTACATTCTGAATGCCCTCCGCGCCGCAAGCACGTCACGGTCGTTCTATAATATAATATGAACTGTGCATTGTGTGTGTGTTTGCACAGCAGAGGCCGCACATCCACGTACGAAACACAGTGTGACGTGGAATCTATACATAATACTAACTCAGTCGTAGACAATAAACCACATTTTCCCTTTTATTAAAATCTATTATGATTATTTTATGGTTCGGGTTTTTTCAATGTACATGCCTACAAAGTTTCAAATTGATACAATGAAATGGCCCCCCTTAAAAGGGGTTAATCGCCAATAACTCGGTAGGCATCGAAGACAAAAGGCTGTCTTAACTCTAAAGTAGTGTAACGCACGCTTGCTTGCTTGCTAACTGCACGGATGAGGAACATTTTATTTTGATAACCCGAATGTTATTTATTACCAGTGCTCAAAAGAAACTTCTGAAAAAAAAAATTCTAATAGATAGTACTTCAGTTTATCCTCTCTGATTTTTAATAGATATAGAAAATTTTTAGTAAACGGAGAACGGAAACCGACGGTCCCCCTCTACTATTAGTCTACTTAGCTTTATTTCATTAAACACACCAGAAGAAAACTTCTTAATTCTTTCATCCTTTATTCATCATTCAACTAGTGAAGATTTGGTTCCCAGTTCTTTCCTAGCCTAGTTCCTAGTTGGTTAACGCATAAACACAAAAAGATGCGGCCAATGTCTAAAAAAAAAACTGACGATACTGAGTGTGGACTACAATTATGATACATACTTGTATAAAACGTTGGTACACCTAAGCGCCGAAGCTTATAATTGATATATTTGCCTCTCCACACAAACCAGCCATAATCACACACTTATCAATCGTGCTTCTAACTAGATTGATGAGTGCAGAGTGGTGGTTTAAGACGTTTTCTTCGCAACCAAGTTATTAACCTTTGTTACCTTCGCATGATAACGACGCTATATGAACTGACACATTATGTGTAATAAATCTCTTACGGATTTGTTTGTATCTATAAGTCCAGTGTGTTTTGGAGAAAAAATAAACTGAAGTGCAATTCAATTCAATCTTTCCTTATTAGTAATATACATATTACTATGTAATGTAGTATGTATGTAATATGTATATCTATATATCTATATCTATATACATACATATTTAAAAATGGTGGGAAAAATGTATAGTAATTCATCAATTGAGAACGGCTGGGCCGATTTGGCTCAAATTTTTTTTTCAGTTGTTCGTAATTGCCAGGAGAAAGTTCTTCTAAAATAAAACTTTGGAAAACCCTCCAGAAAAGTCGGGAAATTGGAAAATTCGAAAATTGAGAACGGCTGGGCCGATTTGGCTCAAATTTTCTTTCAGTTGTTCGTAGTTGCCAGGAGAAGGTACAATTTTGGGAAAACCTTCCGGAAAAGTCGGAAAATTGAAAAATTGAGAGTCGCATTGCAGAACGACCCATCTGCTACTGAATTCTCGAGACAACTGCTGGCGCTTGGCAATGGCCAAATTCCAAATGGCCGTTGACAGTGTGACCGACGAGAATGAAGCGACCAACTATCCAACGGGATTTTTGAACTCGCTTGATGTACCAGGAACTCCACCGCATAATTTACAGCTAAAGGTGGGATCGATCATAATCATGTTGTAGAATCTGAATCATCCGAAATTGTGCAACGGTACGCGGTTGTCCGTCAAGAAACTGAAGAACAGTGTGATTTCAGCGACGATCGTCAAGTGCAAATTCAAAGGAGAGGAAGTACTTATTCCACGAATTCCGATTATTCCAACTTATCTTCCATTCCAATTCAAGCATTTCAATTCATCGAAAAACATTGTTTATCACATCGCTCTCTACTGATTTCGATTCCATTCAAATAAATCACATGGAAACTTAAACTATCTGTGTTCTATCTGGAGTTTATCTGAAGGCGTTAAATTGGGACAAGACGAAGTTCGCCGGGTCCGCTAGTTATTTATATTATGTAACACATAAATCTTAAGTACTATTTTCCACTGAACTAGGTGCCGGTAGTTTACAAAACTGCCGATAATCATTTGATAACAGATTAGATTATTGCGTTATGAGAAAAAATAGGTAATTCAAAAATGGCTACAGCATATAAAACACGTAGTTGCATTATAACTATATCTTTGAAAAAGCACTCAATGTTCCTGACTTTAATTTGTACGCTAGCTATATATGCGGAGCACATGTGTATGTCCAATGTTGCTCTAACACCAGCATAATGATCAATTATTATGGAAGGCGGTTTAGGTAAATGTTTTCATCATTGTGAGAACAGTGCTATTGCGTGCTCGGTAGTTTCTTATTTTCTGGACATTCAGGGCAAGGTGTGAGTGTGAGACGTTCTGTTAAAATCCAAATCTGCATAAACGTGTTTACGATACTAGGAGTAGGACGCGGTAAACTTCTTTCGCCATTTATTTTAGGGAGGTACTTAGAAAATGCTGAATTAGTCATAAAATGTATGAAAATACTTCATACTGGGTTCCAAAAAATCAGCTTGTAGGTTCCTTTCGGGTGCTAAACCAAAATATACCAGTTAATGTCGCTTTATCAGGGCTTGAATACATTCCGAACAAGCCATTGTTTTATTAAGCATTTGTCTGCTTTACTTTGCTTAACTGAGAAAGATATTCAATAAAACAAAGGTATTGTAGATAACTCTCTCCGTCTAAATTAAACAACTAGTTTATCCTCGTATACGTAATCCTATGTCAAATAAAAAATAACTCGGAGCGTATTAGGTCTAGAAAGCTGAAACTTGAACTATAGGTATGTCTTACAAAAATTAGATCCAGTCACTTATTTTCATATATGTAACTCTGTTCTGGGATTATGTCTAAAAATATTTGTTTTTTGCCGTGATATATCCCATACTTAGAAATAGAACTGTATATTGTTTAGAATGTAAAACTATTGTTTTAAGAAGCAGCATACTTTTATTTTCAAACATAACTAACATCTGAATTATAATTCCTTATATCGTTTAATTCATAAATTTACATTTGTACAATACATCTCATTTATCATTTCCTAGATCAATAAGTATTTTATTTTTAACTTTAACTAATAAAAACTAAACATTTTTTAGGGCAATGATAAGAAAAAGAAGTCGAGCAAGTTAATTGAACTCTCAATGGATGTGAAGACTCATGGTTTTTCGCCAGCTGATTTGGCTAATTATGTTCAGCAGGAGAGTAAAATGATTGCCAACGACGCAAAGGAAACGGAACGTGTTGATGCGCGTAACGCATTGGAGGAGTTGGTTTATGATATGCGAAATAAATTACAGGTAAGATCAGCTTTAATAAATAATGGAAAAGTGTTTAGAAAGTTTAGTTTGAAGCTCAGGATTATATTACTCTTGTTCGTACATACATTTTTAGTGAACATACATACATACAACTGAACTTCATTCTTAAAGGCTCTTCTTTATAAAAACTACTTTATTATAAAAACTAATTTTATTATCATCAACAGGGCGGACCACTAGAAAGGTATGTTGCCGAAACCGACCGCGAAGCTATCTGTCGGCAGCTTAATGATCTGGAAAACTGGTTGTACGAAGACGGTGAGAATTGCGATCGCGATACCTATGTCGCCAAATTAAACGACCTGAACGCTAAGACCACACCCATCAAAGAACGTAGTCAGAACTATGAGAATGCTCCGCATTCATTCGATGAGCTCAGGAAAACCATAGACTATGCTCGGTCCGCAGTCAATGAATTCCGTTCTGGATCAGCCAAGTACGATCACTTAACCGAAACCGAATTCATAAATATTTCTGAAGCAGCAGATAAGGCGGAAAAGTGGCTGCAAAATGCTTTGGCAAAATTCACCCAAACACCACGCACCTTCGATAGTCCTGTGAAAGTAAGCGAAATCCGCCACGAAACGCACACGCTAAGTGCTTGTGTGAACTCTGTCGTAAACCGACCAAAGCCCAAACCACCAACCCCAACCGCAAAGCCAACCGAACATAACGGTGAATCTAACCAAGATAAGAAAGAGGACGCTAAAACAAATAGTAATATTCCAGAGGACTCAACGATGGACGTTGAGTAGAAAATATACTTATTTATTTTTTTTCTTTTGTTCTAAATTGAAGAAAACCTTTAACTAAAATAAATTCTCTATTATAATTATAAATATATATATAATTATATATATAAATGATCCTTATAAAAAAATAACAAAAATTTCGGTTCTGTTTTGACAAGAAAAAAAAAAAACAAAAATAAATATGAAGCGATCCTTTGATGAATCAACAAAAATTGCATTAACGAAAAAAAAACTATTTAAGTTTTTACACAATACATTAAATAAAAAAAATATTTAAGATACATTTAAATGTGCAAATGATAAAGTAAAAAAGATAACAAAAAACAAATAATCTAACCAAACACTGAGCTAACTTGTATTCCTAATATAATCCACCAATTCACCACCACGACCATCCAACCAGCAGCAGCCAACTCATTAACCACGTTTCAACGTTCATGTAACAATTGCCGAAATATTAAAAAACAAAAGAAAAATCCTTATCGAATTGTTTGGTTTAAGCGATAGAGAGAGAGAGAAGATGTTTGGGCATGTGATTTAAAGTCAGGTAAAAATGTACTACTTATCAGTTAAAACTTGAATGCGCTATCCTCCAGAAAAAAAATGTTCTTAATTTAATATATTTCCCCGGCTGACACTTAAATAAGTTCTGAAATTTGGTTCTTTTTATTTTTATTTATTTAAAATTGGAAAACAAAACACATAAATAAAGCAAAGCTAAATAAGCGGAAAAAAAACTACATATTTCGAAACACAGAACACATGTTGTTGTAATGTTTAATGTTTTGGCGGAAATAAAGAAAATATGAAGAATGAATTCTTAATGTTAAATATTTTTTTTGTTTTTTATTAATCTGATAATGTATGAGCATCGTGTGGGCGCAGTAGCGCAGTGGTTAGGTTAGTGTGCTGGACTACTGTGCGAGGGATCCCAGGCTCGATCCCCGGAAAAACACAAATTACATCTTAAGGTTTTTTCTACTGCGCCACCTCTCGCGAACGTCTGACAAACATCCGAGAGTATGACTGTCCTGAAAAAGCTTCTCAATTCAGCCGTTTCGGAATCGGCATAAAATTGTAGGTCCCTTCCATTCGTTCCAAAATAATAGAAATTCACACAAAAACGAATGGTTGCGAGAAGCTAGGCCTTGGGTGTCTACCGCCTGCTGCGCCGCCTACGTATTTATTTTTTTTTTTGTATAAGCATCGTGGAACGTACCTCACAAACCTATGCCAAAGAGTTTGTCCCATATGCATAAACAAAATCAAAATCAATGGTTTGTAGAATATTATTTTGTACCATAAACCATCTTTTGGTGTTTGGAACAAATTTTTCATTTTGTAATTTTTATTTAAGAATTGTATTGTTTTACCTCCATATCACAGCAACGTGTGACAAGGTAAATAAAATAGAACTGAGAATTGTTTTGTCCTACGTGCATTCGCATTAAATAAAACGAATGGTTACGGTATGGTACACTGGTTGCAGTCAAATATTTAGTGGTTTGTACCACTACCAATGAATACACAAGCATTGTTACGACTCAGATATACTCGCAGTCGCAGGCCCAGTCGTGGTACAAGTACGAGTACGGTTTTTTTTTGTAGAGGGGTTCAATACAACAATTTTTTAATATCCGGAGGGGGGGGGTCTCTCGCTCCGTTTAGGCGGCACACCTAGAGGACGCCTGTCGATGATGGTACGGATTCCATAGGACGCCGTGGGACATACGTTTAACATGACCAAACCACCGAAGTATGGACCGCACCGTCCGGAGAAGTCGCTACTCGACATTGAGTTCCACGTGAATTAAAGCAAAAATATAAATTTCCAAATTATGTTCGATTACATACCCACTAGTTTATGCACAATTATTACATTTGTCAACGCTCTCGGGCCAACCACGATTGTCTGAACATTTGAGCTCTATCCTTGCAGAGTTTTTCGAATTTTTGAAGCACTTTGAACCACTTTTTTCAGATTCAGATATTTTTTTCTAAGATTCAGATCACTTGCGAATCTCGATTCGATCGAGGGCGAGTCAAATAACACACCAACAAAAATTCAAAAAAAAAAAAAAAAGTACTCTCATTTCATGTTCCATTGGAGCAGGCAAAATCTGAGATCTGAGAGCAAAACGGTAAAAGCCCAATGGAAATCGACATTAGTGTGCTGGAATACTGTGCGAGGGATCCCAGGTTCGATCCCCGGAAAACACACAAATTACATCTTAAGGTTTTTTCTAAATCGCCACCTCTCGCGAACGTCTGACAAACATCCGAGAGTATGACTGTCCTGAAAAAGCTTCTCAATTCAGCCGTTTAGGACTCGGCATAAAATTGTAGGTCCCTTCCATTCGTCCCAAAAATAGAAACTCACACAGACGAATGGTTGCGAGAAGCTAGGCCTAGGGTATCACCCGCCTGTTGCGCCACCTATTTATATTAATTTTTTTTATATACAGAGATTTTTTTTTTTTGCTGGTTTAAGGGTAGTGATGCGATTACATGAGAACACAAGCGTTCCCACTCCAGCCTCTCACTATCAACTCCTACTCTCACCTCCACGTTGGTGACTGGTGGGTGCCTAGTGGGGAGGAGTGTCTACGCACTAAGACATTTCCTCTTGTTTCAGGCGGCAGCGGATGAATCCCCTAGATGGAATCAACGGTGGCGTCTACAGTTCCAGTCAGGTCGAACTAAAGTGTAATCCCTATATGGGCTGCTTCGACATATTTGGATAACAGGTCTATAGGGATCTCCAATACTGAGCCAGGGTGTTGGAAAAGAGTTGGTGGCGGACGAACCCTAAATGGGTCAACGGCAGCGCTCATATCCCAAAATTGGGTTTCTGGCATCGGAATGTCCGTCCCGCCGTCCTAGGGTCAAAACAGGGCCTGGCCCTCCAGGTTGGGGGTTGTGCCGTCGGGGTAACTTCCCGACCATGGAAAAAAAGACTAGTTATGAGAGAGACGCAACCAGCCTCGGATAACGAAACTATCCTCAAATGGCAACCAGACCCGGAACGTCAATGGACTACGATATGAGAGTATGCACCTGGAATGTAAGAACACTACACCCCAGGTGCCACTCAAAAACTTGAGTCTGTCCTCACGCGGTACAAGGCAGACATTACATTACGGATTTCGGCAAGGGGACGCGCTGTCATGCGACTTCTTCAATCTCGTGCTGGAGCAGATAGTGCGCAGGGCAGGTGCCAACACGGAAGGCACTATCTTCAACAGATCCGTACAGCTACTGGGCTATGTGGACGATATTGACATCATCGGTCGCTCCCAGCGTACCGTGGTAGAAGCGTTCACGGCGATTGAAGAACAGGCGAAATCCGTTGGCCTTGAAGTAAATGAGGACAAGACTAAATACATGCTATCAACAAACAAACAAGCATCTGTCCACCGCCTAGGACAAAACGTCGCTATTGATAGCAACAACTTTGAGGTAGTTAAGGAGTTCACCTACCTCGGAGTAAACATGAACTCCACGAATGACACCCTAGTGGAGATCCGGCGAAGAATTACCCTAGGAAACCGTTGCTACTTCGGTTTGGCAAAACAACTGGGTTCAAAACTCCTAACTCGAAGGACGAAATGTGTGCTCTACAAAACCCCTATCCTGCCAGTTCTGCTTTATGGCGCCGAGTGCTGGACGATAAGCAAGAAGGGAGAGCTGATACTGGGCTCCTTCGAAAGAAAAATACTTCGGCGGATTTTTGGCTCTGTGTGCGAGGAGGGCGAATGGAGGAGAAGATACAACCGCGAAATCTATGAGCTGTACCAAGATGTGGATGTAGTCCAAAAAGTCTAAACACGTTGACTACATTGGCTCGTCCACATCGAGCGAATAGACAATAATGCTCCAGCTAAGAGGATCTTCGAATCCCAGCCCCAGGTTCGAGAAGACAAGGAAGACCGAACCTCCGTTTCAAAGACCAAGCCATCGCGGATGCCAGAGCGCTTGGTCTCGACAACTGGAAGCAACGTGCCCGGGATCGTAGAGGATGGAAGGCTGCAGTGTCTCAGGCAGAGACTCTTCACGGGTCGGGAGCCCGATAAGTAAAGTAAGTAAGTATATATAGATATTATTACATCGATCTAGCACGTGAGATGGAACTTTTTTTTATCAAGAGTTTGACATTAATTTGACGTGCCACTAGAATATGCGGTCAGAGGAACTGGGGCTTTCAATACACCTTGAAAGTAATTTGCCATTAAAGACTTTATGGAGGAATATACGAGGCATTGGAATTGGTGGCAAAGAAGAGTTTGATCTCTCTGAAATTGATCTAAATAGCCTCAACAACAAATTTGTGCAGAGTCCTATGACTCTACCAGAAAACGTGTCCCCTACTAATGCCAAATGCGTTAACTACAACTAATGCTGGTTTTGAATTTTACAGGGTGAACCAAGCTGACGTTGTTGAGGCAGTATTGAGCATTAGTTCTAAGTTGTAGTCTTGATGAAATTCATCACTTATTTATTAAAACTATACTTTCTTTTATTCTCCCAGTACTAACCCACATATTTAATACTGATTTAATGACATCCAGTGTTCCTAGCGCTTAGAAAATCGCTAAAATAATACCTCTTCTAAAGACAAAAGGAACTTCACAAACACCACCTGAATTTTGTCCGATCTCAATGTTACCGTTTCTGTCTAAAGTTCTAAAATATATGCTTAATCATTAAAATGTTAATGCAGTCTTATACCAGGCATTAACACAAACTCAGGGATACCAAAAACTCTTAGATAGCAAGCTCCTATCCAAAGGAGCAGATGGAAAAGGATCATTTTGTCCATTTCCTAAGTAAGGTTACAGAGAAAACGTATCCTTATCCACCCGTTTCTTTTGATATGAGCATGCTATCTAGTTTTAGGTATCCCTGAGTTCGTCTTTATGCATGCTACAAGACTGCATTAAAAATTTAATGATTATGCTTATACTTTAGAAAATCGCATGATTGAATTTCGTAAACTAAAATACCGAGCTAATTATGTCTTTGGTACTAAAAAATGCTAAATTATGTATATGCTTAACCATTAAAATTTTAATGCAGTATTATAGCATGCATTAACACAAACTCAGGGATACCAAAAACATTTTGATAAGTAAGTAAACTATATTGCGCCCGACTTATGACCTTAATTTAACACATCTACAGCTTCTTCAGGGAAATGTTTTTCGTCTTGTTTTTCTTTATTAGTTGAAGTGGATGGATTTGTGGCTGGATCATCTACATTGTATAAACAATTAAATCAGTACATATATACAAATTACAATAATTCGTAGTTTGTTATCAAAATAACAAAGTTACGACTGGTAGGTACTTACCGGCATCTAAGCTCTCAAATGAGCATTGAAAATCCTCCTCCTCAAGGTATACGGCATTTGGACACCAATTTTCATCTGAAAATGTTATTTGCAATACATTTTCCACTAGTTAATAAACAAAATGTTAAATTACCATCAAAATTGTTTTCCATTTTTGAGAGCGATCGCGAGCGCGATGATGTGAACCAGAGGAATCTCAAACATTTGGTATTATGGCATCGTATAAACATATGATAGCAGTGTTCATTTTGTTTTATAGGAACGATAAATTCCATAGGCCATCGCTATAAAAATATCAACATTTTAAAGACCAAATAAAAGAACACTTTCTATAATGGCGATGTCAGCCGATTTTATTTTTGACTTCTCGTCTCTCGTCTCATTTCTAGAATGCCACACCCAAGATGGCCGCCTTCCCTCTTCGTACAATTATATCTTTTTCTTAAGTTGGCTATACAATTGATACTTAATCCTTTAGTGTGTAGATGGCGCTCTCACATGATGACAGTTCTAGTGGCTACGTTACATTTGACAAGAATAGGTATTACAACTCGGCCAATCTGACTTTATGATCGACCACGATCATTAGAATAAGGAGACTAAACATATAAATGGAAAAGTTAGATTAAATTAAATTACAAAACATTTGAGCACCACTAATATACGTATCCTAAAGAGTTTCGTGTTGCCTAATTAGCTGTTAGTGATTCTAATTCCCGTCTTTGGGGTTATCCATTTCCTCATTCGAATGGCTTCTACAACATTATTATAGGGTAGTTGTGTTAATTGACAGTTATCAATATCAGTAACGACATAACGGTCGTTTGGTAGTACTTTATGTATGATGTAGGGGCCTCGATACTTTTGAACAAATTTTTTATTGGTTCCGATTGTTGTATCAACATGTTTTACTACCACGAAATCCCCGACCGCATATACCTTAGCCGGCACACTATGCTTTAAAAAGTACTGTTCGTTGTATTCCTGGGACGCTTTTATAGCGTTCGATGCCTTTAATCTAATCGTAGGCAGATCAATTTCCGCAACTCGACCAATCTTGTCACTTAGATACTCTGACAGTTCATCTACAATTGCTCCGCGCTGATCTATTCCGAAAAGTAGTTTGCTTGGTGTCTCTTTCGTTGAGCTGTGTATTGTGTTATTGATCGCATGTTCAACTTGAGCCAATTTTGTGGACCAATCTGCATGATTTACCGGTTCACTGATTTTACTAAGCATAGCTTTAATTACTCTATTCACTCGCTCGACTTGTCCGTTGGCTTGTGGTGATGCAACGGCGACCTTCACATGTTCGACATTGTTCCTAAGAAGGTAATTGCTGAACTCTAAAGAGGTAAAACAAGAACCGCGGTCAGAAATTATACGTCTAGGACGACTATAATAACTGAAATATTTGTCTAATGAAGCACAAACTTCTTTCGTACTTGTCGAGTTAACCGGGTACAGACGTACAAATTTCGTGAAGGCGTCGATAACAACCAAGATGTGTTTCCGTTTGGAGGATATAGACGGCAATGGCCCGAAATGGTCTACATGGACTGTATCAAAAGGGACAGGTTTTTTTTGAATACTGTACATATTATGGTCATTTGACCGGGCAGGCGCAGAATATAGGATGCACTTGATACAATTTTGTACAAATCCTTCAATTTTTCTTTTCATACTTGGGAACCAATAGTTTCTTTTTATCTGATGGTAGCATTTGTCAACCCCTAGATGACCAACCTTTTCATGTACCATACGTATGACATTGTCCTGCATTTCAGCAGGGACATAAAGCAATAACTGGTTTTGATCCGACTTACGGAAAACTAATCCATCCTGCAACTCGTAGTGCTCAAGAGCCTCCACTTCCAAATTTTCACGCAGTGTTCTAATATCAGGATCTCGATTTTGTGCCACTTGAATGTAAAAGTCCACTTCGTCACTGCTCAGAGCAGCGACAACATGACATCGGCTTAACGCATCCACATGACCCATTGATGCACCGCTTCGGTGTTGTACGGAATAGTTATAGTTTTCTAACTCTAAAGCCCACCTAGCAATTCTAGGATTAACCTGCTTCTTACCTAACGTGAGCGTTAGGGAGTTGCAATCAGTGATTATCTTAAACGGTATACCCTCCAGGTATACTCGAAAACGTCGCAATGAATAAATTATAGCCAAGGTCTCCAACTCGAAGCTGTGGTATTTGGCCTCGGCTGCAGTAGTAGTCTTCGAAAAATACGCGACTGGGTGAAATTTCCCATCTTCCTGACGCTGCATTAACGCTGAGCCAAACCCATGGCTGCTGGCATCGCAGTGCAACTCAGTTTGCCTATCTGGGTCATAAACTGCTAACACCGGGGCTGAGACTAACTTATCACGGAGCTGTCTGAAAGCCTTGACACATTCGTCCGTGAACTCATACCTAGTTTCTTTGCGCATCAAATCTAGAAGTGGCTTAGCAATTTTTGAAAACGATGGTACAAAACGACGGAAATACGAAAATAAACCTAAACACCTTTGCAACTCATTTTGGTTCTTGGGCATGGGATACTGCTTTATGCTCTGTATATGTGCATCCGTCGGTCGTATCCCTAATGCATTCACAGAATAGCCTAAATACTCTAATTTGTCGTAGCCAAACCTGCACTTGGTCATCCTAAGCTCTAGACCCTTTTCATAAATTCGGCGCAAAACCTCAGTGAGTATTTCCAAATGGGAATCGAAATCAGAAGTAGCAATTAAAATATCGTCTAAGTAAATGATAAGCTTTCCTGCTTCGATCAAATCTTGAAATATTCCATGCAAAAATCGTTGGAAAACTGCAGGTGCATTTTTCAGGCCAAATGGCATTCTTAAGTACTCATACTGACCTTCCGGTGTCACAAAAGCAGTAAATGGTACTGAATCTTTATCCATAAGCACCTGATTAAACCCCTCCTTTAAATCAAGCAAGGTAAACCACCGCTTACCCCCTAAGAACTCGATGCAGTAATCTATTAACGGCAAAGGAAAATTATCCCGAACGGTCTTTTTATTTAACGCACGATAGTCAATACACAACCGCAAACTACCATTTTTTTTCTTAACAAGTACTACTTGCGAGGCATACGGCGATTTGCTATGTTGGATTATTTTCCGATCTAGCATATCTTTTATTTTGTTTCGTATTTCCTTTCTCTCGAATACAGATAGTGACCTCGGGGGACAGTGGAAGGGTGTATCATCAGTTAAATTAATCTTCATCTGATAGTTATGTGGCTTACGCTCAATATCGGTCGGGTTCAAGTAATTACAATCAATAACTGCCCCAACAGCTTCAATCTGACACATATCTAAACGCGGACAAATATCAACATCAGACTGCATTTCACAAGAGTCGACCGCGGAAATTCCAAAAATAAATTCTTCATCACAGTGTGCCGGCTTCGGATCATCAGTTGTCAAAGCCGATACATCATCTGTTTTGTTTATCTTTACACTACACGGCGGAATTAACAGCGGGTTCATCAGGCAATTAAAATCACTAACAACACTAACAATACCTAACTTATTCAAGTTAAATGCATCCTGAGTAACAAACTGCTTTTTATTTAATTTAGAATTCTCTTCGATTGACAAATTCGCGGTTTCTGTTGTTTTAAATCGACTTAAATGAATGTTGAATGTTCGCAAAAAGTTCCGTCCCAAAATTAATGGTAGTGTCATCACGTTATCTGGAAGAATCCAAAGGGATATTTTTTTTTTCTCGTTTAAAAATGTAATAAAGCACTGTATTATACCATATGAATGGAGTTTGGTTCGACCGATTCCGAAATATTTAGTTTCTCTTAACACTTTGGACACTCTAATGTTACTTGGGATTATGGAACGTCTAATGAAATTAATTGCGCTACCGGTATCGAAAAGAGAAAAACAATTAGTCAATCTGATGCATCTAACCTGATCACAAATAAAGGCAACACTTACGGTTTGCATGGCGCTGATGGCACCAGCCAATTCTTCTTCACTGTCTTCGTCTTCTTCGGCTAATGCCTTAGTAACAGCAGCTACAATTTTCTGGTGCTTTCGTTGGGCCTTCGGGCAACTATGATGAAAATGGCCGACTTCATTGCATATGAAGCAAGCATTTGCTGGCCTTGGTGGTTTTGTGCAGCTACTTTTGTAGTGGCCAAACTTCGAACAATTAAAGCAACGTACTTCGGCTAGTTCCTTTGGTCTTGCACCGGCGGACTTCTGTTTGACTGCGGCGATAGCACTGGGTCCTGGCTTGGCTGTAGATTTACGTCTGAGGTATACGTCACGTTTTTCCTGATATCGATCGAGTCGGCTTAGGAGTTCCGAGATGGTCCTTGCGTCGTTTATCAGTGTAATGTTGGCACTGTCGTCATCAAATCCATCGATGATAAAAGTCACCAATTCCGCTTCTGGAATGGATATCTTGGCGGCAAGCGATTTCATCGAAATGACGAATTCCAGACATGATTCATCTGCATCTATTCGTCGATGTTCCAGCTGTCTATAAATGTCCCGGTAAGTGACTTGCCTACCGAAGGTTTCCACTAACGCTTCCTTCAACTCGTCGTAATCGACGACACCCATCGTACTCAGGAAATCCTTAGCCGTCTCTCTAAGCAATCTACGCACCCCCATGTACTTTTCATCTGGTGTGTAGTTACGTGTTGTAGTGTACTGCTCGAAATCGTCGAACCATTTCCGAATGTCGCAATGGTTCTTTCCACTGAATGGATTTAGCGCGTTCTCAAGATGATCGAAATTAACATTTCGGCGGCTATGGTTTGCATTCGATGAGATGGCTTCCATGTTCCTGATTTCTTGGTGGAGCGCCAACATTTCACGACGCATGCGCAGAATTTTGAGCTCTGCTTCTAATTGGGCAGAGACTTCGTCCACTGGGGTTCTCATTGCGGATTGTTGAACTGCGGCTGCTTGCTGGCCTGCGGATTGTTGGACTGCGGATTGCTGGACAGCGGATTCTTGGACAGCAGATTGCTGGACAGCGGATTGTTGGACATCGGATTGTTGTACATCGTTTGGTTGGACATCGGTCTGTTGGACATCGGATTGTTCGACAGCGGCTGCTGGTTCGTCATCAATGGCGTCGTCGTAAACTTCATCCGTCGGATTGCGTATGTTTTCTGCTCCAGCATAACTTCGCAAAAGCTCGTCGTATAGTGGTCGTATTTGGGACACTGTGGCTTTTGGTGGGAACGCAATTTCTGCGTTGTTGAGCGCGTCCACCATTATTTGACGTGTTGCACGCGGATCTGACATTTTTCACAAACTTTTCTTTTTTTTTTTCAAATTGTTTAATATGTATTGATTCTGATTGTTTGGGTTTACCCCACATCTGAGATTTAAAGACCAAATAAAAGAACACTTTCTATAATGGCGATGTCAGCCGATTTTATTTTTGACTTCTCGTCTCTCGTCTCATTTCTAGAATGCCACACCCAAGATGGCCGCCTTCCCTCTTCGTACAATTATATCTTTTTCTTAAGTTGGCTATACAATTGATACTTAATCCTTTAGTGTGTAGATGGCGCTCTCACATGATGACAGTTCTAGTGGCTACGTTACATTTGACAAGAATAGGTATTACAACATGCACATCTTTCCCATAATACGTATCACGTAAACAAGATGGCCGACCAAAATACGTGTCACGTATTTTCGCATGTTAGGTGTTGCTGTCCCTTCTGTCTATAGACTATTTACTATTTTGCCTAAAACACACGTGCAGAATTCACTGCGCAGCAGAATTAGAATACACATGTTCTTATGTGGTGAAACAAATGTAAATTCTGCAGCCACCGCAGCACTGCAACATGTCTCTATTTCTAAATCCACTGCATAGCAACGCAGTGAATTAAATTAAGTAGACTTGGCAGCATCGAATTTTTAAATTCAGCTACTGATGCATACGAGGAAAAGAGAGACGGGAATTATTTGTCGCCTTTGTTTCACTCACATATTTTTCCCCTCATTGACAGCAACCACCTCTTAAGAGGCCTCTACCCATAAATCGAGCAAAAGTGCGAAAAATGGCATTTCGTATCAAACGTAGAGAAGTCAATACTGAAGCGATTGAAATGATATTGGATGCATTGGAAAGAACAGAATATGTCCTTTGAAAGCTTCGAAGCTGTTTTTTAAAGCGACATCTCGTTTTTCTTTTATTGGAAGAATTCCCAGCTGTGTTTGCGAAAATTAGCATAAAACCGATTTTTTTGGATGAACGAATGACTATGACAATGTTCGAAAAAGTCTGAGATAACTAGTTTATCTAAAAGGTAATATGCAAAACGCAAATCTGTTCGAAATAAATCTTTAAATTTCATCCTGATTTTAAAAATACAAGTGTTTGAAAACATACAATTTTTTGAAATAATGGAGAACGTTTTTTTTGTATATATTGATTTATATTTGATGCAATTTTTACTCAAAACAATAAAGTATCATACCAGCTATCGGATGCATAAAAAATAATTATGTATTTACATGTATTTTGTTGCAAAATACTGAGTTTAAATTTTCTATATTTTTCAAGAAAAATACCATGTATGTGTCACATTCTCAGAAAAAAGTTCCAAGTTTCTCATTTAGATGGCGGTAGTTCTGTCGTCTGAATTGAATAGCCAATCAGAATGACTCGCAAGCTATAAGGGATAAATGTGTAGTTTATTGACAACTGCAAAGAGGCGTGTTATAAATGAAACAGGTTTGGCGTGAAGTCTGAAGTGTGATCTAAATGAAATCAAGGATGTGTGTAAGCAGTGGTGGGGATGGGGATTCTTTATTCGAAGTGATTTTTGTTTTATGGGGATTCAATGTAATTTTTGCTTCTTGAACAAAAATGAAAATGAGAGAGGGGTCTACAGAAGCACTTTTCAAGATGTAGCTTTTTTTAATAAATTCTTATTAAAAATACATTTATTTGTTGAAACAAAATCGCTTAAACTTTAAAACTAAAATTACCAAATAATTTAAACTGTGAATGATCTTATATTTTTAGAAATTCTATATATTTCCTTGCTAAAAGTTGTAAAAAAGTTGTATCTTGAAAAGTGCTTGCTGTTCACACCGTGATCAGGTGTAAAGCAGACATATGGTTTGGTTTGGGTTGGTAGGAAAAGAGACGAAACGGAGGCGGTGAAATGGTGGGTTGGCTGAAAGGGATATTATTGAAGGCAAATTTAGCAGCATTGCGCTGTTGCCATTTACAACGAAAGATTATGCAATTTTTGTTTGCGCAGTTGCCGTTGTCTTACCTTTTATGAGTTATGGTAGGGTTGGTGTTTGGTTTTTCGTATGAAGAGGGGGACAGAGGAAAAGAATTGGAATGAACATCGCCAGAACAAGTAGCAAAAGATACACCAGCATTTTGAGGGGGGATGAAGCAAGAGGTGTTCATTTGGGACTCAGTTGGGAAGGAATTGTGAGTTCTGCTAAAGGGAATACATACATACTTACTAGGTTAGGTTAGGTTAGGTAAGGTGGCTGTCCCAAAGGGGACACACTTAGAGACAAGGTATATAGAAATACATGGTATGATATTGCGCATGTTTGTTTGCATCTCTTTCTTCAAAGTGACGTCACCAGACGACAAAATATAGGCAACAGATAATAATTTATGTAATTTGTTTACTAATCTATTGCACTCTAAACAGCACACAAAACATTATTGTTATTAAAAATGAAACTTGGACACAGAAAACTACCCGTATTTCAATATATTTTCACAGAAACGTTAAAATCGTTGTCGTCAAGTGACGTACATGCGCAGAAAAAACGAAAAATTAATCGCGGAATATCATACCTTGTAGTTCTATATACCTTGCTTAGAGACATACATACTATAGAAAGCAAAGGTAATATACATATAACTATATATAGATAGGTATACATTCACTGGACAATATACAGGATACAATATATATATGTATTGGGGGTTTGTTGATTTGTGGGAGCTCGATTGTTGTAAGAGCTTGTGGGTTTTGTTAGTACAATATAATTATGTATGTATGTAGATTTAGATACATACATATGTATATGGGATCGATGTGTGTGATTTTAATTCCTACCCATTACCTAGCCCAATATGTGTATTTACAACCTTACATGCCTCTATCCCACATCCCCTTTATACCCTTAGAATCATAAAACTACCCTTACCAAAAAATCCACGAGTCAAAGAAATACAAAATATCTACCTTGTCATGTATCCGATCTGCAATTTGTATACCTTCTCTTCACGTTATTATCCCCGGTCCACATCTCCCTTGCCAAGCTAAAAGTACCCAACCACGCACACCATCAATATATATGTGAAAAATACCTACCCCATCGTTGATTTAATTTTCCCTTGAACATTGAAAGCCATTATTATGCAATCAATGAAGAATGGATTCTTTGTCGATGATGAACCTACATTTCCCTCTCACTCTAACATTCATTTGAATGCAATTCTCAGCAACCAAAACCAAACATCCCCCATATGATCAATAAATTCATACCAAGGATTATATGTATATGATATCCCACCGAAGGTCCGCCTCCTGAATTGATTTTAAAAGTGAAATGGATGACGAAAAGTGGTTTTTCACCATGACTAGAGCTTCGCAAATCAAAAATAGATGGCGCTTTGAGTTCCACTTTATGTTCTACAATATGGCTAGAGGCCTCTTAAGGGGTGATGCGTAAAGTTACGCAGGCTCTACGACACGTTTATAAATACGGCTGACCAAGTTTACTACGTTTACGACGAGTTTACGACGTTGCATGAATACCCCTTTTAATAATTTGAAAGCTTTGAGCTTCTGACAAAAAATAAGTAAAAACACGCTAGCACATCAAAGTGTACGCGATACCTTAATGTTCACCACACCACGATTTGCTTGTTGAAATAGGCAATTTCAACATACGAAACAGCGACATGTGTTTTTTGTTTACAAACAGCTGACTCCTCAACAACCACTGCAGGATAGTATGACGTGTGCTTGCTCGGCTTTCTTCCGAGCTATAAATAAACGACATAAGTAACAAATAAAATAAAGAACAGCTAACAAAAATCACAAATAATATTTTATTCAAAATCGGCTAGAGCACATATTTCCTGGCGATTTACCAAATTCATTGGCCATGATATGATGAAAATCATGTGGCGAAACAGTATAGCACGATTAATTTGAATTTATCGTCGATGTGTTGCTGCTCGTGGATTAAATTTATTATTATTAACAACCAAAAAGCGCATAGCTACTCTTGTTTTATTTAATTGTTTGAGGAAGATTATCATGTACGAGGTATCTTCGGAAATTTACAGTGAAACTGACTTTCAACCAACTAAATGTGAAAACGGAAGTAGGTGCAAACAACAAGATTTTGATTTTATTTTTTGTTATATAAATTCTTGATTTAGATGATTTAGATTTCCGTGTCTTTTGCAGGAGTTGTGTCGAAATTTCAATTCGATTATCCAACTAGTGATATAAATTCTACAGTGGATAAGGATGGCGACTTGGATGTTAAGAGAAAGAATTGTGGAGTAATTGAAATTGGTAAGTTTGATTTATATTGGAATATAAAGCAGGTATGCTATGGTTTCCGATGAAAGTTTGAAATGCATATTTAAAGTATGCATGCGGGTATGTTCTTTCTTGCTCAAGAGTACACCCGGTTGTACTTCTAATGGAAAATACATTTTTCTTACATTTGGAACACTTTAGATGAAAGTACTATGTACAGAGCAGTCAACTCGAATGGGCGACTACAGTGGTGCATGCAGCATGCCTGCATGCATATTGACAAGGATTTGTGTTATGCCCATTTCCTGCCTAAAAGAAGCTTTCTTTTCTAAAACTTATAATAGGCGAGCCTATAACGCTTGAACAGCGCCCCGAGATGCTTGCAGGTGTTAATTCTGAACTTAAATTGTTTTAAGTTGTAAGTAGTCTCTGGAAATGTCACGAAGAAGCTAGTTCCAAGTGATCAGATAGGTGTTGTCAGTGTTGTAAGGCGCTCATTATGTCGCATTCGCATTTCGTTAACTTCGGTAAGTTTCCAGGAACATCTACCCACGGTAGTACATAGGCATATGAAACCTACTAGTCTTCTTCTGTGGGCTAGCGATTTTAGATTTGATGTTAGTGTAGAATCTCTTATTAATTGAACTGCTCGTCTCTGTATGCAGTCAAGTAGGTTAAGTGAATGTTCATTCATTCATTTTCAATGGTCTGCATGTCCATTAAGTGGGCCGCGGGTGTAGGTTGCTCAAGTGGTCCCTCCATAGCTCTCGATTCTCCGCCATCGACTCTAAATCACCAAGGGCAATCCCCATACGGGTATAGGAGATATTCCAATGGACTTATGGACTTGATCTAACCATCTCATCCTGGGTCTGCCTAAAGGACGCCTGCCTGATGGTAAGGATTCCATAGCATGTCGTGGGATCCTGGTTGGGGACATGCGTTTAACATGACCAGAGTGAATGTTTTGTGTACAAAAGTACTTGTACAGTTGATATTCTCGATGTGTATAATGCCCCTATTGCAGAACACAACTCAACTTAGTTGAGTTGAGTTGTCTTCAATTCAACTCAACTTTCACACAACCCAAACTAACTAACAACTTATAGACAACCACTGTCATCTTTGTTGTGTTTTGACAGACAACTTTTCTATCAAGGTTGTGTATGACAATACGGGCAACACCGAATTTTGAATTACATAAAACGAAGAGACAACTCAACTGTAGTTGTAGTTGTCTTACACAATAGGGGTATAAAGTTCGTTACCAGAGCTGTATAAAATGGCTGAAGTAGTTCAATCGCATTTAAATGCCATAATATATGGACCTATGTACATACATTGAAAAAAATACTAATGAATTAACGAAACGTGAATAATGTCTCCATAGAACTATTCTCCTAAGTTTCGTTTATGGAGTAATAAGTGCTGGAGAACGGTGCGGCTTTTCATCTTTATTTTTGTCATCATTTACTTACTTATAAAAGTATGCATTTAGTTATAAATTGATAATGCTCTTTACTTCGACAGAACATTCCGGTTCGACGGTGTTGAAACTTGTTGGGCTACAGGTTTGGCGAGGAGCTTTACTCTTAGCCGATTTCTTTTTCCACAATCGACAACAATTTGCTGATAAACAGATTCTTGAACTTGGCGCAGGCGTTGGTTTGACGAGTATTGCCGCAGCGGTTTATTGCAAACAAGTTATATGCACCGATGTGGATATTGGTGGAATTTTAGACCTGATACGCAAAAATGTTGACCGTAATCGCAAGTTGCTGCAGAACGGAATAAATGTACTAGAATGTGACTTCAAGGCAACTGAACACTCACCCGAGCTTACAAACGCTATTAAATCCAGTGATGTGATAATAGCTGCAGATGGTTTGTTATTAAACAGTAATTGGAAACTTAATTTGAATACACTTGTTTTTTTCAGTTATCTACGATGATGATTTAACCGAATGTTTTATCCATATTATCGACCGTATTCTCGCTACAGATACAAATAAAAAGAAAACCATTTATATAGCATTGGAAAAGCGTTACGTCTTCACGCTGGATGATCTGGAGACTGTTGCACCTTGCTTTGAACATTTTCTTAAAATCATAGATCCTAAACCTTGGCGCGTTGAATACATTCCGATTGATTTTCCGCAGTATTTTAAGTACGAACGATGCAAGCACCTTATACTGCTTAAAGTAACGAGGCAATAGAAATTCAGATTCAGATTATTTATAAATTTTATTTCATGCATTACAAAATACAAACATCAACCAATTCTTGTAGGTATGTTTTGTATGTATAAAAAAAAAGTTTACATGTCGCACACTTCTGTACAATGCAAAATGTTAGATATCAATTTTAATTTATTTTCAAAGCATTATGTACGTATAATTTTTTTTAAATTTCTTACAACTAAGTATATCTAAAGCGATTGTATTAACTTTGTGGTTTCTTTATTTATTTTTAGGAGAAACCTCAACTTCAGCAAATGATTGATTTTATAATATACAGTCGATCTCCTGTAATTAGGTTGGCCAATTGCAACTTTCTAGCTAAATATGAATTTGGACAAGATTGTGTTGCACCGTCTGCACATAGTATTTTTGAGCAAAACAAACAAGAGTTGCATTTGTGCTCAATGTCGCAGTTATGGGTAGATCTAAACATTGACAATCATACCGGTACTCCTGCTAACATTTTTTGAATACATAACCTTCCAATTTAGCGACTGAACGCTTATCTGCTCTAATATAATATTATATGAAATGTTTATAATTATTTTACAAGTTTATTTATGAGATATAAGATGCGTCAAATATAATTTCGAATAGATTTCTGCACTTGGATATTCCATTCGTACAATCAATATTGTTTTAATAGAAATTTAACGTTGACTTTGGTAAACTTGTTCGTAATTCAATGACGAACCTAGTTAGGCTACAATGATAATGAAATTCGACATAATTTCCCAACAGAAATTGTCAGGGTCAATCCCAAACAAGCGAGAATCGTTGTTACTCCTCGCTTCCCCACTCAGTTTACAATGATAATAGAATAACAGTTACAAGTTAAAGTCTATTTGTAATAATGTACAAATCACACCATTTTTATTAAAACAAAAAAAATCGTTCAATCGTTCGTTTTGAATAAAGTGGAATTTAACGGTGACAATCAATCCTATTCCCGTTGGCGTTTGTCGTATACGACTCAGAACACAGATATTTTTTTAACTTTTGTTGTATTTTCTTTTCTATGTGTTCACCACCATTTCAATTCATTTGTCTCAAAGAAGTTAAAAACACCGACTAAAAATCGAAGTGACATGATTCTTGCGAATTTTTAGCTACCGTAAACGTACAAAACAAGTAGAACGCGCAATAATGCCAGATAGGTTTTGCTTGAAAGTTCATAAGGCGTAAATGGCAAACATGGTTTTGCAACACAAAATTACAATGGTGATTTGCTTATATATATATAGGCGGCGCAACAGGCGGTAGACACCCAAGGCCTAGCTTCTCGCAACCATTCGTTTTGTGTGAGTTTTCTATTTTTTGGAACGAATGGAAGGGACCTACAATTTTATGCCGATTCCGAAACGGCTGAATTGAGTAGCTTTTTCAGGACAGTCATACTCTCGGATGTTTGTCAGACGTTCGCGAGAGGTGGCGCAGTAGAAAAAACCTTAAGATGTAATTTGTGTTTTTCCGGGGATCGAACCTGGGATCCCTCGCACAGTAGTCCAGCACACTAACTTGCTTGCTGACTTTTATAATTTCGACATTTAGCCTGCCATGAAAACCAATTTGACTATCTTACGGGGCAACAATGATGGAGGAAGTAAGTAGGAAGTGGCCATCAATTGTCACTGTGCAGCGGCACTAAGAGGATGCAGCAAGGATAACTAAAATCAACAACGACGAAGCATGGTCCTTCAAAGAAATTAAGTGTACATATTTAGAAAAAAGCGAGATCGTTGAAGTTAAAAATTTACACGGAGAAAGACGATTAATGATAGGTGGAATTACGAAGCGAATATCGTTCATCGCTAGGAGGATGATGTTCGAGAAGCTTATGAATAATGCGGAAAACGCTGCTAGAGGGATATACAGAATATCCACAACGGTTCTGTTGTACTCTACTGATATCAATTGAAAATCAGGTCCAAAAATGGAAAAAAAAAACATTTTTGTGTTCCGCTTGATTATGATTCTGGCGAGCAAATTTCAGTAGACGCACAGAGACAGCCCTAATTGGAGAGTCGCATTACTTGAAGTTGCAACTGTGGAAATATTTCTTTCATGGAACATTTAACGATGCCATCAATCAAGTGGTGCGATCTAGAACAGTTAAATTGACTTTAGTAGGACGAAGTTTAAAAAAAAAATATATATATATAAATAAATAGTTGGCACAACTAGGCACCGTAGTCCTTTGCCGGTCATTGAGAAGTTTTCGTGATTCAAGATATTTCATAAGCTGACGATTTATCAGCGTTTCCATCATCTTGGAAAGAATGGACGTTGCAATGGTTTTGTAGTAGTTGGTGGGTGAAGAAGAATCGCATTTTTTAGCAACGGACTGGACAAATGCAGAATTCAACTGTTCAAACAATCACTTAAACGACTTTAATAATGAATTAGTGCTGTAAATCGTTATAGATGTGATTCTAACCGAAGAATTTATTCAACAAGTTGTTCTCTTAAACGACACATTAAACGCGAATACTGTACCTGAAATGTTAAAAGCGATTGGGAAAACATCTTCTTTAAACTAATATAACGGGAACCACAGGTTCGACGTCACGGCAACAGACAACGGTTTCCGTTCAGTCCCATAAAGATAGACATCTAAAACTAATACAATAATCAGAAACTCCCAAGTAGGTAAATAGTTAGTACTCAATCAATGGTTTCAAAAAGCCCCTGCGTTAAGAAAAAAGAAAAAGACTGAAATGACCGAAATCTGTACTGCTAATTAAAATTCTTCAAATGCAATGAAATCATTATTTTAAAACAGACATTAAACATACACGCAATATACAAACGTGATAAATACTTCGATGCACATTACAAGAATATAAAAAAATAATGATCAGCACTAAAAAATTGTACACATAAATCGTAAGAGTGAATAAATTCTTTTCTATGTTTGATATAAAACAAAGAATTAAATGTTACGCCGAAACTGACGTAACTCGTCAGAAAAATGACAAACTAAACTTATTCTATTTATGGATTAGAGTCGTCTCGTTCCTTTTCTCGTGTAGGAAATTTAATACTGGGCAACCGATCTTCGTTTCCATCAGTTGGCCACATTTCGTAAGCAGGCTGTGTTAAATTTTTCGATTAATTCAATGCAAACTAATCATTAGGAACTCTTTTGCTTACCGGTTCTTCGATGAATGGTGGACCCATCGGTGGTAATTGTTGAGTTGGCAACGATTGCTGCTGTTGTAGAGTGTACCCCCGGCTAGGTCGGCACGATAGCAGTTGAATAGCTTCGGCTAAGCCATCCTGACTAGTTGCTGACGATTGCCACATTGAATCTGAAAATAAAAAAAACAAAGCAGTTAGTACAGCTGTTAATGCAAGAGTTCATTTTGTTTACCTGGTGTGGTGCTGGGACTTCTCTCGGAGCCTGCTTTGGATGTTGGTACAGCCAACTTTGAGATAGGCATGATGCGTGTCTGATGCCATGTAACAGTATTTTTATCAGTCTTTGATGCTTCCCACGGCATAGACCAACGACGCATTTGACTCTCTACATCGATTACCGGATCTACAGTTCTTACTTCACCGGCAGCCGCTTCAGACCAGCGGCGTTGTCCATTTAGTGGGAAAAGAGGAAAATTGAGGGGGGACTTCGAACCCCTATAGAAGGGCAGTTTCATTCCGAGAAGATGCCCTGGATTTGGTAACGGGCCTCGAACATTTTCGAGGAAACCTTGAATTGGGCTAGGTCCACGAATTTCCTGATGTGGGGATGGGCCTCGTGTTTGATCCATGCCAACTAAAGACGAAAATGGATGTAATATGCTGTTTTACCGAACCGAAAACGAAGTTAACTTACTATAGACATGCTCTGAAGAAGCGTGAGTTGACCCAGAGCCGAACATTGTGCCTCGAATATCGGTACTAGTAGGACCACGGAACATCTCTGGTTTTGGTGGCAACATCGGTCCAAAATGTGGGGAAGGAGTCTGAGATCGGGGTTCAGTTTGAAGGCTTTTAAAAGAAAAATCACAAATGCGTTTCAAGTTTTTTTTGTACCCATTTGAAACAGCGGCTATTTGGGAAGCGACAAAAAGAAGCCTGCATATCCATTCTTTCAAAATAACACGTTCTAGGAAGTAGTTATTTTTTGGGTTAACAAAATAAATGCTATCCATCCAAATTTTAAGGTTGTGACTGTCCACCTATGCATTGTGGTCAACCCCATGAATAACATAAGCGATGATATTAAGCGAAATATTACTCATGCCAATCGTTGTTTATATGGTTTTTTTTTAAATTAAATTATGAGCTTCAGACTGCTTTGGAAGCAAGATCTCTTTAATGGGGTTTACTCTCAAGTTCGAAAATAAGCAGAAAGTCTGAAATCGACGTCTAAAATGCTTACACAGGTTTCTCTAGAAACAACATTTAAGAGAGTTTATATCATGCATTGTGAACTTTGGCCATTTTGCAATTGAATGCGGCGAGAATGGGGGAGAGTATTGCGCATAACAATACCCGTTTAGTCCAAAACATGTCTGCATATTTATTATCTGAATCTTAATATGAATACATTTTTCAGCATTGTAAATTTTATCGGTGATAGCAAACAAACCACAGTATAGCTGAGAAGGAAATAGAATCGTAGATACGCGTAAACGAAAAGGCGTATTGTTTTGATACCCACCTATAATCGCTTTATCGAATCCAATTAGGATAATTATTTAGAACAAATGAATTTGTATGCATTAACGTTTACTAATAATTTATTAACACAATTATACTCACGTTGGCTTGTGCTGTATCATAGCACATTCCTGATCATGTGAGAATCCCACCGGTGCTTGGCACACAAAACAGCACATCAAAGATGAGAATGCGTCATAGCTTGCGGCACAGAATTGGTGCTGAATATTTATCATGGTTTGAGCATTTTCTAAAATAATCTGCTGATTATGATCTCGTGTCCTTAGTTGATCTTGAGTCTCCTGTGGTTGCAAAAGTGGTGGTAATGGTGCTTGCATTCCCGATGATTGTGGATCAGTAGATGCTGCGGTAACGGTTGGTCCCATTGGCGATGTAATGAAGTCTTGGAGTACTGAAACTATGTGCGATTTTACAGTGGATGTAGCAACAGCAGTTGCACGTGCTAAATCGTCCCAGGCGCTGGTAAAGTGAGTAGATGCACTTGCACTTGTTAGTTGTGGCGGCGGTATCGCAGATGCTTGCTGCTGCTGCTGTTCAACAGTCTGATGACCCCAATGTTCGAGAGCTGAAAGAGTTTGCGCCAAACGATAACCCGATGCACATAGATTGTTCAATACCTAGCGAATAAATACCATCGAATGAGAAAGTAAGAATAAAACTGATCATGAGTTGTATAGCATTACCTGCAAGTAGTTTAACCACGCACCCAGACATTCGCTAACGGCAGTTTTCGCTGAGCTAGATGCACTGCTTGAGCTGGTTGAAGGAGAAATCGAAGAACCGCTACTATAGGACAGGGCCCCCGAGCCCAAAGAGCTTCTGGGGGTTATTGGTGGGTGAGGGGCGTTTTCATCTTGGTCACTCATGATGGCTTTTCGACGGTTATGCTTATCGTTGCACAAGCACAGGTAAAACTAATTAATTAATCGGCATTATAGAGATAAAGACAAATCAGAAATTATCGAATTGTTTTTGGCTTGTTTTGTAGCCGCCCGCAAAGGGTTTTGTTTACAAACTCAAATGTCAGCAAATTGACATGTTGAATGCTACAGGGTGATCTGGAAATATGCAGTACTTTTTAACGATCTGTTAGCATTATACTGAATCTAGTACAATTTTGATTTTTTTTTATATTAGTCGTATTATTTTTTGAAATCTATAGCTAGCTCACTTTTACTTTTACATGCAAATCTGTTATACCTACTCACTTTCGGTTTTGTTATACTCACTTTTGGTTTTACATGCAAAATTTTTATACTCACTTTTGGTTTTGTTATACTCAGTACTCACTTCTCAACAAAATACGCCTATTATATCGCTGACGCTGAGTGCGACGGTAGACGAATTCTCTAATTTTAAACATTATTATTTTGACAAATCTCAAAAAGTGGCAAAAAAGGCAAGCGCATCCACGAGCATACGTTCTCATCCTCAGAACTGGATTTGCACAGAAAACAAAAAACAGATAAAATGCAAACATATTTCACCACCAAAACGAATCAATGACCAGAAAGACAGAAACCTTTAGAATAGCCCATAGCCGTACAACAACAATATCCTTAGCACACAAGGTAGACACACAAAAAGGAAAATACATTTTTGTTCGAATCATACACCACCGACTGACTTGCTTTACGTTGTAAGCATTTCATACGTGTATTGTGTATGTTGGTTTTTGGATTTGTGTATGCTGGTTTTATATTTTTTCTTGAACATGCGCTTTTGTTATATCATTCCACATCTGTATATTTCTCTTGTGTGTGACTGGGCATAGACACTATGCGATAGTCATATACAAGGAACGACTGGGCATCTGGCATAATGTCTACTGCTGTGCTGCAGACGCCACTTTTTTTGAGAAAGTCCAGCCCAAACAACAGATTGTCTCTTTCATGAAGCATCTGGAGAATATAATTATTATGCCTCTTAAATAATTACTGAGGTGCATACCTCTTCAATTTTAAATTTGACTTCGGCGTATTTTTTTTGAGAATCTATAGCTAGCTCACTTTTACTTTTACATGCAAAACTGGTATACCCACTTTTGGTTTTGTTATATTCACTTTTGGTTTTACATGCAAAACGGTTATACTCACTTTTGGTTTTGTTATACTCACTTCCCAAAAAAATACGCCTTTCATCTCCTCAGATAGGTACTTCTAGAACGAACTGCACGATATGGATATATTATATTATTATATTATAATCTGCTTTTTACTTATTTGTTATGTTTTGTTACCAGAAACAATAATTAAAGAATTTTCGAATTAGAGATTATTATTATTATTAGATTTTGCTGTTACTGTACCTACTTATACAATTCCTCAATAACTTTGTTACCTACCTACCTACTTGAGGTTTGTTACATCTTTCTCTGACGTCATAGTATGCCGAGTGGTATATTGTGTAAGAGGGAGACAAACATTTTTTTGACATTCTATATTCTATGACATTCTATTTGAAAATCGGTACTGTGGGACGTCTACCAGAATTAATAATGGCGGCAGTACCACCAACCAACGCAACGCAAGTCCAACCAAACCCAGGCACTTGCCTGTAATACGCTTATACCAATCGGATCAGTCGAAACTCGAAAGACAAATTTCGAAAGTCACCTGCTAGCTGTCTCACTTCAATCGTCGTTTCAGCCGTTCGCCGTCACTCTACTAAACTGAATTCCAATTGACACAACCTGGTCGTGACAAGACTCTATTTTTATCCAAATAAATTGATAAACAAAGTGTATATTTTACAACAAACAATCAAAAAATAAACTCCAAATATTGTCCAACCAATTAATCTGAAATACGCATTACACAATGATGGCGATGTGCGAAAATTCAATGTGAAAAGTGTCATCGACCTAACAAAAAAGTGTCTTCGAAAATAAGTGAATACAAAAGTTTCTTTTATAAATCCTATTCTTATTAAATTGAGCAATACAAAGAGAATTATGTGCTAATTGTGATAACGACATGAATAAATTTCGGGAAAAAACATATCCTACGGAAATTCTTACAGCCTATGACAAGAAATATTATAAAACAACGAGAAGAAGGAGTCGTGTCTCACCCGCACACTGCTCCCACCCATAGAAACGAAACTTCGACTATGGTCTCGGTTTTATCTAAATGCCACAAGCAGCACCACCATCAATATCGTTACTACCACCAAAACCAGCATCATTCGTTGGCGACATTGTTTGTTTTACTAATCGTATCGGCCGTTGTTAGTACGTCGAGCGAGAATCATCTTCATGCAGCTGCTGCTAGCCAAAGACAGAATCAGTACAATCACCAACCAATCAATAATGTGGAGGAGTTGAATGGAAAAATCGGAGCTGTTCCAAGCTGCTGTAATGATACTACTAGCAAACCGGGTCATCGTTTCGGTATTAAATTCAGCACCAAAGTTGTACAAAATGAATACATTGTGGCTTTTAATAACTACTATAAATCAACAGCTCGAGAGAATTACCTAAAGGCAGCGCTAAATTATTCAAATGTAAGTGCCTTCTTATTTTTTCTTGATCAATGATTTTTATTTTTCAAAAGCATGTAAAGTGTACTCAAAGAGTCAAAACAGAGAAAGAATGTTCTTTTTTATTTACTGCGCTGCGACAGCAAATTATCACGACGGCATACAGAGGGAATGGGGGTGAGCATTTGTGATCAGATTTCATTTTATCACATTATTCTGTGTTGGTCTGTGAACTTTTGTGTGAAAGGAAATTTGCTTTGTTAGTTGTGGCAAGGAATGATTAATTTTGCTACAACTTGTCTACTTAATGAGGGCATACCTACGTGAATAAAACAATCTTTCGCGTATGGAGAAAAACAGAGTACATAATGTCATTAGGACGGATGTAGGGAAAGTTGAAATTTCGCTGGTGAAAACGAAAACGTTGCCAGAAGCAACGACGTAAGCTTAGATCGAGCAGGGGCTTTATTTGTAACTTATTTCTCGCCGGACACTAGCTTACTTTCGTAAACTATCATACGAAGATAATACTCTAAATCTTTCTATTCGGCTCATATGTGAACATACATGCCTCATATTACCCAGCACTATCTAACTGTAACTAAATATGTATGATTCGAATTTTGAAAAGCAGTGATACCTAATTCTAGAGCCAATTGGCGTTGAGCGATCAATAAGGCCACACTAACGTCATTATAGGAAAAAAACAATTCTGGTCATGAAAATTATTATTTTTATTAACTACCCGTGTCCTCTTTTGTATAAATACTAATAAATCGCATTGCACAAGTTGTAAACTGAAGTGCAGAACACTCCAACGGTGATTAATCGCAAAATAATTCCCAAATGCCTTTTCGAAAATAGATAGATACCAATGCCAGCAAGTGCGTTTTATCAAATCGATAGGAAAATTAGTTGTAAAATAAGCTTTGCTGCATCATATTTCTACGATGAAGAAGAAACAAAAGAGTATTCATAGCACAAATCTCTTCATAGTTATCTTTATGAATCGCTCCATTTGTTGTTTTCGATTGAACTTTTCACACTTTAGGGGTAAATGGGTAGGTCGCTTGTGATTACAAGTTTTATGCAACAGACCCATTGAATCGATGTTATCTTATAAAAATATTAGCTGTGTACTATATAATACCTCTGATGCATTTGTTAACAAGGAGATAACATGTTTTTCTAGTGCACGTATGGATATATGTAGGTACGCCGGCATATTTTTATAAAACTGTTCAAACTTGAGCGGAAATATATTGTGATTGGTAATTATTCGGTGAAGGCATATATTTAATTGAATCGAACTACCTACTCGTATTACGAGCTCTTATTCTAACGCAAATCCGTTTAAGGGTGAGACCCAGGTGGAAAATCTGATACATCAGTTTGATCTACCTGGATATTTCCAATCCGGAATTTAATTTCAAACAACACCCGAAGGAATTTGTGTTCAGATCTTTGCTGTGGTAACCCAATTAACCCAGCTTGTAAATGCGCCAACACGTGTACCAGTTATTGACGGTCAAAATGCCAACACACTGGACTTGTTTCTCACCTCCCATCCTAAGAAATACTCCATTGAAGTATTATCGCCTCTAGGCTCGTCAGACCACTGTACCATATCAGCTAATTTCTTGTACTCCGACCACAAAATTAAAGAAAACACTCCGAAAAGAACCGTATGGCAATACGAGAAAGCCAACTGGAGGGGACTTAACAGCTTCTTTAGGAGTTTTAACTGGTCGTTATACTTCCTCGATCACAACGTGAATGCCGCCGCTGATATGGTATCAAATATAATCACCTTAGCTATGAAATCCTTTATCCCTAACAGAACAGCATAAGTAGTATCAAAACAAAAGAAAACGCGTGATTTGACTTGACCTGTAAAGAAGCTATTCGATTAAGGCTATTCGATCAGTTTACGGTCTTACAAAGCCAACCCATCTGAGAAGTTCAAACGAGCCAGAAATGACTGCAATGCCCTTATAAAACGTATCAAATTCTCATATGACCAAGAGTTGAGGCAAAAAATTCTACAATGTCCCAAGGGTAGTAAAAACTTTTGGTCATTTGAAAAAAATATTAAGAATTCGGCCTCGTCAGCGATCCCAACGCTCATTTACGATGACACTCCAGGTGTCAGCTCTTTAGAAAAGAAGTATTACGGTTTTTGTGGCAACCGGTCTCTAGTGATTTGATGACTTATATCTCTCCATCACTTCGGTGAATCGAAGAATGTTGCGCTTGATATTCCAAAGACATTTGACAGAGTTTGGCACTAAGCTCTTCTGTCGAAAATGCGTGCTTATGAGATCGATGCGTTTCTTATTCAATGGATTAGAAACTACCTTTCTGGCCGTTCAATTCAAGTTGTTTTGGATAGTTTCAAGTCTGAAACTCACCATATAAATGCTGGTGTTCCCCAAGGCTCCATTCTGTCTCCGACTGTCTTTCTCATTTTTATAAATGATCAATTGTCTGCAACTTCTAATCCAATCCATTCCTTCGCTGATGACAGCACTCTTAGCTTCTCATATTCTTTCCAGGACTCACGTCCCTGCTCTTCGGCCCTAGAACTGGAACGGCAACCTATGTTAAGCTCATTAAATTCCGATCTTGACAGCATTTTAAAATGGGGTTAAGCCATTAGATTGGAATTTAATGCTTCAAAAACACAATGCTGTCTGCTGTCTCTAAAGCAAAACCCGAACATACAGCCATTATCCATGAATGGAACTTGCATCGCCTTAACCGAAAGACTTTCCATTCTCGGTATGTGCGTTCATGACAACCTTCGTTGGAATGACCATATACACGAAGTCGCCAAGAATGCTGCGAAATGTCTAGGTTTTCTCAAACAGTACAAGAAATATTTTACCCCTTCTGATCTGGCTACAATATATAAGGCGTTCATTCGCCCAAAACTTGAGTACAATTCTCATATCTGCTCTGGTGCGCCCAACTGGATAGAATCCAAAATCGTGCATTAAAGCTTATCGGAGACATGAATATCGCAAATTCTATTAATTCGCTTGAACATCGTAGAAAGTTACGTGTCTCTCGCTGTTTTTTTCGCTCTTTTAACAAACAGTGCTCAAATGAAATTGCCAGCTGCATTCCACCCCTTCAGCATTCAATTCAATTTAACCGCAATACTCGCTATGCTAGGAATGCTCATCAGTCATCAGTTTACCATTCAGCCTATCTTCGGGCGTACTATGAAATATAGAGGTTCATTCATAAGCCGTACAGCACGAATGTGGAATGCTTTACGAAACACTGTTTTTCCTCCTTGTTACAATTTACAGAAAACCAATGTAAAACCAATGTGCATCGGTATCTCCTATCTTATCTATCCCAATTTCCTTATCGCCCGCGTTGTGTAGTTCACCCTACATTAAAAGAGTAGTAGGTTATAAATAAATAAATAAATAGGTGGCGCAACAGGCGGTAGACACCCTAGGCCTAGCTTCTCGCAACCATTCGTTTGTGTGAGTTTCTATTTTTGGGACGAATGGAAGGGACCTACAATTTTATGCCGATTCCGAACGGCTGAATTGAGAAGCTTTTTCAGGACAGTTATACTCTCGGATGTTTGTCAGACGTTCGCGAGAGGTGGCGCAGTAGAAAAAAAACACTAAGATGTAATTTGTGTTTTTCCGGGGATCGAACCTGGGATCCCTCGCACAGCAGTCCAGCACACTAACCACTGCGCTACTGCGCCCACCAAAATCGTAGTAGAGGGTTAGGTTAGGTTAAATAGGGGTATGAGAGAGATGTCTCATACGGCACTAGGCACCAAAAGGGCCCATCGCGATCCCTAGAGGGAACCAATTGCAGTGACTTACAATGAAAAAACACCTAAACACTTGCCCTTGAGAAAACCCCAATTTCCCTGCAAAAACCAAGTAGCCCCTTGTAGTTGGTATTGTCTATCTCCTCTAGATGTTGGAAGAAGTACCTGCCCAGAAATTTCCTTCTACTACGACATATTGCCTCACATTCACAAAGTATATGTGTTATGTCCTCTTCGGCTTGCAGGTCATCGCAGAATCTATGTTTTCTAAGAAGACAATGCCCTGATAATATGCCGATCAGTGTCCTGAGCTGTTCCCTGCCTAGTTTGAGGATTACCCTAGATCTTTTACGGTCGTATTGCGGCCAAAGTGCCTTAGATACTGCGTGACCGGTGAGGCCCTCCCACCTCCGGTCGGCTTCCTTAGTTATTTTATTCCTAATATCACTTTTTATGATGAAGGGAGGTGTATGTAATAAAAAAAAAAAAAAAATAGGTGATCATAGGTTCTACTTACTACTTGCATTCTGAAATAAGGCTCCAATTTGCCAAAATTATAATACGAAAGGAACGAGTTAGACCGGGACAACTCAGTCATGATTGATATATTTTTTTTATTTTAATGTAAATATTATCACAGTTAAGCAAATATAATATTTGATGCAAAGTAAGTCCATATTTGCAATAAGTTTGTCTAGATTTTTTTTTTAAATAACTGCTCTTTGCTTATTATTGAACATTTCTCGACTGGCGTTAATTTTTACCAAAACAGTAATATCCGCGAACAATTAAATTAAAGTTCAGATCGATAAACATTATTATGTTGGTGTTGTAGTTGTTGTTAGCGGGGATTTAACTGGAAAAAAATCTCAAAAAAGTAAGTCTCTTAGAAGTTCAATGACATTTACTTATGCGTCAGAAAACTGTGCATCTTTGTTAAAATGTTCGATTGGAAATCTACCAAAAAGAGATAAAATGTGTAGTGAAGTAATATTATATAATAATTATCCAACATTTTAGGTATTAGTGTGAAAGCATAATATATGTATTAGCAATAATTGGCAGCATGATTTTTTTTGGAACCTCTGAATCGCCATGCACGTCGGCCTATAATAAGATCTATTGTGCTTGGCCAGCATGATGTAGTTCCAATCAATTAGAATCTCTCAGTGTACTGACAATTTGGAATTTGTATATTTGTAATCACTCTGTTTGAAAAGTCAATGAAAAGCCATAACAATTTCTTTTTGATGTTTGTCGATCAGTACGAAGGGTGTTTCAGTTCAAGACGACAAAAAATATTTGTTGGCTTTACTTAATTTGTTCAATGCATGGGTAGGGTATGGAATACGGTGCAGGGAAATAAGTCCCCGGGAACTAAGTCCACTGAAGGACGAAGTTCCCACCTAGTGGGAAATAAAACCACTTTCGTGAAGTGGACTTAGTTCCCATGTAAGGTGGGAAATAATTTCCGAAAACTCTTGAGTGGTTTTATTTCCCTTTCAATATACCTAGTTTCGCACATATACTGCAAGTCTGACAGTAAACCCAAGCAGGGGGTTGCATACGTATTTAACTGTTGAATGTGTACTAAGTTCCCATAAGAAAGTGGTTTTATTTCCCACTAGGTGGGAACTGAGTCCCTCAGTGGACTTAGTTCCTGGGGACTTATTTCCCTGCACGATGGAATACTTGGGCTTATTTTTCGATTCCGAAATTTCGAGATTTTCACCAACAACCATTTGCTGTTGTGAAACGAAATTTTTCGGCGGTCTTCAATTGCATAGCGAAATGTATGCGAAAAGACAGCGGGAAATAATTTGTGGAGAGTTCCATCAGCTGCTACACAATTGACATGTGACATTTGACAACAGCCAGAACTTGTATTTTGTAATTGAAAGCAATTATAATTAAAATTATAGAATTTTGTAAAAATGTATAAAGAGTACCTACATTGAAAACGATATCACTATACAATAGGTCTGTTCCTTTACTTTTGTAGTAAAAATGGAAAAGACTGTCAAAATGGCTATGGTGGGGATAAATTTTCTCTCAAAGAGAAAAACTTACGACAAAGTTAGGGAACGCTTTTGTAGTAATCATGAAAAATGACAGTTGCATTTGCTTTCCCATAAATTGCATGTGATTATGAATCCAAGTATGTGGAAGAGTTTGAAGTGATTGAACTAAAATCATTCGAGAAGAGATAAAAGCTACATAATTTTCCCACCTTCTGATACCATTTTTACACCAATTTGTTTCTCATATCGCAGGAAATCAAAGGACAAATGCAAATAGTCGTTACACGCATTTCAAATCAAATTTCAAATCATCTGTCAATTTTCAGGCGATGACAGTTGTTTCAATTCTTACTCAAAGAAATTTGTTGAGTAAAAACTAGTAAGATTCCCAATGGAGGGGTAATATCTTGCTCTCTCGATGCCGCTCTCTTTTACGAATTTTTCAAGTTAGGGAACGACATTGAGTAAAAATTCGTAAAAATTCGTAAGAATTAGTAAAAACTCGTAAGATTTAAAAGTAAAGGAACAGACCTAATATAACAAATATATCTTCGCATCCGAATTTATTACTTTCTCTGATGTGAAATCTAAATTTCTTTTGATTCTCCGCTTTTGCTGCACTTATGGTACTGGTGCTAATGGTGGTGCTGGGGGGCCATCTTCCTGATATTGCTGCTGCAATTCTTCGGAATATAAAATATATTCAATATCGTCCACTTCGTGAGATTACAAAAAAATAACCCCGAAAAAGAAGGAAGTGTCTAATTTTCGCAAGCAATTAATGTCCCGGGCAATAAGTTATGTCTTGTGTACCTACGAAAAGAGAGTTGAGAATTGTACCAAGCAATCTACTTTTCAAATCAAATGCAAATCACAGATGAACACAGCGTTACCCCTTACTTCACCAGTGGTTCAATGTGCTTAGGCACCTAAATATTTAGGTGACAGTTTATCATAGAACTTAGGCAGAAAATCTTGCCTAACACACGAAACTTGCCTACATTTGCAGACAAATCGACCAGTCAGAGGCTGTTGACTAACTAGGCAAAAGCGTATTGAACGCGGCCAGTATCGCTTCTTGTACGTATCTACGATCGGTAAATGCGCACTTTTTACACAAGTATGTACTACAATTTTGACAAGTCAGAAAATACTAATCAAATAGTAATTTTAACTTTGGGTGTATTTAAAGAGCGCTTCAAATTTTGAGGAAATGTATGCAAATATTACGCAGTTTGCCACATAGCAGTTCGAAAATCCTAGTGAAGAAACAAGTGGACTGTAAATCTTGGTTACTATGCTTACCGTTTCTATTTTTGTCTTGGAATATAAAAATACGTCTTCTTTCTATAAACTTTTTCAATACGGTTTATCGAATATATTTTAAAATTAAGCAGGACATTTTTCTCAATGAACAAAAAGTAAAAAACTAAGTACTTGATGGCCAAAGGAGGAACTAAATGGGTGTATATGATCTGTCATCGCCATAACAATCTGTTATCGACAACCTTACCACAGCAGTCAAGTATGAGCTGAAAAATAAATGACAACCATCAGAGATTGAGGCACAACGCTTCAGACATTATAGGAATTTCCTTTACTTTTAAATTTTACGAATTTTTACCAGTTCTTACGAATTTTTACTCAATGCCGTCCCTTAACTCTAAAGAAAGCACTTCCGAGAGAGCAAGATATTACCCCCTCCACCCCACTGAAAATGTTACTATCATTTTCCATGCCAGCTTATACTGCGTCCCAGATCACTGCAACTTAGAAGGAAATTCACCGAAGAAAAAAGGGCGGATAAATCAAAAAGTTGACGTCAACCCTCCTGTGAGTACGTACTACGTACCTTCAATGAACTTATCAAACAAACATACAAAAACATACAGCCGAAAGATAACAAACACAACCGGCCATCCTGTATCCAGTGATGCCAACTGAGGCATAATTATGACTTTTAGGCATAATTCCGATGCTTGAGGCATTGAGGAATAATTTTGAGTAAAAAGGCATAATTTTTTGTGAAGTTTTTTTTATAATCAATCCGTAAAAATAAATTTTGAATTTAGTAAATCTGGTACTTTGATCAAAGTCGCTTCACTAATTTTCATTTACCACTGTGCGTCATGCTTATTTTCCAATTATCTACTACTACTAAACCCAAAAAAGAAATGCGATAACTGATATGGTAAGTATGCAAATGCATTAGGGCGGCCGCACATTTGATACGAATTTGTATCGCACGTAAACGTATGAATGAATACTGGTCGTACGAATTGAGTGCGAACACCGAATACGATTTTCTCTTTAAATAGGCAGTGCCCCAGTCCCAGTAGCTTCGATTTTGTGCCTGATGAATAATCTGTATCTTGGAGATAATTTTCTTCTAACTCGGAGACTTCGGCGGCGTCGTTACTATCGTAGAACCGAATATTTAAAAAGAGATGAATTCAGTGAAGTTCATATTATGGAAGACTTACTATATAATGCCCCATTCTGTCCGTGCCTTGTGTTCCATACCCCCTTTTGTGTCCGTAAACTAACTATATTTTCAATGTTTCATTTCAACGCACGAAAGTGTTTAAGAATTCCAACAAGTTCGGATTGTTTTCGGACGTCGAAACTACACGTACGTGTACGTACGACTAACTCGCATCCAATGTGCGGTGCGGGCTCCCTACATAGTACTTACTTAGAAAGTCGGGGTCGTTCGTCCATTTTCGTACCTGATCGCACGAGTCAAATTCGTACGGAAACGGCTCCAATATGCGGCCGTCCTTAAAGTTTGTTTTCGTTGCTGGTAAACAATAAATTTTAAAAATCAGTTTATAATAGTTTATTTTAAAGATAAGTTCAAGTTCAACTGATTGCGATGAGTTTGGTGCAGATCCATCGAATAAACACTACGTGAAGTTAGTTTTTGTTTTTCATAATTTTAGTTACAAATACTACGCATATTTATGTCTTAATTATTGTTTTTTTCTTAACTATGTGCCTACTAATAAAAGTTTAACACCTAAATTGTAACTTTCTTCGTTCTTTTTTACCAAAAAGGCATAATTTTTTTGAAAAAGGCATAATTTTTTTCGAAATGAGGCATAAAAACTTCGATCCGGGTTGGCAACACTGCCTGTATCCGAAACTCGGTGTCCGGATCACAGGATCACAGGCGAACTTATGAAATTCTTTAAAAAGCAAAACAAACTTAAGAATAGCAATAGGAAGGATTCCTCCGTCAGTCTGTCCACCGTCTTCCTAGAAAGCCTGCCACAAGACTAGGGGCCAGTTTCAAGACTATAGCTGATAAAAGTTGCGTTTTTATGAAACCTCCCCAGTCAGTTGTTGCCAGTAGGTGCGAGTAGTTGCCAGTTGAGGCACACATCACATGCTAATTAAAACAACAACCTGCTGGCAACAACTCTTGATTTTCTCCCCAGTCGGAGAGCGGCTGGCTGGCAGCTGGCTAAATTCAATTCACAATGAACAAACAGGTGGCGCTGAAAGCAACAAGTGCCTTAGAATTTAGGTATAATTTGCTTAAGTCATAATAACGTTCTTACCTCATGCACACAACATTCCAGAGAAAAATGTCAGAATTTATCAAATCTTTCTACCAAATGCATAATTTTATACGAAATGCTTTTAGGCTTATTGCCTTAATTCATTCGGCTGGCTTCATCTTGCTGGCTATTGTGCTGGCAATTGTCCAAATGAACGGCTGGCTGGCGAGGTTTCAAAAAAACATGCCTAAAGTCTTTAATATTCTATCCAGGAATTAATCTGCCAGATATCAAACTTCCCTTTTATTGCTTTCTGTCATCAGTTGAAGTCTCTGATAGCCTATCAGCCGGTTCAAGTGTCTGTGAAAGTATTTAACTGGAAGATAAGCAAAACTACTTATTCAAAGTGGCTAGAAAAATAATTGTTTCAGGGCATTATTGCGTTAACGAACGAGTGTCCTAACATGCATTTCTTTGATTTTTGGAAGACGAATTTTATGAATATTACGACCATTATTACACGGCCCCGTAGGAACAGTGTATTTTGCCCAAGACGAAATTAATTTGAAATACTCGACGATGAACATTTTATTATTAGTATTATTATTAATTAACAATGAATAAAAAACACACTAAAAACCTAAAATTTAACGAGCTGCAGCCTCTGCTGCTTTGGCTCAAAGTTAATAAAAAGTTTCTAGGTTTAAGGCTGCCACGCAATACGGAGAGACTGTCGAAGCACTTTCTTCCAAATCGTGGATTCACATTAATATCCGAATGAACAGATATCACAGGAAGTAAGTGAGGTTAATCTTGCATTCTCCATAACGCTTCGGGACACAGTTTTTCGCATACAATGAGGCTTACTAAGTGTTGATGCTTTCAAAGACATCACCCACGTTCCGCTCGTTATATGTATTTGTTATATTTGCGTTTGAATGGTTGAGGAAGAAATTAGCTATTTCACTAACTAAACCAAGGCAATTGCGAATTGCAGGAGTTGACATGGCAGAGCCAGGTTAAAGCGATGGCTTGCACAGTGTATCTGTACATACCTAGCCTTTGGATACTGTAACCTACCTGGATAGTGTCATTATTTTTATAGATTTGAATTTATAGTAGAAAGTTTTAGTTTTTTTTTGTTTAGACTTTCGGGGGGGGGGGGGGTTGTCTTCAGCCTCTCAAACCTGGCTACGTGTCTGCCCCGGAGGGGGGGGTCTATCTTACTCCGTTTAGGCGGGAGGGGTAATTTAAAGAAAATGATACTTTAAATGGAAAAAAATACATTAAAAAACAATGGCAACACTTATAATAAAAGACTATCATTTTAGAAAGCAAGTTATTCCTTTAAATAGTTTTTGAAAAAAACAATTTCAATCTTGAAATTTAAGAACAAAAATTGGGGTGAGTAAAATAATTTTGGCGATGAAAACTAATGTCGGATTTATGTAGAGGAGTTAAATACAAGCAATTTTTACTATGGGAGGGGTGTCTATCTCGCTCCGGTTAGGCGGGAGGGGTAATTAAAAAAAATATAAATAAAATTAGAATAAAATATTAAAAAAAAAAAAATGGCAACACTTACAACAACGAACTATAGTATTTTTCAAAGCCGGGAATGATATGCAGCAAGGCGTCAATACATCCTCGTTTTGGTTTGAAAGCAAGTTGGTTTTTGCTTATTAGCTTTCTGGATTCCGTGTACCAGAGCGGAAGGGATGCTATTATTTTTTTTATAACTTTTGAGGCGTATGGGAGTAGGGGGCGATACCCATTAATAATTGAGTTGTCTTTATTCAATTTTGGGATGTATCGCGGCTGTATTCCACGATTGTGGTATGACAATTTCATTCAAAATTAGTTTGATAAATCTTGTTTAATCTTGTTTTTGCTGAAGTAGGTAAGTTTTTTATATGAGAATTTGTCCCGACCTGGAGTTTTACCTCTTACTAAGTTAAGACAAGTTTTAAATTCAATATATGAGATCGGTTGATTTAACGTTTAGCTACCATGTTAATTTTCCTTGTCATGGAGATGTTCAGCGATTGAAGTTTATTTTCTTTGAATTGATGAGGAAAGTTAGTATTGTTCGAAAGGCAAAGAAGTTGCCGATTTCAACGGGGGAGCTCAAGGTCCAGCCGACGAATTAATATGTTTATTACTGAGGCCAGTGGGGGCACCGACTAGCCTTCGGATGTTTTGCCTAAGTTGAGTGGTTGAAGAATTAGGACTGATAGATGAAGTAAATTCATTAAAGCTTTGTATTTTTCTGGTTATTAGAAGTCTTCTGAATTTAGTATTCGATTTTTTATAAGCTATCAAACTGTCTAGGCTTGGTTTTTTTAATTGTTTCCAGGTGGTAATCTTGTCTCTTCTTAGGTCGCTTAATTCGGGGTTTGTGTTTTCTCTGAAAGGTAGGTATCTGCGAAGAACCTAAACTTGTCCCAGTCCGCTAGGTCAGTTTTGTATCTTAGGTTAGGTGTGGATGCATCCTGTTGTTGGGGAAATGGTCCCTGTTGCATAAGTCGTCTAGAACGTGCCATTTAATTAAAAGTAAGAGAAGTGGGGAGCAACAAGTTAGGTCTATGTTATGTGTAGTAGGTGTAGGGGAGCCATCTTTAAGGATAATCAGCTTGAATTGTCAAATATAATCCTCGATTATGCTGCCGCGCCTGTTTGTGGTAGCATAGTCCCACAAAACGTTCCATGCGTTAACATCTCCCGTAAGTAAGACGGGAGGGCTCCTAAATAGCTTTTGGAAAAAGATTGGTTTGGTAGAATGTATATAGATAGATAGAATTGACATTCTAATAGGGTACTCGACTTTGTTCGCGACTGCTTGAATGTTAGAGTTAATGGGTATAGGTTTGTGGGGTAAGTAGCTTTTAACGATTATGTCAACACATTGTTTGGCGGTATTGTTTGTAGGGAAGTTTGCGAAATATCCCATGTACGGTTTAGGTAACTTGGCCTGGAAACCAAATGAACAGTGTGTCTCTTGAAGAGATATTACAACTGGTTGGTGTTCTTTAATTAATACTTTAAGCTCATCATAGTTATTTACAAGGCCTTTGGTGTTTCATTGTAGAATCGTTTGAGCCATTTCGTATAGAAAACTTAAAGCCACTTATTTTATTGCCAAAAAGCAACAAAAGTGTGAGAGTTAATTGGGGCCTGCGCCAGTGGCACTGCGCTGTAATTGTGTCAACTACTGATTGTCAAGTACCGCTGTCACAGTTTTATGAATGATGATGATGTTTTAAGTTGTTCATGTATCGTTTCGGTGTCTTCACAGGCGGAGTCTGTAATGGCATGAGTTGAGGACGACATTACAATCACTCATATTCATATACTGTGCGAATGTCAGGGCACGTACGTGAAACAAATTTTTGGGATATTCATATTCTGTACGCAAATAAAATGCTTCAGGGAAGTGCCTATAGGTTTCTCCATCTAAATGGTGTCATGGGCACACTAAGGTGCCTAGGATATTGTGACGGTTATCCTCAAAAACCTGCGTTTAACTTAACCTAACCTATATTGCACCCAAACAAAATCGGTTCTCTGGAGTACTTAAAAATATGTTGTGGTTTTAAATTTCTATTTTTGTAATTGAAATTCCACTGATAAACAACTACAAATCCTTGTTTCGTAACCTTTTTAGCTTTATAATTGGAAGATTATACCCAGACTGAATCCCGCCAGTGATTATCCCAGTGATTTTGATGTGATCTTACTCGAAGAGGATTCCAGTTTGTCCGGCTTAGAGGCTCTAAAAGCTCATCCGGCTATAAAAAGTGTCACACCACAACGAATGGTACATAGAACCCTAAAGTATATACCGATAACAGAGGTAGAAAAGCGAGCTGAATGGCAGAAGTCGCAACTGTTAAACGATGATGATGTTGATGATGAAGAAGATGTTAATCTCTTGGAGGAGTTAATTGACAGCCTTCCTGCGGGTGATATAAAACGAAAACTACTACAAATCGTAGAGATTCCCGCCGACAATATAGCACAACAAAATCAGACAGTAAATCAAACCAAAGATGCAATCAATCAACAGCGTCACGCCAACCGCCGATTGTTGCGAGCAATACCTCGACAAATTACTTCGATGTTGCGGGCGGACATCCTCTGGGGTATGGGTATCACTGGAAAGGGCGTAAAAGTAGCGGTATTCGATACAGGTTTATCAAAGAATCATCCGCACTTCAAACGGATCAAAGAACGCACCAATTGGACAAATGAAAAATCGCTGGACGATGGGGTAAGTCATGGAACATTCGTTGCTGGTGTTATCGCGTCGGCCAAGGAGTGTTTGGGTTTCGCCCCTGATGCTGAGTTGCACATCTATCGGGTATTTACCAATAACCAGGTGAGCAAACTTGTTTGCTTTAAAAAACCTAATAACAATTGTTTTATTTTGTTTTAGGTGTCCTACACATCATGGTTCCTGGATGCATTTAACTATGCAATATTGAAGAAGATTAACGTGCTCAATTTGAGCATCGGTGGGCCAGACTTTTTAGATCATCCGTTCGTTGATAAGGTTCTGGAGTTGACTGCTAATAAAGTGATTATGATTTCGGCAATCGGCAATGACGGTCCACTTTATGGAACATTGAATAATCCGGGAGATCAGAGCGACGTCATCGGTGTGGGAGGTATGAACTTTGAAGAAAACATCGCTAAATTCAGTTCGCGTGGCATGACAACGTGGGAACTGCCAAATGGGTACGGACGTTTAAAGCCTGACATTGTTACTTACGGCAGTCAGGTTAAGGGCAGCAATGTACGCGGTGGCTGCCGGTCGCTTTCAGGAACATCTGTTGCATCGCCAGTTGTAGCTGGAGCAGTGACGCTGATTGCCAGTGGGGTTTTGCATAAAATGGATGTGATAAATCCGTCATCTATGAAGCAAGCGCTACTGGAGGGTGCTACACGACTCTCGGAGAATAATATGTTTGAACAAGGCCACGGAAAGTTAAACATTCTCAAGAGTATGAAGATTCTTTCGATGTACACGCCAAAGGTGACGCTGAGTCCGCCATACCTGGATTTCACTGAGGACTACATGTGGCCGTACAGTACTCAATCACTGTTTTATACCAGCTCTCCAGTGATTGCGAATGTCACGATTTTAAATGGCATGGGAGTGACCGGACGTGTCATAAATCGACCAACATGGCATCCCTACACAAAGCAGAATGGCAATCTTCTCAATGTTTCCATATCGGTGTCAGAGGTTTTGTGGCCATGGTCTGGGTGGATGGCTGTACATATCGGTAAGAAGAACACATCTGCGGTTAGAATTTGTAATTATTTTCTTTTACTTCTCCCTACAGCGGTTAACGAGAAGGGTGCCACATTCGAAGGACTCGCACAAGGCCATATAACTCTAACAGTGCAGAGTTTGGCCGGTCCAGAGGAATCTGAAGCCCGCAACAGTACTGTGAGTTTTCCGATTCGTGCGAAAATAATTCCAAAGCCGCCACGCCATAAGCGTATTCTCTGGGATCAATATCACAGCTTGCGTTATCCACCAGGTTACTTGCCGCGGGACAATTTGAAAATCAAATCCGATCCACTCGATTGGCGAGCAGACCACATACACACAAACTTCAAAGATATGTACACACATCTGCGAAGCACTGGTTACTACATCGAAGTATTGGGCGCACCATACACATGTTTCAATGCCTCCGACTATGGTACCTTACTTATTGTTGACCCAGAGGAGGAGTTCTTCGATGAGGAAATCGCCAAACTGAAGAATGACATCTATACGCATGAACTGAGTGTAATAGTGTTTGGAGACTGGTACAATACCACTGTGATGAAGAAGATTAAGTTCTTCGATGAGAATACCAGACAATGGTGGATTCCGGATACGGGTGGTGCAAATGTGCCTGCATTGAATGAATTGTTGCGGGAATTTGGTATTGCGTTGGGCGATTTCGTCGCAGAGGGGTACTATGCAATGGGAGATCACAGCATGTACTATGCCAGTGGATCGACAATTGTACGTTTTCCCAAGACAAACGGCAGTATTCTGATTGAGGCTGATCTTCATGATCAAGGATTGGAGGTGAGTAAATGTTAAATAAAAGCGTTTCGCATTCTAAACAGCCTATTCGCATTCAGTCACGAGACCTATTGACCGAATGTTAATTGTTGAATTTATATCATGTTCGAGGGAAATCTAAAGCTAATTGGCTTCTGAGACTTAGCACTTTTAAATGATCATTTGGACACTCATTTGGCGAATACACTATCGGCAATTATGTCTCAAAGTAGGTGTTAATAGATTGCGGCATCTTTTGACTAAACATCATGTAAACAAACGACTAAGTTAATTTTATACATTTATGGTTTGACATGTTTGTATCAGTTATCGGATGATAAATGATAAAAAGGGTGTTTCTATGACACAGAGGGTGCATTTAAAAATTTAGTTATCAAATTGTAACACATTTTAGTCTAAACAAAAGATAAAGCTAACTTTGTTGGGTTCGTGTGTCAATCAAATGTCATCTAAACAGACGTGCCTTTTAATTTTGTTGTTGCTATGTATTTCGCGGTTGTGTTTTTTGGCCTTAAAAAAGACATTGGCTTTGTACTTACTTGTTTCAGCATGATGTCATTCTTATCTTGTTATCAAGCGGCCGTATAGCAACATAATATGTCTAGATAAATAAAAACTATGTACGCCCGTTTGGTCGCATCATTTCACATGGTGTCTTAATATTCTTATCAACTTTGATGCATCCTAAGGCAAGATCGACAAACCAGGCCATGATTCTAAACCTAGGCGCGGGTCTATGATCTATGAATGAGTGATCCTTTGCTAGATCTATTACTAAAACTACTTCGCTTTCGTTCCTATCATCGCAGTGGAGCATGTGGCATTTTCGCTCGTGCAAAACAGTTTCTCCATCACTGTAGCAGGATAGGATTTCTGCTTGATAGAGCTGCGGTCTGATAAGTTGTTAGGTAGAGGACAAAGAGAACACTCGCCTGTCCTAGGGTGTCAGGCCTATCTTTAGGTATCATTTTGCGGGGCTGATTAACAATTTAACCTCTAACCCTCTCTAACCGCTGTTTTTGGGTCAACATTGCGTTCATAATTTTCTGCAGTTCCTCGTTCGATGACAGAATTTGTCTGGGCTTTACTTTAGTTGTTACTCTTTCTGATTCTTTCCACCCGCCGAATTTCCTTCATGATTATTTGGTGCAACCTGTTTTATCGCATCCCATGTTGCGCTCGATTCTATCATTAGGTCCGCAATATTATCGTCAGTTAAAGCAATTCAAACAAATAGGAGATTCTTGCCCGAACCTGATAAAATACGCTCTTAAGCAGACATGCCGCGTTAGAAGCTGGTTGAGGTAGAAATCAAGTTCTTCATGACCTCGGTACATCCATTTTGGAATGCCCGGTATGAGTAGATCGGTCCATCTTCCCTTCAAAGACTTGTTCCATCTCTACTGCCAGTAAGATATTTTGTATCTCTCTGTAATTCAGTGGCCAGGATATTTGATGGTGGCATTACCGCAAAAGCACATATAGCATCATCCGACACCGTCCAAAATGTACGTCAAATTCTAAGTGTGAGCTGGTAGACAACTCTTACTCGAATTACACGAAAACTACCGTAAAAATTATGGCTTCTTCCCCCTTTTTTGGGCTGGCTAGCATGTATTTAATTTGAAAGGGCACAAAGCCGTACATATACACCACATTTTACTTTCTTTTCCTTTTAGATTTTAAAAACTCAAGATCCAAATTTTAAAGTGCGCAAATCTGTTCCTATCCTGGGTCTGCTTCAACTGAATCACGATCTTCATAAACTCTATGCGCCCAGCGATGATTTGCTTCACAACAGCTACGAAGAGAACGCCATTGATCAGCCGGAAATTGAGTTGGAAGACCAACAAATCGGCAAGAATCCAATTCTAAACAAACGAATACTTCTTGAGGATACCGACAGCAACAAGGAGAACAAGACCAATGAGCACCGCATGCTGAAGTTTGACAACAATGAGATTATCAAAAAACTGGAAAAGTTCGATGATCTGACCAACGATCTGGATAATGCCCACAATTTGGACACAGGTCTAGCGGAGGACGAGAGTAACGAAAACGATCAACAAATCGTACCTCGAGACGATACACAAGATGTAAAAATTCCGGCTAACCGGTTGGTGGAGCCGAAAATTAAGCGCGCCGAAGGACGTATTGCCATATTTGGCGATTCGAATTGCCTGGACTCAACACATTTGGAGAAACCATGCTACTGGCTGCTAGATGCGCTCCTTGAGTTCACAATGAACTCCCACATATCGAATTTACTCCGTGATTTAAATAAAATTAATCAAATTTCTATGCCAGCTAGCGGCAAAGCACTTCCGTCTCGCCTGCCTGGCAGTAATCTTCATCAGTATTCCAAAGTGCTGGATCCAAATAATCCTCTTAAGAAGCGGGAAATAGTTACTTGTGTGCGCATGGAATGGGAACAACCAATTTTTCTTAATTTGACGGCGCAGCACGATTTAAAGCAGCAGAACGAGCGTATAATGGGCGCTAGTGTCAATCATCAAGAAGATGGTGAGATAAGTGCGAATCTGCTGCGAAAACTTGAAAGCCAAAAAGGTGAGGTACGTAGTGGTTGAGGGTTTTTATTTATATTTCTTTGGTTATGTGTGTGCTTTTTCTTTTAATCGTTTGCTCTTTCTTGCTTAACCACTACAAAAAGATGTCCATCAGTTCGGTTGTAATGGTTGTCGTTTTTCTATTCCGCAGCGATCTTAACACCCGAGGACCTAGATTTAGGACCAGCCGGAGCTGGAACAGGCTGGCGTGGAAAAAAATCCGAAAATGCAATGTACGTAGACGATGCCAATAGCAATTACAACGATCCTCACATGATGCATTTGCGACAAGGTGGTGGCGCAAGTAACGGCGTGGGAATCATCAGCAACAAAAATTCTGCCTCAGATGAGGAGACACTCAGTTACTCATTGTTAGCCTTAGTTATATTAACATTTTTAGTTTTTATCTTATTTATAAATTGGTTCAAGCGACGAAGACTCAGCAGCGGTGCTAGCGGTAACGGTCGCCCCAACCGGGGCCGTCGGTTTTCTATTCTAAGCCATCTGGGTCTGTAGCTGAGGTGAACGAATGTGAGTCGTGTGTGCATAAGATGTGGATTTTTGTTTAAAATTAAGTAAATTTATCGTGCATTTGCATTTAAGATATATTTTCATTGCTAAACTAATTAGGTTCCGTTTTATATTTTCCATAGCCTATTTTGTTGTATAAATATATTTTGTTTATTTTTTTTTTATATAGAAAATCAAGTACTCTTTTGGAGTATAATCTGTTATAATAGTTTTATTCTGTTCTTTTTTAATAACTTTTTTTTATGTAGAGACGTTTTGCTTATTTCCGTAAAAAAATATTTTATATATTATGTATACCATACACGAGAGAATAAGTTTAGGCTTAAAAATTTTGGAACTCATTCAAAAAGAAAAAAAAAAAAACATTTCTAAGAACAATTTAAGTAGTTTTATTTTTAACCGTTGTTGTGTAGTCTCACAAGCAAAACAAATTAGTAAGTAAGTAAGAGAAAGAATATAATTTTCTGCAAATTCCGAACCTTACAAGTGCATTGCGAACTTCGAAAAGGCTATCACGCCCCATAAACGCGAGTCCCGAAACCGTACCTTTTCTTCAGGTAATGCCCATTCCGGATCAACTCCATCTTGGAGATAATGTCTATCTTGGCGGTGGATGACATTAGGGTTCATCAGCCGCGTCGAAAATAGAACAGCTGAGCTTTATCAATTGATCAAATTATCAAATATTAAGCGACCAATTGGAGGTTATTCCGTAAGGGTCTAGAACCTAGGGTACTCTTCGAAACATCAAACCCGGCAGAAATCGTGAAAATCATCGAGACTATCTAACTCGTCGAAATGACATTTTCATATATGTGGTTGCCAGTAGACCACGTTCTGTTGTCATACATGGCCTATTTTTCTATTGGTTCCCTTCTTGAGGATAATTCACCAATGTTATCCGATAGTAGAATTAATACTGCACCCTGATACTGAGAATACTTCAGATTAACCTACACCGCTTCAAAACGGCATCCGACGGTCTTCTAATCTGCCTCTATAAAGACGGAAAAGGCGTCATCGTAGTCCAAGAATATAGTCCAAATATATAGATTTACTCAGGGCCCTAGATTATCATTCCGCCATGTATAGTCGAAAAGACAAGGTAAGATTTAGTATTGTGGTGAAAAGCCATCTTATGTTAAATGTCTCGATACTTTCAGCAATTCCGCGGCCAACCTTAATTTGATTAACCATAATTGCTTGCTGGTTTCCTCGTATATTCGCCATGACATTGTGGGCACACCGGCCACGAGAAACGTGGCGGAAATGATTGCTGGTGCGGAGTAAGAGAAAACTGGCAACATCATCCGTTGTTATTAAACAATACACTGTAACTGTAGGGCAGCACTGACTAAACGAGGTGAGCCACTTTCTGACAGCCCTATTATGGCTATCAAATATCAATTAGTTGATACTTGATAAGATCTATCAATTCATTGATAGTTTGGTATTATGAGTATCAATTGATACATTTTACCTCATTGTGAATACTTATCGAAATTTCATTGAGAATGGGTTCTGTTTTGACGTTTGACGTTTCTGATTTGTAGTTGGTTTTTATGTTGTATGGCTGACTACTAGTTTTGGTTAAATAATATTGTTGTTTTTTATAAACAAAAGTTGTTTTTTTCGCAAATAAAAAGAACGATCAACACTGTTGATTGTGCAATGCAAATGGTGAAGTTATTCCCAACGCTCAATTGATAGTTTCCTTATTGAGTAAATAATTTAAAAATCGCTGCTACTCGTGGTTTGAGTACATTTGGGATGTCTACCGAAGACATTTCGGTCTAAAGTCGTTATTTACCTAACAATAAAAACGAGGATATACATTTTTTAATTTGATGCACCGAATATTTGATACGTATCAACGAGAAATTTGTGGTTGATAGAAAATTTGATGAATATCAAATTTTTTGATAACCGTAATACCAAGTTGAATTTTGAATACAGATACCAACCATTCAAACTACCTAAACTGAAACTTGCCCTCTCGGATAGCGCATAATATCTTGGTAATTAGAAAATTGAATTGGAAACGTAAAGTTCACAAATGTTCACAAATGTTTTCTTCCTTTGTTTATTGAGGCCAACAATGATGCATTGACTATACTTATACATCATCGTAGTCCTTAGTTTGGTGTAAGGTCACAAATCAGATGCATATACGGGATATGTTGACCAGGGTACTAAGAACGGCCTGCACCTGCACTGCCATAACTTGTGCTTTGTGCACTACGCCGGCGGCTGCCTTGTATGATCAAACTTTAGGGCCGTAGTCTTTTAATATTTGCACGATTTAAGTGAAGGCATTTTTTTCCACCCGGTCTAATTTATAAATAGGTAGGTAAGGGCTTATCACTCTTGGGATGTATGTTTCGTCTATGGCCAGTTGTATATGGCTTTGCTCCAGAGGCAAACATCATTCAAATTAAGCACCTAAAATAAATTAAATAAACTAGAATTTTAAGGAAAGAACACTTTGTTTTATATTTTCACACTCGAGTGAAACAGGGTTAGTACATACTTTTATAACAAAAAAAACCAACCTTTTTGTTGCGACAGTTATGCCTTACTTAGTTATGTCCTGTTTCACCTTGTGGGTCCAAGGGTCTCTAATGTTGAAGTCTATTGTCTCCTGACGCATTCTTATATGGACTGAAACATTTTTAATATAGTCAGCAGCCAACAATTCACGAACGTTTGAGATTCCATGTGCTTTACACCCACTACCGGATTCTATATTGGAGAGAATCAGATGGAGCTTGCTGTGGGGTAGTTGCATCTCTTCTTAGATAACGTTCGAAAAGTGTTGCGGATTGGGCTGCGTACATCCAATTCGGCTTCGCCTCGGTGGTGATTTTTGTTTTATTGCTGCAAATCTTCAGCCCCTCTCCTCACGGATAACAATAAGCTGCCTCAACGCATAACCACAGACCTTATAGTGGCAAAGCCTGTTTCACTTGACAAAAACCGACCCTCTTTGCTGATACTAACTTAGGTCCGAATAGCTCAATGAGAAAAACATAAAACACATAATGCGTGTATAAAAATTGTATTCAATATATTTATGACAAGTTGCTTTTTATAAATTTTTTTATGCTATCTCTTAACTAAATGTTCGCAACCATATTGCATTGGGATTTTCTTAAGTTACACGAATTTAACTTTAACTACGAAAAAATGTAAACAAAATAAAGAGCTCTGTCGCTCTGTTATAAGGCACATTTGTCATGGCAAGACTTTGAGTATTTGAGTATTCACTTAGTACTAGAATAGTGCGAGTTGCTAAAATCAACCTTGGGTACGAATATTTATTTCGATTGTGTGAACGAGTCGTAAATTAATTACAGCTCCGTGGCATCATGTTTAGTCATGGAATTGCCTATATCGCTAGCAATTTGATTGAGTTCTGCTTCGAGAATTGATTTTGTTGCATCAACAAAAGTAGCTTCCCGATCGCTTTTATACTGGGCATCCTTTCCACTTGACAATAATTTCTGTGAAGTTATTTCGGAATCCTCTGTATCAGATATATATCCTGAATCCCCGGTGTAATGTGTGGGATACAATATTAATGGAGAAGCACTGTAAGCCTTTAGATTACGTGGAGAGAACGCTGACATCCAAGTGTCATTCGGATGACGATTGAACATAACGGGTAGAAATTCATCAACGGGAATAAGTTTTTTTAGGGGCTGACTGGCTATTAGCTTTTTAGCCCCTTCCAATGTTATTACATAGCCTAGTGTCCAATATGAATAGCCAACGTGAACCAGATTGTCGGTTTTTGCTACACGAGGCTCAATTTCGTCCTTTAGACGTTTGCGACCAAAGTAGCTGTGAACATAATGAAATGGGTATCAATACAGCACTGGAACTCACTGTTTTTATACTTACATAAGATCGAATTCTCCCAAGCTTCTAGCTTGTTCCATTATAGATTCAGCCCGATCGGCAAAGTACGATTCGAAGCGAATGTCGTCCTCCAAGATAAGAACTTCTTTCTGATTTTTCTCAATCATCTTCTCCCAAATACGGTAGTGACTAAGGAAACAACCTATTTCACCCATAGTCATTTTACGGTGGTGATATGGGTCTTCGTAGACATCTAGGAATTCTATTCCCATGTCTTTGATGATGTTCAGATCAAGTTTTCTACGGGAAAAACACGATTGATAAATGAGGGATGTACACCTAGGCAGAGCAAGTCATGTAATATTTTATATCGGAATATTTTATATCGGGAGTAGCGGAAATAACCGACTCTGCTTGTGGTATCACAATGGACCTTACTTGGTCTAAGTGAATTACTCCGTATTAACGGATAATTGCCACCTAACCTAACCTAATATTTTATATCTCTTTTGAGGTTTCGAGCCCAATTAATCTTCACAAATTAATCAAATCAAATATGTCAAATAATGTCATATCCGTTAAGGATATCTACATATTTTCGGACAGCCAAGCAGCCATCAAATCCTTGGATTCGATCTCTATAACTTCTGCCGGATAAAGGCACCCTAGGGATACCAATCGCTACTCGCAAACAAAAATTGAAGCTGAATGCTATCGAGAGTACAACTCTTAGGTGGACGAGTTTAACCACAAAGTTGGATTTGAAACGCTCTAAGAAATTGATCTCTCTCAACAGATTGCATATCGGCACTACAATAGGTGCCATTACTGGACACTGCCTGATAGGCAAACATGCCGCAAGGCTGTGCCTCTTCGCAAACGACTTTTGTAGAAGCTGCATGGACGAGGAAGAGGAGGAAACTATCCCTCACATTCTTTGTTCCTGCCCAGCTCTTTCCCGCAGAAGGAAGCTTCACTTAGGAGCCTTCCATTACAACGACTTGGGCGATCTGACAACCAGAGACATCAGAAGCCTCTTACGCTTTATAAAGAGCTCAAAATGGTTCAACTAGTAGGGAGATCTTAGATCCTTCTTCGTGGCATCACAATGGACCTATACTGGTCTAAGTGTGTTGGCGTTTTTAGCTGACAGCCACTTTCAACCAACCAACCAACCAACCAATCAAATCAAATCAGGCCAAATATAGAAGAAGAACACACAAAACATAAATTAATGACCAATATGACCATGTTTGTAGACCCATTCATTTCACAACATTTCGGGGCTATAACAAATTGATTTGGGTATTATTTCCTTGGACCGCCGACTAAAAAGAATGGGGATGTTCGTGAGTGTTCAGGAAGAATGAATGTTGCACTTAAGTTTAGATATCGTTATTATAACTTTTGGTGGACGGACATTTTGATCATCACCGTCCAGGTTGAATGGAACCTGATTCTCTTGATGCCCAACATCCTCAGCATCGACTGTAAGTCTACCACCGTATTTCCATGCCCATCTCTGCAGGCTTCTGTTCGGGCCTTGTAACATTGGGAAGATATTTTTACCCTCTGGTAAAACTTCCGAACAGTGCCTTTGCAGTAGCATCATTCAATAGCTTCGCGTACTCTTTCTTTTTCCTTTTCCGAATCCATCGTAAATACATTTCAAAATAAATGATGGAAGTTTCCGGCATGGAACTCTAGAATGATTGATTTATACCTATTTGGAAAACACAGATATTGCCAGCATCACAACATACATACTGTTAAGGAAGTCCAGTAGAGACTGCCTTGCATTCGCTGGTATGGACGATAGAAAAATCTTTTTGTGTTACAGAACACAATATGGCTGCGTTTTTGGGCGCTCTGAACATCGTCCGCCTAGCGGATCTGTGGAAAAGGTGCTATCAATAAGCTAATAATACCCATGGCAAGAGCTGTTTGTAAAGTGATTGCATTAGCGGATGACGTAGCGACTGTTGTTCCCATAAATACGCTGAGTAAAATTCTTTATATGGTCTGCCCGTAGTTTAAAATGGAGCAATAATAGTGGATCAGGCAGTTGAGGTCGTGCCTGATACAGCTGAAAGGCAGGACTTATCAGTCAATCAAGAAACAGTTTTAGGCATATTGTGATATCGTCTCATCTATGTTATTTTACACTTGATCAAGAACTATGTATGAGGAGTTAATTTTTACTCAGATGATAACACTGTTTTCAAGCTCTGAATCTGTTGGTACCTATTTCGTTTTCACGGACAATTATACCTGCTCTTACAGTTACCATGTAAAACTTACTTGCCATCGACGGCTGGAAAATATTCCACATCCATTCCGATTTCGCGGAAGCTATTCTGCATTCGGAATTTGCGCTCAGGTCGTCTCTCTAAATTGATCATGTATATATGATCCATCGACAGTTTATGCCTAGAAGAACACAGTTATTAGTTTAAATTAAAACCGTTCGTAGTATTCGAATTACTTCTGTGGGTGCCGGATAAACTTTTTAAAAATATCATCCACCAGCACATCTCCATTAGGCTGATCCGCTATAATAGTCATCTTTATGTTTAGTATCTGCATCCAATCTCGAGTGATCATCTCAGTACTGTCTAATGGTTCCAAAATATGGCCGTACATTTTTTCGTTGCTTATATACATTGGCACACCAGAGCAATTTGCTGCAACCGCAAAGATAATAATATCATCCACTGGACCGTTGAACAGACGACACGTGGGATCCATAAGATTGTCTGTCTGCTTGACAATCAAATTTGTTCTATCGAATGTTAACAATTCGGTTGGAGGATAATTGAGGTGAACTAATACGGCACTGTGAACCATGGGCACTGGGAAATTTCCTGTTTTCTCGCTGTTGTAAATGTCTTTGTACTCATCAGTTCGCTGATAATAATAATCACTCGTCATGCCACACCAGAAATTCGAATAGAGCCCATCGGACATGAGCATTGGTGCAACAATTGGCAAACGCAACGATACCAAATGTGCAAGGGTGTCCGCATGGGTCAATAGAGCGTCCGCATCAATAAACTATATAAATACGATAATTAATGTAATAACCCCGATCACAATACCTAAACTTACAAATATATAGTCTGCCCATAGTTTCTTCGCCTTGCGTAGAGCTTGTTCTTTTAGTGCGATTATGTGATTAAACCTATCCAGAGGCCAATCGGTCGGTGAACTTTCGTTTTGATGACGCGATAAACCCTTCTCGTATACAAAATCTACATCATGATATTGTTCTCGAACCTTTTTCAACCAGACTTCTACCACTTCGATGCTGTTGTCTTCATTGTGATCCGAGCGAATCCTACATTAAAAATGCGCAATGAATTTAATCCATAATATATGGTGGCTTGCTCCGACAATTTCTACTTACCACAGCGCAATTCGATCTTTCGGATAGTTTAAATTTTGCAAGTAGGTCAGGAAATAAGGCAAAGTATGTTCTTTGTTGCGAATAAGTGTCGCAATAAGAACTGTTGGTTGTTTTTCGTATGCCACAACCGGCGTACTACTATGAACGACACTAGGGGCAATAATAAAACCGCAGAGTGTTACGAAGAGTATCACAAATAGTTGCATTGTGATTTTGTTAATTTTCTTCAATCCAAGTTTAATATATTCATTAAACTGGCACGTAGATGAGATTCTTCCGCTTAGGTTGATTATACACACAGCACAGAGGGGGTAGTATCAGTATCTATTTATTTTAATGACGTTTCTTATCATAAACAAAGTGAAAGGGAGAAAGCATCTAGAAAGAACATCATGGAAAGCAAGAATCGCTGGAAAAGAACTAGTGTAGTTGCTCTCAAACTGTATCGGCAATTTTACGATATATGGAAATGGCGGTTAATTTTAAATGAAGTTGCAAAAATTCGTGTATGTAAAGTGATGGAAAATCAAGACTACGGATTTCAAGTGCATATATTTTTGTCCCTGGTACCTTTTAACTTGCTTTTGGTCAAGAGATTTTATCTCTACTATCACAGACATCAGTGAGTCGCTGCTGCTTTACAGTGATTTGCTTGAATAACGTTTCCTTACTTATCTCTTCACGTCTCTATTAAAACTTCCGAACATTGCCAATGAAGTATGTAATACCTTTCTATTTCATCGACCGCTTGCTTCTTTTTCCTCCTAAGAAGTTCGGTGTTCTTCCCTCCTCTTTTGCTCATTAATCTTCGTTTCGTTCTTTTCTGGATTTCGTGATCGGGTAGTCGGGTGAAACATAGCACATCAGTTGCGGCATATCTGACGGTATCTTGGCATCGGTACCACTGGTCTTGATGGCTGCAAGTTGTGGAGTGAGGGATACGCCAATGTTGTGGCAGATTGTTGCAGTAATTGTAGCCTTTCAATGTCAAATCTCTTCAAAATCAAGTTTCTTTCAAGTTTGAAAGTATTTTTTTTTTCAAAAACTATTAACATAAATAACTTGATTTAAAAATGATATGAAAGAAATGTTAAAGCTATAGCCCTTTAGTGAAAGTGTTGCCATTGTTTTTTTTATAGATTTTTTTTAATTAACCCTCCTGCCTAAACCGACCACGATAGACCCCCTAGTAAACAATGATTGTATTTAACCCCTCTACAAAAAACCGTCATAATTTTTCGGTGGTTATAGTACCTACTACCTACTCGTGTATACAATTTGCATTGAAATAAATTAAAGGCTTAAATAAATAAAAAGTAATTTAAAAAAAATTTATTGAATTTGCACATTTATAAATTTCTTAAAAAGTTTCCAGTTGGATCGTATTTCAAAAAATCAAGATTCGTGTCGTCATCTCCTCTAAAACTCATTGCTGGTCTCTCTAAATCATCCCAATTGCGCTCTCTTGTATCTTTTATTCTCTCCAAGGACTCTGCAATATTTTCATCTAAAAACCTATCCACAGCATTCATGTTTTGGCTCACCGTATATTGATGATCATCGATAACTGGTATCCCGTTGATGCCATCTATTGGCCTTAGCATTTGTGAAAGATCTTTGTTGCCTTCACCAATGCGACATAGACTGCATCTGTTCTGTTCCAGCTTTGCCTTGAGATTTTGCAAATCGATGCGCTCTTGAGCAAGAGTTAACCGCTCATGGGAAAGCCGGGATTCCTTTTCAGTGAGCTCTCGCATTTTTTGCTGAAGGAAGATGATTTTTTCATTGAAACTTTGTTCGGATATTCTTGATTTCTGAGCTGCTTCTTGAGCCCTACGATCGTTCGCGCGTGCTAGTGACACATCCTGTTCGAGTTCTTCCTCTTTAGAGCGGATCATGTGTTCTTTATGGGTTAGATCCCGTTTTTGAGTCTCTAGTTGTCGTTGGAGCTTATAGAAACGCTCCCTTTCAAATTCAGCTTGCTGAGCGGCATCCTGTGCTACTTTCAAAGCTGCATCTATTTCCTGACGCGATCTTTCATGGTCCGTATTGAGTTCAAGTTTCTTGGCAGTCTCAAGTCTGGATTTTTCAATATTCAATTGATTGCGCTCCTCTTGAATAAGCTGCATTTGACGTTGAGTTTCACTTAGTTGGTGCTCCTTAAGTTCTTCAACTCGCTTTTCATCTTTTGATATCTGCTCCCTTGCTATCGATTTCTCTTTCTCAAATGTAAGTTTTTCAGCTTCCAGTGAAGCCATTTTTTGACGCATAATCCAATTTTCCTCGGACGAGTCTTTGGACAGTTTCAGAAGTTGACTTTCTAAGGAAGTCACAAGTTCCATTAGGTGGCGTTTCTCATCCTCAGTTGATTCTTCAACAATTTTAAGTCGTCTTTCCGAATCATTCAATTTTTTTTCTCGAGCTTCCAACTTCAACTCTCTTTCGCGGTGAATAATATCGAGTTTCTTTTCCATTTCAGCCCGCAAGGATTGCAAATCACCCGAAACTGACTCTAAGTTATTGGAAGCCATTCGAAGCGTTTCCAAATAAGATCCATTCTCCTGTACAACTGCGAATTCTAGGAGTTTTGACTGTCTTATAGTTTCCAGCATTCTTCGGTGATCGTCTCGTAGAGCGTCCAAGTCATCCTCCTGTGTTTTCTTCAGTCTTCGTATTTCTTCATCGTGAGTTTCCTTAAAAGCAACTAAATCTGCCTCCAGCCTAGTTTTTATTTCTTGCTTGTCTTCTTCGGCTGCCTTGAGTTTTTCAGTGTAAAACTTGTGTAATGATTCAATTTCACCCTGTAGGCGAATCTCTACTGATGACAAATGGTCTTCCAGAACTTTAACTTGTTTTCTAGAATATGAGGTTTATATTTATATTTCAACAAAGTGGTGCAATGTATTTACCTGAAGGATTTCTCCATCATCTCGATCTCCTTTTCATAGTTGGCATTCATATTGGTAACCAATTCCTCGAGACGAAGTTTCTCCAATTCAAGACGTTTAACATCGGCTTCCAGTTCAATGAAACCAGTAGCGGTTTCTCGAGTTCCTTGGCATCTCTCGTCATCGTGAATGTTTTCCCTCGTCGGAAGCACAACGTTAGCTGGTTGAGACATTAAAATCTGGATATGGGCATTGATACGATCTTGCTGTGCCTTGATACTTTGCTCTAGTTGGGTTTGTCTGTATAGCTGCTTTTGCAGCAAATCATTAAATTGGATTTCCTGTCGGGACAATAATTCATGCTGTCGTCTTTGCATCTCCAATAGAACTACTTCTTGATTTTTCAATTGCGCGGCAACAGAAATTTGAGACTCTTGCTGATTAATAATTTGCGAAGCGCTTTGTGATCCAAAATTTGTTGTTGCCATCAAAAAAGGAAGTGAACTTGCTGTTGGCATGGTGATTGAAGACGACACCTGGTCCAATGCAGGTGTGGGAATAGTTGATGCATGAGCTTCCAATTCGTCTGCGATTTTTAGAACTTCTACTGCTTGGGCTTGTGGAGGCGTGTCTGGCCGTTTAATTGTGTCTAACTTAACAGGTTCTTCCTCAGATTCTGTACCTAAACCAAGCCAATCAGCTGTGGTACCTCTTTTTCCAACTTTTGGCGTTGGAACGCGGGGGGTTTCTTTTTCTTTTGTAGTAGAAAAAAAGTCCAAAGGATTCGCATTGGTCGGTGGTGTTACAGATGTTCTTCTTCCAGTTGAAGTTTTAGGCCGTGTCTGACCCAGGAATCCGGAATTCTCAGTCGTATCCGTTGATTGCCGTGATATGGTTCCTCTGGTAGAAGTGGCATCATCCCTACGTACGGTTAATTCATCCAGTTTCAATGATGGAGCTGTGCTTGGCTTTTTTGTTTCCATAGATCCTAGGATATCATCAAACAAATTTGATTTGGTAGCCGCTGTGGATTTTGGTTTTTTGGGATCAAAGCCCAAATCCGATAAAAGGTCATCATCTTCATTTGTATTTGCTTTGGCTTTTGGAGTACTGGTTGCAAGTGGCTTCTCTGTCTTAGTTCCTCCAGCTAAAGAAGCTCTTATTTGAGGAACTTTAAATTGTGTTTCAGACTCTTCCTTAATCCCAAACAAATCCTCCATTTTACCCTTTCCAGATTTAGCTGCCGGCGATTTACTCACTATTTTCTTACGTCCAGGCTGACTTTCAAAAAAACTATCGTTGTCGTTGCTATTGTCACTTAATAAATCCCCTAATGGATCATCTAAATTGAAATTCATTCCGTTTAATTAATTAAGAGAACGTGTACAAAAATAGAAAATTTAATAATGTTGCCGATTTGTTTACCGACAACGGTTGCTATGGTAATTATGGCTGTATCGTAATATCGTAGGAAACGATTTGCATTTCCTCTATATGACGCCTGAACGACTCCTCATTTCCAGTGGAATATTTAAGAACTGTCAGCGTCAGCTGTTTTCGGCTAACCTAATCGGCAAAATATTTTCGTAATTTTCAATAGATTGTTAAAATTTATTTATTTCTATATATTCATATGTTATTTGAAGTAATTTATTAGTTAAAGTAGAATTATGCTAAAATTTGCTTTGAGATTGCGAGAGAAAGTATGCAGTTCAGTTGTAAATTTACAAAAAGCGAAGCCAAATTTGATCTGGGTTCGACCGAAATCTTCGAGTAGTACTGGTGGACCAACACACAAAACAAATATAAAATCCACTCTGTATTATGTCACTGCCGGAGGAGTACTTGTGGTCGGATTTAGCTATGCTGCTGTGCCATTGTACAGAATGTTTTGTCAGGTAAAATATACATATTTTAATTCAGGACATAAATGATCTAACAATTCTATGAAGCATACTCGACGTTTGTTTATTGAATAAATAAATGTGGACCAATAGCCTGCAAGAGTTGATAAGATAAACTGTGTCTAGTTTTCCCTGGATAAACATGAAAAGGTTTGGTTTTGTACGAAATCCATCTACTTTGAAATGTCCCATGTATCCAATCCACTACAAGGCTCACGATTGTAATAAATATTGTTTTCTACGCAAATAGATCCAGCAGAGTTTGGTGAAAATTTGTTTAAAATGAATTAAAAAAGCATAGAAAAAACAGTCTTACTGTATCCGTGTTCTTAGTAAATGTCTAGTATGAAGCAACAACCACACTCAAACCTACTGTTACAGTTCAGTGGTAAGATTTTTTTAAATCAACTAAGGGTATTCGTATACCTGTCTGGTATTGATAAAGATACATTAACGAATACACTTTCTAACATTTTTGTCAGCCCGATGACGAATGGAAGGGACCTACATTTTCATGCAGAGTCTGAACGTCTGAATTGAGAAAGCTCACAATTACTTACCCCTACTCTATAATCTTTTCAGGCTTACAGCTATGGTGGCACAACAGCCGTAGGACATGATGCAGAAAAGGTGGAGAATATGCAAAAGATTCCTGATCGAGTCATAAAAATCCGATTCAATGCTGATATTGGTGCGTCTATGCGATGGAACTTCAAACCACAACAATACGAAATTAAAGTTGTTCCCGGCGAGACAGCGTTGGCCTTCTACACAGCTAAAAATCCAACCGACCTACCCGTAATCGGAATTAGTACATACAATGTGATCCCATTCGAGGCAGGTGCCTATTTCAATAAAATTCAGTGCTTCTGCTTCGAGGAGCAGCAATTAAATCCACACGAAGAGGTACTTTTATAAAAATATATATATGTATTATAAAATATGATGCATATTTACATTTGTTTCTTTTAGGTGGACATGCCCGTATTCTTCTATATTGACCCAGAATTTGTTCTAGATCCTAAAATGGAAAACATTGACACGATAACCCTATCATATACTTTCTTTGAGGCTAAAGAAGGCTTGAAACTATCCGTTCCAGCATATGCTAAACCGCACTAGTGACAAAGCATAGTTACCTTTTAGGTTATCAAATTTCCCATTAAGTTCTAAAACTCCGTTTGTTTGTTAATTTTGTGAAACAAATGGCGACTGTAAATAATAGAGTTATTCCCGTTAAAGAAAATGTCCTTTTATTTACTTTTCGGCAGCGTGAGAGAAAATATTTATTTAGCGGCCCATTCTTTCGTGTTTGTGGATTAAACGAAGGTTTTTATATTTTATCCGAAGTTCTTTGTCGTCACAATGTTTGGAACTCGAACTATACAATTGTTCTTATCGGCGCTAAATTCTATGAAATGCTAAGACTCAAAGGAAGACAAAATATATTCCAGTTACATTGGTAACTGGATAAGATAAGATATGTAAGTGATGTAAAAAAGGGTATTTTTTAGGAAAAAGGTTAGCGACCTCAATGTAGTGTGTGTTTGCAGAGATAAGGAGTATTATTTGACTTTCGCCTACTTGGGGAGCTAGTGCGGCTTGTTCAAAGTAGTTTCATGCAGCTTTACTTTACACTGTATTCTTCATTTACAGCATCAGAGTTAATATTTTACTTATAAAAATATACGACTATGTACATAACAACGAAAAAGGTACACAAATTGGGCACTTAGGATTTTATTAGCCAAATCTGGTGCTAAATTGTTTTTATATTCTAATTCGATGTTGAGATGTAGGGCACGTCGACCTGAGTTGATCAAAAAGGTCAGAAGTATGCTTATTCTTATTAGTTTTAAGAGAACTATAAAGTCAATTGCTAACCAAACATTGAATCCACGTTCTGCCATACTTCTTGCTATTTTGCGAGTGCTCTGACCTTTTTTGCTGCTGGACAAGCTGGATCGACTCTTTGTTTCAAAGGCCAAGATATTGTGGATGCCAGACCTCTTTGTTTGTATGTATAACTAAAACCATCGTGCCCGGATCGCAAGCGATGGAAGGCTGCAGTCACAGGCATAGTTAAGTAAGTACTTAAATTAATCTACTTCTCCGATCTTTAAAAATCTCTGACTTCTAGTAGAGAAAACACTCACAATTTTAATGATTTGACAAATATTTATGCAACAAAACGCTCTCCTGAAAAAGCACAACACAAAATCTTTTTGTAAATCCCTTAACACGAACTCTAACATTCGTACGACATCGACAATCATAATTATACAAAACGAACGAACACAATTTTTTCAATAAATTATTTTATTTTATTTTACATACCTAATTTTTTAATGTAAACTATTTAAAAGTTATATTGCACGCCAAGCATTGCACTATTATCGTTGCGTCCGAAGTGTCGGGCAGCTTCACCATAAAGTTCGTAGTTCTTGTTGAGTCGATGTGTGTAATATAAACTGCCACTTGTTCCAAAACGATCCTGTCCAAGGGATCCCCCAACTCTGCCTTGAGGTGAGCGTGCTTTTCTTACAACTAGTTCGCTATGTTCTAATGGGAGATCGTCATCAAATGCCTTGAAAAAAGTATCGCATTAGCAAATATAATCTATTTGAATAGAGAATGACCAACTTACAAGTTCGTAACTATTGCTTGGGTTGCTGTACTCCTGTTCTGGAATAGTAAAACCCAATGCAATGCCTACGATTCCAAAAAGGATGATAAGCTTGAATGCTGCCATTTTAATTCTTAGTAGTTAGAAAGTTTATTTGAGATTGCAAATTCACGACTGATGTCTATCTGCTGCCGTTTGTGGGTTATATAGGAACATTTTAAAGAATTCGCATTTCCTCGTATTTTCGGCTGATAACGATGTGCGTGTTATCCGTGTCTTAACCTGTGGTGATTCCCACATCTATTAAAAATGTATTTTTACTGGAGATTTATTTTCGTGACGTGAATTTAAACTAAATTTATACATGAATTTGTCTATAATTGAACAAATTTAAGAAAAATTGTCAGATATTAAGGGGCCTTCCCCTTGGTCGCCTTATTTTAACTGCCTGAGCAGTAGCTCAGTACATACATTTTTTTATCAATTCGAAATGTGTAATGTTTAAAAGTTTTCGGTAATTATTCTTTCGCGATAATTTAACCCTCTTTTGTAGTTCTGTGTTATCTTCAAAATGTTAACTATAAGAAGCTTAGATATGTACTTGATTCGGCGTCAGGACTTTGCTTATGAAGATATGCCTCTCCTGACATCTTCTCTTTCTGACATGTTACACAAGTTACACAGCACTGGTATGTGTGGGATATAATTAAGCTTCAGAAGTTATCCTCTTTTTTTTCTTAAGGTGGCGCTACAGTCCGGGGTGGACCTGGGCCTCAACCAACAAGCGTCTCCAGCCAGCACGATCTTTGGCCAGCTGCCTCCAGTTTCACACGCTAAGTTGGTTGAGGTCCCCTTCCACTTGCGTGCGCCACCTGAGTCGCGGTCTTCCTCTACTGCGCCGTCCCTCGGGTGTGGATTCGAAGATCTTCCGGGCCGGAGCATTCACGTCCATTCGCTCTACATGACGCAGCCACCGCAGTCGTTGGACCTTCACTCTTCTGGCTAGGTCGATGTCGCTGTACAGCCCGTACAGTTCGTCATTGTATCTCCTCCTCCATTCACCGTCTATGCAGACGGGACCGAAAATTACTCGAAGAATTTTCCTCTCGAAGCAGCCAAGAGTAGCCTCATCCACTTTTGATAGAGTCCATGCCTCTGCACCATAAAGTAGGACAGGGATGATTAGGGTCTTATAAAGGGTCACTTTAGTTGTTCGAGAGAGGGCTTTGCTACTCAATTGCTTTCTTAGCCCAAAGAAACAGCGATTGGCAAGAGTTATTCTTCGTTTAATCTCAGCGCTGGTGTCATTGTCTGAGTTCATAGCGGAGCCTAGGTAGACAAAGTCCTTTACCACTTCAAAGTTATATCTGTCTATAGTGACGTTCTGTCCAAGACGTCGGTGTTGGGTGTCCTTTCTTGATGACAGCATATACTTTGTCTTGCCCTCATTGACCGCCAAACCCATTTTCGCCGCTTCCGTCTCAATGCCCACGAACGCGCCAGTGACATCACGTTGCGTTCTGCCGATTATGTCGATGTCGTCGGCGTAGGCAAGTAGGTGGACGGACTTTTGAAAGATAGTGCCTCTGGTGTTAGCGTTTGAGTTTTGCACTATTCTTTCAAGAACGATGTTGAAGAAGTCACATGACAGCGCATCGCCTTGTCTAAATCCTTTTTTGACATCGAAGGTCTCGGTGAGTTCTTTACCGACCTTGATGGAGCATTTGATGGACGAGTTTGGCAGGGATGCCAAAACTAGACATTGCTCTGTATAGCTCGTCTCTATAAATGCTGTCATAGGCGGCTTTAAAATCGATGAAAAGATGGTGGGTATCGATTTGGACTTCCTGGGTTTTTTCCAAGATCTGCCGCAGTGTGAATATTTGGTCGATGGTAGACTTTCCTGGCCTGAAGCCACACTGATAGGGACCAATCAGGTTGTTGACGAAAGGCTTCAGGCGTTCACACAACACGGCTACGGCAGATAGGATCTTGTAGGCGATATTAAGAAGACTAATCCCTCTGTAGTTGGCGCAGTTGAGAGGGTCTCCTTTCTTGAGGATCGGGCAAACAATGCTGAGGTTCCATTCATCGGGCATACTTTCCTCCGACCATATTTTACAGATGAGTTGGTGCATGCTCCTAGCCAAGTCATCGCCTGCCGCTTTGAATAGTTCGGCGGTTAGGCCATCTGCTCCAGCGGCTTTGTTGGACTTAAGCTTAGATATAGCTATCTTGACTTCGTCCAGGTCGGGTGGGCGGAATTGTTGGTCTTCATCGTCCAGGTTGAATGGTTCATTCTGCCTGACAGCGGGATTTAGTTCGTCATCGCCGTTAAACAGTCTGCAGAAGTATTTTTTCCATATCCTCAGCATCGACTGCGATTCTACTATGATGTTCCCTTGCTCGTCCTTGCAGGCTTCGGTTCGGGCTCTGTAGCCTTGGCAGCTTCTTTTTACCCTTTGGTAAAACTTCCGAACTTCATTCCTGCTGTAGCATCTCTCTATTTCCTCGATCGCGCGCTTCTCGTGCTCTTTCTTTTTTCTCCTGAGAAGCCGGTGTTCATCTCTTCTTTTCTGCGCGTAGAGCTAACGAGCAGCTCTGGTCCTTCTTTGCAGCGCCGCTTTGTATGCCTCTTGTTTCGCTGCATGTGCTTGCCGGCACTCGTCGTCGAACCAGGGGTTTCGTTGTGGTGGCCGTGTGAAACCAAGCACATCAGAGGCGGCGTATCTGATGGCTTTTTGGCAATGTTGCCACTGGTCTTCAATGCTTGATGCTGGCTGCATAGAACCTCTTGAGAGATTGAGAGAGACTCGGTCGGAGAAGGATCTGGTGATCTCTTGCGATTTTAGCCGTCCGACGTCAAACTTCCTCACAGTATTTACTTGTATTGGCGGTGTTCGGGATATCCGAAGGCGTACCTTGGCTACAACAAGGTAGTGGTCCGAGTCAATGTTGGCCCCTCGGAACGTTCGGACATCCATAATACTGGAGGAGTGCCTTGCGTCGATCGCAATGTGGTCAATCTGGTTGACGGTTGATTGATCGGGAGATCTCCATGTGCCTTTATGAATATCGAGATGCGGGAACCGCGGACTTGCTATGACACCATTTCGTCTGCCTCCAACGACGAATCCACATCCAAATAAGCGCTGTTTTTGTTGCCGATAGCAGTCGCCATAGTAAATGTCGCAGTTTTTCATTTTCTTCTTGCCCGGTCCATCCCATCGCACTTCTTGGATGGCGGTTAAGTCTGCTTTATAGCAGTTCAGGGCCTCCGCTAGCTGTTCGGCTGCACGCGGTCTGTTAAGGGACCTAACATTCCACGTGCAGATCCGAAATTCGTTGTCCTTTATTCGTTTGCCAGGTTCGTCAACAGTAAAATCATCCGTATCCGAGGCTTGTTGTTGCTTCGTAACTAGGTAGGTTTTCCGTAGTCGGGCAGTTACCCCGGCGTACAACCTCCAACCTGGAGGGCCAGGCCCTTTGTTGGACCCCTTGGACGAAAGGGGCCGGATTCATCCGGTGTCAGTAACCCACTTCGGGGATGTGAGAGCTGCCGTTGGCCCATAAAGGGTTCATCCGCCACCATCTCTATTTCAGGACCCTGACTAGTCATGAAAAATCCTCACTGACCTCAGCTTCAAATACATCAAAGTAGCTCAAGTAAGGTAACTGTCATCTTGGCTGTTGACGACACCGTTGAATTCATCCGCCGTACGTCCTCTTTCTGAGGAGCTCATGTAAGACTTCTGAGACTCGTTCAGTCAGTCTTTCCGACAGAGCATTATAGTGTTGCTATTTTCTTCGTGTTCAACACTCGCGCTTATAAGTTTAGCAAGCCAAGCCCGGAAGGGCGAGGCCAGTACCCGGTGGTTACCACGCGGAGGTAAAATAAGCACAATTGATGTGTATGAAAAAGTTACAACAGCTGGGCACCGCCAAGTTGATGCCAGTCAGCGCCTACCCGATTCATACACACCCAACCACCAGAAGTTATCCACGTGGCTTAAAAACTGTCGACATTTCCGATATGCTATATTTCATTCCGGAAGTAATTATTATGCAGATTATGCCTTAAACGACATAAGATTATTCTATGCAAAGATCCCGAAGCTTGCACTAAATGCATCCCTGTGATAAACATAAAAAGTTGAGGTTTCCAATTTTCGCTCTTATGCAGATTCAAATGCACTCCCTCACAGCCCTCCATCCTGACTTGCTTAGATTTACGATCAAGTTCCATAGCCTACAGTAGACAAGGCCTATATTGATCATGAGTTGTAAGGATTCAGGTGAATGCGCCAGTAGTACTGCGAAGAGAACGGTCGGGTATCATGTTATCTTGCCTGATATGAGTGAAAATGTTTAGCAGATTGTTAGCACCAACATTTTTTGATCAGGTAAAAGTGTCACACAGAAATCACTAATGCCAGTTGCACAAGTTTAAACTGAAGTTTAACTAAACCTAACCGAGAGTTTAAACTTTTGGTTTAAGTCGTTCAATTTCACAGTTCAAAATAATCTGCCAGTTAAGGGGCCCATAGACACTACACTTGTGTCTGCCTCTGCACCGGTGTCGGTGTACGAAAATGTGTGCTGTATGTGTGGGCTGGTTCGCACACCGATTTTGGTGTCAGACACGGAGCGAGTAAAAATCAAAAGTATTTGATTGAAACTTGAATAGAACAATATTTATTGTTTTTCTTTTGCGGTTTTTCAATAAAACAATATAATATTTATATAAACATATATTTTTTTAATGTTTTGATTTCAATTTTGTATAAAGGGAAAACAAAATTAAGCACCAAAATCTTTCCGCTATTTTTAAACAAATGATTTTTGAATGTAGTCTTAAAAAATGCATTTTTCTCTTGCCGCACTTGAATAGGGACAGTAACTGGAAACAAGGGTCAATAAAAAAACGTTGGAAAATTCAGTTCAAATTCTCTTCTTTTTATCTTGTTAAGGTTAGTTACTAATGGATGTAGCCGCATTTGTTGGAAATAACTTCATAAATACCGTTTGGAAGTGAGTTAAACAGAGATTTTAGGTAGCTCTAACAAATGTCGCTCCATGCGGCATTGATGGCTGTTGTTAATGATTTAACATCTGAAATTTGTTTACCGGATTCATATACTTTCCGTGACAACCATCCCTAATCAGTCTCAATTATATTAAGGTCAGGGGAATAAGGTGGGCACCCCAGTATATGCACGTTTTGGGTACGGATACACTCTTTTACCACGCGTGCGGTATGAATGGGGAAAGCCTTTGCAGTACGCCTTTGTAGTTATTCGCGTTCATTCTTGAGGACGGAAACAGCAATTAACATTGCTCATAAGATAAGAGATCGCACAACATACCATTACACCCCTTTCACGGCTATGGTGACGAGACAGATAGTGTTTTTCTTTGCGTATGTCATGAAATTAGTAATCTAACCATCAGGGCCATCTAAATTAAATTGGTTTTCGTCCGAAAAAAACTATTTGATGCCACAAGCTATTCCATGTCATGCAATTCCGAACAAAAACCATGCGAGTAGTTGTAAGAGGCGGTTTTTTTTAATTTTAATCTTTTTTGATATCCAGCGAATTACTCATCTTACCGTGTCAACCACAAACCAGTAAGAATAGACCGTCGACTCCTCCCACATAACGGACTTTGCCTACAAGCTGCCGGTGGGCCCCAAATTTTTCATGTACCTATTGGTGCTGTACAAAATCAAAGGAGCGCCATTAACGCACGCATACTTGAAAAATCCTAGGCCCATGGTATAGCATGTAAAATCATTGCCGCTATTAATTTTGACATTTACACGTATTCACTGACAGAGTAATTTTTTCCGGGGTTTATCGGGTAGGTGCACGGGAAGTCGGCGGTCTATTCTTACTGGTTTGTGGTGTCAACTATAGCAATGATTCCCATTTGATCCGATCTGCGAGGCGGAACAGTGAGAATTTGATGCTTCTCCAACAATCCGTCTATTTTCAGTAGATGTTGTAGCTGTTTTGGTCCTCCCTTCATGTTGTTTCTATAGTCACGCCATTCGATTGAAAACGATTAAAACATACGCGAAATAAAAATAAAAAATAACTTCAGCTTCAATAAATTGATCCACAGCAAAGGAATTGCCTCTGTCCCTATTCAAATGCTGCAAAAAAAGTTAATTTTTTTTTTGCATGGTCAAAGAAAAACCAAAATAACATAAACTGTAAAATTTTAAGAATTCAGTTTCGCTCCTAAAAGTTGCCTATTACTATATACTAAATAATAGCATAAAGGAAATACCGATATTTAGGAATGAGAAAAGGAAATAGAACATGAAATGATTAAAAAATCTTGTCCCTATTCATGTGCATGGGAGTGTAAAAGAAAATGTGTGCAATATTATTACTATCTATTTTGGTATTAACGAAGTTATTTATTTTTGCCACATGTTTGAACTGTCATCTACTTTCACCAATTAATTATTGCAGTAATTAATATTTTTTCCAATAATAATAATTACGTAGTTGTTGAAATGTAGTGGGCAATTGGACGGATGCGATCACGGGTACTGCTTCTTGCCACTCGCTGGGTTTTTACCACATCCGATCACCCGTCGCCAGTAATGATAATGAATATTGAAAGGATTTACGCGCAAAGTTTTTTAAACAAAAACTTTTTTTTTAAACAAAAATGTAATCTAGATCTGTATACAAAAATAGTATGAACTCCGAACAAGCTGAAATTTACAGGCATTGTCCCAAGAAGTGTGTTCAAAATCTGACAAAAAAATTGCATTGTATAAAGCATAGAGTAGGTAGTGTCTTGTTTCAGCCAAAACAAAATGTGAAAGATTTGAGATGTTATGTATAATATTATTATGTTTTGTTCGCCAAGAATCTAAAGAAATCACTAGAAGCATTACAAAAAAATAATCGTCATTTCCACACACTAAAATACCTAATTAATTTGTATTGAAAAAACCTCAATACAATTTAAGCTTGTCTACATTATGCTAGGGCTAAAATCTACCTGATGTTCACTTAAAATAAATGGTTTTTCAAATGGTTTTTCCCTGAAAAGTATATTGGTTAGAAATCTATTGAAATATTCTGATGACATTTTTTAACAGTGGGTTTACCGCAGTAATGCTGAAACTAATCATAACTCTACTTTTCACTCATATAAATTCAAGAAGTGTAGCTTGTAGCACCCAGACAATTTATCTTTTTTATTGGCCGCGTTCCATTGACCGCTAGTCGTCTAGCACATAATATCCCTGATGGAGGAACGCTGGCGCTAGAGATCTAGCGGCAGCGGCAAAGTGACATTAGAACTAATTTGAGTTCGTATTATTTTATCTTCATGAGAGTCAAAAATGTATTTTGTGCCATCATGCCGCATATTTATTATTACACTATAATTTAAATAATCAAATACAAGTTATATTAATTCCATAGAAGTTGGAATTCCCATTTTACACCAAATTGGAAATATTTGACTTCTACACTTTCACTTTTATTTTGACAGTTCGTTATTTTTTTTCAATCTAGCAGTTCATTTTGCGCTAGATTGAAAACTTTCCCAGAAAAGGATATTTCACAAAATGTGTTAGAGCTCTAGCGCGAATGGTGAAATGTCAGTTTATTTTTATATGGAGTTTGACATGTTGCTAGTCATCTAGCGGTCAATGGAACGCGGCCATTCTCTCTCTCATCTCTCTGTATATGAAATAGCAGCTGTCAAAATAAACCTCAAAATGCGAAACGAAAGTTTGCATGGCAGAATGCAGGCGTTTAACTTAAACCAAGAGTTAAACTCCACTTTGGGTTTAAACGAACACCAGTGAAACCGAAAATTTGTTGAACGAAGGTTTAAACCAAAACGAGAGCTTAAATCCTGACTGCAACTGGGCATAACAGAGTAATTGTCTAAAACAAGAGTCAGAGTGCAATCTTAAAAAAAATGTTCCCTACACATCATCATGCTAAATAAGTGAGGGGATTAAATAGACTTGGCAGCATCCGATTTTTAAATTCAGCTACTGATGCATACGAGGAAAAGAGAGACGGGAATTATTTGTCGTCTGTGTTTCACTCACGTATTTTTCCCCGCATTGACAGCAACCGCTGCAAATTGATTTCTGCACAAACACATGTGTTTCATCTGCAGTACTGCATGCAGTGAATCATTCAGAATTTCTGCACCTGTGTTTTGGGCATAAGTCTTACAAAATTTTGCAAATAATAGGTTGATTAGCTCGCCAAGACTTAACGACCGTCTAGTGATGCGCGATATATATCAAATCACTCGATTCATCGATATTTTCGTAAAAAAATATCGATTATTTCACTCGATAGTTTATTTTCGATATTATCGATGCATCGATGTTTTCATCCCGATTTTTTTGCGCACTCAAACTCCACTGTCTCAGCTATAATTACACGTCTCGTTACTATTCAAGAACCTTATATTTTATTATAATTACAATATCGGATTAAGGTATACATAATATTTGTACAATATACTATTTCAAATAAGCTATTAATTTATTATGTACATATTTCTGAAGAAAAAATAGTTTAATTGGTAACTATTTTAATTCACAAGAATTGGATGTTTTTTCTGTAAATTTGTATCTTATTGCTTTTTTGATTTGCTTGTCCCTGAACTTTTAAATAAACAGAATACATATTTCAATATAATCGGAGTTCCTATACATAGTTACTAGCCAAAATCTGTACCTACATATCCTTGTATTTTTTATATTTTTTTTTCAAGAATCATTAAAAAAAAGTTAAATTCTTGCCTTGAATTATTTCCTTTGTCAAATAGAAATTGATTGAGTCCTCTAAACTAAACAATAAAAATATTTTTTTTTTTAATAAAAAAGAATAGAAAACTCAGGAAAATTTTAAGTTTGCATATAAACCGATATTATCGATACTATCGATTTTTTTGGGTCGATTTTTTGTTTGCATCGATATTTTCATCTTGATAATAAAATATCGATGTATCGATGCAGTTTTGGATTATCGCGCAACACTAGACCGTCTTATTCAATCGAGTACGAGAATGTAGATATTATTATAGTTTCTAATTTAAGGAATTCAAATTAAATTTCTTCAATGAGTTAATTTATTTAATTATTAGTTATAATTCAAATTTAATAGTTGTATTGCAAGTGAATCATTGCACTGTTGTCGTTGCGACCAAAGTGTCTGGCAGCTTCAGCAGCAATTGCGTAGTTTTTGTCAAGTTGTTGCGTGTAATATAAGCTTGCGCTTGTTCCGGCAGCATCCTGTCCGAGTGATCCACCAACCCTACCCTGTGGGGAGCGTGCATTTCTTGTTAGAATTACACTATCTTCAGCCGGGATCTCATCTAGAAAAGCCTGAAATAATAGTAGATATGATGTCAGTAAATGTATTTAATTTGAATCAACGAATGCACACTTACAGCATCATAATAGTTGCTTGGATTGTTATAGTACTCAGGTTCTGGAAGTGTGAAACCCAGTGCGATGCCGACGATTCCAAAAAGGATGATAAGCTTGATAGCTGCCATTTTAATTATTAGTAGTTAGGAAGTTGACTTTGAGATTCAAATTCACGACTGATGCCTATCTGCTGCCGTTTCTGAGCTTTTATACGAAAATTAAAGTGAATGTGTATTCCCGCGTCTTGTCCGCTGATAAGAGGATGTCTATGTGGTCATCAGATGTGATTCACACATCAATCAACAATAATAATTGCTATTGGAATTCCAGGAGGTGGTTTACTGTTTATTTTTTTTAATTATTCGATAAGCATATAATAGCTGAGCCTGATTTTAACACTGACAAGTAGCTAACGACAGGAAGTAATAGATCATGATATTAATAATCACTTTCGCCTCTTACAATCTTTCTCCTGCTATAGCCGACTGGATATCGGGCATTCCTTCGTTTTCGGACCACCGACCGGCACATATCCTTCACTTTGAACTGTAGCTATACCCCTATGAAATCAGTATATCGTAACAGACGAAAAACGGACTGGGTTAAACACAACTCTATTCTATATGCGCATTTAGCTCAATGTAGACACTTGCGATCAGACAAAGCTTGACTCGCTCAAAAACGTACTCACTCCCGCCCTGAATGGCGCTTTCAGTGGATCCTGTCGAGGGGACATGCCTAAGACAAGCTCAATATCGGCGAACCAATCTGCCGCGTAATAACCCACATTCTTACAAAGAGGATGGTGATGGCTACCTTTGGCAGCAGCGCTGTCGAAAAACTCGTGCACCGAAGCATCCCGCAAGGTGGAGTGCTATCTCCATTGTTATGGAATATAGTTCTTAACGAACTCTATTTACGCAAACTAGTCTCCTGGACCGATAGTTGTGGTCTTAGCGTCAACTCGACGAAAACGGTGTTAGTCTTATTCACCAGGAAGGCTCTAGATGGGGCCTTCAACCCAATACAATGCATTGGCTTTATACTGCGGTTATAACACCGATTATTCCATACAGTATTCTGGTGTGGTGGCCGGCCTTGGACAAAAGTTCCAATATAAAAGTCTTAGAAAAGACTCAGCGCTTGTCATGCTTGTGCATCACGGGCGCTTTGAGGACATACCCAACCGCTTCTCTACAAACCATGCTTAACTTACTTCCACTAGACATCGTAAGTAAAGAATTCGCCACAAACGTGGCAATTAAATTTCCGCATAGCTCTCGATAGCATTATTCTGCATTGAATTGTATTGGGTTCCTCCTTGTTGTCCTCTGTCTGCTATTGATGATTACGAAATTGAGAACATATGTGGAGTTGACGTTACCAGTCAAAACGCAAAAGAGGAATATAACATTTGGATAACTTGTCAGTGTTAACATCAGGCTCAGCTATTATATGCTTATCGAATAATAAAAAAAAACAGTAAACCACCTCCTGGAACTCCATTAGCAATTATTATTGTTGATTGATGTGTGAATCACATCAGATGACTACAACCTTCAAGAAATAGACATCCTCTTATCAGCGGGCAAGACGCGGGAATGTACATTCACTTTAATTTTCGTATATAAGCTCGCAAACGGCAGCAGATAGGCATCAGTCGTGAATTTGAATCTCAAAGTCAACTTCCTAACTACTAATAATTAAAATGGCAGCTATCAAGCTTATCATCCTTTTCGGAATCGTCGGCATCGCACTGGGTTTCACACTTCCAGAACCTGAGTACTATTACAATCCAAGCAACTATTATGATGCTGTAAGTGTGCATTCGTTGATTCAAATTAAATACATTTACTGACATCATATCTACTATTTTTGCAGGCCTTTGTAGATGAGCTCCCGGCTGAAGATAGTGTAGTTCTAATAAGAAATGCACGCTCCCCACAGGGTAGGGTTGGTGGATCACTCGGACAGGATGCTGCCGGAACAAGCGCAAGCTTATATTACACGCAACAACTTGACAAAAACTACGCAATTGCTGCTGAAGCTGCCAGACACTTTGGTCGCAACGACAACAGTGCAATGATTCACTTGCAATACAACTATTAAATTTGAATTATAACTAATAATTAAATAAATTAACTTATTGAAGAAATTTAATTTGAATTTTGAATTCCTTAAATTAGAAACTATAATAATATCTACATACTCGTACTCGATTGAATAAGACGGTCGTTAAGTCTTGGCGAGCTTATCAACCTATCTCTATCTAAGAAGTACATATAAAATAAAAATCAATTGGTGTACGTTAGTCTCGCAAAAATTGGAGAACTACTGGAGTGATTTGGTCGATTCTTGATTTAGCAAAAATAAAATTCGGGAAACAGACGAAAAGTAGGAAAATCGAAAGAACCTACATTTTAATTTTGTATGGATACGCCAACTATTTGAAAACCACCGAAAAGATTTAGCTCAAATTTTCAGGCATTCTCAGGTTCCTGTGAAGATTGACCAAAATTGTGCAAAGTCGTGGCACCCCCCATACAAAAAAAAAACATTTCAAATGCTATTTCTCGAGACTCATGGGAGCTAAAGTTGTAAAATTGTCCATTCTCCAAACCAAACAACCACGAGAAGTGTGGGTCATGGAACGACGGACACAACAAAGTTATTTTAAGCACCTTTTCTTCACCATAGCTTTAGCTTTGCAATTTGGTAAATGGATCTCAATTTTTATATGTACATAAAAGACATTGAATTCATTTGAATTACCAATGAGTTTCATTTAATCGCTAAATGTTACCATACATCTAGGTCTAGGTATGAAGCTCACCGGGTCATCTAGTCAATTATAAAAGAATCTATCCTTCTAACTACCCCTCTCCTCTGTAAATATCAAAAATAGTCGGCGATTTCTCTTGTTAAACAGATCATACTGGGGATTATTCACTGCCTCCGCCGCTTAACACACTTCTTTCCAAATCCTCCAATAGCGACTGTGAATCTACTACCGTATTCACATTCTCATTATCTGCATAGGCGTCTACTTGGACCCTGCATTATTGGGAGGATCATGTTACCCTCTTATTAGAGCTTCCTAACATTTCGTCAGCAATAGCGTCTCTCTATAGCGCTCTTTCGGCGACGTGATCTAAAGCCAAGCGAAATAAGGCCAAATTTCCATTTCCAAAGCGAAAAATAGCCAAAATTGATTTGGAAATAAGTCCAAATAATGGACATACGTAAGTCCTCATTTTTGTATAGTGAAATATGTAGTGGGGATGGGGCTACGTGTCCATACTTCCGCTACTAGTAGGTAGGGATCCTGCTATCAATGCGAACCGAACATTAAAAATATTGGGGTCATGCCGGCCTTCGATCACAAAGTCATCAAATTGGTTGACGATTATATGACTAGGAGTTCCCCAAGTTCCCGCAGCAAAGTCCATTTTTGGAGGCTTTGTTGTACTGTTGTACTTCCCGACTAAAGAGCCAAAGATCTGTTATTTCCGATTTTTTGCATTAAAGTCACCAAGAACAATATTGAATTCGTCCTACGGACACTTATCATACTTTCGAAAAAATCGTAAAACGCTTCCGAAAGATTTTTTCATTTCTTGGGCATACCCAATTCCACTTCACTTCCTGAGTGGCTTTAAGATCGCCTTTGTACCTGTCCAAGGCCCTCACTAGTTGAATAGTGTGCGTGCAAATATGCAACTTACTTACTTAAGGTGGCGCTACAGTCCAGGGTGGACCTGGGCAATATTCAGAATTCCTACAGCTTTTGAATTGTTTGTGGGCGCAGTACCGCAGTGGTTAATGTGCTGGACTACTGTGCGAGGGATCACATGTTCGATCCCCGGAAAAACACAAATTACATCTTAAGGTTTTTTCTACACCACCTCTCGCGAACGTCTGACAAACATCCGAGAGTATGACTGTCCTGAAAAAGCTTCTCAATTCAGCCGTTTGGACTCGGCATACGATTTTAGGTCCATTCCATTCGTCCCAAAAAAAGAAACTCACACAAACGAATGGTTGCGAGAAGCTGGGCCTAGGGTGTCTACCGCCTGTTGCGCCACCTATTTATTTATTTTTTCAATTGTTTAGTCTACAATATAAAGAAACGAGATTGAGCATATTTTTTTCAATAAATTAATTTATTTTACATTATCTATTATTATAATCAACTTAATAAAAAACAATTAAAAGTTATATTGCACACCAAGCATTGCACTATTATCGTTGCGTCCAAAGTGTCGGGCAGCTTCACCATAAAGTTCGTAGTTCTTGTTGAGTCGATGTGTGTAATATAAACTGCCACTTGTTCCAAAACGATCCCGTCCAAGGGATCCCCCAACTCTGCCTTGTGGTGAGCGTGCTTTCCTTACAAGTAGTTCGCTATCTTCTAATGGGAGCTCGTCATTAAATGCCTTCAAAAAAAGTTTCACATTAGAAAAATATTCTATTGGAATAATTCCAAAAATGTCCAACTTACAAGTTCGTAACTATTGCTTGGGTTGCTGTACTCTTGTTCTGGAATAGTAAAACCCAATGCTATGCCCACTATTCCAAAAAGGATGATAAGCTTAAATGCTGCCATTTTAATTCTTAGTAGTTACTAGTTAGAAAGTTGACTTGAGATTGCAAATTCACGACTGATGTCTATCTGCTGCCGTTTGTCGGCTTATATAGGATGATTTTAACGAATTTACATTTCCCCATATTTTCTGCTGATAAAAATGTGCGAAGTGCGAGAACCTACTCGTATCTGTCGTCTGTGTTTTAACCTGAGGGGGATTCCCACATCTATTAAAAATTTATTTTTTTTTTTCACTGGAGATTGTGCTTTACTTTCGTGACGTGAATTCAAACCAAATGTATAGGTACTTGAATTTTTCTATTAAACTGATTTAAGAAAAGCGATGTAGCACTGAGCTCGTATTGTCATTGTCAATAAAACTTCCAGGTAAACATTGGGCGCCCAATAATTAAGCACTGAGCTAAACCTATGTATTTGGCCGACAATGTATGTAACCAGAAATGTTTTTTCAATACTAAACTCATTTATTGTATTAGTTAAATTGCAAAAATTAAATCTACATTGTCCCAGTTAAGAAGGACATTTTAAGGGAAGATTCCTGAAGTAATGCCGAACAAAAAATTTTATGGTAGGGGGGTCTATTTTCACCTCTAATTTGGAGGTGTTACCACTTAAAACGCTATAACTTCGAAACTATTATAGGTACAAAAGTTTTGGGCATTTTGAAAAGACAATTAAGTAGCGCATAAAAGCATTGAAGCACTTCGGTTATATCTGTGCAGCTACAAAAAAGTTACAGCTCCCTAAACTCAAAATTTTGATAATTAGTTGTTACATTTTTTTTTTACTTTAAATGCCTTTTTCTCAAAATTTTGACTTTATAAATTTTCATTTTTTTATGAAATTTTTATCCTTGAGAAATTTCCTAAAAATTATATTAAGCAACTTTTTTACGTACGATCAACAGAGATTGAGCATATTTTTTTCAATAAATTAATTTATTTTACATTATCTATTATTATAATCAACTTAATAAAAAACAATTAAAAGTTATATTGCACACCAAGCATTGCACTATTATCGTTGCGTCCAAAGTGTCGGGCAGCTTCACCATAAAGTTCGTAGTTCTTGTTGAGTCGATGTGTGTAATATAAACTGCCACTTGTTCCAAAACGATCCCGTCCAAGGGATCCCCCAACTCTGCCTTGTGGTGAGCGTGCTTTCCTTACAAGTAGTTCGCTATCTTCTAATGGGAGCTCGTCATTAAATGCCTTCAAAAAAAGTTTCACATTAGAAAAATATTCTATTGGAATAATTCCAAAAATGTCCAACTTACAAGTTCGTAACTATTGCTTGGGTTGCTGTACTCTTGTTCTGGAATAGTAAAACCCAATGCTATGCCCACTATTCCAAAAAGGATGATAAGCTTAAATGCTGCCATTTTAATTCTTAGTAGTTACTAGTTAGAAAGTTGACTTGAGATTGCAAATTCACGACTGATGTCTATCTGCTGCCGTTTGTCGGCTTATATAGGATGATTTTAACGAATTTACATTTCCCCATATTTTCTGCTGATAAAAATGTGCGAAGTGCGAGAACCTACTCGTATCTGTCGTCTGTGTTTTAACCTGAGGGGGATTCCCACATCTATTAAAAATGTATTTTTTTTTTCACTGGAGATTGTGCTTTACTTTCGTGACGTGAATTCAAACCAAATGTATAGGTACTTGAATTTTTCTATTAAACTGATTTAAGAAAAGCGATGTAGCACTGAGCTCGTATTGTCATTGTCAATAAAACTTCCAGGTAAACATTGGGCGCCCAATAATTAAGCACTGAGCTAAACCTATGTATTTGGCCGACAATGTATGTAACCAGAAATGTTTTTTCAATACTAAACTCATTTATTGTATTAGTTAAATTGCAAAAATTAAATCTACATTGTCCCAGTTAAGAAGGACATTTTAAGGGAAGATTCCTGAAGTAATGCCGAACAAAAAATTTTATGGTAGGGGGGTCTATTTTCACCTCTAATTTGGAGGTGTTACCACTTAAAACGCTATAACTTCGAAACTATTATAGGTACAAAAGTTTTGGGCATTTTGAAAAGACAATTAAGTAGCGCATAAAAGCATTGAAGCACTTCGGTTATATCTGTGCAGCTACAAAAAAGTTACAGCTCCCTAAACTCAAAATTTTGATAATTAGTTGTTACATTTTTTTTTTACTTTAAATGCCTTTTTCTCAAAATTTTGACTTTATAAATTTTCATTTTTTTATGAAATTTTTATCCTTGAGAAATTTCCTAAAAATTATATTAAGCAACTTTTTTACGTACGATCAACAGAAGTAATAGTAAAAGCCATTTTTTGTCAGACAGAGTGAAAATATTTTCATTTCACTTTTTCGCAGAACCAGAATCGACCCCCAGGAGTATAACTTATCACCCCTCCTTTTTAAGGTTCCATTCCCATAGGGACAAAACGGAACCTCGGTCTATCTCAAGAACTAATTGACGTATAAGGCTGATATTTGCAGACAACATCAAGTACAACCCCTAGTTAAACGGCAAATACCAATGATAGCGATAAATTGACTGGTTTTGGAGTACATAATTAGTAATTTGGTGAACAAAAATATTTTCTTTCATACAAAAAACCGTTATTTCTGTACCTAGGTCTTATAGGTATTATATCAAAGAACAACCGACTTTTCAAGACATCAACTCTGGCCAAGTACGGAACCTTCGGTGCGCGAGTGTACCTACTCGCATTTGATCGTTTTTTTTTTATTTCGCCAACATTTTACTAAATGTTCTCAAAAGGCAAAATTCATTTCATATAGGATTGTCATATTAATTGTAGTACAGGTTTTTTGAACTTTTGAGGGATCAGCTTGTTCTTAAACAACTGTCGAACCTTCTCTTGGTAATTCGTCTGCTTACCCATTGCCTGGAATGCCTTCATGTCTCGCAACTCAGCAGAGCGATACCTTGTGCTGTGTATACCAAGACCCTTGAGTTCTTCGCGACAGAACTTCACAAGCTTTGATTTTATTTCTGGTGCATTTATGGCTTTTGTTGCTGCCTGGCTGTCGATAAAGAAGGTATTACCTCCAGGTGGTATTGCCCTTACTCCCGATAGCTTTATTCTGAATTGAATAGTAAATATAACGCACAGCATAATGCTCCTTTTATTCTTTTGAGATTCAAGACTTTTCAATTTCTTGCCGTGTTAACGTCAGGCTCAGCTATTCATGCTTACCGAATAATTAAAAAAAGTAAAGAACCTCCTGTAATTCCAGTAGCAATTATTATTGTTTATTGGTGTGGGAATCACAGATGACCATAACCTTCAAGAAATAGGCATCTTCTTATCAGCGGGCAAGACGCTGCAATGTACATTCAGTTTAATTTTCGTATATAAGCTCACAAACGGCAGCAGATAGGCATCAGTCGTGAATTTGAATCTCAAAGTCAACTTCCTAACTACTAATAATTAAAATGGCAGCTATCAAGCTTATCATCCTTTTTGGAATCGTCGGCATCGCACTGGGTTTCACACTTCCAGAACCTGAGTACTATAACAATCCAAGCAACTATTATGATGCTGTAAGTGTGCATTCGTTGATTAAAATTAAATACATTTACTGACATCATATCTACTATTTTTGCAGGCCTTTGTAGATGAGCTACCGGCTGAAGATAGTGTAGTTCTAATAAGAAATGCACGCTCCCCGCAAGGTAGGGTTGGTGGATCACTCGGACAGGATGCTGCCGGAACAAGCGGAAGCATATATTACACGCAACAACTTGACAAAAACTACGCAATTGTTGCTGAAGCTGCCAGACATTTTGGTCGCAACGACAACAGTGCAATGATTGGCTTGCAATACAACTATTAAATTTTAATTACAACTGTCTAATAATTAAATAAATTTATTTATTAATGAAATTGAATTAGATTTTAAATCAGGGACTTATTATTGCTACTCATAGGTATAAGGAAAAAGTTCGCATTTTAATTCGCACTAGCACCTTCTAATGCCTGAATAGATTTCTATTATGGCCGAAATATAGGACAAGCCGGAAAATCACCTATGCCTACGCAAATCGTCTAGATGTCCAAAACCATTTCAAATTTATACGCATAGGTGCAAATTTCTCTGCGAACCATTTTTCAAACCCTGGAATGAAGTTTTATAGTTTTTAACCCGAATTATATTCAAATATATATTTTTTTTTCACTGCGGACCTTATTTAAAAAGTCAGTAATTTTTTCTATACATAAAAAAGGTCCATTAGACGTTGTGGATATTTTTAGAGAAATTTCCTTTATGAATGTAATAGCAAAAATATTATGCGCTGTTCTTGTAGACAGACGGGAAAAGTGTGTCGAACGGAAGGAAACATATTCCATCTGAGCTTTAAGCTGGCTTTAGAAAGAATTATTCAACGATTGATCAGATATTTACTCTCTCATTCATTGTCAAAGCTTTTCATACCAGGAAGTACCTAAGTATTCATTTTTGTAGATTTGAAAGCGGCCTTTTACCCACAGTCCAGCAGAAATAGGGTTAGAACAACAAAAAAAATCGTTACATCACTCTGATAGCGGGATATTGTAGAGTTAGTTTTTTTGTCGGAGGTTGTTACTATCCGATGGAGCACTCAGACACAACTACTGGTCCATTGTACTACCAAACAGATACCTTACATTGCTGTACTTAGTTTTTTTTTGGCGAAAGCTTGGTGGCCCGAAAGGACGCCCACAAGTAGTCTGCAATCGATTCTCCTGAGAGACAGAAGAAAGGACGCGGACTTTTTGCAGATGTCCGGAAGCAGTTGCTTGGTCTGTCTACAACCAGCACAGTCACGCCACCGACACTCGTGTTTACTAGAAACCCAAATATCGATGGATGACCTAACCACAGATGCAGGCAGACCCAACGCAGGTTCAGGTCCTGAAAGAGCTTCTTCTGAATCCAGCCTGGCAAGCCCATCAGCGATCTCATTTCCCTGGATACCAGTGTAACCTGGGACCGAAACAAGTTTGACCGTGTTTAGCCTACCGACCAAGTTCAAAGCAGGCTTGAGTTCGAGCACTAGCTTGGACGAGGTGAGAGGGTTAAGCAGCGCTTTTAGTCCAGCCTGGCTGTCACTGCAAACGCATATGCATAGCCAAAAGGATAGCGAAAATCTCCGCCTGGAAGACAGTCTCGTGGTTACCTAAAGTGTAGTGTAGCCTAATGTTCTCGCTCCAGAACCAGACCCCTGCCCGGTTTTGGAGCCATCCATGAATACACGATGGCATTCTTTCCCTGGCTCAGAGTCCGGCCGAAGCCATTCCTTGCATAAATAAAATAGGATTTCACTCTAACTTCTTGAATTGGATAAAGACATACTTAAAGGGTCGTATTCAATATGTTCGTAATAACAATCTATCTTCACCTATCAATGTTACCTCGGGTGTGCCGCAAGGAAGCCATCTTGGCCCCCTCTCTTTCTTATTATTTATCAATGACATTCCCATCCCAAGGTATTTTTAAATTCTGAGTGCCTTATGTATGCGGACCATTTGAAAGTCTATAGGTGTATAAAAACTGAGCATGATTGTATGTTATTGCAAGAAGATCTTGAGAGATTATCAAATTGGTCTTTGATTAACTCCTTACACCTTAATATTGAAAAATGTCAAAGTTTAACGTTTTGTCGAAAACATTCATCTATTAACTTTTCTTATAAAATAAACGGTACATTTCTTTCAATTATAACCTTTAAAAAAGACCTAGACCTAATTTTTGACCAAAAAATGGATTTCTTAAAACATATACATAGATTCTTTAGTCGCCAAAGGTAATTCGATGTTGGGATTCATTCTTCTTAATTCAAAGGAGTTCTGTGATCCACACATTTTGAAGTGTCAATTTTTTGCGTTTGTTAGATTTACTCTTGTATATTGTAGTACAATTTGGAGTCCTTTATATGAGGTTCACTCTTTTCGAATCGAGAAAATACAAAAACGTTTCACAAGAGTATTAGTGAAAAGGCTTCACTGCCTTCTTATGGAACAAGGTGCAAATTATATTTGGAATCTTGCCTCTTAATATTCGAAGAAAGTTCTCTGAGATTATGTTCATTCGTGACGTATTGACTATTGATTTCAATGTGCCTGCGAAGATGCTTAGAAACCGATTGTTTTTTAAGATTCCATATCACAGAACAAATTATGCTGCCAATGAACCATTGTCTAGGAGAAGCCAATTTCATTTAAAGATTTTTAATTTAAAAATAATTTGCTATTAATCTTAAGCAACTTTAATGGCGGCATTGTTTAATTTTTTTTTATTTTTGCTTTTTTATTTATTATATTATATATCTACCTATATCAAGTAATCACCCTCCCCTCCACTTCGAAGGTCTCAATCCCGAAAAGAACTTCTGCTCCACCGATGAGACCGCTTGTAGGAGACAACCAGCCTCAAAAGTGTCGCCCCCTAGCTAACAGCTCACCGAGCGTTACAGGGGTAGGCCCACAACGGCGGCTAGGCCTGTGCTAAAAAGGCGCAGGTCCCTAGATGAGGTGTCCAATGCTTTCAAGAAGGCCAGGGGCTCCACTAAGATCTAAATCCTTTTTTTGGAAACGGTCAAAGACAACCTGATAGTCGCGGTGGTGCACCTCTCAGACGAGGAGGGCAAAATCTCCTACGAAAAATGGAGGGTTATTGAAAACCTGGTAATGAACCACATAAGTGAGTACCTGCTCACCAATCAACATCCTATCTCCTATAAGGACGCAGGATGGCATCAGGGGTCAGTCAAACTGATTGCCTGTGACAAGCCATCGGCAGCCTGGGTGAAATTTGGCCAGGAGCCACCCTCGAGGTTGTGAACAGGAACCACGCGATCCTGCCAAGGTGCTTGCCCTCATGGGCTTCCAAGACCCTGGTCTTCCGGTCAAAGACTGGAAGATCATTGAAAACTCCAAGGTTCCCAACGAGGAACCCAAAACAACTGGCCGCTCTCTAGTCATCTCCATGTCAGCCGAATCTCTTCCTATGCTTCGCGATAGGAACTTCATCATCAAGTACGGCCTGAAGGAAGTAACTGCCGAAGCCAACTCGGCCGGCTCCACTGCGTCTTCCTCGGCAGACATCGACTCGCCACCAGAGGATATCAACGCTAGCATCCGCTAACCTGCTAGTCCGCCTCATCGAGGACTGACTTGACATCGCCCTAATCCAGGGAGCCGTGGCTGGTCAAATGCAAGATGACTGGGCTTGGGGCACACGGCTATACCGCATACTACGAGGTAAAGGTAAAATTAGAGCTTGTCACCCGGACCTGATGGCATCTTCCCGGCGCAACTGCAGAACGCCTTTGATATTGTCAAAGACATTCTCAGGCATATTCTTGTAGGTTGCATAACACTGGGTAGCATCCCGTAATCCTGGACTGCGGTCAAGGTTGTTTTCATCCACAAAACAGGAAAGACCTCCCATACACACCCCAAGGACTTCAGGCCAATTAGTCTGTCCTCCTTTCTTCTTAAAACTCTCGAGAGGGTCATCGACCTCCACATCAAGGACACTGTTGACCGATCACTGTTTTCAAGCTCTCAACATGCCTACATAAAGGGCAATTTAACCGAAACTGCTCTTCACTCGATTGTTGGTACGATCGAGAGGTCCCTCTCACTCAAGGAATACACAATGGCTGTCTTTCTTGATATAGAGAGGATGATTTCTGCAGAAGCTGTAGAGACCTTGGGGAGTTAAGGAAGTCGAGTCTGGACTCTGGATGGACGATACGAATACTCTCTGGCTACAAGGGAGATTTAAGCTTAAAGTAAGATACACATGAGACAGTTCTAACCAATGGACATCGCCTATATGTTAATATCGATGCCAATGAAAGTTAAACTTTAATTTCAATTAAAAAGTCATAATTTATTTATTCAATTTGAATATAATGTACATACATAAAGTGTAGATAATACGTTTGGGTTTACGCCAAGAAATAGTGCAATTTCACTTTAACAGCTTTCCGTTCTAAAAGCTATATCTCAGTCCAACGTGTCCACTATTTTCACTGCATTTAAAGTTTCTAGAAAATCCACCGTAGGCCTCAAAGTTTCTTCCAAGACGGTGGTTGTAATTTATGTTTGCGCTTGTACCGTACTGTGAATCATGTTCCACGCACACTGCAACGGTTCTCTGTGGTGAACGGGAATTCCTAATAAGGATCTTGTTTTCTTTAAGTGGAAGCCTTTGTAAGAAGATCTGAATAGATAACATATACATAATTATCAGTTAATTTTATGTATTATGTTGTTCTTTACTTTTAACTTACAAGTTGATCGTTGGAAGCCCCATCGTGATCCTCGGGAAGCGTAAATCCCAAGGTTACGGCGAAGAGACAACATACAATAAGTTTTATAGCCATATTGTTTTAATAATATTTGTGTATTGTTATTGAGATTAAAAAGTTTGAACTGATGTCTAAGTTTTAATGCCTGCGGGCTTTTATATACAAATATAGAATACGGTCGAAAAATCCCCACTGATAAGCTCTTATCATCCTGTCGGTGTTTTTTATTTTTAGTCTAAATGAGATGATACCACTTGTACTAAAGGGTCCGCCATCTAACGTTTTTTTTTCAACTAGTGCTTATTTCGCGAATGGTAACACTTAGCTCATGTCTGATTTGACAGATAATTAGTTTTATCCTTCCGCTGAACGAATATGGTTGTGTATACGCTTGAACAACGCTGGGAAATATTGCGACATTACTTTGAAAATCATGGTAATGTTGCAGAATGTGTGCGAAAATTGCGTACGGATTTTGGAAGAAGAGAAGCACCGTCAGCTCCGTATGTTCGTTATCTTGTGAAAAAAGTGAAAGAAACTGGCATCCTCATCGATAAACCAAAGCGTGGAAAGCCAAAAACAGTGCGTACACCCGAGAAAATTGCTGCTGTGGCAGAAAGTGTGCGTGAAGCGCCATCAACATCAATTCACCGTCGTTCTCAACAATTGAACATTTCGTAGACATCATTGAGACGAATTTTGCATAAATACCTTGGTATGACGCCATACAAAGTCCAATTGGTTCAGGAGTTGAAGCCAACTGACCATCCAATGCGTTTTCGCTTCGCTAAGTGGGCCTGCGATCAAAGATCGCATTATCAGCCGCAGAGCTGATGTCGTTTGGCCACCGCGGAACTGCGATTTGACACCGTTGGACTATTATTTGTGGGGTGCCGTAAAAGATAAGTGTTACGCCGACATGCCAGAGACAATTGACGCTTTAAAGGACAATATTCGTGAAGCCATTGGTGAAATACAGCTGCACACAATCCATGTGCTTAAAAATTGGACCGATCGTGTAGGCTACTGCATGGCCAGCCGAGGCAGCCATTTGAATGAAATTATTTTCCATTATTAACCGGAAGGATTGTACTTTCAAATAAAAAAAGAAATTTGAGAAAATATTCAGCAGTTTTTTTTTATAGCATTTTCAAAAAAAAAAAAAAGTTATTTGGCGGACCCTTTATTTCCTTTTTTTTCAGATGTGATCGTTTTACATTAGAAACGCAGTGGTTAAAGTGTGCTGGACTACTGATGAGCGAGCCCGATATCAATTGGAGGATTTTACCTACGGAAAATTTATTTTTCTCCCTCCGCATATTGTTAAAATTCCCAAATTTTTCACAGACCGTTATGTAAGAACAAAAAGAAAATAAAAACGTTTTTTTTTTTAATAGCTGCTAGCTGCCACTCGAGATAGATGAATAGTAATTCATCAATTGAGAACGGAAGGGCTCAACTTTTTTTTCAGTTGTTCGTAATTGCCAGGAGAAGGTTCTTCCGAAAGAAAATTTTGGGTAAATCCTCCGGAAAAGTCGGGAAATTGGAAAAATCGAAAATGAATTTTTTGTATGGAATTTTGTATGCAATTGATCCGGAATGGATTTTCGAATGGAAAATTAGAAAATTCTTAGTGGAAAATTCCGGAAAAACGCAAAAAAAATGTTTTTCGACGAAATTTTCCAATTTATCGCATGATTTGATAATTTTGGATGATGTAAAAGCGGAAAATTCGTTGTGAGGCTTGGAAAATTTCGGATAATTGTGAAATTCATTGTGATAAAAGACGTTTGCTTGCATTTTGGGTGGAGAAGTTATAACCTCCTGGCGCTTGTCAATTGCCAAATTCCCATTGACTGGATTGCTATCGTTCCCTGAAATTTTTTGCGAGTTCACATCGTCGAAGGAAGAACTCATCACGAAAGTGTTCCCCGGAATTGCACAAAATTATAAAAATCTCGATTGGATTAGGGCAATACTAGCAGCGAAGAATAAGGACGTCAATAGCTTGAATTTCAAAGTCAAATCGCTGGAGAACTGACTGACGAGGATGAAGCGACCAAATATCCGACGGAATTTTTGAACTCACTTGATGTGCCAGGAACTCCACCGCATCATTTACAGCTGAAGATGGGATCGATCATAAACATGTTGCGGATCTGAATTATCCGAAATTGTGCAACGGTACGCGGTTATCCGTCAAGAAACTGATGAACAATTTGATTCAAGCGACGATCATCAAGGGCAAATTCAAAGGAGAGGAAGTCCTTATCCCACGAATTTCGATTAATCCAACTGATCTTTCATTCCAATTCAAGCGGATTCAGTTTCCCGTTTGATTGGCTATTGCGATGACAATCAATAATAATCGCAAGACCAATCTTTGGAAGTCTGTGGGATTAATCTCGAATTTCCCTGTTTTTCGCACGGTCAGCTGTACGTTGCCTGTTCGCGTGTTGCCAAAACCGTTTCGTTGTTTGTTTTTGCGCCGGAAAACAAATCGAAAAACATTCGCAACCCAACGCTTTTCAGGAGTCGGCAAATCAACGAAATTAGGTCTGAATAAAATGTTAAAATAGAAGAAGTTGGATTTTCATTACGCTGTTCAAGAGTCGGCAAATCAACGAGCAATTTTCAAAAATTAGATCTTAGGTTTGGATTTTAGGTTTTAAACTTGTAAATGTATACCTACAAGTCGGCATATTCATTCGATTTTAAAAAGGACGGTCGGCATCGGTGAATTTGCTGACTGAAATCCTTAAAATTTAGCAAGTTTCGATTCGATTTTAAAAAGACCGGGCGGCATTTCTAATTTGAGGTTAAATTCGAAGGAATATGTTATTTGCTAGTTTGTGGAACTCGGGTTATTGATGTGGGCGAACTTTGACCATTCGCAGCAAGGGTGTTTTCGTTCGCGGTTTGTTTGAAAAACGAAATGCCGTTATTTAAACTGTTTATAAACTTGTTTTCTTAATTCAGCTGATGGCTGAAATTCGGGAACTGCCGCGACCTAGAAAAATGTGAACGGACTGTCAAAACTTGCGAATATTCGTTCGTTCGTAGATAGTTAGTCGCTCTCGTGTGAATGGTCCTTTAGGTATCAAAATATTATATCCGAAAGACCACCGAATCGATTGAGCTCAAATTTACAGGAGATCTTAGGTATTGGCACGGGATATTTCCTGTGAAAATTGGTCAAAATTGGACAAAGGGGCGTGGGACCTCCCATAAAAAAACAAAAAATTCGATGACGTATATAACTCGATAACCGCTAGGCCGATTTTTATTGTTTCTATACAGTCGGCCAGTTCCTGAAATAAGTCAGGAAAGACACCCCCCCCCCCCAAGGCTCGAACCCTCGCTACGCCCCTGACTCTGGAGTTTATCTGAAGGCGTTAAATTGGGTCGAGACAAAGTTCGCCGGGTCCGCTAGTACAGAAATAAAATAATACATTATATAATATATAATTAAAATATACGTCCCTTATATAAGTCCAGTTCTTATTTTGCGGAACAATATTTAGGCTTTTTGCCATGCTGTGTATTTCCTTCCATTTTGCACATTTATTTTCTTTTGCTAGGACATCACAGAAAGCACCAAAAAGGATATCTTTTTCCCTCTTTTATTTTTGTTTAAATAGTTATTTTTTAACGCCGTGATTTTTGCCATCTTCACATGTTAAACACTTGTCGAAGAATGCCGACGGTTTACGTTCTGTTACAGAATTAATTTGTACTTGTCGGACAAGCATAGTTGGTCAAGTGAATTTAGACTTGTCGACTTGTCATGTTGTGTTATAGGCCCCAGGAGTGCGCCTTAACGTACTAATCCACACCCTATGTCCTACCTACTTCGCGGGGCTGGTTAGCAACTCATGCTAAATCCTCTGCGTCCGCCATTTCGGCTCTTCTAAGTCGTTCAAGTCTCCTTAATTCTTCGTGTACGCTCGTTATAAAGGAGCATACCTCCAGCCAGTCATCTTCTGACCTTAACATATGGCTTATTAGACTTTGGGGGTTTGGTAAGTTCGCCTTCCCCCTACTAAGCGCCTACAATGGAACATTGCGTGTTCCGTATCTTTTTCTTTGTTTGGGTATTCGTATTTCTGATAGTCGCCGTGCCCCGATAAGAACTGCGTACGGTGGTAGTTGCAGTCGAAGTTTGTTCTTTTTGTCCAATGAATGGCCCAAAATGATGCTGACAGTAGATAATATGCGCTTCATTAAAACTGCCGAAAAGGCCATATATGCCCACAATTGCGTTTAAAACAGGCATGAGACATTTTTTTCATAATGAAAACAAAATTTTGGAGCAAACACAATTTCTGTTCTTATTGTTTAAAACAAAAATGCTGAAAGCAGATAATTTGTTATAATATAAATTTATAAGAAATATGCGTACATATAGGTTCTTATTTATGTTGACCAAATTTCCCATTTACTTTTTTACTCGATGATGCATTTATATATATTGTTTCAGACAAAAAGCTTTTCAGCATATCTTCATATTTTAGATTTTTAAGACTGCCGTTTTTGTACTGTGTAATCAATACACAAATTCTATTGCTGCAAACTAAATTCATTTCATGAAATTCCAGAAGCACGAAATTAACTAGTCTTCTGGAATTTTTATATTTTTTCATATTTTGGGAAACTTACTTTTCCAATTTTTAATTTTCACACCCCCAAATCGATCCTCCCTTGCTTCTTGTGGACTACGCCTTTAGGATAGGGATGCCAGATCTGAAAAATTAGCTGGCGGGACATTTTTGAATTTGAAGTGAAAAATACGTTTTTATTTTAGTTTAAATTTTATTTGTTGTAATAAGTAATATTTGGTTCAAGTAAAAGTATTTTAATTCATATTTGTACATTTTACACAAGTCTCACAACTGTGCGTTGTGTTATTTGGAATGTTAAGCATATAAAAAGACAAAAAATCAAGAAGAAGTCACCCCTTAACCCGGTTAGAAAAGCGCTACGCTTCCGTTTTTGTCCCGCACATGTGACCTGGACTTAGTAGGAGCATTGTGTGGTCTTCTCAGACGAAAAGATTTCAATTTGGAAGCCCCGGACTATTTCCATAACCTCCGCAAAGAGACTAATCATTTGGACCGGCTGCATAGAAGAGTTGAAGGTGTGGGGGGGTCGGTTCGTATTATGGCACCTGCAAATTACAATTTTTGTCAACCACAATGAGTCCGTTGTCTTGCAATGGCATATTGAAAGAGGCCTTCCATACTTTCATAACCTTTTTGGACCTCAGCCTTAGATTTATCAACATGATAATGCACCAACAACCCGGTGTTTGTTAAAACGGATATAGAGAGCCAAAGTGTGCAGCTATTAAGCTGACCGGCCTACTCACCGGATTTGAATATCATCGAAAATATTTGGGCATGGTTGACACGTCAAATCTATGGATCGGGATAACAATATTCGATTATATCTAAACTAACCTAAGTCATCTAATTAGCTTACAGCTCGATTTCGTTAATTTATTTGGCCAATTTGTGTGCATCCCGTCCAAATCGGGGAGGTGTGAATTTTTTTTAAATCTAAAATACTCCAATTACATTGAATTTAAGTAATGTTTGTGTTAAAAGGAAGCAGAATACTATAAAATGTTTTTTTTTCGTTTAAGTGTTCAAGTGACGCAAAATTAGGACCCCACATTTTGCCGGTTTTTAGTTAATAATGTTTTGTTAATACTTAAAGCTTTAGTTTTAAATCTTCAAATCACAACAATTAAACGAATTTTAATTAAAAAAAAATAAGTCTCTAACATGCTTGGTGGGCAATAGAAAACCGTCATACTGGGTGTGTTATTCAAGTGGCGCCGAGTGTATGTGACTTTTTCTAGGCAAATGCTTACAACGTATTTAGTTTTCGGATTTTACCGATAAGGTACATGTTTAAAAAGTAAAATTCAAGAAGGAACATATCTTAATATAAATAATAATAAACATTTTATATTAAGATTATATATTAAGATATTTTTTTACCAGTCTTTGTATTGAATAGGGTAAAACTATACAATACGCCCCACTTTTTTAGAATCTTCAATAAAACAAAAAAATAAACAAAAATAGTAGTTCTTTTATTAAATAAATAATTAACTGTATTTTTTCATAGGTTTGGCAATTTCATTTGTACAAAAATATGTCAGCATATATTATATATATTTTTTTTTAAAAAAGTTTAAGTGGGGCGTTTTGTAACTCAATCGTTGGGTAAAAAGCCCCGCATTAGTTACAAAACGCCCCTAAGGAAAAAGTAGGAACAAATATTATAAAGTAAAGAAAATTAAATTATTTGGATTTGTAATATGGTCTGTCGACCTTATTTGCATTGTATTTTAAAATGTGTCTATTCAGGGCTCTGGATGGTATGTTGAACTCCCTACATGCTTCATTCAGTCCCAAAGTTTTATTTGTTACCTTCTCCATTGCTTCTTTCATTTTTTTCGGACCGTAATGCCCGCATTGTCATTGTGTAATTTCATGGTATTTCTATAAACAATATTAAGTAATAAAATTGCTCTGATGAGTGTTATATTTCAATGCAATTACTGGGGCGTATTACAGTTTCTTTGTTGGGGCGTTTTGTAAATTTCGGCGTGCAAAACGCCCCAGAAAAAATAAAGCAACCCACCTATTTAAAAAAAAAATAAACAAAAACGTACTAAAAAGCCAATTTTATGTACTTTCTAAATATATATATCATTTTAATATAATGTGCATAGTTTCTGAAAAAATCAAATTTTTACTGTACTCACCGCAATATGTTTTGGCGCCAAAATTCTTTTTTGTCGTTTTTTTTTCGACAGAGCACACATAACACTACTACTCAATAACACAGTTGAGGAACGACTGAAAGTAGTTTGAACAGGTCTGGTCGTGATTGCATAACAACCAGCGTTCCCACTTTCACTACGATCGTAATGTTTCACTACGATTTTGCCTTAGTTCGACAAAATCATTACGTCACTACGAAAAATTTGGAAACACTACTATTTTCCGTTCGACTTCGTATCCCTATATTTCTTGTATAAAATTCCTTAAGTAAGTAATAATATTGATTTCTAAAATGTTTTCCCTTGGAAAAGTTGTCTGAACGCATTCACAACAGGGCGATTAATTTAGCTAATTCACTTTTCAGCGCAATAATGGTGGTTACAAGGGGTCGATTTCCGTTCTGTGCCTGTGAAGTGATAAATAATTTAATTTAATTTGTAATTTTCGAGCTTTTCAAGGTAGAACACTTTTCATTGGCCAAATCGGGGCTATTGTCCAGATACTATTCGATTAAATATGTACATACTTTGGGTATCTGAATCCCTTTGTCCGGGCTTATTTTTCGTTTCTTCACAAATGAAACGGCTGTGATAAAAAAAAATTATCATATGAAAAAAATCTGACATTTGTTTTAATTTTTTCATAGACCGAGAATCGAATTAAGCGCGAACTTGTGAGAACTCGTTTCACTTCACAGTATCATAGAACGAGAATCGACCCCCAGTTAAGTCGTTCTTGGTTTAAAACTAAAACATTATGGAGATTGCAATAATTGTTCATATTGCACTACGATTTAGCTCGAAACACTACGTTTTCTTCATCTCGGCACTACGCTTTCGTAAATTTGAAGTGGGAACGCTGATAACAACAACAGTGTGCGTGCCAGACCACTGGGGCGTTTTGTAAACCGGGGCGTTTTGTATAGTTTTACCCTAAGCCATTTTTGTATAAAAATATAAACAAAAATTAATTCTACAAAAGGAATAGTAGAATAGAAACTAACCATTTATATACAAAAATGAAGTGATAATAGGGCGACAAGTTGAAAGGCGGGACATTTTACGGGACAAATTTTCATTGCGGGACACTTGCAGGACAAAGGCCTCAAAGCGGGACAGTCCCGCACTGAGCGGAACGTCTGGCATCCCTACTTTAGGATCATTACAATCAAAATAACTTTATAAATTCTTTTAACTAAACTTTTTAAACTACATAGTTACTAGGTACTACGTAGCCATCCATCTTGTGCCCCGGATAAATATTTTTTAAATGGTCCAAATACAGAAACGTTCATAGGCTGAAGCCTATGGCTACAATGCGGTGGAAATGAGAGCATAATAATCCCGTTGTGTTTGGCTATTTCTAGCGTTGCAATCAGTGTTGCCACTAAAAAAAAATGAATCCGGTCAAATCTGACCGAATGACCGTATTTTTATTTTCTAAATCCGGTCAAAATATCCGGTCAACTGTTAAAATGAGAATTTTTTGACCTGAAACCCGGTCAATAATAGAAAATACCTATACCTACAAAATTTACGAATTTGTATGTTCACCTGCATTATCGATGTTTAGAAAACGTTTTTCTAATATGTGAATCTTGAGTTTGTGAACATGTTTTCCATTTCGTTTGTTTAAAATTTACTGAAACTAATTTTTCATTTTATATAACATGTTTTAAGTTCTGAAATACACTTTTAGTGCATGGCCATACACGCCTTCCAATGAACGTCGTGTCCAGCGACACAGGTAGATTTTGAGTGAGTAAAGGAGAAAGGTAGATTGCATAGAAAATGCACAGAAAATCAACTTTCAGAAATAATTCTGGCACATTCTTTTTCGCACCATTGTGCTTTCGATACAAATCTGCATTTGATATTTGCGTGAGGATGTCAAAAACGGGCGTCCGCTTCGGCTTAACTATAGAATTTGTTTGTGTTTTCAATTTCACTATTCTTTTACCTGCCAAATTTTATTTCATTGCAATGACGCCTGGTTTTTGTGTGTAGTTAAATCGTTAATGGAAATGAAAGTCATGAGAAGACGTGTATGGCCAGGTCATGTACTAAGGCCGTGTGTCAATTGGACTAAATAATTATTCCCGGATAATTTTCTGACACTTGAAAGTAGTAGTTCACTAAACTCCAATCTGAGATTTATCGAATTTCAAACTTTAATTAATTGAAATTCATTGTTTAATTCCCTCTTCCACATTCTAGCAAAACAAAATGTCAAAAAATTAGCCTAAAGATAATTTATTATCCTGCTCTCGGAGCAGAATTCCATGCGTGAGCACGTTCGTAATGTATGGCAAAGTTTTATTCAAATTATAGAAATCTATCTTTATTTATAGTCAGTAGGGCAATTTTATTTTTCCAGTCAAAAAGGGGTTTTCCGGTTAAAAACATTTTTCGTTCCGGTCAAAAAACGGTTAGGCCGGATTTCAAAATTTTCTCCGGTCAGAGTAAACAGATTTCGGTCAGATATGACCGGAATCCGGTCAGAATGGCATCACTGGTTGCAATTGATAGGTGAGAGGAATGACTGTCCAGGACCAGTAATACTGGGCATATTCTTTAGTTGGATATTTGAATAGCTCATGAAAAAACCGTACCTTAATGTATATTTTGCACCTTAGCACCACTAAGATATTAAAATCAATAAATTTTTTACTTTTTTACGCTAAAACTTTAAATTGTGTGTGCTTCTCTTCCTGCTGATGTAATGCTACTGAGACCGATTTTGCACATGTTGGATGTTGGTTACTTTACAAGCTTCATTCGTGTATGATTTTTTTCGAATAGAACTTATGGTTTCTGCGTAATTCGCGTGGCCCAACTTGCCCCGTCCTAACCCACTTTATAAATTTGGGAAAAGATATAAATAGTGTTTGAGAAGTTTATAAAGTACCTAATAATGAACAATTCGCACCTGAACCTGAAAGGTACTAAAAAAAATTCACAATCCCATGCTTTCATAAAATTTGTATATTTTATGGGAATCCGCTCCTGAAATATTTTTCAAGAGACAAATTCCTACAAGAAAGAATTTACGAAAACCTTTATTTCTTCCCTATTACAATTGTGGACTTATATACATATGTTATGGGCTTATGGCCCACTGTAGTGAGCCATAACACCACAACAGATGAGTTAAAAGTCCACAAGAAATTCGGGTGGACCTTTGCCTACCCCTACTTGGGTGAGTAATAAGAAATCACCTAAAAAACATTTTCGTTTTTCATTGTGCGTAAAAAAAGCAATCCTATTCAGATTCAGATCACTTTTCCGAATCTAAATTTATGTCGATTTCCATTGGGCAATAAAAGGCACTTTTCGTTTTCCATTGAGCGGAAAAAACACTTTTTTAATGTGGTTTTCCATTGGTACAAAAAATCAATCTGATTTTTTTATCAAGACAAACGAAAAAAAAAATTTGCACAGTTGATGTACTGTCAAATAGCGCACTTATCATTTACAAAACTTTTGACTTTTGAGCCTTTCAGTTTTTTGAAACAATTTTTCTAACTCGAAGCAGTCTTTTTCTAAATATAAAAAAAATGGTACCTACTGGATGATGATGATTAAAATGACAAAGAAGATAATAAATCTAAATTCTCATAAATTTCTTTCCATAAAATAAAGTTAATTTCATAATAACGCAATTTTATAAACATAAATGATTACAAATACAATTTAAAAACAGTTGACTGTCAAATGAAACACCAACACAAATGAAAACAAAAATCTCATTTAATATTCCACTCCACGGGGCAGGAAAAATCTGAAACCGAGAGCAAAATCTGAAAAACCACGTCCAGGCATCTTTTCTAATCAGTTCGCACTGTGATAAGTGTCAGTGCATGCATACTCGTGGTTGCCAAAAGACCAAGAAAATCCCAGAATTTTAGTTTTCGAACACGAAACCTAAGAACTGTCACTTTAAAAATTTACTAAAATAGACTTTTAACACTTGCGATAAGATTAAATTATTGATTTACCCCCAGTTTCACAGTGGGAGTTTAAGCTACACTTTTAGTTTAAACTTTAGTTCAACAATTAATTCTGTTTCAGAATTTCGTTTAAACCTTGAACAGAGTTCATTCTATAGTTTAAGTTAAACTACAGTATTCTGCCGTTTAAACCTCAGATCAGCCGATTGTCAAAAACACAAATATTTGACGTTGTTTTGCGTATTATTTGAAAGAAAAGACAAGGAACGATATTGAAAAAGTCGTATAAAAGCTAATCACTGTATAGTGTACAATACTATCAAATTCATTCATTAAATTTTGATTTAATTGAACTGAGTTCAATTGAACTGAAGTTTAGATTATATTGTGAAACGGAACGAGTTGAACTTCAAATTTAAACTCACGTTCAGGTTCAGTTGAACTATAGTTTAAACTTCCAGTGTGAAACTGGGGGTAAATCTATTCATTAGAAGGTGCTAGAGCGAATGAAAATGCGAACATACATATTTTGATCTGTACATGTACACTGTACCACATAGTATATAGTCCCTGATGTAAGGAATTCAAATTTGAATTAAATTTCTTTAACAAGTTAATTTATTTAATTATTATTAGTTATAATATAATTCAAATTTAATAGTTGTATTGCAAGCCAATCATTGCACTGTTGTCGTTGCGACCAAAATGTCTGGCAGCTTCAGCAACAATTGCGTAGTTTTTGTCAAGTTGTTGCGTGTAATATATGCTTCCGCTTGTTCCGGCAGCATCCTGTCCGAGTGATCCACCAACCCTACCTTGCGGGGAGCGTGCATTTCTTATTAGAACTACACTATCTTCAGCCGGGAGCTCATCTACAAAGGCCTGCAAAAATAGTAGATATGATGTCAGTAAATGTATTTAATTTTAATCAACAAATGCACACTTACAGCATCATAATAGTTGCTTGGATTGTTATAGTACTCAGGTTCTGGAAGTGTGAAACCCAGTGCGATGCCGACGATTCCAAAAAGGATGATAAGCTTGATAGCTGCCATTTTAATTATTAGTAGTTAGGAAGTTGACTTTGAGATTCAAATTCACGACTGATGCCTATCTGCTGCCGTTTGTGAGCTTATATACGAAAATTAAACTGAATGTACATTGCAGCGTCTTGCCCGCTGATAAGAAGATGCCTATTTCTTGAAGGTTATGGTCATCTGTGATTCCCACATCAATAAACAATAATAATTGCTACTGGAATTACAGGAGGTTCTTTACTTTTTTTAATTATTCGGTAAGCATGAATAGCTGAGCCTGACGTTAACACGGCAAGAAATTGAAAAGTCTTGAATCTCAAAAGAATAAAAGGAGCATTATGCTGTGCGTTATATTTACTATTCAATTCAGAATAAAGCTATCGGGAGTAAGGGCAATACCGCCTGGAGGTAATACCTTCTTTATCGACAGCCAGGCAGCAACAAAAGCCATAAATGCACCAGAAATAAAATCAAAGCTTGTGAAGTTCTGTCGCGAAGAACTCAAGGGTCTTGGTATACACAGCACAAGGTATCGCTCTGCTGAGTTGCGAGACATGAAGGCATTCCAGGCAATGAGAAAGCAGACGAATTACCAAGAGAAGGTTCGACAGTTGTTTAAGAACAAGCTGATCCCTCAAAAGTTCAAAAATCCTGTACTACAATTAATATGACAATCCTATATGAAATGAATTTTGCCTTTTGAGAACATTTAGTAAAATGTTGGCGAAATAAAAAAAAACCGATCAAATGCGAGTAGGTACACTCGCGCACCGAAGGTTCCGTACTTGGCCAGAGTTGATGTCTTGAAAAGTCGGTTGTTCTTTGATATAATACCTATAAGACCTAGGTACAGAAATAACGGTTTTTTGTATGAAAGAAAATATTTTTGTTCACCAAATTACTAATTATGTACTCCAAAACCAGTCAATTTATCGCTATCATTGGTATTTGCCGTTTAACTAGGGGTTGTACTTGATGTTGTCTGCAAATATCAGCCTTATACGTCAATTAGTTCTTGAGATAGACCGAGGAAAAAAATTGGCTTCGTGGGTACGGACAGACATCGTAGCGAAAACAAAAAGGTTCCGTTTTGTCCCTATGGGAATGGAACCTTAAAAAGGAGGGGTGATAAGTTATACTCCAGGGGGTCGATTCTGGTTCTGCGAAAAAGTGAAATGAAAATATTTTCACTCTGTCTGACAAAAAATGGCTTTTACTATTACTTCTGTTGATCGTACGTAAAAAAGTTGCTTAATATAATTTTTAGGAAATTTCATAAAAAAATGAAAATTTATAAAGTCAAAATTTTGAGAAAAAGGCATTTAAAGTAAAAAAAATGTAACAACTAATTATCAAAATTTTGAGTTTAGGGAGCCATACCTTTTTTGTAGCTCCCCAGATGTAACCGAAGTGCTTTAGACTTTTATGCGCTACTTAATTGTCTTTTCAAAATGCCCAAAACTTTTGTACCTATAATAGTTTCGAAGTTATAGCGTTTTAAATGGTAACACCTCCAAATTAGAGGTGAAAATAGACCCCCCTACCATAAAATTTTTTGTTCGGCATTACTTCAGGAATCTTCCCTTAAAATGTCCTTCTTAACTGGGACAATGTAGATTTAATTTTTGCAATTTAACTAATTCAATAAATGAGTTTAGTATTGAAAAAACATTTCTGGTTACCTACATTGTCGGCCAAATACATAGGTTTAGCTCAGTGCTTAATTATTGGGTGCCCAATGTTTACCTGGAAGTTTTATTGACAATGACAATACGAGCTCAGTGCTACATCGCTTTTCTTAAATCAGTTTAATAGAAAAATTCAAGTACCTATACATTTGGTTTGAATTCACGTCACGAAAGTAAAGCACAATCTCCAGTGAAAAAAAAAAATACATTTTTAATAGATGTGGGAATCCCCCTCAGGTTAAAACACAGACGACAGATACGAGTAGGTTCTCGCACTTCGCACATTTTTATCAGCAGAAAATATGGGGAAATGTAAATTCGTTAAAATCATCCTATATAAGCCGACAAACGGCAGCAGATAGACATCAGTCGTGAATTTGCAATCTCAAGTCAACTTTCTAACTAGTAACTACTAAGAATTAAAATGGCAGCATTTAAGCTTATCATCCTTTTTGGAATAGTGGGCATTGCATTGGGTTTTACTATTCCAGAACAAGAGTACAGGAACCCAAGCAATAGTTACGAACTTGTAAGTTGGATATTTTTGGAACTATTCCAATAGACTATATTTTCTAATGTGATACTTTTTTCAAGGCATTTAATGACGAGGTCCCGTTAGAAGATAGCGAACTACTTGTAAGAAAAGCACGCTCACCACAAGGCAGAGTTGGGGGATCCCTTGGACGGGATCGTTTTGGAACAAGTGGCAGTTTATATTACACACATCGACTCAACAAGAACTACGAACTTTATGGTGAAGCTGCCCGACACTTTGGACGCAACGATAATAGTGCAATGCTTGGTGTGCAATATAACTTTTAATTGTTTTTTATTAAGTTGATTATAATAATAGATAATGTAAAATAAATTAATTTATTGAAAAAAATATGCTCAATCTCGTTTCTTGATATTGTAGTCTAAACAATTGAAAAAATAAATAAATAAATAGGTGGCGCAACAGGCGGTAGACACCCTAGGCCCAGCTTCTCGCAACCATTCGTTTGTGTGAGTTTCTATTTTTGGGACGAATGGAATGGACCTAAAATCGTATGCCGAGTCCGAACGGCTGAATTGAGAAGCTTTTTCAGGACAGTCATACTCTCGGATGTTTGTCAGACGTTCGCGAGATGTGGCGCTGTAGAAAAAACCTTAAGATGTAATTTGTGTTTTTCCGGGGATCGAACATGTGATCCCTCGCACAGTAGTCCAGCACATTTACCACTGCGGTACTGCGCCCACAAACAATTCAAAAGCTGTAGGAATTCTGAATATTGCCCAGGTCCACCCTGGACTGTAGCGCCACCTTAAGTAAGTAAGTTGCATATTTGCACGCACACTATTCAACTAGTGAGGGCCTTGCACAGGTACAAAGGCGATCTTAAAGCCACTCAGGAAGTGAAGTGGAATTGGGTATGCCCAAGAAATGGAAAAACCTTTCGGAAGCGTTTTACGATTTTTTCGAAAGTATGATAAGTGTCCGTAGGACGAATTCAATATTGTTCTTGGTGACTTTAATGCAAAAAATCGGAAATAACAGATCTTTGGCTCTTTAGTCGGGAAGTACAACAGTACAACAAAGCCTCCAAAAATGGACTTTGCTGCGGGAACTTGGGTATCTCCTAGTCATATATAATCGTCAACCAATTTGATGACTTTGTGATCGATGGCCGGCATGGCCCCAATATTTTTAATGTTCGGTTCGCATTGATAGCAGGATCCCTACCTACTAGTAGCGGAAGTATGGACACGTAGCCCCATCCCCACTACATATTTCACTATACAAAAATGAGGACTTACGTATGTCCATTATTTGGACTTATTTCCAAATCAATTTGGGCTTTTTTTCGCTTTGGAAATGGAAATTTGGCCTTATTTCGCTTGGCTTTAGATCACGTCGCCGAAAGAGCGCTATAGAGAGACGCTATTGCAGACGAAATGTTAGGAAGCTCTAATATGAGGGTAACACGATCCTCCCAATAATGCAGGGTCCTAGTAGACGCCTATGCAGATAATGAGAATGTGAATACGGTAGTAGATTCACAGTCGCTATTGGAGGATTTGGAAAGAAGTGTGTTAAGCGGCGGAGGCAGTGAATAATCCCCAGTATGATCCGTTTAACAAGAGAAATCGCCGACTATTTTTGATATTTACAGAGGAGAGGGGTAGTTAGAAGGATAGATTTTTTTATAATTGACTAGATGACCCGGTGAGCTTCATACCTAAACCTACCATACATTTAGCGATTAAATGAAACTCATTGGTAATTCAAATGAATTCAATGTCTTTTATTTACATATAAAAATTGAGATCCATTTACCAAATTGCAAAGCTAAAGCTATGGTGAAGAAAAGGTGCTTAAAATAACTTTGTTGTGTCCGTCGTTCCATGACCCACCCACACTTCTCGCGGTTGTTTGGTTTGGAGAATGGACAATTTTACAACTTTAGCTCCCATGAGTCTCGAGAAATAGCATTTGAAATGTTTTTTTTTTGTATTGGGGTCGTGGCACGACCCTTTGCTCAATTTTAACCAATCTTCACAGGAACCGGAGAATGCCTGAAATTTTTAGATAGTTGTCGTATCCATACAAAATTAAAATGTAGGTTTTTTCGATTTTCCTACTTTTCGTTTGAGGTTCCCCGAATTTTATTTTTGCAAAATCAAGAATCGACCAAATCACTCCAGTAGTTCTCCAGTTTTTGCGAGACTAACGTGCACCAATTGATTTTTATTTTATTATGTACTTCTTAGATAGAGATAGGTTGATAAGCTCGCCAAGACTTAACGACCGTCTTATTCAATCGAGTACGAGTATGTAGGTATACATATTATTATAGTTTCTAATTTAAGGAATTAAAATTCAAATTAAATTTCTTCAATAAGTTAATTTATTTAATTATTAGTTATAATTCAAATTTAATAGTTGTATTGCAAGTGAATCATTGCACTGTTGTCGTTGCGACCAAAGTGTCTGGCAGCTTCAGCAGCAATTGCGTAGTTTTTGTCAAGTTGTTGCGTGTAATATAAGCTTGCGCTTGTTCCGGCAGCATCCTGTCCGAGTGATCCACCAACCCTACCCTGTGGGGAGCGTGCATTTCTTATTAGAACTTCACTATCTTCAGCCGGGAGCTCATCTACAAAGGCCTGCAAAAATAGTAGATATGATGTCAGTAAATGTATTTAATTTGAATCAACGAATGCACACTTACAGCATCAGAATAGTTGCTTGGATTGTTATAGTACTCAGGTTCTGGAAGTGTGAAACCCAGTGCGATACCGACGATTCCAAAAAGGATGATAAGCTTGATAGCTGCCATTCTAGTTATTAGTAGTTAGGAAGTTGACTTTGAGATTCAAATTCACGACTGATGCCTATCTGCTGCCGTTTGTGAGCTTATATACGAAAATTAAACTGAATGTACATTCCCGCATCGTTCCCGCTGATAAGGGGATGCGTATTTTTTGAAGCCTGTTAATGATTTTTTTTTGTGGGGATTCCCATATCAATCAAAAAGGGAATTTATAATTGCTATTGCCGATTGCAGGAGGTGCTTTACTTTTTTAAAGATTTGCCGGAAGTTTTCAACATGAAGTACCTAGCTACTGTTGTGTTTTTTTTGTTTTTTAAATAAATCGCAAAAAAAAAAAATAAACAAAATAGAAAAATGGTCTAATGGCTATTTATAGCAAAATATATCTTAAGCCTAAAAAGGTTGGCGATAGAAGTGAAACTTTATGAAGGTTTATAAATATAAAAGTTGAATAAAATAAGGAATGTTTATTTATTTATTTTATTGGGTACATATTAACACAGTTGGAGTAATCCCCCGCGTATTTGGGAATAACAGGTGAGCGTTCACCATGGTCATTCTATATAGCCCGTCGACATTGGCATGTATGCCAAAACTATAGAAATAACTCGACGCTGAGAATCGAAGACTCTTCGCGCCGGAGCGTTGGTGTCCATTCGCTCTACATGTCCCAGCCTTTAGACGACCGATGCGTACTTTTCTGACCAGGTCGATGTCGCTGTACATCTCGTAGAGTTCGCTGTTAAATCCCCTCCTCCAAAGCCCGTCAATGCAATCGGGACCGAAAATTACTAACAGTTTTGCGTTTGAAGCGACCAAGGAGATCTTCATCCGCCTTTGGTAGCGTCCATGATTCTGCGCCATAAAGCAGGACTAGGATGATGAGGGTCTAATATAGGTCTCCTTGGGGTTTCTCGACGAGGCCTTACTAATCAGTTGTCTTCTTAGATCGAAGTAACAGCGGTTGGCAAGTGTAATCCTTCGCTTGATTTCTGATGTTATGTCATCTTCAGAGTTAATATAGTGGAGCCGAGGTAAACAAAGTCCCGGACTACCTCAAGGATATGCTGTCTATCGTGACGTTCTGTCCGATTCGTCGATGTTGTGTGTCCCTTTTTGTTGTCAGAATATATTTTGTTTTGACCATTTTCATCATTTTTGCCGAATCTGTATGTACTGATAGTTGCAAACGCACCAGTGACAGCTCACTGTGTTCTGCCAATGATGTCAATGTCGTCGGCATATGCAAGTAGTTGCACAGACTTTTGGAAAATTGTGCCCCAGGTGTTGGCCTGCTAGTTTCACACAATTGGATGTTGAAAAAGTCACATGACAGCGCATCACTTTGTCTAAATTCTTTTTTTACATCTCTTGGTGAGATTGTTTCCGAACTTTACGGCGAGCGTTCTCCATCGTCATTCTGCACAATCTGACATCTGTCAGGGATGTCAAAACTAGACCTAGCTCTATATAACTCGTCTCTATAAATCCTGACATAAGTGGCATTAAAATCAATTAAAAGGTAGTGGCTGGTATCGATTTGGATTTCTTGGGTTTTCTCCAGGATCTGCCGTAGTGTGAATATTTGGTCGCTTGTGGACTTACCGAGCCTAAAACCGTACTGATAGGGTCCAATCAGTTCGTTGACAAATGGTTTCAGGCGTTCATACAGGAGTTCATACAGTAGGACAGGATCTTGTAACCGAGGAGACTGATGCCTCTATGTTTGGCGCAGTTTAGAGGGTCTCCTTTCTTATGGATCGGGCAAACAATCCTATAAGACTCCATTCATCAGGCATACTTTCCTCTGACCAAATCTTGGAGACGGGTTGGTGTATGTGTATGCCTTGAAATGCTCGGCAGTTAAGCCGTCCGGTCCAGCAGCCTTGTTGGACTTCAGCTTGGATATTGCTATCCTCACATCATTTTGGTCAGGTGGACGGAACTCTTGGCTTTCATCGCCCAATTTGAATGGTTCATTCTGCCTGACAGCGGAATTTGTGCCGTCTTAGCCGTTTAACAGTCTGCAGAAATGGTTTTTCCATGTCCTCAGCACCGACTGTGCCCCCACTACAAGGTTTCCTTGTTCGTATCTACAGGTCTCGGCTCGGGTCTTGATGCCATGACACGTTCTTTTTACCTTTTGGTAAAACTTCCGAACATTTTTCCTGGAGTAACTCCTCTCTATTTCGTCGATCGGGCGCTTTTCATGCTCTTTATTTTTCTTCCGGAGGAGCCGGTGTTATTCCCTCCTTTTTTGCTCGTAGAGCTCGCGAGCTGCTCTCGTCATTCTCAGCAACGCCGTTTTGTAGGCGAATTGTTTTGCTGTATGTGCAAGGGTGAGGATGGTTGGGTGAAATTTAGTGCGTTTATTACGTTATCTTTCATGGCTTCTAGGCATCGATTCGATACCAATGTTCCTTGGGACTTGGCTGCATAGGGCTTATTGATTATTCATTGAGTGATACGTGTCAGGCAAATGTTCTGGCGGTTAATCTCGATTGCGGCCGTTCAGCGATATTCTTAGAGTAGATTTATGTTGTGGAGCCTTGAGATATCCATATCCGCACTCGAAACTATTCTACATCAAAGTATTGGCCCGGGCCTAACAAGTACGATTTTAATGCCGTAGATACTTAAGATGTAGGTACTTATTAAGGGGCTTATAGAAACAGTATTTTTTAACATTCTATTTTTTATTTTGGAGGCATGAGGCCATTTCAGGATAATATTGGCGAAATAAACCCTATTGGGATTTTGCATAAGACGTTCACTCAGTGTCGAAAGCTCAAGACTTTATGCCTAAGTCTGCCACTTAAAACAAATCAAATTGAATACCAATCCACCGCACTTGTTAAATTGCGGTAATTTTACTTTATGTAGCAATCTAGAACCGCAGCTAAATTGTTCGGCTTCATGCAGCATATTAAAGCTCCAAATATTCAATATGTACATATATCCAAAGGTAGCTCATTCGTTTTGCAGAGACATCCCTGTTATTGGCCACCAATTGTTTTTCAACACCCTGTGTAGTTCCTAAAAAAAACCGCCCAAGTGCAAGTGTTACTCGCTCACCGAAGGTTCGTATATCTACGTTAGTTCATAATAATATGCATGCATAGTTAAGGTATTGTTCCCTAACGCGCGTCGGTCGGTCGTCATCACTCGTCAGTTTCGACCTATGCCTACTTGGATCTTCGAAAACTAACTATGTAGTACTTATATACATACCTTTACTGACCTACCCCCTAAAAGAGCAAGATATTTCATTGCAAAATCATCGGCCCCACCCAACTCGTAATAATATAGCATTGACACATTGAGTTAAACCTTTTACAAATAAGTTTAACACTTTTGCAGGTAGGTTTAACCTATTCACAGATAGGTTTAACCTATTCACAAATAGGTTTAGCCTATTTACAAATACGTTTAACATATTTACAAATAGGTTTAACATATTTACAAATTGGTTTAACACTTTAACATTTCAATTTAACCATTTCACATTTCTAGTTAACCAAATAACATTTCAATTTAACCCTTTCTCAATTCAATTTAATACGCGTTCGTCGAGACTCTGTTATTAAATTGAAATGTTAAAGTGTTAAACCAATTTGTAAATATGTTAAACCTATTTGTAAATAAGTTAAACCTATTTGTGAATATGTTAAACCTATCTGTGAATATGTTAAACCTATCTGCAAAAGGTTAAACTTATTTGTAAAAGGTTTAACTCAATGTGTCAATGCTTCTACAAATGAACAGACAGAGCACACCACACGTGCAACAAAACTGCATACACGAACACGATACAACGAATATGAAACAATGCGTTGATCGTGGGGTGGGGAGAGAGGCCAGAGCACAACCCTCCATCGCCATCCACCATGACATCGACCGAGATGCACAACAAAAAATATTCACCATGCTCTCCCATCAAACCTCACAAAAGGTACCTATTTCTCCTCAAACACATCTCATATGAAAAAATCCTATATCTATGAATCAGGTATGTTTCTCACTTAAGATCCGCCTCCTATCGTACAAAAATAATTTTCTCCCACAGCAACCACGCCCACCACACCACTGCCGCCAGGGCCAGACACCAGTGTTGGGACTTGAGGGTAGGCAAAAGGTGGTATATTGGGAAACCAAAAAGTGGTAGAAATTGGTAGATTTTTAAAACATACCATAAATGCTGCTATCATGCTATCATTACTCAAAATAGGACGAATCATTTTTTGCAAACATTCAGAACAAATTTTCTTGAGTCACCTCACAAACCATCACAGATTTCTTTTTTCCAAGTTCAGTACCAGTACCAATTTTCCAGTGCACAAAAATCTAAAATTATTCAACCACTCGGATTCTATTGTGTGGATGATGGAAAATCAGTCTTATATTGCGTGGGTATTTGTTATTTTTTCCCATCTGAAAAAGTGGTAGATTTAGATTTGTGGGTGGTAGAATTTTGGGTTGAGCAAAAAGTGATAGAAATACCACTTAAGTGGTAGAAGTCCCATCACTGCCAGCCACCCACGACATTCCACTAATATCCAACACGAAATCTCCCCATGCAATCCAACAACACAACGCATAATGAATCAGAGCGACAAACACACAAGCCACACCCTTTTCGGAGTAATTCTCTCGGTTTGCTTGCGATTGGTGTAGATCGTGTTCAACCAAACACCAATATGGTAAGCGTATGGCCGCATGGGTGTGGTGACCACAAACCAGTAAGAATAGACCGCCGATTTCCCGTGCACCTACCCGATTCCCCCCGGAAGAAATTACCCTTTCTGTGAATACGTGTAAATGTCAAAATTAATGGCGGCAATGATTTTCCATGCTATACCATGGGCCTAGGATTTTTCAAGTATGCGTGCGTTAATGGCGCTCCTTTGATTTTGTACAGCACCAATAGGTAGGTACATGAAAAATTTGGGGTCCGCCGGCAGTTTGTAGGCAAAGTCCGTTATGTGGGAGGAGTCGACGGTCTATTCTTACTGGTTTGTGGTGGTGACATTGACAATGGTGTATGAGATGGGTATGCATTGAGATTGGAATGGAAGTTCCAATTGTGGCGTATTTTATGTGGTGATTGAGTTTTTTTTGCATATATCTTCTAAAACATTAACTTTTCGACATAACAGTCTTCAGCACATATATATAGCATTGACACATTGAGTTAAACCTTTTACAAATAAGTTTAACACTTTTGCAGGTAGGTTTAACCTATTCACAGATAGGTTTAACCTATTCACAAATAGGTTTAGCCTATTTACAAATAGGTTTAACATATTTACAAATAGGTTTAACATATTTACAAATTGGTTTAACACTTTAACATTTCAATTTAACCTTTTCACATTTCTAGTTAACCAAATAACATTTCAATTTAACCCTTTTTCAATTCAATTTAATACGCGTTCGTCGAGACTCTGTTATTATAAAATAGAATAATGGTTTCAATTTTTTTTTATTGATTTAGATTTATGATTATACAATACCTACATATATTTTACTGCTTTATCAATGTATTACTTCTTTATCAAATTGATACGGCGAACGGTTCGTGAGGCCTCATTGGGATAATTTCCAAAAACTCGGGCCCAAAGCAAACCGAGTTTGAAGCCGATCGGATGAAAAATAATATATAATATGTATATATTATATGAAATATAACTTTGAAATAAATAAATATTTAATGAGTAGGTACTAGTGTGTCAAATTATTATTCTATGTTATAATAACAGAGTCTCGACGAACGCGTATTAAATTGAATTGAGAAAGGGTTAAATTGAAATGTTATTTGGTTAACTAGAAATGTGAAATGGTTAAATTGAAATGTTAAAGTGTTAAACCAATTTGTAAATATGTTAAACCTATTTGTGAATAGGTTAAACCTATCTGCAAAAGTGTTAAACTTATTTGTAAAAGGTTTAACTCAATGTGTCAATGCTATATTTTTTGTAAATCTATAAAAATAAACAGTTTTTTGTGCAAATTAACATATTTTTTCCACGAAATTAAGAATAACTCCCAAACCAGCCGATGTATTGTTAATATTGGTATTTGTCGATGAACTAGAGGTTATACCTGGTAGATACTATGTGCATATTCCAGCCTTCTACGTCAATTAGTTCTTGAGATAGACCTAGGTACAACATTTTCTTATTTTATTCGGACAGACATCGTAGAGAAAGCAATAAGGTTCCTCCACATGGAAAGTATCACTGACCTCAGATCTCAGAGTAGTTCAAGTAAATTAGCAGTTAGATCGCGCGATTATCAAAGAGTTTAAACATTGGGCTATCGTAACTTTGTAGTTTTCTTATTAGAAAAGGCTGTCCGTCCAATCAGAGTTTTTATACCTATTTTAAATTGTTCTAACTCTAAGCTTGGAATTGATATGTGCTAGTTTCTATGTCTAACATCAGAAAAATATTAAATATAAAGTTCCATTTTAAAAAAATGTTATAAACAACATTCTACTAATTTAAGAAATGAAAAATCAGAAAATTTTTCCAATAAATTATTTTATTTAATCACTAAACCAAAAATATATAAAATTAAAAGTTATATTGCAAGCCAAGCATTGCACTATTGTCGTTGCGGCCAAAATGTCGGGCGGCTTCACCAGTAATTTCGTAGTTCTTGTTAAGTTGATGCCTGTAATGCAAGCTGGCGCTATTTCCCGAACGATCCTGTCCAATAGAACCACCAATCCAGCCCTGTGGTGAGCGTACTTTTCTTATGAGTATTTCATTATCTTCTAGTGGAAGCTCCCCTTCAAAGGCCTTGAAAAATAACATTTCATTAGAAAATGTTTTATATATTTATAAAAATTTCTATAGCACACTTACAGACTCATAATAATTGTTAATCGGCTCGTTGTACTCTTGTTCGGGAATAGTGAAACCCAGAGCGATACCGACGATGCCGAAAAGAATTATAAGCTTGAATGCTGCCATTTTAATTGCTGGATTTTGATACTAGTTTTTAAGTTTAACTGAGAATGCAAATTCACGATTGATCTCTCATGCTGTCGACGTTGATCTTATATAGCAATATCGCACAAGCGTGCGCGTTTTTGATGCTGATAAGAAGATACATTATTTGACAGCTGTTGGCATCATTTTAATCTGCGCCTGGGGTGATTTCCACTTCTATCAGTCAAAATAGGTTTTTTTTACCAAAGTTTGGGGTAAGGTGCTTCACATTGTTAAATGTGATTATGGTAGGTACATTTCGCATGATGTTCGTTAAAAAGTGCATTGCATACGTCACTACTTGTTATTGGAATTTGTTGCTCATTAAATAGGTTTTCTTCAATGGTAGGTTAGGTATCTACTCCAAACTGGTGCATTGCATTTCAGAATTTTATTTTAAATTATTGGGTTGGGTCAAATACAAAATTCAGACAACTTGGTCGTCGATGCTATTCATCGGGGTGGTTTCATTTTGATATTCTGCGGTTTCTGTGAATGATATTCTGCGGATGGAGTCCATACGACGAAGTTCGACATCTTAAATTTGATGCCTTTGACTGTTAACACCATTAAACTTGTCATCAGTGTGACCAGATGAATATTTCACTTACTTTACTTGACTTTAGATAGCGCTTACATACCGGGATGGACGACGCACGGCCGCAAATAAAAAGCCCCTTCAGGCATCTCGGTCTCTAGCTAGCCACCAACTGCCGTATCGATTTCGTTATTGACTGCAGCGCTTTGTTGTATAAGTTAACTCAGAAAAACTAATTTATGCACAGATCTTTGCTGGGGTGAACCCAGCTTGTAGATGATCAAACACGTGTGCAAGAAATTGACAAAATGTGATCATGACGTTAACTAGAACGACTAAAATCTAGAATAGTCAAAATCTCGAAAATGAATTTGATAAATCTCGAATGCAAAAATCTCGAATGGATCAAAATCTAGAAAGTACAAAAATCTCGAAAGACTCTATCTCGAAAACAAAAAGTAAATTCGAGAATTTTTCATTGCACCCATCCCATAGCCAGACAATAAACCCAAGCAGGGGGGTTGCAGGGGGGCAGCATACGCATCGAGATTTTTTTTTCGAGATTTTTGTCATTCGAGATTCTTTTTTTCGAGATATCGGGGTAGACCCTGACAAAATACCAACGCCTCGACTCGCCTCTAGGATAGTTGGCTAAGATTTATCCTCGCGCACCGAAGGTTCCGTACATTGGCCAGAGTTTGTGTCTTGAAAACGTTAGTGTGTCGGTTGTTCTTTGATTTGATAGACCTAGGTACATAATTAATCAGTTTTTTGTATGAAGGAACATATTTTTTCACCAAGTTACTAATTCTCCAAAACCAGTCAGTAGTAGCGATACGCTATCATTGGTGCAAATTTCAGCCTTCTACCCCAAAAAATTGCCAAAATTGGCTCAGGGTTCGCACAGATATCGTAGCGAAAACAAGTAGATAATAAACCGTTGCTGAAATAATTTAAGTGCCAAGAGTTTTGTCTATTTAGAAAATAAAAGCAAGGTAAAATTCCTGAAGTATTTGGGCCTTACCAATAATAATTTTTAACCTTCAACTTAAATATTTTGTTGACGGTTTTGACGGTCACAATGGATTATTTTATATGGAAATTTTCGGCATTGTGATTTCGTGAAAGTTAGAAACTCGCAGATCATAACACCCGCTAAAATCGATCATAATCGATATTTGTACTGGCAAAACAAAAATCCCCAACTCAATCCTCTGGATTGTATAGGTACCATAGTCCGTAACGAGCCATCATTTTTTGCTTGCTGATTATATACCTAAAAAAAAAAACTATGAACCTTTGTCAGGGAATCACAACGCGATCACGAGCAGTTGTAATAAAATTGCCGGATTATTAGCACGCTTTATACTGTCATAGTGGGCTATTGAACGAGTGGTCCCCGGTTCGATTCCAGGAAAAAACAGAAATTAAATTTCCAATTAATAAAAAATCCACACAAGCAAATAGTTTTGAGAAGCTATAATTTTGCTTTGCTGCAAATTAAAGCAATCATATAAATTCGGATATTAAATAAGTCCAGAAGTGAGCTCTTTTTTTGGTAAATGCAAAATACATAATTATGAATCTGATTATATATAAAGTAATTATTCTCTAAAAATATCTGTCGAATTTATTGAAAAAGCAGTCAATTAACGAGTTTAGTGTCTGTAAGGATATATATAATAGATACCTATACTATAAGTGGTAATATCAGTGACATAACCAAAGCTACCCAATTACATCAATATCCGGAAAGGGATATAAACCTATGTCGTCCATGCTGTGCGCAACTGCACTGCGGTAAACAAAGTAAGTCTAATATTGCTAAATCAAATTCCTATGATACTATCATGGTGTGTCCCTAACCTGCTATATTATTCACTCCGGGTGTAAATCATTTAAGTTAATTTTACACCGATTATTAATCCGCATTTTTCAAACCCGAAAATTTAAACCCATATCCATAATACTAACTCAAAAACACGCATTAAGCCCGCTAGGTTAAAAACGGATCTAAAAAGTTTAAACCGATTTTAATCCGATTTAAACCTACGTAATGTCAAATTTTACATAAAAGGACATTTGTTTTTTTGTGACTAATTGGAAATTGTTTAGATTTGTTGTGACATCAAAATTTGGTGAATTTTACTCGTTTTTGTGTACAATGTGGAAAGAGTGGACTCGTGTACAATAATATTAAAATATGTTAGATAGGTACTATAAAGATAATTCCAAAATTTACTTGTGGTGCCATAATCGTTGCTAAAACTAAAAAAAAAACATTTTTCTTATCTTCTTGATTTTTATTATACATATTTTCACTTTCATTTATTTTCTGCGAGCGAAGAAATGTCAAAAATGTGATATAAAAAAAAAATAGTCAATAATATGAAATTGAGTTTTAACCCGGATTAAAGTACTTAAACTGGTCTACGGACTGCAGTTTAAATTCAATCGGATTAAACTCCGACACGGCTTAAGAAACGGGTTTATTATCGGGTCTGAATATTATGGGCTTGGGTTTAATTTTTGCGTTAAACTCACTTAAACCGGGGTGTAAACTTTAATTGTGGGCGCAGTAGCGCAGTGGTTAGTGTGCTGGACTACTGTTACTGTGCGAGGGATCCCAGGTTCGATCCCCGGAAAAACACAAATTACATCTTAAAATAAATAAATAAAGAGTTGGCGCAACAGGCGTGTAGAAACCCTAGGTCTAGCTTCTCGCAACCATTCGTTTGTGTGAGTTTCTATTTTTGGGACGAATGGAATGGACCTAAAATCGTATGCCGAGTCCGAACGGCTGAATTGAGAAGCTTTTTCAGGACAGTCATACTCTCGGATGAGAGTCAGACGTTCGCGAGGGGTGGCGCAGTAGAAAAAACCTTAAGATGTAATTTGTGTTTTTCCGGGGATCGAACCTGGGATCCCTCGCACAGTAACAGTAGTCCAGCACACTAACCACTGTGCTACTGCGCCCACACTACTAGGTGAAGTCTAATTCAGGATGTCGAAAGTCAGTACCCAGCGAATTCTCAACAGGAAAAAAAATTCTCGGAATCGCTTTCAAAACACAAAAGTACGACAACAATAATAAATAATAAGTATTGAAAATATAAAAGTAAAACAATTCGGCGACGAACAGCGTTACCAGACGCTTAAAATATTTTTCCCCCAGAAATTTTAGAACCCCCCGATTTGATATCACATGCGGCAGGACCACATATCCAATATCGCAAGATCGGCGTCCACTAAGTTGAACTACCTATTTAGAGCAAAGAGGTACTTTAGCCCCAAACAACTTCTCCTTCTTTAGAAAGCACAGGTTAGACCAGGTCTGGAATATTGTCCCCATATATGGACCTCGGCCCCAAAACATTCACTTAACCTACTTGACAGCATACACAGACGAGCAATTCGACTTATTGGAGACACTACACTCATATCGAATCTACAACCGTTGGTGCACAGAAGACTAGTCTCTGACCTGTGCTTGTTCTATAGGTATACTTCCATGGTAGATGTTCCGAGGAACTCAAAGACATTATCCCTCGAAATGCAACTTTTGGGCGCCCTCAACACGACAGGCAGCTAATGCTCATGACCATACAGTACACTTGACAACAATTAAATAAATAAATTTTCCAAAACTCCTTCTGTTACAGGACAAGAAAACTTTGAAACTCGCTTCCTGCTGCAAGCATCTCGGGGCTCTGATGAAGCGTTGTAGGTTCACCTTTCCCGGGGGAAGTATTTTTCAAATCCAACTTATTTTGTGGATTCTGCCGTTAACGTTTATTTTACGAATGTCGAAATGACATTTCTTAAACTTTTTGTAAGAAAACCGGTCAGGTACTTCTCTGTAAATTGAGAATTTCCCTCTCGATTTTTGAGATTTGACATTTTTCATTTTTCTATGCTGAAAGTACACTAACGAACCTAATATGTATTTCTATAATGTGTTGCATTATGGTAAAAAAAGTATTAGCGTACGTTATTAATGATGAAGGTGGGTCAAAAACTCCTTCTACATGCCTTAATAATTCCTTCGATTGCATTATTGCATCCACAGTAGAAATATTTAAATTATTTCGTAAGTCGTCTTTAATTATATTTAAGGTGGAAAAGCATCGTTCTGCAGTTTCACTACTATGAGGCAAACTACATAACGTAGGCATGTAATTACATTAGTTTATAAATGCTGGCTTTTCTTCGAAATGCTTGGCGCTTTTCAAATTTACCCCAAATTGCACAATATCTTCATTATAATATTCCTGTGGAAATAGAATGTTCTGCGTTTGCATGGAAATCAAAAGTGTTTCGCAAGTGCTTAAGGGTCAAACACAATATTCGATATAAGTTTTAATTCTTTTAAATTTTTATTTTCTGAAATTTTGAAATTGTAGTGTTTTGTGAATATTTTACGAATTTTCGTAGTGACTTTTTGAGGGCGAAAAATGTAGTGAAAACGCTACAATTGTAGTAGGGGGGCAACGCTGCTTGTGACTTGTGAGTTTTCGGTGATTTTTTTTGTTTTTTTTTAAATACATAGTTAAATTAATTTTTGTTTGTGATTTTAAGAAGTGAGGAGTTTTCTGAGTGCTGTTGGAGGAACTAGTAGGCTTTGCAAAATAAATTACATAGTTTATAAAATCAAAAACAAAAAAAAAAAAAAAATAAAAATAAGAAAAAAATTAAACAAAAAGAATATCATCAATTCAAATCAATTTAAAAAATACTAAATAGTTAATAATATTTGCCAGCCCCTTTAGTATACTGAAGATAGTCATAAAATTGGACGAATTAGAGAAGAGCCAAGTTGGCAGAACAGTGCAAAGTTCGAACTGTTGGTGAACGATCAAGATGTAACCATTATAAAATTACAGATTCAAGAAGAGTGCATTTTTATCAAATATCTGTACGAAGCTACTGAAAAGGTAATTTAGTTAGACATGTTTATAAGTTTAAGAAACTTAACCGAAAATGTGTAACATCGTCACATCGGCTCGCGAACGCCTCGGCTTCAAGAGTATTTCGCCAACACACTGGGAATCAGATCCACGACAATTGGGTTACACCTGGGTGCCACCAGGTATAATAACATCGTCAAAGGTCCAGCGTTACTTTGATAAGATCCCTCAGGAGAAAGTTCCAAAACTCAGTTCAAACGGCAATATGTAAGAACCTTGAATATTTACGTCTCTGTAATTATTCAATCAGCTTATTTACGGGTTTAGTTTGTCCATTTGTATTGGCGCTATTCTACGATACCCGGAGGTCCAGAGCTTAGCTTCAATGAGGGCCGAGGCCTATGCTAATGTCTCTAATACATACATACATAGTTAAATTAATTTTTGTTTGTGAAAGAAACAAAAAAAAAATGGATGCGATAAGTTGGCACATTATACCTGTTTTACCTACTGTTGTGAACGTTCGTGAAAAAAAAACAGTATAAGCTAAGAAGAACTGTATCGTTTCACGCGTCGAAATGCGGATTACTTGGCTAATAATCTTTTAGAGGTAAATCTGAAGACACGGGGTGGTGCTCTCTCAAATAACCAGAAAATGAAATCTTTTCTGAGGTATATAGGAGATGCGGGCTTCCAGGTAAACATTTCAAAAAATTAATCTCTCTCCATAATTTAACTAGTGAAAAATTAATATTATTTAGGTTGGTGTCAGAGAGGATCTTGACATTCATTCATCAATCAACAGTTTCTTTGACTAATTGTATAAAATACTCTTCTTTATGTGATTTTTTAATTTAACTACTTTAGCTTTTATTCACATTCCCCAAAAATCGTTTTTGTAATTCTAAACTCAAATGCAAATTCAAAAAAATTAACCACATGAGAGTTGTCAGTTGGAAATTTTAACAGAAACAGCAATGGAAGGACACATGCAGTGAAGTAAATGCTTTGTTCGAATGTTCGAACTTACTTTAGCAAAGTAAGTTTTAATTGCTATAGTACAGCTACCACCCTAAATAAATATTTTTTTTTTGTAAAATTAATAATTTTGATTCATATTTGTTCATAAAAGTCACACTGACTTATTGAGTGAATTCTCAGAAGACAACTTTCAAAATTTAATATGATTACCTATCAACTGATGTAAAAACTTATACCTACTGTGTGATAAATAAAAAGTTTTAAAAATTAATATTGTCCTTTTTTCCTTCAGTTTTCCCTATATTCCAGATAAATTGGAACCTACTGCGCTAAACGTCCCGCCAGGCCAGTAGTCCCTCCATTTTCCAGCTAAGGCCCTAGGAAATTACTCCGCTAGGCATTCCGCCCGGCGAGTAATTCGCCTACTCCTCCACTTGTTACAATACTGACTTAAAGCATTTGCTTTTACTTTGCTACCACCTTTTACTCAAAGCGAATGCTAGTTTTTATTCATACGACCCAGTATCTAACTATTTTTTGTATTTTACAATTCTATTTGTAATTATGTATTGCAGAAACCCCCGAGCCAGGGAAGCTAAACAACGATCAGTAAAATAGTGCCATCCGTTCAAGGTGATAATATAAATATCATCTTATTCAGCTACGAAAAAACAAAAAAAGGAATTAAGAAAAGACAAGATGATAACAGCTTATCAGCGGGGGTTTTTCGCTCGTATTCCAACTTTGTATAAAAGCCCGCAGATATTTACATTCAAGCATCAGTACGAGCTCCTTAGTCTCAATAACAATACATAAATACTACTATAACAAAATGGCTATTAAACTTATTGTTCTGTGTTGTCTTTTCGCCGTAGCCTTGGGATTTACGCTTCCTGAGGATCACTATGATGGTCCTAACGATCAACTTGTAAGTTTAATTTTAAATCCCTCATGTACATTAAGCTAACTTTTATTTTTCGTTCTATATGCAGATCCTTTTAGAAGAACTTCCATTGGAAGATAGCCAAATCCTTATTAGAAATGCCCGTTCACCACAGAGGAGTATTGATGCGAACGTGAACCATCATTCACGTTACGGTACTACCGCGGGCGTGAATTACAATCATCCTATTGGAAGGAACTTCGAGGCCTATGGTGGAGTTTCTAGAAACTTCAAATACAATGACAATAGTGGACACGTTGGACTTAGATATAGATTTTAGAATGTACGGGTGTAATGCTGTGTTGATATGTAAAATTGTATAATATTTTTTGGCAAGGGGGCATACGTATGTATTTAAATTGTATTAAGGTAAATATAAATAATAAATTATGACTATAACTACTGAATGAAGTTTAATTTCTGTTTAACAATAGCTATTGAAAATAACATTTTTATGGTCCGCTTGTCCATTAAGTGGGTCGCGGGTGTAGGTTTCTCCAGGACCGGCCCCAGCGAAACCAGCGCCATGTGCAATATTTACAGAAAGCGCCCTTTTATCATATTTGAACACATGCATAGATAAGTCTTTTCCACATCACCCAAGTAGACTTTCAATGCGTTTTTTATTGAGGTAGGTATCTAATATTGGCTTTGTATGGGAGGTAACAGAAGGTACCATTTTTAATACCAACCTAACGACCGTAAAAAGAAGTCATCTCACAAAATTTCTTTCGACTAAGTTGTGCTATAGTGTTTTTAACAGAAAGGTAGACACGCAAACGGACATGGCTGAATCGATTCAAAATTTAATCCTGATTAAATCCGGTGAGTCCTTCTTGGCGTTACAAATGTGATGACAAAGTGAATATACCTTAGTGTGGAGGGTATACAAAATGTATTAACTCATAAATAAAGTAGTTTACAAATTACAATACTAATCTCTCTGAGTCTCGTCATCATTTTCATCATTTGCATCTACTCTTCATAACTATGTCGTTGTTGCTTTTGTAAGTAATATTAGTATTTATCTGCCAATTTGTTTGGTACTTCGGCCGGTATAGGAAAGTTGAACCTCACACAACAGCTGAAATAGCAGTTTCAAACATCTGTTTAGAAAAGGCAAGTACTTGTGTAAATGCAAACGCATAAATTGGTTCATTGTATTCCAAGCTCAGAGCAAAAAAATGAAATTAAAGCAATATTTGTTCTTCTTTCTATTTTTTTCTATTGCAATTTTGAATTTAAAAACAGTCAATCAAAATTCGTATCAAAAAAAACCAGCGGACTGGTTTTAAACAATTTTCCAGCTATGCATATCAATCCAGTCAGATCTGATGAGAAATGCCATCCCAAATCCTCATATGTGCAGAATCAAAAACCTCCACGTTAAACACAAACAATTCCGTAGGAATGCATTTTTGTGTTTGACATATTTTCTTATGAAAATTTTTCGAGCGACTGTACAAGAAATAAAACCTGCACATACCTACGGGGTGAAATTTTTTTGTTTTGAGATTTTTGAACTAGATTCTTTTGTAAAATGTAAGTGGATGTGCAAGAAATACATTGAGAGTCAAAAATGAGTAAACACCAACGTTCTTTTAGATTTTCTTTAGGGTCTTGAACAAGTTCTTAAAAACCAGCAATCAGTAAAAAGTTTGCTAACAAAACAACAACGACAAAATGTATAGGTATTTAATTTGACAGGATAATATCTATATAAAAGAAAGTGTCCGAAGTGCGATGTAATCCCATAACTCGAGTTTGGCCGAACCGATTTTGATGATTTATACTTTGTTGGAAAGGTATTTTCTCAGTACGGGTTTTAGAAAAAAGAAAAATTGGACAAAGGGGCGTGGCACCTCCCATACAAAAAAAAATCGTATACATATCTCGAAAACAACTGAATCGATTGAGTTCAAATTTACATACGATCTTAGGTATCGGCCCAGGAGTATTCCTGTGAAGATTGGTCAAAATTGGACAAAGGGGCGTGGCACCTCCCATACAAAAAAAAACACTCAAAATCTTATATCTCAAAAGCCACTGAATCGATTGAGTTCAAATTTACATACAATCTTAGGTATCGGCCCAGGAGTATTCCTGTGAAGATTGGTCAAAATTGGACAAAGGGGCGTGGCACCTCCCATACAAAAAAAACATTCAAAATCTTATATCTCGAAAACCGCGCAATCAATTAAGTTGAAACTTACAGACAATCCTAGGTATTGGCCAAGGAGTGTTGCTGTGAAGATTGGTCATAATTGGAGAAAGGGGCGTGGCACCTCCCATACAAAAAACATTCAAAATCTTAGGTATTGGCCCAGGAGTGCACCTAAGAAGATTGGTCAAAATTGGACAAAGGGGCGTGGCACCGCCGATACAAAAAAACATTCAAAATTTTATATCTCGAAAACCGCGCAATCAATTGAGTTGAAACTTACAGACAATCCTAGGTATTGGCCAAGAAGTGTTGCTGTGAAGATTGGTCATAATTGGACAAAGGGGCGTGGCACCTCCCATACAAAAAAACATTCAAAATCTTATATCTCGAAAACTGCCAAATCGGTTGAGCTCAAATTTACAGATAATCTTAGGTATTGTTTCAGAAGTGCACATGTGAAGATTGGTCAAAATTGGACAAAGGGGAGTGGCACAGCCCATACAAAAAAACATTCAAAATCTTATATCTCAAAAACGCTCAAATTTATAGATAATCTTAGGTATTGGCACAGGAGTGCACCTAAGAAGATTGGTCAAAATTGGACAAAGGGGCGTGGCACCGCCGATACTAAAAAGATCTTCTATGGGGTGAAAATCGATGACGTTGTAACTCGATAACCGCTGGGGCGATTCTCATGATTCTTTTTTTGTTTTGTTCGTATTGCTGTATTTCAGGTTTACGCAGAAATAAAATTCCAGAAAATCGATTTATTCTCATTTTTCGCATTTTAAGATAGAACATTATTATCTAAGACCTAAGCAATACTACTTATGTGCACGGGCAAAGCCGGGCGGGTACAGTTATATTACATTACCTATATAAAAACGTTGGTGCGTATGTAAGTCCGATAATGGCCGCTGAAGCTATCCGCCTTCATTCCTATTAAAAGAAATAATTGAACAAAAATATCAAAATAAATCTTGAAATATTTAAAATAACTATTTTAGGCAGAACAACGTTTGCCGGGTCAGCTAGTACTTTATAGGTATTTAAAAAAAATAGTTTCCAAACGTCAAAAACAAACGAAAAGATCATTAGTGTTCACTGACTTTTGACGCTCACTGTATATACCTACACGAACAGGGTGGAATATTTTGAGATTTTGAGTTTAGGTAGGTAAGAATTGAACTTGCATAGGCCTATAGTGGGAGTTTTTATTTTGCGATATTTTGAGTTAGATTCTCCTTGAAGTTGCAAAATTGCAAGTAATGTGAGTTAATGTTGCACTGCAACAAATAATTCAGCACAGGTGGGATGGATGTTGTTATTTTGGGCTTTTTGAACAAGATTTTAGTTTAAAATGCAAATGGGAGTATTTGTTCGCAAATTAATTTTTCTTAGGCCTGCGCTTTATTTCGTAGTCGCCAATGCGACTTTGCCGCTGCGTGGACATAGCTTTGTTTGTTTATATGCAAGCTGCAAGCAAGCGTACAACAAGATGCAAATGACGAAAGCGTGCATATGAAGCGCAACTATGTGGACAGTAGGCCTTACTCCTAGCTGCGCCCCCAGAACTTGGCGCCCTGTGCATTTTCACATTTTGCGCATATGGTTGCTCCGGCCCTGGCAGTATACCTACTTTATGTTAAGAAATCTACGTGAAGAGTATATATATATTGTAATTATAACAGGTATAGGCGATAGGCATGTCAATTAAATGTCATATTTTAAGTTGTTAACACGTTTCTTTTGTTTTAACAAATAAGGAAAAAGGAAGACCGAATAACTTCATAAAGTAGTCAATTTATATTCGTTTATATTTATATGTACCTACATTCTCCGAGTTTCGATTTTAAAAAAAGACAGTCGGCATCGGTAAATTTTCCGACTGAACTCCTTATATAAAGTTTACTGAGTTAGCCATTTATTTGCTATTTTAAACAAATAACTATGAAAATTTGACATACCTACTAATGTAAATAAAGTATAAAACTTAGTTGACGTGAATAAAAAACGTTGTTTTGATAATTAAAATGAATAACATTTTACTATTTTTGAAAGCAAACCGCATCCAAGAAAGAGCAGCTAAAAAGGAAGAGCATTGATAAATAAGTCAAACATTTACCAACTTTCAGATACTATACAGCGACCGTAAGTGTTTATTTATCAAAAAATGTTCATCAAATTACCTAGCAAATATCTTACCTACAAATATAAAATAAATTTGCGTCTAAGTCAAGCTGCCTTTGAGTATGTATTAAACGAAGTCAAAAATAAATTTCTATATCCTTCTCGATCGGATATTCGGCTGTGATGCTGATGGTAGAACACAAACTGGCATTTACTTTGAGATTTTTGGCAGAAGGAAGCTACCAAAATGGCATAGGAAAATATTTTGAAGTTCCTATGGCCCAATCAACTTTTTTACAAGAAGTCTTTTATATACCTACTTCAAGAAGCCTTGTATCGAAAATGGATATATTTGGCAATGTCGAGGGAAGAAATTGAGCGATCGAAGACATTTTGTGTAGACGGCACCCAAGTTAATATTATCGGTCAAAGCCAAGATAAACATTTATTTTGCAACCGCAAAGAAACATCAGTCTTAACGTTTTAATAGTAATTTTTTTATTACACATACACATATCAGAAAGCAGAGTAGGTACCTAATAATAATTTGTACAGATCTGCGATTATAAAATGCGTACCTATTCGAAGTGTAAATGCCAATTACCAGGGGGCAAATCATGAGTCCGATATATTGAATTAAGTCCCCAACTTCAATATTTCGAACAGCGCTATTAGAATGGTGCTAGCTAGAGATGCTTTGCTTTTAGGTTTAAGTATGTTGTATGTAGTACTTTAGTTATTTTTTAAGTGTTTGTTTGTTACTTAGGGGACGCTGGACGCTCTTTAGTAGGTTTCGCTGTTTGTTTGTTAATTCTTCATTATTTTTCTACATTTTATTCTTCAACGGCTCACACCAATACCAAAATTGAAAAATAATGGTTTCTTGGCGGATAAATAAATAAATAAATAAATAGGAGGTAGACACCCAAGGCCTAGCTTCTCGCAACCATTCGTTTTGTGTGAGTTTCTATTTTTGGAACGAATGGAAGGGACCTATAATTTTATGCCGAGTCCGAACGGCTGAATTGAGAAGCTTTTTCAGGACAGTCATGCTCTCGGATGTTTGTCAGACGTTCGCGAGAGGTGGCGCAGTAGAAAAAACCTTAAGGTGTAATTTGTGTTTTTCCGGGGATCGAACCTGGGATCCCTCGCACAGTAGTCCAGCACACTAACCACTGCGCTACTGCGCCTATTTTGGCGGATAGGTATGTTATTAATGAAAAGAGTGGCTTAGGTATTCAATAAATTATTACATTTAATTATTTTCTTAAAATGATTAAATTGACAGTCTTCTTAGAAATGGTATTTGAAACCAACGTGTCCCTGGTTCTCGTTGAATCTAAAGTTTCTGCTAGCCTTGGCATATGCGGTGAAATCTTTGTTAATAGGGTGGGTGTAGATCAAATTCGCCGAGTCTCCCAGTCGTGAGTGGTGCTCGCCGCGTGCTTCGAATTGTCTTTGTGGTGAACGTGCACTTCTGACTAGGATCTCCCCGTCTTCTAATGGAGAGGCTTCTCCAAAAGCCTGAAATATATAAATAAGTTAAGGCTTTGTAAACAAAATTTGCTGTCTTAGAACTTACAACTTCATAGTAATTGTTAGGCTCGTCGAAATGATCTTCGGGAAGGGTGAAGCCTAAGGCGATAGCAAATAGACCGCACAGGATAATAAACTTGATTGCCATTTTATGTTGAAAGTTACACGTTCTGGTTGTAAATGCGAGACTATTAAATCTTCACTGATACTGATGCTTCAATAGCAAAGTTTTTTGTCTTATATACCTACGAAAATCAAATGTTAAAGTAAAACCCCTACTGATAAGCTGTGACTAGTTATCATCTTGTGTGTATTTTCATTTTTGTCTAAACGAGATCGCATTGGTGTATTGTTTTCATGAGCATTTTGTATTTGTTGTTATATTTTTTGATTGTAATTTTCGTCGCAAGGGGATTTCCATAATAATTTCCTTAGAATTTAGACGTCAACAGAAGATGGTTTGACTAATTTAAAAAAGTAAACACCGTGCCATATCTAATTCATTACCATCGGTGGGTAATCAAATGCAGATCTAGTAAAAAATAAAATCTAATTGTCAGAGACCATTTTTATAAGGCACAATGATCACTCATATAATATGCCAGTTATATGTATAACTCTAACAGCTAATACCCTTGTTTCAAAGAATTTAATGATGCTTATGGTCACTGATGGGCAATAGGAGCATTGCACATCAGATCATCCAATATTGAGCCTAAATTCCTCAATTCTCAATCATTTTCGGGCATTTTTGAGATTCTACTTCCGACATTTTTATTTAGTGCTTCGGTTGGAATATCCAATCAACGAGAATTCGTACAATCACAGTTCCTAAGTCATTGATAGGTAGTCATGCCTTTTCGTGAACCTGGACCGCAATATTTGTTGCCATCTTCATTTAAAAACAAAATGTGTCATGATGCCAAACATAACCTACATCTACTAACTGCATGTGGTTTTATCAATTAACATGACAATCACACAAAATTGTATCACAATCTTGTGTATAAATAAGATTCCAATATTTTGAAAGCTATTCAAGATTTATGTGGTCTATTTGTACTGCGGAAGTATTACAGAAAAATGTGTTCCTGCCACTTTTAAAAAACCACCGATGTTTCTTGACGCTCTACTCATATTCGTTCTGATTCTCGGTCGAAAGAAAATCGTCTGAAAAAGCAAATGGCAATATCAAAACGGATTTTAAAAAACATGAACGATCATTTAAGAACTATAGCAAAATACGACGAAAAATAAGTGAACCTATTGTATGAACAGATCGTTATTTTTAAATATAAATACACTGAGTAAACAATTTGCTATAGAACTAAAATCTGTGAAAAATTCCATGAAATTGACCAAAACAAACCCAGGGTCATAATTTCTCCTATACCCGTATGGGGATTGCTCTTGATGATTTAGGGCAATCCCCATACGTAGAGGAGAGATTATGGACTTGATCTAACCATCTCATCCTAGGTCTACCTAGAGGACGCCTGCCTGATGCAACGGATTCCATAGCACGTCGTGAAATTCTGGTCGGGGACATGCGTGTTAACATGACCAAACCATCATCAGTTCTTAAAATTTAAAGCATTGCACTACATATTGCCCTTTAAGTTTGTACATTATTCGTTATTGCTTATTGCTAATCTCATGAAAGCTTCTAAGTTCTTTTCAGATATGAAGTCAGGCTGTTTTGTTCTTATAGTATTCATCTTTAAAAACGGCAATTCCCATAAATGGGTTTTACAGAGGAATGACGTTAATTGAAAAGCATTTTGTTTAAGTTCGCACACTCTTCCTTGTTCATAAACTTCCAGAAGCTTACCTCGGAATCCGAACTTTGAGCCTTGCAGAGCACATCACTTTGATGAAGATGAAGACTACCTAGTTTTCCTCTAATTGAATAGTCTTCTTTGAAGCCTTCTACCACGAACAATTTTATTGTATGTATCAATAACACGTGGAAAATTAAAAAATTTTCAGCACAGACCTTGCTAGTGATTACAATGAAAAGGTAGAAACCTTAAAAATCATCATTTTTTAAATAATCCTACGAACCCATTATTTCTGCCCGTCATTCACAATTTATTGGGATTGTTTTTTCAGAGGATTTATTTTTTTAAAGCAACAGTCTTCACGTCTTGATTTCGCTTTTATTGATATAAATGTCAATATATCAATATTTTTTGTTAAGTTACTATTACACCATGTCAAAAACCTTGTCATTCTTGTCAGGTTCTGACCTAAAGTTGTGTGTAGACAAAATCTGACGTCATACTGATGGCAGTATGTCAAAAATATACGCGATGTTTTACATTGTGGAATAGTAGCTTTAGGTCTTTAAAAATATGCGTGACAGTTGCGAAAGTGACAACAACTTCAATCAACTTTGTGCGCAACAACATTTCATATTAGGTATGTCAGAATTTGTGAACAACAATATTGAAATTTACATCTGTCACCTCACAAGACAAGTTTACCAATGAGTACGTGCAGTACATTTTGTTTTTCAGAAATGGAAATTATTCAAGAAAAATTTTAAAATTGAAAAAAGAATTGATTCATATAAAAACTAATGACGAAGACAAAATTTTTTTTATTTTATTTTAAAATATTTAAGGTTTATGCGCGGTCTTCTGAAATTTGCCTGGCGGCCGCGATCGACCGTTTGCCCAGCCCTGCCATAAAGTATATATATTCTGAATAAGGACCAAATTCTAAATGGATTTAGCCATGTCCGTCTGTCTGTCTTTTGAAATCACGATAGTATCCAAACGAATCGACCTAAGCAAATTAAATTTTTCCGTTGTCAGGTTGGTATTGAAAATTGTTTAGGTCGGTCAAGTAGTTCTGGTACCTCGCATACAAAACCAATATTAAACTCATGCGTATACAACATACTAACTCACACGGCAAACATTTTGCATGATTTGTATGCAGTGGAGGGTATCAAAGCATCGGCCTAACGGATGATATCACTTTTATTTATTTTTATTAGCTATTCCTAATAAAAATTAAACACCATTCAGTAGTTATAGTCATAATTTATTATTTATATTTAACTTAATACAATTTAAATACATAGGTACGTATGCCCCCTTGCCAAAAAATATTTTACAATAACTTTAAATAATCAACACAGCATTACAGCCGTTCGTTCTAAAATCTATATCTCAGTCCAACGTGTCCACTATTGTCATTGTATTTGAAGTTTCTAGAAGCTCCAGCATAGGCCTCAAAGTTCTTGCCAATAGGATGGTTGTAATTCAAGCCCGCGCTAGTACCGTGACGTGAATGATGGTTCACGTTCGCATCAATACTCCTCTGTGGTGAACGAGCATTTCTAATAAGGATTTGACTATTTTCCAGTGGAAGTTCCTCTAAAAGGATCTACATATAGAACGAAAAATAAAAGTTAACTTAATGTACATGAGGGATTTAAAATTAAACTTACAAGTTGATCGTTAGGACCATCATAGTGATCCTCAGGAAGCGTAAATCCCAAGGCTACGGCGAAAAGACAACACAGAACAATAAGTTTAATAGCCATTTTTTGTTATAGTAATATTTGTGTATTGTTACTGAGACTAAGAAGCTCGTACTGCGGGCTTTTATACCAAGTTGGAATGCGAGCGAAAAACCCCCGAGTTGATAAGCTGTCATCATCTTGTCTTTTCTTAATTCCTTTTTTTGTTTTTTCGTAGCTGAATAATATGATATTTATATTATTATCTTGAACGGATGAGACTATTTTACGGATCGTTGTTTAGCTTCCGTGTCTAGGGGGTTTCTGCAATAATTGCAATAGAATTCTAAAATACAACAAATAAGTAGTTAGACAGAGGAAGTGCACCGATTATGGAATACCTAAGGAAGAACTCATCCTTGAACAAAAAAAAAACTATTTTTTTTGTCACTATTTTTACTGGATATGAATGGAAATAGTATTTAATAATTAAAAAAACAAAAAGAGAACTTAGATACATATTACACTACATTATAAATTAGCAAAAAAAAAAGGTCACAGAATGAACACATTGAAAAAAGGGCCCACCAATGATATCTATATGGAATATCTACCGCAGATAATTTGGATTGCAAAAATCGCAAATTCCAACAACGTTCTACTCAAGTTGGTCCTCTAAGACTGGACTTAGAATGGTTTTCTAGCCAAGTGGCCTTCATTAGAACGTGAATTAAAAAGTTTGAAGAGTGTAGTAGTAGTAGGTACAATGAACATTAAAAAGTTGTGCTCCTTTCTTGAAGCTATTTCTTTTGATTTGACTGCTGCGATAGATTTAACCGTGTTAGATTTATCCGACCGCTTATGCTTTTTCTGTTTTGGCGTCATCTGAAAATTTTAAGATAACCTAAATACAAAATTTCCTTTAGGAATAGATTAAATTCCATATTAGGAACAAGAGATAGCACCAATTAAAGTAAAAATTACTTTCACTACATAACTCAGCTGACTTAAATATTTAAAATAAATAAAAATAATTGATGTTTTATCTAATAATGCGTAAAGAAATTATTTATTGGATAAAATTAAATTGAACTTGAAATATAGAAATTGTGGTTCTAAACAATATGGCAAAACTCCTCAACAATAAATGTGACGCTAATTTTAGTTTTAAGAGGTCATCAAAATTCCAGGGATGGAACTGAGAGAAAGTGGAGGGAGTTAGGCCGTATAGTTCGACACCACAGTCAGGTTAGGGGTTCCCACTCTTTCTCATACTGCGACTCCCTAAAGGGGTTGTAATATTTTAATTAATTAGTAATTTGTATACCAAAGTAACCATCACTTGCTTCAGTATAAAAACGTTGGAAAAAACTGATTGACATCCACATTCGTAGCAGGCTACGTCCGGAAAATCTATTCCTAGTCCAACACGCTTGCATTAAAGGTTCTCACCATCTCCCAAAATTAAACTCTTGGTAAGACATATAGTAACCTGTAGCAGTCTACCATGGTGGCCTGACACTCCAACAACAGGACATAAGGCTATCCTCAATTCGCTTCCGCTAGATATTTTTATACAATCATCGGTAATGCCATTACATATAGAATCAGTAGACTGTAAATTTAACAAACCGAATGACCCGACAATCCTACAGAAATACTTTGGTCATGGACCAACCACTTACTACACAACGCCTCTCGAGCGCTTATCCCAGATTGGAGAGTTGGATTCATACCTAATGAAGTAATGAGCAATCCAGTACTGTCTATACACAAACGAATCAAAAATTGACAGCACGATATAGGCAGCCTCAGGCGTCTTCTCCAAATAGCTGGGCATGTACGCCTCGTGGAGCTTATACACAAGAATGGTTGGTCTGGGTTCCTGGACATGAAGGAATTCTAGGCAATGAGAAAATGGACGAATTAGCAGAAAAAGGTTTGTAATGAAGACAATCCTTTTATGAGTATCCCGCCTTGCACGCTTAAGGCCGAAGCAGGCAACAAATCGCTGCCGGTCCCGAGAATTTGTATCACCACATAAAGAGGAGGAGAGAAGATACATGGGGGCTGTTCTTAATTTGTTGTGATTTTTTTCAAAATTTTGTTTTTTTTTTTTTGTGTTTGGAGATTTTAGCTTGCAATTACAACAACTACACTCTTCTTGATACTTCTGAGATTTAGATTATGCATTTATCCCAAGTTGAGCTGAGGTGAACTTGGCCTTGGGAGCATTAAGGGAAAGATAAATACCTAGCTCGTATATGTAGTGACCTATGCTTAGAACATGATCACACAAGTCAAACGTTCCCAGATTTACGTCTCTGCTCCTCGGTGGTGGAACTGGAATGGCTGGCAACATATTATGCTTAACATATTAAACTCCGCTCTTGACAGCATTCTAAAATAAGGTATCCTCAATAGAGTAGAATTTAATCCAATGCTGCCTTCTGTTATTATTATGAATGACTCTCGACCAAACCGAAAGACTTTCGGCATATGTTTCAACGACAAACTCAATTGAAATGGCCAAATTGTGTTTGTATATGTATATGAAGTCGCCAAAAACAGAACGAAATGTGTAAGTTTCTTAAGTCGATGCAAGTAGTACACTTTACAACATCATCTGATTGAGTTTCAATTTATATAAGGCCTTTAAAAGGTCTGCCCAAACCAACGCTAAACGCGAAAGCGGGACCGCCTGCTGGAAATAAATGCAGGCGCACCAAGGACTACATTACACATACTACTGACATACTGGATAGAATCCAGAAATATTTCTTATGTTTTGTCATAGGAATTCCCACACCAGTGCCCAAAAAAATCCCTTTTTTCCCTCGCCGGGCTCGAAAAAGTACCTTAGATTTTCCCACACATATTTTACAAAAGGAAAACAGAAATTACCGAAACAAAAGAATAAAGCAGTCTCAATAACCATGAATGGCTCACGCCATTTAAGAATGCGCCAACCACATCCAAAAAATTAGCATCAAAGGCATTCACATTTATAAATTTCCGGAAAGTCAAGCATCTATAAAGGCCCCTAACTCATCTATCATTGACTCTAAATCAATAGTACACTATTTCAACACCCTTTAAAATCTTAGCTTCGGGAACAGAACCAAATAAGCCGACAAATTGGCCAGAATAGGATCAGAAACCCCTTTCACGGGACGGGAACCTTTCTGCTATACCCCCAAATCGGATATAAACTAAGCCATAAAAAGCTGGGAACACACAAAATGTATCTCATATTGCGAGAATATCTCAGGTTAAAGACAGGCCAAACGAGCTATCCAGACTTTCAATTGCAATGCCCATAGCAGGCATTATATCAGAAACTTACTATAAGATATTCTAACAGGACATAATGGGTTAGATACGAACTATCTAAGAAAAATTAATCTAGCCAACTTAGCGGAGTGCAGGCTATGTATTGAAGAAGACGAAACAGTATTATACGCGAATGTGGAATTAGAAGGAAGATCTCCTCCAAAGACCAACTGGACCTGGAATAGATGAACTTTATAAACTCTTTCTAACATATGGTACAATAGATCTTAAACAGGTCGACGTGCCGCTTTTATCGCCTAGGTCGCTCAGTCTTCATTAGTTATTGCAAAAAAGCAGGTGTCTTCTTTCTTTTTGTGTCAATACAAGCACTTGTTCATGTTTAAACAAAATAAATTTCATCGTTCAACAGATTGTTTATTTACCACTATGATTAATGGCTTATATTTCATTTTGCCCTCAATTAGGGAATGAGTCCAACCTTTGAAGTGCCCGATTTCTGATCGTCCGATGAATACCTTAGCTAACAAAATTGCTTTCCTGAAGTTGAACAAGAAAATTTCAAAGAACCGAAATCCCCTTTTCTTTGTTCTGGAAAACAGAAAGTATCCCTTTTAGCTCATTTCGAATGCAAATAATCCCTCCTAAAGGGATTTTTCCCGAAAGTCTGGGAGCACTGGAGCACAAGCGAAAATAAATGCTGCAATTTTTTAATCGCACAAAAATAGCGCGCTGCCGCGCTCCCATAATACTTGCATGGTCGGGATTGTTCGTGCGTGTTCGCAAGAGTCAAATTCGTACGAAAACGCGTCCTATGTGCGGCTAGCCTTATAAGTAAAAAAACTCGCATGTGGAATGCATTGCCTCACAGAATTTGACGGGTGACCCTCTCATTACATTCCACAAATACTTACAACCAAAACGGAAGTGAAAATTACATCTCAGCTAAATTTAAATTGCCGCTAACTTAACACAAAACCATTTTATCTGTGGGGTACAGCGTTGCCGAAGTGGCACGATCGTGCTTTTTGGACACGAAAATTTATTTGTGGCACGGTGGCACGCAAAAATTAAAAATGGCACGCTTTCTTCATTTCTCTCACCTTACTCAAATAATTAAAGCTGTGTAAGCACACCATTACATTTCAATAACAGAGCTGGATGCGAAGTGGAATAATAGTTTCTTCGTTTTTTGCTTGGGTTTGACGTTGAATTGGCGGTGTGAAATGTGAAAAAAAAACCAGTAAGACAATTATCTTCGACTATTCCGAAGCTCAAATACCCGGTACTATATTATTGTAAAATAAAAAAAATATTTTAGTATTAAAAAATTATATATTTGTATGGGAGGTGTGGGTACTTTTTATTCGACCAAGCTCATTTTTTGTCAAAAATTTTTAAATATTATTAAAAGAATATGTGCAAAGTTTAAACTTGCTATCTTTACTGTACTGTTTTAACATAAAAAGCTATATAAATCTGATATTTTTGTATGGGAGGTAGTAGTAGTAGTAGTAGTAGTAGTTTTCATCCGATCTTGCTCATCTTCGAACTTAGCCTCAGTTTGGTGGATAAAAGCTTACATACCAAATTTCAAGTCGATAGCTCTCAAATTACGGCCGTAATCGTGCGGACAGACAGACGGACATCGTTAGATCGACTAAGAAAGTGATGCTGATCAATAATATATATAGTTTGTCATACCTACAACGCCTCCTTATGGGCGTTACAAATGGAATGACAAAGTGAATATACCCTCACCACAGTGTGGTACCGGGTATAAACATCTAAAAATTAGAAATGGAAGACTAAGTTTAATTGTCATTTAATTCAACTAAATAAACTTAAAAGCTAGAGCTTTAAGGTTTGAGCACTGATGAAAAATGTTTTGTCTTAAAAAACTGTCAAACATTTTATAAAAAACTTTCACAAGAAATCAAAAGAAAACTCAATTTAAGACCCTTCCTTCTAAAACAAAATTCAAACAAAAAGTATTTTTCCACACTTCAACATTCTAGTTTCAAAATTTTCTCATCTATTTGAGTGCAGAAATTTCTTTTCCGAAATGAGAAATATTTTTGAAATCGGACTAGTTGAAAACGTTTTTCTTGAAGATTCAAAAACATTTTGCATTAAAAAACCATGTAGATATAGATGAACGAATGTTCGTAAATATTTCAAAATTTATGTTGACCCTACTTAGCTTGCCTCATGGAAGCGCATTGGCAAAGCAAGTTTTTTCAAAACTGAACAATATTAAAACACATAGATAATAAGACTTTCTTATAAAATATTAAATGCAATTATGTCATACAATGAAATAATTGTACCTACACAATTAATTTTTTGTAAATAATGTAGAATTTTATTTATTAAAAAAATTTTTTTTTTTTTTTTTCATTATTTAAATTATTATTTAACCCAAACTAAAAACAAAAATGAAATAGATATTTTTTGGGTTTGAAAATATCCTTACTTTTTTTTCTTTGGACACGCTAAGGGCACGCTCTTCTGAAAAAAGTGGCACGCTTTCGTTTTTTTCGGCGGCAACGCTGGTGGGGTATACGGTATACCGCACATTAATCGGTATTCCTCTCTATTTCCTGTTCGTGTTTAATAGAATATTCTGCTTTATCGATTCTTGATCAATTGTCTGCTATTGACTGAGTCACCCTGCATATCGCTTATTACTATGGATCAGTACATAAAATATACATTTTAAAATTGGTATTGACAAACGCGAATTTATTAAAAAATGTAAAGCACATAAATCAACGATGAAAGTGGGAATCACCCACCATTCACCATAGACCACATGTAGGTAAATACTAATAAATTCTTTGTATCAGCTGATGGGAAGACGCGAGAATGCTTTATAATTTCGATTCTCGTATATAAGATCCGAAACGGTAGCGAATAGACAACAGTTGTGAATCTGCATTCCCAAATAAATCTTCAAAAAACACTTAAAATGGCAGTACTTAAGCTTATCGTTTTTCTCGGAGTTATCGGCATTGCATTGGGTTTTACGATTCCAGTACAAGAATACAGTAACTTGAACAATTATGATATTGTAAGTTTGTAATAGTTTTATATATTAAAAAAAACGCTTTTTTACACCCCACTATTTTATCAGGCTTTCGCAGACGAGGTTCCGTTACATGATAACGAAATACTTACAAGAAAAGCACGCTCCCCACAAGGTCGGATCGGTGGATCGCTGGGACAGGATCGTTCGGGAACAAGTGGCAGTTTATATTACAAGCATCGCCTTAATAAGAACTACGAAGTCTATGGTGAAGCTGCTCGACATTTTGGACGAAACGATAACAGTGCCATGCTTGGCTTACAGTATAACTTTTAAGTGTTTTTTTTTTTCGTTTTGGTTAGCTTTAGAATATTGAATAAAATAATTTATTAAAACAAATTGTAGATATTACTTTTTTTTTATTTTTAAAAATTTATCAGTTGTTAAAAAATACGCAGTAATATTTTAAATTTATATAACACAATAGGTAGGTACCTGGATTTTTTCCCTTCCACATTGTTCGTGCCACCTTAAGCGGGGCCTGGTTTTAGTGCGTTGTTCCTCAGGGCTGAAATTAACAATATTCGGGCCGCCAAGTAAGCGCCTATTTGCTTTTAAGTCTTTTTCTTTAAATCACGTCAATATTAACGGGAACACTCGACCAATTTAGCGCTCAACGGCTAATTATTGTCTTCATTTGCCTCTGTAATCCAAGTTCATGTTTCTGAACCATTGAAAAGGACTGCGATGAGGGGAGGGTGTAAATAAATACAAGACCGGTTGCTAACCTTATAACCCCACTATAAAATCATTAGTTTCATTTAAAACGCATCTCAAGCCATGATCCACATTGCGATGGCTTCTGAGTTGAAAAACTACTGCCACATCTATAAGTGGTAGCTGTAACGGTGATCGCCTGTTCGGCAGCAACTACTTCCACAATTTGTGATTGGTGATCATAGCCCAGCCCAAATGGATAGGAAGCTCACATTTTTATACAAATTTCCTTTATGGCAAAATTAATGGAAATTTATGTGGGCGAAACTTTACATATGGCAAAACAATTTGAGATTTGAGAAAAAGATTCACATTTTTCAATACCTAATTCAACGTGCATTGTAAATCTGGAGGAAGCTTCTTAACACCCGAAGCGTAAGTAAAGGTGTACTAGGCAATAATAACGTGAAACTTGGGGACAACTTGTACCACGATTGCTTGCAATTCAGAACGAATACCTTTCATGGAAGGCGCACCGTCAACTGGCTTTGACCAGTCTTAGAGTAGGTAAACTAAGTAGGTATTCATCTTTAATGCGGACATTTTTAATGTAGGTACTGAGAAAATACCAGCAATTGTGATCACGAACCTGGGATCATGACGTTAACTAGAACGACTAAAATCTAGAATGGTCAAAATCTCGAAAATGAATTAGATAAATCTCGAATGCAAAAATCTCGAATGGGTCAAAACCTATAGAAAGTACAAAAATCTCGAAAGACTCTATCTCGAAAACAAAAAGTAAATTCGAGATTTTTTCTTTGCACCCATCCCATAGCCAGACAGTAAACCCAAGCAGGGGGTTGCAGGGGGCAGCAGGCCCCCCCATACGCATCGAGATTTTTTTTTTCGAGATTTTTGTCATTCGAGATTATGCTTTCTAGATTTTTTTTTCGAGATTTTTACATTGGACATTTTTGCTTTCGAGATTTTTTTTTCGAGATATCGGGGTAGACCCCGCGAACCTACATCGGTTAACTTGTTCGATGGAACGCAAACGTAGTACTTTCCTTATGTCGTTTTCGATTGGTAATCCAGAAGCGTCCGGAAGAACTCTCCGCGATTCTGAATTCAAATCCAGAAGCAAATTTCTCTTCTTTTCAGTAGAAGTACTGTCAGTTGAGTGCCAATCGAACGCTTTCAGAAGCGTTCGGATTGCTTCCGGACGATTCTGGATTACCAATCGAAAACGACATTAGTTTCTCAGAAATAATGGCTGTCAACTATCAACTCTAAAATAGGACTTTGATGCGGTGAATATCAGTGCTACCAGATTGTGGGAAATTTCCCTTTTTGAGGGAATATTTGTACTCGAAATGAGCTAAAAGGGAAATAGGGATACTTTCTGCTTTCTTGTACAAACAAAAGGGAATTTTGTGTTCTTTTAAACTTTACTTTAATTTTCGTGTTCAACTTCAGGAAGACAATTTATTTTATACACCTGACTGCGTCCATGAACAAGCGCTTGTATTGACACAAAAAGAAAGAAGGCCGTGGGGCCAAATAACGTAAAATTAAAACGACCGAACGATGTCTCTGTCTATTACAACAGATATGACAGAGCCATTTTTATCTACTGTTTAGTGAAAACGAAAGTGGTTTTCGTTTCGAATTTTACAGAATAAAAGCGGCACGTAGACCTGATTAAGATCTACCACCACCATATAATGGTTCTGTTCCCGAGGCTAAGGTCAGTTTCAAGACTAGCTGATAAAGTCTCGATTAGCCTATCAGGAACTTATCTCCCAGATCGGATAGTGTTATCTAACACATAAGGTCTAGGATAGCCTATCAGGCGGTTCAAGTGGCTGTTAAAGCCTTTACGCAAATATTTATTATAAGTGGTTGGAAAAATATAGTTTCAGAGCATTTTTTCGTTGACGAGCGTAGATTGCAGCCACAACAAGGATTTATATGAATTAATTTGAATTTGAATAAATATTCATAGTACATAAACACTATGACAAACAAGTTGTAGGTATATAAATAATTGACAGACAAGAATCTTAGAAACTAGTATCACAGGGATTTTATTGCCACACTGATATTTCTTTATCTGGCGGATAGCGTTGTGTCCCATAATATTACCCGAACATTTTTCCGGAACCTTTGAAGCTGACCCTAAGCCTTTGAAGGGTGTTAAAATAGTCATATTGTAATACTGATCTGGATCCAATGATATGTGAGCTAAGCAGTGTTGCCACTAAAAAAAACTGAATCCGGTCAAATCTGACCGAATGACCTGATTTTTATTTTCTAAATCCTGTAAAAAAATCCGGTCAACAGTTAAAATGAGAATTTTTGACCTGAAACCCGGTCAAACTAGAAAATACCTATACCTACCTACACAATTTACGAATTTTTATGTTCACCTGCATTATCGATGTTTAGAAAACGTTTTTATAATATGTGAATCTTGAGTTTGTGAACTTTTTTTTTATTTAGTTTGTTTAAAATTTACTGAAACTAATTTTTCATTTTATATGACATGTTTTAAGTTCTGAAATACACTTTTAGGCATGGCCATACACGCATTCCAATGAACGTCGTGTCGAGCGACACAGGTAGGTTTTGAGTTAGTAAAGGAGAAAGGTAGATAGCATAGAAAATGCACAGAAAATCCACTTTCAAAAATAATTCTGGCACGTTCTTTTTCGCAACATTGTGCTTTCGATACAAATCTTCATTTGATATTTGCGTGGGGACGTCAAAAACGGGCGTCCGCTTCGGCTTAACTATAGAATTTGTTTGTGTTTTCAATTTCACTATTCTTTTACCTGCCAAATTTTATTTCATTGGAATGACGCCTGGTTTTTATGTGTAGCCAAATCGTTAATGTAAATGAAAGTCATGAGAAGACGTCTATGGCCAGGCCATGTACTAAGGCCGTATGTCAATTGGGCTAAATAATTATTCTCGGATAATTTTCTGACACTTGAAAATAGTAGTCCATCAAACTCCAATCTGAGATTTATCGAATTTCAAACTTTAATTAATTGAAATTCATTGTTTAATTTCCTCTTCAACATTATTATTATAAGATAATTTATTATCCTGCTCACGGAGCAGAATTCCATGCGTGATGTTGTAGTACCATTATTCGCATAAAATTGGTTTCTGTTTGAACTTGGGAGTATGTTCGTAATGTATGGCAAAGTTTTATTCAAATTATAGAAATCTGAAATCTATCTCTATTTATAGTCAGTAGGGCAATTTTATTTTTCCAGTAAAAAAAAAGAGTTTTCCGGTTAAAAACATTTTTCGTTCCGGTCAAAAAACGGTTAGGCCGGATTTCAAAATTTTCTCCGGTCAGGGTAAAGAGATTTCGGTCAGATATGACCGGAAACCGGTCAGAATGGCATCACTGGAGCTAAGGGCCTTTATAGCTGATTGACTGTTCGGGAATATATAGATTTGAGCGTTGATGCTAATTTTCTTCATGTGGTTGGCTCATTCTTAAGTAGGTATAGCGTGGATCTTTGCCTGGAATGCACTAAGGTTTTTCCCCATAGTTATTGAGACAGTTTTTTGTTTCGTTATTTTTTTGTTTTCCTTTGTAAAATATGTCTGAGGTACTTTTTTTGAGCCAGGCGAGGAAAAAAAGGGATTTTTTGGCACTTGCGAGGGAATTCCTATTATGACAAAACACTGGCAGAACTGGGTGAATTATTTATTCTGACAAACCAATATTAATGATTCTCTGTACTCTGTATTTCTACTTTACTTTACTTCTCTGAGATAGATGTGCAATAAAACAGGCCTATAGTTTCTCCACCACTACACCAAAAAATAGGTTTTCTGCTTGGTAGATAAGAATAGGTACCAAAGACTGACATGGCTCTATAAAGTAAAGTTCTTTTGTATTGATGCAGTCGTATGCGGACTTGAAATCGATATGAATAAAGTGAGTCGCGATTCGCAATTCTTGAATTTTCTCTCATAGTATCTGTCATAGCTTCATAAGCTTAAACCCGTAATCAGTTCCTTCCGATAGGAACGTGTACGCGGTGTTAAGGAGACTGTTGCTTCTTGGATGAGATCGTCTTTCCTAGATGAACCGGGTAAACGATGCTGTGGTCCCATTCCTCGGGCATACATACTTTTAACCAAATTTTGGATGCTTTTGAGTATGTCGTCTCCCGGTGCTCTAAATAGTTGAGCTGAGAAGTCCTCTGATTTAGCAGCCCTGTTGAAACTTGTTATCATCGTGAATAAAGACAATTGCAATTAAAAATTTGTAATGAAATGTACATACACATTGTCCAATATGTATAACAACACTGTCAACATTAAGCCAATTATAAATAAATTTTTCGGTGAGGCAAATAGGGTTTAAATTATTATATTTGATTATTTCCTTCTCCTGTCAATTTAAAATTTATAACTCAAGCCGACGTGTCCACTGTTGTCATTGTATTTGAAGTTCCTACTGGCTTTGGCATAAGCGTCGACATTTTTGCTAATAGGGTGGGTGTAAGTTACATGTGCCGACTCGCCGTGTCGTGTACTATGTTCGCCTCGAGCTTCAAACCTTCCCTGTGGTGAACGTGCGTTTCTAACCAGAAGTACGCCATCTTCAAGTGGCGCCTGCAAACAAAATAATCAAACGTTAAGGATTTGCAAAAATTTTTTTCACTTAAATGGACTTACGACTTCATAGTAATTGTTGGGCTCATCGAAATGATCTTCGGGAAGGGTGAAGCCTAAAGCAATAGCGAAGAGACCGCACAGAATAATAAATTTGATTGCCATTTTATGTTCAAAGTTACACGTTCTGCTTTTGAATGTGATACTATTAAATCTTTACTTATACTGATGCTTGAATAGCCATGGTCGCTGTCTTATATACGAAATTCAAATGAAAGCGTATCTGCGAAATAAAAAATCCCCGCTGATAAGCTGTGACTAGTTATCATCTGGCTGGTGATTTGGTTTTTTCTTCTGAAATATCTCCTCAGGCTAATTCATGAAGAGCAAAGGTAATTTTAATTTTTTTTTTCTTTTTTGCGTTATGTAGGGTGTTAATTACTGAGACATTATGCTTCCGAAAGCATTAAATTCAATTGAAGTGACGTGTGCAAATGGACACTATCAATCTTATAGCTTGATTTCCTCCACATAAAAGCTTTCATGTTTTTTGCATAAAATATTTCGAAAAATATTGAAAAAAAAATTTGACATTTTCCTATGGATATATGTGTTACTGATCTTTTTAACGGATTTTCATACAAAATTCCAATATTTTCCCACTTTTTGTTTAAAGGTTCGAATTTTCCAATTATCCTAACATTTTTTTTAGTCCTCAACATAGAATTTTATTTGAAATGTGCCGCATTGCGCGGTGCTAGTAATCATTATAGTGTAGAGGCTAAATTTTCCGAACTTATAATGACAAAATTTTAAATATAAAATTGTCTATTGTGACCTACCAAATACTTAAGGTGAAGAGGGTAATTCTGTAGATAGAGTGTAGAGTGTAGACAACTTAAGCAATGCTTGTGGATACAAAACAAAAAAAAAACTAACTAAAAACCAGTAAGACAATTATCTTCGACTATGCCGAAGCTCAAATACCCGGTACTATATTATTGTAAAATAAAAAAAAATATTTTAGTATTAAAAAATTATATATTTGTATGGGAGGTATGGGTACTTTTTATTCGACCAAGCTCATTTTTTGTCAAAATTTTTTAAATATTATTAAAACAATATGTGCAAAGTTTAAACTTGCTATCTTTACTGTAGCTATTTAAATTTAGTTTTTAACATAAAAAGCTATATAAATCTGATATTTTTGTATGGGAGGTAGTAGTAGTTTTCATCCGATCTTGCTCATCTTCGAACTTAGCCTCAGTTTGGTGGATAAAAGCTTACATACCAAATTTCAAGTCGATAGCTCTTAAATTACGGCCGTAATCGTGCGGACAGACGGACAGACGGACAGACGGACAGACAGACGGACATCGCTAGATCGACTAAGAAAGTGATGCTGATCAATAATATATATAGTTTGTCATACCTACAACGCCTCCTTATGGACGTTACAAATGGAATGACAAAGTGAATATACCCTCACCACAGTGAGGTACCGGGTATAAACATAACTTTTATTATATAGACTTCAAACATGTAGCCGTTGTACACCAAAAACTGATTTCTGACCCTCATGCTTGCATGATAATATCCCCATGTATAGGTAGGTATACCTATTAGAAGCAGGATTGTATACACTGAAAAAATATTGGTTGTCATATTGACAATCGGTAGTTGTTAACTGGAAATTGTCATATTGACGAACAAAATTATCGATATGGTGAACATTTTTTGAAAATATCAAATACATTTAACAACCGGATAGTCAATATGAAGAACGGGTTGTTATCAATTCTTAGTACCAAACATTATGAAAAAAGTTGTAAGATTAACAATCGCAGTTGTCAATATGATGTACCTACCTACGCAATTTCATTGTAATCAGATTGAAGAATGCGTTTGTTGAATTGAAAATCGGGGTTGTCAATATGACTACCATATAAGTGCAGTATTTGAACATCTTTATATTGATGAACTTTGTTGTAATATGGACAATCGCAGTTGTCAATATGGATACTCAAGAAAACACGTTTAGGTGTATGGTTCACAGTCACTTTTGACTGTGACTGTGGGTCATCGGGGCGAAACGCTTTCTGGAGTAGGTATATGCAACACATTGTGAAAATAATATGTTGACATTCCACTGTAAGTATAAGTTCCTTAATCTAGCAGGTGTATTAAATCATGGCATTTTTATTTCGAAAATCGAATTCTTTAATTCAATTACTGCGTTCATTAGATTGAAAATTGCGATTTTCATTATGAATATCGAGTTCTTCACTTTAACAATTGCCATTTACGTTATGAAAATCAATTCCTCCAATTGCCCTACTGCGTTCATTAAATCGACTACGGCGATTGTAAATATGAACATTTAATTGATTCAAATTTAATTGACAACCCAAGTTCATCATATTGACAACTACGGTTGTTTCCTCAAAAATAACAACTTTTTCTTCAATGACGAACTTTGTTGTTAATATGACGTAACTTTTTGGTTCAGTATAGTAGTATATTAATAAGCGCCAATTTCTCAATTGCGGTATTCAGATTAGGTAGTCACAACTACTTTTCGCAAATGCAACAAAAAATGCAAATGCCGTTATGATGCTGAAGCTGATGGATCAAATAGGGATGCCAATTAATTTCGATTTCGAAACCGAGGAACAAAAAAAGAATTGCAAACAGTCAGTGTCAGTGTCTTCGCTAACTATAGTCGTAATCGACCAACTGAGACCGATATTCGTCGTATTGTTCACCGTTTTTTCGCAAATATTTTCCTTGCAGGATATAGGGGCACAATGAAATTTCACATGTGGTTTGAAACATCCTATAGGTATATACCTACTTTTTCTCACTTAAATTGCTTATTCCTATAAGCTTAATATTTATTTGGCACAGTTTGCCATATAAGTTAATTTTACAATAATTTGCTACATTAGATATTTTTTTTTTTTACTATAAACGTTTCATGCTGCGATGCGCCTATTGCCCATCAGTGATCATAAGCATAATTAAATTCTTTGAAACAAGGGTATTAGCTGTTAGAGTTATACATATAACTGGCATATTATATGAGATATCATTGTGCCTTATAAAAATGGTCTCTGACAATTAGATTTTATTTTTTACTAGATCTGCATTTGACTACCCACCAATGGTAATTAATTAGATATGGCACGGTGTTTACTTTTTTTTAAATTAGTCAAACCATCTTCTGTTGACGTCTAAATTCTAAGGAAATTATTATGGAAATCCCCTTGGCACGAAAATTACAATCAAAAAATATAACAACAAATACAAAATGCTCATGAAAACAATACACCAATGCGATCTCGTTTAGACAAAAATGAAAATACACACAAGATGATAACTAGTCACAGCTTATCAGCAGGGGTTTTACTTTAACATTTGAATTTCGTAGGTATATAAGACAAAAAACTTTGCTATTGAAGCATCAGTATCAGTGAAGATTTAATAGTCTCGCATTTACAACCAGAACGTGTAACTTTCAACATAAAATGGCAATCAAGTTTATTATCCTGTGCGGTCTCTTTGCTATCGCCTTAGGCTTCACCCTCCCCGAATATCATTTCGACGAACCTAACAATTACTATGAACTTGTAAGTTCTAAGACAGCAAATTTTGTTTACAAAGCCTTAACTTATTTATATATTTCAGGCTTTTGGAGAAGCCTCTCCATTAGAAGACGGGGAGATCCTAGTCAGAAGCGCACGTTCACCACAAAGACAATTCGAAGCACGCGGCGAGCACCACTCACGACTGGGAGACTCGGCGAATTTGATCTACACCCACCCTATTAACAAAGATTTCACCGCATATGCCAAGGCTAGCAGAAACTTTAGATTCAACGAGAACCAGGGACACGTTGGTTTCAAATACCATTTCTAAGAAGACTGTCAATTTAATCATTTTAAGAAAATAATTAAATATAATAATTTATTAAATACCTATAAAAGCCACTCTTTTCATTAATAACATACCTATCCGCCAAGAAACTATTATTTTTCAATTTTGGTATTGGTGTGAGCCGTTAAATAGATCGAAGACTCAAATCTAACTTTGATTCAAGGTTGCGCCATCTACACAATTGAGCACGATAGAGATGAAAAGATTCTTAAGCTATGTCTATGTCTATCATTTGTACAATAAACATACTTGATACAGCCTCACTAATAAGCAATGAGGTATGTTCGTATGTTCAATGAGCCAATGTTGAAAGATTTTTTTTTTTTTAAACTGTAAATTCCCAAAAAAAAAACTGTATTTTCAACCAAAAAACTGTAACCTTCAAAAACCAAACGGTTTTTTTTAGTTTTATTAAACAAAAATAACACAAAACAATTAATTTTAAATAAAATAACATGATTAAATACGAAGCACTACGATTTAAAGCACATTTTAATTTATTCTTTCAAATCTGAACTTAAAAAAAAAAACTGTAATTTATACTAGGAGGTCATTTTAAAAACTGTAAGCTTGTCTAAAAAACTGTAATTTGCAGTTAAAACTGTGAATATGGCAACGTTACAATGACATAACTCTACCAATTTTTTTTAACATTGAACCTTCTTAAACTAAGAACTTGGCTCACATTTAGATCTCATTACTTTTCACTGCTGACTAGTTACACACTTTTAAAAAGTTGGCGTATACCACTCCTCATGAATGGAAAATCGAAAGTTTGTGTCTTTCCCTGCTTCATCATTTCGATGATCATCATCTAAGTGAGTGAGTCAGTCAGTTACGGTTTTTGTGATTTTAGCAATTTTCTATACATATAATAAAACTGTAGGACTTTTCTTTGTCAGCTAAAAACTCAAAAACTACTGGACAGATTTTGATGAAACTTTTTTAAAATGTTCCTTAAGACTGTAAGACTGCTTGCTATAGGCTATGTCGTTTATAGCCACGTCCTTAGGAACAGTTTTTAGCCAAAATGTATTTTCTGAAGTGAAAATATATACATACACATATACCTTGCTACAAATGTATGTTTATACTTTTGCGATCGTCAAACAATACACATTCGAAAATGGTTGATTTGTTTTCGTGCTATGGTCATTGTATATGTAGGTACCTATGTATGTATATTATTATCGTATGTCCGATGCATACAGGATGGGGATGGGGTGCGTCGTACGTGCGGCAGTATGGCATGGGGTATATTAATAATCTTCATAAGACAGACGTGTAATATAAAACAGGTTTCATTTCAGAATTTCATTTGTTATGTGAATGTTGTATAGTAACAGTGTAGGGTTGGGTTGGGGTAGGTAGTTGTTTGGATTCCATGTGAAGAGGGAAACAAAGGAAAGGAAAGGAAATGCAATATACATATAAACAAGTGGCAAGATCATTGAGAGGGAGGGCGATGCCACGCAACGCAGTAGGAATTTCATTCTGATATGACGTATGTATTTTTTTTTTGAAGTGAAAATATATACATACATACAATATTATACCTTGCTACAAATGAATGTTTGTACTTTTACGATCGTGCGATGCGACAGGACAAACAAAACAACATTAGCATAGGTTGATTTGTTTTCGCAGTGGTCAGTTGTATATGTAGGTAAGTATATTATGATCGTATGTCAGTATGGCATGGGGTAGGTATATTAATAATCTTCATAAGAGAAGAGACGTATAATACGAAATAGTTTCACATCAGAATTTCATTCGATATGGTGTATGGTAACAGTGTAGGGTTGAGTGTGGTAGGTAGTTGTTCGGATTCCATAGGAAGAGGGAAACAAAGGAAAAGAAATACTGCATTACAAACAAGTAGCATGATCAAGGAGAGGAAGGGCGATGCAGAGGGTACACATTATATATCCAATACATTACATCCATTATCGATATCGCCACGCCAAAATAACGAAAATATCTTCTATGATTTTCATGATTCTTTTTTTGCTTTTTTCGTATTGCTATATATTATTTTAGGTTTAGAAAGAAAATTCCAGAAAATAGATTTATTCTCATTTTTCGCATTTTACGAAAGAACACGGGCAAAGCTGGGCGGGTACAGCTAGTCTTACCTATAAATACAAAATAAATTTGCGTCTAAGTCAAGCTGCCTTTGAGTATGTATTAAACGAAGTCAAAAATAAATTTCCATATCCTTCTCGATCGGATATTCGGATGCTATGATGCTGATGGTAGAATACAAACTGGAATCTACGTTGACATTTTTGGCAGAAGCTACCAAAATGGCATGGGAAAATATTTTGAAGTTCCTATGGCCCAAATCAACTTTTTCAACTTCTTTACAAGAAGTCTTGGTCTTCAATGAGCCTTGTGTCGAAAATGGATATCTTTTTCAATGTCGAGGGAAGAAATTGTGCGATCGAAGACTTTTTTTTGTGTAGATGGCACCCAAGTTAATATTATCGGTTTAAGTCAAGATGAACATTTATTTTACAACCGCAAAGAAACATCAGTCTTAACGTTTTAATAGTCATTTTTTTATTACACATATCAGAAAGCAGAGTACATACCTAATAATAATTTTTACAGATCTGCGATTATAAAATGCGTATTAGAAGTGTAAATGCCAATTACCAGGGGGCAAATCATGAGTCCTGTGTGTGTTTGGGAGTGTGTTTTTTGGTGTTAATGAAAAAAATGTATTTTGTGTTTTTTTTTTATGTTTTAATTTACAGTGTAATGTGTGGTCAGTGCTGCCAGATGTTTTTCCCCAGAAATCGTTATTACTAGCTTTCAAAATCGTGGAAATACGATTTTGTTGGAAATAAAAAATATAAAAATATATATAGAAAATATACGTTCAACAGTAGCAGATGACTTCGGAAGTGATAAAACTTCAAAAATGAAATTTTTCATTAACGGAAATGGTAAACTTTCATTACCATGCTTTGTTTGTAAAACGTTTTTCCAAAAAAATGTTACATCTATTGAAGATCGAGGTGCAGATAAAAGATATTCAAAATTGAGGTTTCTTATCTCACGAAATTCGGCATCGGCGTCTTGAATATCTTTATTTAGAATTAAATTTGGAAAACTTTTGAATAATGGATAAAAATAATCTACTTTTTTTCAATTATGTTTAGTGGACTTAGAAGGGTTAAACTTTATATAGAAACCCAAGCAAGCCTGTTTGAATGCTTCAACATCGTTCCTGTTTAGATTTAAAGAATCCAATTGGTCTTGAACTTCTACACGGAGATACAATTTGAAACAATATTCGAAGGCAATTTAAATTCATCATTAAGGTATTTTATGTTTACCACCTTTAAAATATCGGGTTTAAGAAAAAAATCTAAAATTGTAAAAACTAATTGCTTCACTTCATAATACATTTTATGTATTTGTGGCTGCTCGTTCACCTTCATATTTTCAGAAGATATTTGGAAAATTGCAAATGAATTTTTGTATTCAATAAATTTGAAAAAAATCTTGGAATTTTATGCTTTTTTAGCTCAAAAATCTTGGAATAAGTTCTAAGCCTTAAAATCGTAAAAATACGATAAATCGTGGAATCTGGCACCGCTGTGTGTGGTACAGTAATTGATAATATTTGTATGGTTATGTTATGTGTAATGCTTGGTCTTTACTCGTCGCCAGCTGAATCACGAATGCCGTGAAACCGCAAGCAGGCGACCAAGCCATGACAAAATTGTTATACATGTTAATAGTACATCAGAATGTGTATAGGTATATACATACAATTTTTATACCATTTGATTTAGCTTATATGAATATATGATACGAATGACAAGTGAAAGAGAAGAAAAGCAATAATACAAATAAAAATAGCGTGAGCTTGTAATATTTGGTAACATGTTGATCATATTTCTAAACAAGTCCGATATATTGAACTTAAGTCCCCAACGTCAATATTTCGAACAGCGCTATCAGAACGGTGCTAGCTAGAGATGCTAGAGATGCTTTGCTTAGGTAAATATCAAGTGTGTGGTATGTAGTACATTTAGTTATTTTTTAAGTGTTTATTTGTTACTTAGGGGACACTGGATATCCATTAGAACCGTGTTTAATAACAGCGTTTAGGGCCCCAATATCAAAAATTCCTGACAGCCGGTACAATACAGAGCATAAAAGTGGTTGAAATATTTCAGAACGAACTATAGGTCTTCTCTTTAGTAGGTTTCACTGTTTGTTTGTTAATTCTTCATTATTTTTCTACATTTTATTCTTCAACGGCTCACACCAATACCAAAATTGAAAAATAATAGTTTCTTGGCGGATAGGGAAGTTATTAATGAAAAGAATAGTGGCTTTTATAGGTATTCAATAAATTATTATATTTAATTATTTTCTTAAAATGATTAAATTGACAGTCTTCTTAGAAATGGTATTTGAAGCCAACGTGTCCCTGGTTCTCGTTGAATCTAAAGTTTCTGCTAGCCTTGGCATATGCGGTGAAATCTTTGTTAATAGGGTGGGTGTAGATCAAATTCGCCGAGTCTCCCAGTCGTGAGTGGTGCTCGCCGCGTGCTTCGAATTGTCTTTGTGGTGAACGTGCGCTTCTGACTAGGATCTCCCCGTCTTCTAATGGAGAGGCTTCTCCAAAAGCCTGAAATATATAAATAAGTTAAGGCTTTGTAAACAAAATTTGCTGTCTTAGAACTTACAAGTTCATAGTAATTGTTAGGTTCGTCGAAATGATATTCGGGGAGGGTGAAGCCTAAGGCGATAGCAAAGAGACCGCACAGGATAATAAACTTGATTGCCATTTTATGTTGAAAGTTACACGTTCTGGTTGTAAATGCGAGACTATTAAATCTTCACTGATACTGATGCTTCAATAGCAAAGTTTTTTGTCTTATATACCTACGAAATTCAAATGTTAAAGTAAAACCCCTGCTGATAAGCTGTGACTAGTTATCATCTTGTGTGTATTTTCATTTTTGTCTAAACGAGATCGCATTGGTGTATTGTTTTCATGAGCATTTTGTATTTGTTGTTATATTTTTTGATTGTAATTTTCGTGCCAAGGGGATTTCCATAATAATTTCCTTAGAATTTAGACGTCAACAGAAGATGGTTTGACTAATTTAAAAAAAAGTAAACACCGTGCCATATCTAATTAATTACCATCGGTGGGTAGTCAAATGCAGATCTAGTAAAAAATAAAATCTAATTGTCAGAGACCATTTTTATAAGGCACAATGATATCTCATATAATATGCCAGTTATATGTATAACTCTAACAGCTAATACCCTTGTTTCAAAGAATTTAATTATGCTTATGATCACTGATGGGCAATAGGCGCATCGCAGCATGAAACGTTTATAGTAAAAAAAAAAAATATCTAATGTAGCAAATTATTGTAAAATTAACTTATATGGCAAACTGTGCCAAATAAATATTAAGCTTATAGGAATAAGCAATTTAAGTGAGAAAAAGTAGGTATATACCTATAGGATGTTTCAAACCACATGTGAAATTTCATTGTGCCCCTATATCCTGCAAGGAAAATATTTGCGAAAAAACGGTGAACAATACGACGAATATCGGTCTCAGTTGGTCGATTACGACTATAGTTAGCGAAGACACTGACACTGACTGTTTGCAATTCTTTTTTTGTTCCTCGGTTTCGAAATCGAAATTAATTGGCATCCCTATTTGATCCATCAGCTTCAGCATCATAACGGCATTTGCATTTTTTGTTGCATTTGCGAAAAGTAGTTGTGACTACCTAATCTGAATACCGCAATTGAGAAATTGGCGCTTATTAATATACTACTATACTGAACCAAAAAGTTACGTCATATTAACAACAAAGTTCGTCATTGAAGAAAAAGTTGTTATTTTTGAGGAAACAACCGTAGTTGTCAATATGATGAACTTGGGTTGTCAATTAAATTTGAATCAATTAAATGTTCATATTTACAATCGCCGTAGTCGATTTAATGAACGCAGTAGGGCAATTGGAGGAATTGATTTTCATAACGTAAATGGCAATTGTTAAAGTGAAGAACTCGATATTCATAATGAAAATCGCAATTTTCAATCTAATGAACGCAGTAATTGAATTAAAGAATTCGATTTTCGAAATAAAAATGCCATGATTTAATACACCTGCTAGATTAAGGAACTTATACTTACAGTGGAATGTCAACATATTATTTTCACAATGTGTTGCATATACCTACTCCAGAAAGCGTTTCGCCCCGATGACCCACAGTCACAGTCAAAAGTGACTGTGAACCATACACCTAAATGTGTTTTCTTGAGTATCCATATTGACAACTGCGATTGTCCATATTACAACAAAGTTCATCAATATAAAGATGTTCAAATACTGCACTTATATGGTAGTCATATTGACAACCCCGATTTTCAATTCAACAAACGCATTCTTCAATCTGATTACAATGAAATTGCGTAGGTAGGTACATCATATTGACAACTGCGATTGTTAATCTTACAACTTTTTTCATAATGTTTGGTACTAAGAATTGATAACAACCCGTTCTTCATATTGACTATCCGGTTGTTAAATGTATTTGATATTTTCAAAAAATGTTCACCATATCGATAATTTTGTTCGTCAATATGACAATTTCCAGTTAACAACTACCGATTGTCAATATGACAACCAATATTTTTTCAGTGTATACAATCCTGCTTCTAATAGGTATACCTACCTATACATGGGGATATTATCATGCAAGCATGAGGGTCAGCAATCAGTGTTTGGTGTACAGCGCCTACATGTTTGAAGTCTATATAATAAAAGTTATGTTTTATAGTTAGTTTTTTTTGTTTTGTATCCACAAGCATTGCTTAAGTTGTCTACACTCTACACTCTATCTACAGCATTACCCTCTTCACCTTAAGTATTTGGTAGGTCACAATAGACAATTTTATATTTAAAATTTTGTCATTATAAGTTCGGAAAATTTAGCCTCTACACTATAATGATTACTAGCACCGCGCAATGCGGCACATTTCAAATAAAATTCTATATTGAGGACTACAAAAATTGTTAGGAAAATTCGACCGTTTAAACAAAAAGTAGGAAAATATTGGAATTTTGTATGAAAATCCGTTAAAAAGATCAGTAACACAAACACAATCTACATCCATAGGAAAATGTCAAATTTTTTTTTCAATATTTTTCGAAATATTTTATGCAAAAAACATGAAAGCTTTTATGTGGAGGAAATCAAGCTATAAGATTGATAGTGTCCATTTGCACACGTCACTTCAATTGAATTTAATGCTTTCGGAAGCATAATGTCTCAGTAATTTAACACCCTACATGACGCAAAAAAAAAAAAAATTAAAATTACCTTTGCTCTTCATGAATTAGCCTGAGGAGATATTTCAGAAGAAAAAACCAAATTACCAGCCAGATGATAACTAGTCACAGCTTATCAGCGGGGATTTTTTATTTCGCAGATACGCTTTCATTTGAATTTCGTATATAAGACAGCGACCATGGCTATTCAAGCATCAGTATAAGTAAAGATTTAATAGTATCACATTCAAAAGCAGAACGTGTAACTTTGAACATAAAATGGCAATCAAATTTATTATTCTGTGCGGTCTCTTCGCTATTGCTTTAGGCTTCACCCTTCCCGAAGATCATTTCGATGAGCCCAACAATTACTATGAAGTCGTAAGTCCATTTAAGTGAAAAAAATTTTTGCAAATCCTTAACGTTTGATTATTTTGTTTGCAGGCGCCACTTGAAGATGGCGTACTTCTGGTTAGAAACGCACGTTCACCACAGGGAAGGTTTGAAGCTCGAGGCGAACATAGTACACGACACGGCGAGTCGGCACATGTAACTTACACCCACCCTATTAGCAAAAATGTCGACGCTTATGCCAAAGCCAGTAGGAACTTCAAATACAATGACAACAGTGGACACGTCGGCTTGAGTTATAAATTTTAAATTGACAGGAGAAGGAAATAATCAAATATAATAATTTAAACCCTATTTGCCTCACCGAAAAATTTATTTATAATTGGCTTAATGTTGACAGTGTTGTTATACATATTGGACAATGTGTATGTACATTTCATTACAAATTTTTAATTGCAATTGTCTTTATTCACGATGATAACAAGTTTCAACAGGGCTGCTAAATCAGAGGACTTCTCAGCTCAACTATTTAGAGCACCGGGAGACGACATACTCAAAAGCATCCAAAATTTGGTTAAAAGTATGTATGTATGTATTAAAGGAAAGACGATCTCATCCAAGAAGCAACAGTCTCCTTAACACCGCGTACACGTTCCTATCGGAAGGAACTGATTACGGGTTTAAGCTTATGAAGCTATGACAGATACTATGAGAGAAAATTCAAGAATTGCGAATCGCGACTCACTTTATTCATACCTATCGATATTAAGTCCGCATACGACTGATCAATACAAAATAACTTTATAGAGCCATGTCAATCTTTGGTGTTCTTATCAAGTTTTTCAGGCTGTGCCGACGAATAGCGATAGAGAACGCGCAGATGGTCGGCTCTTGATATCAAGAAAGAATTTAGGTGAGACCCAATTTCCAAAAGTCATAGATATATGGAACACTCGCAGTCCATTGTACCACTACCAAGCAGAAAATCCATTTTTTGGTGTAGTGGTGGAGAAACTATAGGCCTGTTTTATTGCACATCTATCTCAGTGAAGTAAATTAAAGTAGAAATACAGAGTGCAGAGTAGCATCAATAATAATGGTTTGTAAGAATAAAAAAAATAATAAGTTTAAAAAACTAATGAAACGCTTTTATAAATATACTGCACTAAAAAGCAAAATAATAAAAATTAACCAATCTATTTTTAAGGTTTATCCTGCAAGGGGCTTAGTGTAAGCCATGTTTGTGTAGTTTACACTCAAATAATACAATAGTACATAACTACAAACATGGCTTACACTAAGCCCCTTGCAGGATAAACCTTAAAAATAGATTGGTTAATTTTTATTATTTTGCTTTTTAGTGCAGTATACTTATAAAAGCGTTTCATTAGTATTTTAAACTATTATTAGTTAATTTTTTTGTTTTTTAGTGCAGTTTTATATTTATCTGCTTACACAAGTTTTTTTACTATAATTTTATTGTATTGTCACCAAAACAGAACCAGCATTCAAAATTTCAAAGTCCTAAGTCAATGGACATAATAGGTATAGGTATGTATTCCACATAAATGAAAATTCGCGACAGGTATGGTTTGATTGATTTTACTACGCGTACCTACCTATACACTTTCCATAGCTACAGATCTCAAATATATGAGCATGAGCATACTTTCTGAATGCCCGCCGTATGACAATTCTATTTTTAGAACGCAAATTAAAACTACCCTTCCTAAGCACAAGGGCGATCGAGATAGCAATTGTTTTCTGCATTTGGCCAAAAAAGATCTTGTTTCAATTTACTATATCTCGACCTCTGGATGGACCAGAATGATGAATCTTAGCTCAAAATACTCGCTGAAGTATTGTCTAACAATTAAAAGGATTTTTTGAGTTGACCTATATAGATTTGTGAGTATAATGGCAAGTTGAGCGTAGTAAGGTCGAAATAAAAAAGTTTGCGCTACCTTTTTTCAACCCTTATAGGACGAATCGGTACAAAGTATTAATTAGGAATGTAATAGTTTTGACTTATCTATTGCCATATAAAGTTTCAAGTTAATACGGCTAATGGATCACGTGTTATGAAAAAGCCTCCCTTAAAGGGGCAGGGGAAGTCAAAATCCAAAAATAATTTTTAAATATTGCATTGTCTTCACAACCCAACCAGAAGATTTTGACACAACAAATTTTTAACGAAGTTAAGTAAAAGCCTTTACTAACTCACCGCATCAAAGTCCTATTTTAGAGTTGATAGTTGACAACCATTATGATGATTTTATAGTGGGGTTGTAAGGTTAGGAACCGGTCTTGTATTTATTTACACCATCCCCTCATCCCAGTTCTGTTCTATGGTTCAGTAACATGGACTTGGGTTGCAGAGGCAAATGAAGACAATAATTGGCCGTTGAGCGCTAAATTGGTCGAGTGTTCCCGTTAATATTGACGTGATTTAAAGAAAAAGACTTAAAAGCAAATAGGCGCTTACTTGGCGGCCCGAATATTGTTAATTTCAGCCCTGAGGAACAACGCACTAAAACCAGGCCCCGCTTAAGGTGGCACGAACAATGTGGAAGGGAAAAAATCCAGGTACCTACCTATTGTGTTATATAAATTTAAAATATTACTGCGTATTTTTTAACAACTGATAAATTTTTAAAAATAAAAAAAAAGTAATATCTACAATTTGTTTTAATAAATTATTTTATTCAATATTCTAAAGCTAACCAAAACGAAAAAAAAAACACTTAAAAGTTATACTGTAAGCCAAGCATGGCACTGTTATCGTTTCGTCCAAAATGTCGAGCAGCTTCACCATAGACTTCGTAGTTCTTATTAAGGCGATGCTTGTAATATAAACTGCCACTTGTTCCCGAACGATCCTGTCCCAGCGATCCACCGATCCGACCTTGTGGGGAGCGTGCTTTTCTTGTAAGTATTTCGTTATCATGTAACGGAACCTCGTCTGCGAAAGCCTGATAAAATAGTGGGGTGTAAAAAAGCGTTTTTTTAAATATATAAAACTATTACAAACTTACAATATCATAATTGTTCAAGTTACTGTATTCTTGTTCTGGAATCGTAAAACCCAATGCAATGCCGATAACTCCGAGAAAAACGATAAGCTTAAGTACTGCCATTTTAAGTGTTTTTTGAAGATTTATTTGGGAATGCAGATTCACAACTGTTGTCTATTCGCTACCGTTTCGGATCTTATATACGAGAATCGAAATTATAAAGCATTCTCGCGTCTTCCCATCAGCTGATACAAAGAATTTATTAGTATTTACCTACATGTGGTCTATGGTGAATGGTGGGTGATTCCCACTTTCATCGTTGATTTATGTGCTTTACATTTTTTAATAAATTCGCGTTTGTCAATACCAATTTTAAAATGTATATTTTATGTACTGATCCATAGTAATAAGCGATATGCAGGGTGACTCAGTCAATAGCAGACAATTGATCAAGAATCGATAAAGCAGAATATTCTATTAAACACGAACAGGAAATAGAGAGGAATACCGATTAATGTGCGGTATACCGTATACCCCACCAGCGTTGCCGCCGAAAAAAACGAAAGCGTGCCACTTTTTTCAGAAGAGCGTGCCCTTAGCGTGTCCAAAGAAAAAAAAGTAAGGATATTTTCAAACCCAAAAAATATCTATTTCATTTTTGTTTTTAGTTTGGGTTAAATAATAATTTAAATAATGAAAAAAAAAAAAAAAAATTTTTTTAATAAATAAAATTCTACATTATTTACAAAAAATTAATTGTGTAGGTACAATTATTTCATTGTATGACATAATTGCATTTAATATTTTATAAGAAAGTCTTATTATCTATGTGTTTTAATATTGTTCAGTTTTGAAAAAACTTGCTTTGCCAATGCGCTTCCATGAGGCAAGCTAAGTAGGGTCAACATAAATTTTGAAATATTTACGAACATTCGTTCATCTATATCTACATGGTTTTTTAATGCAAAATGTTTTTGAATCTTCAAGAAAAACGTTTTCAACTAGTCCGATTTCAAAAATATTTCTCATTTCGGAAAAGAAATTTCTGCACTCAAATAGATGAGAAAATTTTGAAACTAGAATGTTGAAGTGTGGAAAAATACTTTTTGTTTGAATTTTGTTTTAGAAGGAAGGGTCTTAAATTGAGTTTTCTTTTGATTTCTTGTGAAAGTTTTTTATAAAATGTTTGACAGTTTTTTAAGACAAAACATTTTTCATCAGTGCTCAAACCTTAAAGCTCTAGCTTTTAAGTTTATTTAGTTGAATTAAATGACAATTAAACTTAGTCTTCCATTTCTAATTTTTAGATGTTTATACCCGGTACCACACTGTGGTGAGGGTATATTCACTTTGTCATTCCATTTGTAACGCCCATAAGGAGGCGTTGTAGGTATGACAAACTATATATATTATTGATCAGCATCACTTTCTTAGTCGATCTAACGATGTCCGTCTGTCTGTCCGCACGATTACGGCCGTAATTTGAGAGCTATCGACTTGAAATTTGGTATGTAAGCTTTTATCCACCAAACTGAGGCTAAGTTCGAAGATGAGCAAGATCGGATGAAAACTACTACTACTACTACTACTACTACCTCCCATACAAAAATATCAGATTTATATAGCTTTTTATGTTAAAACAGTACAGTAAAGATAGCAAGTTTAAACTTTGCACATATTCTTTTAATAATATTTAAAAATTTTTGACAAAAAATGAGCTTGGTCGAATAAAAAGTACCCACACCTCCCATACAAATATATAATTTTTTAATACTAAAATATTTTTTTTATTTTACAATAATATAGTACCGGGTATTTGAGCTTCGGAATAGTCGAAGATAATTGTCTTACTGGTTTTTTTTTCACATTTCACACCGCCAATTCAACGTCAAACCCAAGCAAAAAACGAAGAAACTATTATTCCACTTCGCATCCAGCTCTGTTATTGAAATGTAATGGTGTGCTTACACAGCTTTAATTATTTGAGTAAGGTGAGAGAAATGAAGAAAGCGTGCCATTTTTAATTTTTGCGTGCCACCGTGCCACAAATAAATTTTCGTGTCCAAAAAGCACGATCGTGCCACTTCGGCAACGCTGTACCCCACAGATAAAATGGTTTTGTGTTAAGTTAGCGGCAATTTAAACTTAGCTGAGATGTAATTTTCACTTCCGTTTTGGTTGTAAGTATTTGTGGAATGTAATGAGAGGGTCACCCGTCAAATTCTGTGAGGCAATGCATTCCACATGCGAGTTTTTTTACTTATAAGGCTAGCCGCACATAGGACGCGTTTTCGTACGAATTTGACTCTTGCGAACACGCACGAACAATCCCGACCATGCAAGTATTATGGGAGCGCGGCAGCGCGCTATTTTTGTGCGATTAAAAAATTGCAGCATTTATTTTCGCTTGTGCTCCAGTGCTCCCAGACTTTCGGGAAAAATCCCTTTAGGAGGGATTATTTGCATTCGAAATGAGCTAAAAGGGATACTTTCTGTTTTCCAGAACAAAGAAAAGGGGATTTCGGTTCTTTGAAATTTTCTTGTTCAACTTCAGGAAAGCAATTTTGTTAGCTAAGGTATTCATCGGACGATCAGAAATCGGGCACTTCAAAGGTTGGACTCATTCCCTAATTGAGGGCAAAATGAAATATAAGCCATTAATCATAGTGGTAAATAAACAATCTGTTGAACGATGAAATTTATTTTGTTTAAACATGAACAAGTGCTTGTATTGACACAAAAAGAAAGAAGACACCTGCTTTTTTGCAATAACTAATGAAGACTGAGCGACCTAGGCGATAAAAGCGGCACGTCGACCTGTTTAAGATCTATTGTACCATATGTTAGAAAGAGTTTATAAAGTTCATCTATTCCGGGTCCAGTTGGTCCTTGGAGAAGATCTTCCTTCTAATTCCACATTCGCGTATAATACTGTTTCGTCTTCTTCAATACATAGCCTACACTCCGCTAAGTTGGCTAGATTAATTTTTCTTAGATAGTTTAGTAACCCATGATGTCCTTAGTAAGTTTCTGATATAATGCCTGCATTGCAATTGAAAGTCTGGATAGCTCGTTTGGCCTGTCTTAAACCTGAGATATTCTAGCAATATGAAATACATTTTGTGTGTTTCCAAGGTTCCCGTCCCGTGAAAGGGGTTTCTGAGACTATTCTGGCCAATTTGTCGGCTTATTTGGTTCTGTTCCCGAGGCTAAGATTTTAAAGGGTATTGAAAATTGAAATAGTGTAATATTGATTTGGAGTCAATGATAGATGACTTAGGGGCCTTTATAGCTGCTGGACTTTCCGGGAATTTATAGATGTGAATGCCTTTGATGCTAATTTTTTGGATGTGGTTGGCGCATTCTTAAATGGCGTGAGCCATTCATGGTTATTGAGACTGCTTTATTCTTTTGTTTCGGTAATTTCTGTTTTCCTTTTGTAAAATATGTGTGGGAAAATCTAAGGTACTTTTTCGAGCCCGGCGAGGGAAAAAAGGGATTTTTTTGGGCACTGGTGTGGGAATTCCTATGACAAAACATAAGAAATATTTCTGGATTCTATCCAGTATGTCAGTAGTATGTGTAATGTAGTCCTTGGTGCGCCTGCATTTATTTCCAGCAGGCGGTCCCGCTTTCGCGTTTAGCGTTGGTTTGGGCAGACCTTTTAAAGGCCTTATATAAATTGAAACTCAATCAGATGATGTTGTAAAGTGTACTACTTGCATCGACTTAAGAAACTTACACATTTCGTTCTGTTTTTGGCGACTTCATATACATATACAAACACAATTTGGCCATTTCAATTGAGTTTGTCGTTGAAACATATGCCGAATGTTGAAAGTCTTTCGGTTTGGTCGAGAGTTATTCATAATAATAACAGAAGGCAGCATTGGATTAAATTCTACTCTATTGAGGATACCTTATTTTAGAATGCTGTCAAGAGCGGAGTTTAATATGTTAAGCATAATATGTTGCCAGCCATTCCAGTTCCACGACCGAGGAGCAGAGACGTAAATCTGGGAACGAATATGACACAGAGGCTATCATCATCGAAAGAGTGTATTGGATTAGAAGTGGATATATTGGTTCCCCTTTCAAATATTTCTAGCTGACGATTTGTCAACATGTCCATATCCTTTTAAAGAATGGACGTAAGTGCAATGGGTCGGGTATAATAAATAAATCAAATAAATAAAGGCTTATTTCATAGCTCGGAGAATGCTGCTATTTATCATTGCTGAGTTGTTTAAGGTAAATTATATAAAGTCGTAATTACGGATGGCTCTTTCGTCATTAAATCTGTATTATTTTCGGCATTATTAATACAGACCTGCTGGATAAAAACATCCACGCAGAGGTGTCAATATACGAGCTAGGTATTTATGTTTCCCTTAATGTTCCCAAGGCCAAGCTCAACTCAACTTGGGATAAATGCATAATCCAAATCTCAGAATCAGAAGTATCAAGAAGAGTGTAGTTGTTGTATAATTGCGCGCTTAAGTACCCATTTTCTTAAACATAACATAGTAACAACAGAATTTTTAAATACTGACAATGTAATCAGGAGATTAAGGCGGGTAAAACGCACCTCTTGATCTATAAGAGTTAGCTAAGACCAAGAAAGTGTAGCTAATATTTTCAATCAAAAAACTATAAATCCGACAAACGGCGGATTTATTTTCTGAAATTTTTTTTTTTAAATTAATCAAAAATAAATTGCCGATTAGTAGAACGACTATGTGCAAAGTCAGTCCCATTGGGATTTATTTTTAGATCTGTTTAAACTCCCTCACCGTTGCAGAAGCATCCCTCACGTAATCGCTCTGCATGCAATGTCTTTCGATGATTTTTCCTTCCAGCAAATCTCCAAACACAAAAAAAAAATTAAAATTTTGAAAAAAAATCACAACAAATTAAGAACCCTGGACCCTTTTTTCAATGTGTTCATTCTGTGACCTTTTTTTTTTTTTGCTAATTTAATGTACCTAGTGTCTAATATGTATCTAAGTTCTCTTGTTGTTTTTTTAATTATTAAATAATATTTCCATTCATATCCAGTAAAAATAGTGACAAAAAAAATATTTTTTTATTGCTCAAGGATGAGTTCTTCCTTAAGTATTCCATAATCGGTGCACTTCCTCTATCTAACTACTTATTTGTTGTATTTTAGAATTCTTTTGCAATTATTGCAGAAACCCCCTAGACACGGAAGCTAAACAACGATCCGTAAAATAGTCTCATCCGTTCAAGATAATAATATAAATATCATATTATTCAGCTACGAAAAAAAGAAAGAAATAAGAATAGACAAGATGATAACAGCTTATCAACTCGGGGGTTTTTCGCTCGTATTCCAACTTTGTATAAAAGCCCGCAGATGTTTACATTCAAACATCAGTACGAGCTTCTTAGTCTGAATAACAATACACAAATTATTATTATAACAAAATGGCTATTAAACTTATTGTTCTGTGTTGTCTCTTCGCCGTAGCCTTGGGATTTACGCTTCCTGAGGATCACTATGATGGTCCTAACGATCAACTTGTAAGTTTAATTTTAAATCCCTCATGTACATTAAGTTAACTTTAATTTTTCGTTCTATATGTAGATCCTTTTAGAGGAACTTCCACTGGAAAATAGTCAAATCCTTATTAGAAATGCCCGTTCACCACAGAGGAGTATTGATGCGAACGTGAACCATCATTCACGTCACGGTACTAGCGCGGGCTTGAATTACAACCATCCTATTGGCAAGAACTTTGAGGCCTATGCTGGAGCTTCTAGAAACTTCAAATACAATGACAATAGTGGACACGTTGGACTGAGATATAGATTTTAGAACGAACGGCTGTAATGCTGTGTTGATTATTTAAAGTTATTGTAAAATATTTTTTGGCAAGGGGGCATACGTACCTATGTATTTAAATTGTATTAAGTTAAATATAAATAATAAATTATGACTATAACTACTGAATGAAGTTTATTTTTTATTTAAGAATATCTAATAAAAACAAATAAAAGTGTTATCATATGTTTGGCCGATCGATGCTTTAATACCCTCCACTGCATACAAGTCATGCAAAATAATGTTTGACATGGTGAGTTAGTATGGAACGCATGAGTTTAATATTGGTTTTGTATGCGAACTATCAACGGTTGATCGCAACCGCCAGGCAATTTTCAGGCGACTACGCATAAATTTGAATTAAATATTTTTAAATAAAATAAAAGCAAACGCACACAGGCGTTTTGGGCACGAGTACGATAACTACGGCGCCAAAAATTGATAACGGTATTTTGTAGAGGGGTTAAATACAAGCATTTTTTACTAAGGGAAGGGGTGGTCTATCTGGCTTCGTTTAGGCGGGAGGGGCATTTAAAAAAAAAAAAATAATACTTAAAATGAAAAACATTTTTTTTGAGAAACAATGGCAACACTTACAATAAAGAACTTTAGGATTTTTGGAAGCCAGGAATCTGTTCTTTGATATTATTTTTAAATCAAGTTATAGCTGTTAATAGTTTTTGAAGAAAATACTTTCAAACTTGAAATTTAAGGAAAAAAATTAAAAAAAAAAAATGTTTAATGCTGATTTTGTTCAATATTGAGAAAATATATACCTACTTAACTTTTTTATAGTTTTTACTGCCTAAATTAATTCTTAATCGAACACTGAAAACCAGATTGATTTATGTCTTCTAATTTTTGAGAAAATTGAAAATTACTTTTATATATGTCGCTCCGCTTAGAGTACAAATTGCTACCCTTGCGCCTTGCAATGCGTATGGGGGGCATGCTGCCCCCTGCAACCCCCCTGCTTGGGGTCACTGTTGGATTTTGGAATGGGTGCAAGGCTGAGTATATGCTAACTTTCTTTAAATTATATAAGTTTACCCAATGTCAACAACATTCTTCAGATACAGTCTCTGGCCTGAAATTTCACATTGGTAGACAAAATTTTGCTGATTTGCATTTTAGACAATTTATAACGTATTTCTGGCTTTGAAAAATACTATAGTTCGTTGTTGTAAGTGTTGCCATTGTTTTTTAATATTTTATTTTAATTTTAATTATAATTTTTTTGTTAATTACCCCTCCCGCCTAACCGGAGCGAGATAGACCCCCTTCCCTTAGTAAAAAATGTTTGTATTTAACTCTTCTACATAAATCCGTCATTAGTTTTCATCGCCAAAATTATTTTACTCAACCCAATTTTTGTCCTTAAATTTCAAGTTTAAAATTGTTTTTTTCAAAAACTATTTAAAGGAATAACTTGATTTAAAAATAATATAAAAGAACAGATTCCGGGCTTTCTAAAATGGTATAGTTTTTTTTATCATAAGTGTTGCCATTGTTTTTCAATATATTTTTTTCCCATTTAAAGTATCATTTTCTTTAAATTACCCCTTCCGCCTAAACGGAGTAAGATAGACCCCCCCCTCCCATAGTAAAAAGTGCTTGTATTTAACCCCTCTACAAAATACCTTTAACAATTTTTGGCGCCGTAGTTATCGTACTCTCCCCGCGTTTTGCATTTCAATGCGATCAAATGCGTTTTTACTGATATTTTTGACAGCTTCATACGAATTTTCCTCCGATATGCTCCGATAGGAATTGGTTGCGGAATTTGTTTACTATTTGCAGTGAAGTGTTGATAAATAAAGTCAATAAACAAAAAAACATTTTAGCAAAGTAATTGGTTGTATTTGTTGCTTAAATAAATTTGTGTTTCCATGGCAAAAACAAACGAAAAAACAAGAACTAAGATAATAGAAAAACCCCTATGTACCACGAAACAGCATCATGTCAATTGGTGTAAACTTGTCTTGTTGTGAGGTGACAAATGTAAATTAAAAACAAAATTGCTTGCGGTTGTTGTAATTTTCGCATCTGACACGTAGATTTTTAAAGACCTAAAGCTCCTATTTCACAATGACAAAAAACTCGTCAATGTTTGACATGCTGGCATCAATATGTCGTCAGATTTTATCTACAAACAATTTAAGGCCAGAACCAGGCAAGAACGACAAGATTTTTGACATGTGTAATGGTAGCCTAACAGAAAAAGAAGAATTATTGGCATTTATATCTATAAAGACTGCTGCTTTAAAAATACATGTTTTGAAAAAAAAAAACAATCCCATTTACAAACTTAAACGAATCACAATAAACTGTGAATGACAGGCAGAAAATAATTGTGTTTTCGTTCGCGGCAATAAGTTTGGAATTCGAAATTTCGTTATTTGGTCGGCTCTCACATTGAGGCAACAATCAATAAGCAACTGGCAATAGGAAACACGCAAAATTATCGCTCACAATTATTTTACTTTGAATTAAATTAGAGGTCTCACATCAAAGCTACTAAATACTGTTCGAACGAAAAATGTTGCTGATTGCTTATTGGCAGTTGCTATAGCAACTATAGTTGCTTATTGCTTGTTGCCTCAATCTGAGAGCCGTCTTAAACTGTTTATAAACTTATTTTCTTAATACATTTTGATGGGATAATTATCCTCCTCTTTGCCCAAGCACACGTTTGCCGCGAATTGTTAAAGTTCGAATTCCACATCAATAAGCCGCGAACTAGCGAATAACACATTCCTTCGAATTTAACCTCAAATTAGAAATGCCAACCGTTTTTTAAAATCGAATCGAAACTCGATAAATTTAAAGGATTTCAGTCGGCAATTTCACCGATGCCGACCGTCAGTGATGGGACTTCTACCACTTAGTAACAGCGTTGCCGAAGTGGCACAATTGTGCCAATTTGGCACCCTACAGTCCGATTGGCACCTTGGCACCTTCAGTTCTCATTTGGCACCTTATGAGCTTGATACATTTTAATATATAATATTTAAACAAAAGCTTTTCTTAAAATGTTTAAAATTGATTGAGAGTGCAAGTCATTTTCTCTTTCATCTGCGAACACTTATTTCATATTCACTGAACTGAATCATTTTTAACAACATAGAACGCAGCCCTTGTGTATGAAATCTATAGCATTCTCGAAAACGAGGTAAGATGTCAGCGCTTCAGTCAGCGGGACTGCATTACAGGTTTGACTATTTTAACTAAATTAACAACGATTGTTTATTTAGTTACTTTTTGGAATCTGGGACAGCTATTGTTACTAATTTCATGTTGACATTTCACTTTTCATGTGGTAGTGAGTTGTTGTTGGACCGCATCACGTGCAAGTCGAATCCATGTTTGATTTAAAAAAAAATGACGTGAATCCATGACAGTTGCTTTGTTAGTATGAGTGAAATGAACCACACTTTTACCTCTTGTTAATTTAGTTAACTTCCCCTCCTTCGAACTGTCACAGCTTGTTAACGCTGTAGTTGAAATAGTTAACTACTGCCGAATTTTGAATGGACTCCTGCTGGCCACCTAAGTCTTATAGCCAATTCACAATGCTGCTTTGCTGCGTGCGTGCGTTGACAGATAGAGTAGAACCAATGCTTTCATATGGTGCAAGCCAAAATGCGGCTTCATTTACGTTGTTCTACTGGTTAATGAAAAAACCTTAATAAAGTCATTTAAAAAAGACTTAAAAGAATGTTTTTTTTTTTCAAGTAGTGAAACATACATATCGTGTGTGTGTGTACGAATTCATACACAAATAATCGTAATGATACAAATGCGAAATTATATGTTTCTTGTGTTTTTAAATATCTCTCTGCCGTTGAAGGGCTGGTGGCACCCAGTTGGCACCTTTGGTTACCGTCAATGGCACCTAAGAAAATTTGTTTGCGGCAACGCTGCTTAGTAAGTGGTATTTCTACCACTTTTTGGTCAACCCAAAATTCTACCACCCGCAAATCCAAATCTACCACTTTTTCAGATGGGGAAAAAATGGAACAATAACGCATATAATAAATACCTACGCTCTATAAGACTTATTTTCCATCATCCACACAATATAATTCGAGTAGTTAAATAATTTTAGATTTTTGTGCACTGGGAAATTGTTAGTGGTACTGAACTTTGGAAACAAAATCTGTGATGCTTTGTAAAGTGACGTTTATAGAGCTCAAGAAAATTTGTTCTGAATGTTTGCAAACAAATTTTCATCCTATTTTGGGTAATGAGAGCATGGTATGATTTAAAAATCTACCACTTTCTACCACTTTTTGGTTTCCCAATATACCACCTTTATCCTAACCTCAAGTCCCAGCACTGCCGACCGTCCTTTTTAAAATCGAATCTAAACATGTAAAATTTTAAGAATTTCAGTCGGCAAATTCACCGATGCCGACCAGCCCTTTTTAAAATCGAATCTAAACTCGCTAAATTTTAAGAATTTCAGTCGGCAAATTCGCCGATTCACCGATTTTAAGGAGTTCCTCTGGAACCTTTCAAAATGCCGACTTTTGTATACATTTACAACTTTAAAAACCTATACCTAATGAAAATCCAAACTTAAGATCTAATTTTTGACTGCGCTGTTATTGTCGTTTTTTTACCTCCTTTCTGGTTTTTTCCATACGAATCTTTATTTCTTAAGTAAGAATTGGTCACACTAAAACTTCGTTTAAATAAATTAATTAATTTAATTGTTCGCTATAACATGCCCGGTTAGTCCTTGATCTCTTAATAGATCAATTTTTGCTCTTTCAACACTATTAAGAGATTTTGATCTACCCATTTTTATTTGAATTTCAGTTCAACGATTCAATTTCGCTTAAAACACTTCAACTGTTGATCTAATGTGTCAATTTCCTCAAAACGTTCATAAACAATGAAGCCCTGAGGGCCTCTGATGACCTTGTGTCTATTCAGTTGGCGCAAAAAAAATCAGCATTTTTTCATATCGAACGCTTTGCAAGAGTGCCAGAGAAAAAATAGCGGCACTTTTGGAATTATTCTTTCTGATTTCTTTTCTCAACATCATAAGCAAACAGTAATCATCATCAAATGATACATTTACGAACAATGTTTGGAAAAAATGCACAATGTACATTAGAAAAGTTTAGTGCTTATTCAGAAAGTTTAAAGTTTAAAGGACCATTCACATGGGAGCAAACGAACGAATTGATGAAATGTGAACAAACCACTTTTTATGCATTTATAAATAGAAAATTGCACAGTTTATTATTCCAAGATATTCTCCTCTTGGAATAAGGTTAAGTTCGAACGAATTTTGTGTTCACTGGAATGCGATTTAAATGATGTAGATTGCGAATAGACTGACAATTCGAGCCAGGGTGTTTTCGTTTGCGGCAAAAAGTTTGAAATTCGAAATTTCGTTATTTAATACATTTTGATGGGATAATTAATTATCCCCCTGACACAGAAATGCGTGCTGATAAGGAAATTGTCGAGAGTGTCCCTACTCATTGTAAACTGATAGAGCTAACTTTTTGAGAAAATATTTGCTATTGTCCTGGGAATGTTCCTGTTGGTTAGAATTGTACAAAGGGGCATGCATGGCGTTTCCCATACAAAAAAAATTATTATATGTATTTCAAAACACTATTTCTCAACACAAAACACAGCGCGAAATGTGGGTTTGGTTGAAAAACGGGACATGGCATCAACCATAAAACAAAGTTATTTAAAACACCATATCTTCGCATTTATGAACGGCTCCTTTCCTCCATTTGTGGAGTTTACTTATTTATTCGTAGGTAAACTATATCCAGGAACCAAATTTTAAATTTGAATCACGTGATGCATTATTTCCAGTTTAAACCTACCGGAACCTTCGCGTGTGCTAATTCAGGTTAGGTTAGAGGGACAGTTTGCAGTGACACCGGAGGTATACCACAGATTCTATTTCCTCTTCATCTCTGCAACTTCTGCAGAAGTCATTTGTAAAGATACCCAGTCTGTTGGCCATCTTCCCAATGATGCCGTGTCCGCTTATTACCCCGACGAGCACTCGGATTTCATTTCTATCAAAATATGTTAGGATCTTTGACCTTTTAGTGTCAATAACGGGCCACAAGCTGCGAGTTGTTGTACAACCGGAAGTGTTGTTCCATCGTTCTTTAGCCAAGTTTAAAATTAAATTGTCAATAATGCTCTTAGCTGTGTAGGAAACTGAAAGTAGGTACTTGTCTGTCAGCTAACAGTATGTCTATTTCAGAGCCGAATCTGACCGGTTTATCTGCTGCCTCGTTCCCTTTCACGCCATCATGTTCAGGAACCCAGCATGCGATGGTATATCGCTCTTTATTCAATTTCAATCTAATTTATTTAGCAAAATTTAGCTATTTTAACAATTTGTACATATGGATATATTACATCATTTCCATGATTGTTTGCTTAATAAAATTTTATAAATATTTAGCCTTTATATAATTAATAACATTCTGTTTAAATACTCTTATATTATTAACAATTTTTAGCTCATTGGGTAGCTCATTAAATATAAAGAAGGGAAGCCTAATATCATTTCTGTTTCTTATATTATAACGATGCACATCACTAACAAAAGTCAATTTACTACACAAATAACGTGGTAGCAATCAATTTTTCATTTTAAATACAAAAATAAACACATTCATCACAGTTCTTTGATTAACACTTAACTGCTTTAGTACATTTAACATATTAATAACAGGTTACAGGCGTTCGCCAATTGCATCTCAAAATTATTCTCATTGCTTTGTTTTATAACTTCTGCAGTCTATATATCATACCAATGTTCCCCATGTAAATAACCGTCGAACAATACTCAAAGTGAGGCTTTATAATACCATTGTATACATTAATTGCACAATTTGTCGACATTCTTTTTCTAATTCTCACGAAAAAGCCTACTTTTTTTCTTATTTTTTGTTTGATATATAAATATAATTAATATGATCTTTGAAATTCAATTTATTATCGATCACAATTCCTAAGTATTTGATTTGATTCACTAACTCCACGTTTTCGTTATTACGTTATTAATTATAATTCTGTTTGTAGTTTCACCGTTTATAAACATACATTTTGTCTTCCCTATTTTTAAACTTACCCCCAGTTTCACAGTGGGAATTTAAACTACACTTTTAGTTTAAACTTTAGTTCAACAATTAATTCTGTTTCAGAATTTCGTTTAAACTTTGAACAGAGTTAATTCTATAGTTTAAGTTAAACTACAGTATTCTGCCGTTTAAACCTCAGATCAGCCGATTGTCAAAAATACAAATATTTGACGTTGTTTTGCGTATTCTTTGAAAGAAAAGACAAGGAACGATTTTAGAAAAGTCGTATAAAAGCTAAGTACTGTACAATACTATCAAATTCATTCATAAAATTTAGTTGAACTGAGTTCAATTGAACTGAAGTTTAGATTATATTGTGAAACCGGACGAGTTGAACTGCAAATTTAAACTCACGTTCAGGTTCAGTTGAACTTTAGTTTAAACTTTCAGTGTGAAATTGGGGGTTAGTTTGTTACTCCTAAACCACTCACTGAGATTATTTAAGGCACTATTAATTTTGGAAATACTGTCATTGATATCTGTACCTGGGTCCAAGAATCCATCGTCCGCAAACAATTTTAATAACGCAAACTCCACAACTTTCGGCATCTCGTTTACATATATTATAAAGAGCAACGCTCCAAGAACTGATCCCCGAGGGACCCCAAGACTGACGTTAACAGCTTCCGACATTGCTTCTTCAATCCTTGTCCTTTCCGTACAAGAGCGAAGATAGGATTGAAACCACTTCAGCTCACTGCCTCTAACTCCGTACTAACTTTTTTTACCTTTAAACTTTTCCAGTTTCTTAATTAGAATGCCTCTATCAACTGTTTCAAATGCCCTTCTTAAGTCTATGAAAACCGCGACGATTGATTTTTTTTAGATGTAACTCAGCCTTCCAGTCCGCTATAACCAAGTTCAATAGAGATTCGCAGCTATGCTTTCCTCTGAAATCCGACTGACAATCCGTAAACAGCTCGTTGTCTTCCATGTACTTTTGAAGTTTACCTTGGACAATTTTCTCTAGAATTTTGGCATCATTGGGTAACATGTTGACCGGTCTGAAGTCCTCGGGTTTAGTTGAGTTTTTAACTTTTTCAATGGGTACAATAATTACACTAGTTTAAAAAATTATTTTTTTTTCTTTTACCCAAGGATAATTCATACTAAATGTGTTTTCTACCTACCCTCTTACTAGAAAAATATTGGCCTCAATTTTTTATCACGTCAAGTTTTTTTAATATACCCTCATTAAGTTACAGTGCTGTGCACGGAATTAGACACGGTAAAGATGCTAAACATTTTTTCGTTATGTTATGGCGGATGAGTGTTCAGCTTTAGCACAGTGAAATTTTCATTTTTACTGTACATATTAACCAACCTTTCTATTCAAATCAACAATATGGCATATACTACCGTTACATGTTATCGCTGAATAAACTGAGGAAAAGTGCGATCTTTGTCGTTTCTATTACGACCACGGCACGTTATGAGGCTATCTTGTTAGTCGTGTCTGGGTTGTCATTCGCTATAGTTGTTTTAAAATGTCGTCAAGACAATGTAAATTAAGTCCAAATAACTTTTGCTATGTTTGTGGTAAAATTATTCTGTCAAAGAAGAAGAGACCAATCACTGAAGCCGTAAAACGAGCCTATTTTCAATATTTCCAAATCTCGATAACAAATCTTGATAAAAAATGGGTTCCTGGAGTAGTATGTGATAACTGTAGGAGTATATTATTGAACTGGGCTGCAGGAAAAAAAAAACGCTTGCAATTTGGCGTACCGATCTTATGGAGGGAACCAACAAATCACGCTACTGACTGTTATTTCTGCCTTACAAAAACTTCAGGTTTTAATAACAAAAACAAGAAGCATATACAATACCCTGATATTGCGTCAGTCACAAAACCTGTATTGCATTCTGAAGGAGTGCCTTATCCATCATTGCCCAGCTCTTCAAATAAGGAAAATGAACCAGAGCTCATGGAGAATGAAATGGATGGGACTGTTTCTAGCCAGGATATTAATTTGGATGATCTTGACGAATTTGAATCTAAAGATAGTGAACCACATTTAATTTCGCAGAGTGAATTAAACGACCTGGTAAGAGACTTACAGCTTTCGAAAATTAAATCTGAATTGCTGGCTTCACGGCTCCAACAATGGAATTTATTAGCCTCTAATACCCGAGTAACTTTTTACCGCAGTAGGAGTTATCAATTTTCTAAGTATTTTGAATCAAAGGATGGGTATCAGTATTGCCATGATATTCGTGGTCTTTTCAAGTCAAGGAGCCAGTCATACGACCCTGAAGAATGGCGTTTATTCATAGATTCCTCAAAAGTAAGTCTGAAAGCAGTATTACGACATAATGGCAACAAAAGACCATCTATTCCCATAGGGCATGCGGTAAATTCTAAGGAATCATATGAGACAATGACAACATTAATAAAACTTATAAAATATGAAGAACACAATTGGAAAGTGTGTGGAGATCTCAAAGTTGTGGGGCTACTTCTTGGTTTGCAAAGTGGTTATACCAAATATTGCTGCTTTTTATGCTTGTGGGACAGTAGAGCTAGGAATGATCACTATATTAAAAAAGATTGGCCTGTACGTATTGAATATATACCAAACAATCTGAATGTTAGAAACAATCCTCTGATTGATCCAAAAAATGTGATTTTACCGCCGCTTCATATCAAACTGGGGTTAATAAAAAATTTTGTTAAAGCACTTGACAAAGATGGACCTGCTTTTAAGTATTTAAAAACACTTTTTCCTAATCTTTCTGATGCCAAAATTAAAGAAGGAATCTTTGTGGGGCCCCAAATTAGAAAGATGTTAAAGGACGACAAATTTGATGGTCACCTATCTAGTGTCGAAAAAAATGCATGGTATTCATTTAAAGCGGTAGTGGAAAATTTCTTGGGGAAACATAAATCAGAGGATTTTAAAGAAATTGTTTCCAATTTATTGAGCAATTACCACAGAATGGGGGTGAACATGTCGTTAAAAATTCATTTTTTACATTCACACCTGAATTTTTTTCCTGAGAACCTAGGTAGCGTAAGTGATGAACATGGGGAACGTTTCCATCAAGACTTGAAGACGTTTGAAGAGAGGTACCAAGGTTTTTGGGATACAAATATGTTAGCCGATTACTGCTGGTCTGTATTAAGAGAAACTGACACTAATGGGTATAAAAAAAGAAGTAATCTGTGCAATTTTTTTGTAAGTAACATATAACAAATTTTTGAAAATAAATATGGCAAGTTTAAAAAAAAATTGTACGTCCTATTTTTTTTCGACTGCAGTATCATTATGTATGTTAATTACTCTACAGATGCACATTAGTTTCTTCTATGGGTAAAAAACCTTGCAAAGTAGGGAACCTGGGAAGTGTAAGTGATATAAACATGGTGAACGTTTCCATAAAGTCTTGGAGGCTTATGAGGACAGGTACCAAGGTTCTTGGGATAAAAACATGTTAGTCGATTACTACTGGTCTCTATTAAGAGAAATCGACGCCAATCAGTATAAAAGAAGGATTAGTTTGAGTGTAATTTTTTTGTAAGTCTTATATATAAAATTCTTGAAAATAAATACTATGCACTAAGTTTAAAAAAAACTTGACGTCCTAATTTTTTTTCAACTGCAATTTTTAACTTAGGGTTCATTATTCTACCGATTCCCATAGTTTCATCTATGGGTAAAAACCCTTGTAAACTAGTGTTATTGATTCCTTCCAGCAATCAGGGAAGACTCCTTCGGACAATGACTTATTTATTATTTTACACAATATAGGTAGGACCAGTACAACGGAAAGAGTCAATTAACATACTCTTAACATATTTGCATCTCTTTTATTTTTCATATTTTTCATTATGCTCTGTAGCGGTTATAGTGATAATCCCAAATTTAAAAGAACTGCACGCACACTTCTTCAATATAGTTCACGTAGGGTGCGTTTGGTATATTTATATTCAGGTTGGTTACACTCTTAACAAAGATTACATTGAAATTTTGCGCCAACGATACACTATCTTTAATTAACACATTTTGGAAAACAACACATTTTATTGCACTTTTTGATTCTATCAACACAAGGGATTTTATCATTCGCCACATTGTTTTTTGGTCTTTGGAAGATTGAATTTTACGCTCAACATAATTATTTTTCGCTCTATGAATGGCAGCCTTAAATGCATTCCGTGTAATTCGATACTGTCCGCTATTTTATATTTACTTAATTTATCTCATTAATTTAAGATTATTATTAAACCACTCTTGTGCACACTTTGTTCCAATGTATTTATAAAATTTAAGGCTATTCACTGCTCTTTCTATTCTTTCAGTAAAATATTTCGCCAGAGAGCCCACATCACAATGATCGTAATCTTCACTAACACTACTCCCTGAGTTCCATCCTTGTTGTACCATTTCACAAAATTTACATTTATTGTACTTCAATATTTTAATTTTCACTTTCGTCTGCTTCACTCTCTTTTCGACGTGTATTTTCACTTGTAAACTCTCATGGTCACTTATTTTCAGTTTGTCTATAACCTCAACACTTGATTTAAAATTATTCGTGATAACATAGTCAATCATTTTACGCGATGTTTGCGGTATCATTGTTGGACTGTTAACAGTTTGTTTGCAGCAATTATGGTTGATCACCTCTTCTATTCGTACCTTATACGTATCGTCTACCATCCAGTCAATATTAAAATCTCCCATAAGAACTAGCTCTTTTCCACGAATTCTCAGGTGTTCCATATACTCTTTGAATAACTCAACAAAGTAAGCCATCGATGAACTTGGCGACCTATATAAGCCTGCTAGTATAAAAGATTTCGTACATAGAGTTTCTTTTATTTTGAGCAACCACCAGTCCAAATTTGCAGCTACTTCTTCTACCGCATCTACTTCCCACAACAGATTAACATGGATAACTGCACCTCCCGTATGAGATGAAATTGAGATGCATCTAACAGGTGTGTATCCATTTAAATTGATTTCATTATCACCAACTTTTGATGTTACATGAATCTCAGTTACACATATAAAATAAAATTTCTCCAGGGCAGCTTTGACTTCTCGTATTGTGGTTAACATCCACGTCAAGCAAATTCAGTGTATCTTTGGCTCTAATACAACTTATGCATTTTACCTCTTCACAATTCTGGCAGTCTTTCTCGCTATGATTCCCAGCACACTTTGCACATGTAACCATAACCATATTCCGAGAAGCACTGACTATTTAGAGTACCTACATAGTGGAACATTTTATTTTTTTTTTACAATCAAGCAGTCAGTCATTGCCAGATCTCTTAAAACATTGGTAAAATGTAATCTCAATAGCATGTGCTGTTATAGAAAACAAACTTATATGAATTTGCCTATAGGGTGTGTGCTAATTAACTTGCCAGCGGTCACAGTCGCTTAGTGGTCAACACGACCTCTCCATAGAAATTCGTAGAAATCTAAGGAGCTAAAAACTGATCGGTTAAGCTTTTAATCATTAAATTTTTATAGAACTAATTTAATTGAAATTAAAGCATTATTGCTCCAACGCATTGAAATGGAAACACTTTTTGTGGTTAATATTTTGCAGAAATGCTCATATGGCTTTGCAGATATGATTGATTTTAAAAACAATTATTGTAACTTTTTAAGGTAGTTAATACCTACACATAAATATATAAAATAAATTATTTTCATCGCATGTATGGGGTATAATTATATATATATGTAAATACATATAAAGAATTAAAACAAAAAAGTGTCTTCAATAAATAATTTTATTTACGATCTACAAGTATTTTTTTCTAACTAAACAAAAATATTTAAAAGTTGTATTGCAAGCCAAGCATTGCACTGTTATCGTTGCGACCAAAGTGTCTGGCGGCTTCACCATAAACTTCGTAGTTCTTGTTGAGTCGATGTTTGTAATATAAACTGCCACTTGTTCCAAAACGATCCTGTCCAAGGGATCCCCCAACTCTGCCTTGCGGTGAGCGTGCTTTCCTTATGAGTAGTTGGCTATCTTCTGAGGGCAGTTCGTCACCAAAAGCCTTAAGCAATAACAGTTCATTAGAAAATGTTTTGTGTTTAAATAAATTCATGTGACACACTTACAATCTCATAATTATTACTGTTGCCTAGGTCATTGTACTCCTGCTCTGGAATAGTGAAAGCCACAGCAATGCCAACGATTGCGAGAAGAATAATGAGCTTAATTGCTGCCATTTTTATAGCTGGATTATGATACTTAGTTTGTAAGTTTAACTGAGAATACAATTTTGCGACTGATGTCTCATGCTGCCGACTGTGGTGTTATTTATACGAACATTGAACAGAACGTACCTATCTATGTATCTAGTGAATATATTTCCGCGTCCCGGTATACTGCAGATAAGAAAATGTGTATTGATTTTTTGTTTTGTGTGTGATTCCCATTTCTATCAATCAATTTATTGAATGTAAATTTTTTCGGAGATTTAGCAAGTTCAAGTAAGGTAAGGTGCTTCACATTTTTAAATTACTTAGCAAGTTCAATAAATATGACTTACTACTGCATGTTCGTAAAAAACCGTCCGGTGAATGCCAACCAATATACCTAATGTTGAAACGCATGTTTTAAAATCCGCTGAGTAATTTGTTGGTCATTAAGTAAAGCTTTGTGCGGCATGGTTAATATATTGTATTATTATCGTTTTTTGTTTAGGGGTAATTCAACCATTGGCGTACCTACCAAATTGTATACATATAGTTTTTTCTTGTAATAGATTTGTATTACATATTTGGTTAACGTTGATCAGAATATAACAAAACACCCTGTAGGGACAGGCATAAGTTCTATTCTAACCATATTTCCCGTTATAACCCTTCAAACTAGGTGACTTATAATTTGGAGGTGTTACCACTTAAAACGCTATAACTTCTAAACTATTATAGGTAGAATAAGTGCTACATTATGTGGCCCAGGTGGGTAATATGGCCCACCATTATATATCCTGAATCAAAAAGCGCAGGTAGATAAAAACGAATATATTTCAAACAAGTTCAGACCGGTTTTGTCTATGTCGATTATGGTAGGCGTAGCTCGACGGATCTGTAAAATATAGACCATAGTAGCTTTTTTTCGTTTTCGATGTAATTTTTTGGGAAGTTGTGTTAATTTTTTTCGCATTGAATTTTGCTTAAATTCAATAATCTTTTCTAAGAATGAATAATGTTAAATCTTTTCTTATTTTTTGTGGCAACAGAAGTTAAAAAAAGTTTATCAGTTGTATTAAAAATAAAAATGAGTGAAAAAATCACGGTGTGTTTAATATGGCCCACCCATGTGGCCCAGTAAGCCATATTTGACACCTGATATTAATTGAACTTTTGACAAATAAAATGGCTTCTAGCTCCAACAAGAGCACAAAACAACAATAGACCAGGGTCAAAGAAGAAACAATTCTAGCAAACCAAATTCAATTTTCTTGAAAACGATAGTGTGAAATATGGCCCACCATAGGCCACCCTGGGCCATATTTAATACAGGGTGGGCCATATTACCCGCACTTCTTTTAAAATTTAAAAATGAAGTTCCTTTACGTTTTTGTTTATATCTTTTTGTTACGTTTTTTTTTATTATTTTATGTAGATACTAAATGTTTTGTAAAACTGTTTAAAAAAAAAACAGAAATGAATTGGACTTAAATTCATGGTTTTATTCTAAAAAATGTTAAGGGTGGGCCACATTTGCCGCATTTACTCGCAAGTCTTGAGCACTTTTGGTACATCTGTGCAGCTACAAAAAAGTTATGGATTCTTAAACACAAAATTATGAAAATTTGTTGTTTCATTTTTTTTACTTTGCTTTTTTATCAACATTTTGACTTAATAAACGTTTATCCTTGAAAAATGTCCTAAGAATTATGTTAAGCAACTTTTTTTACGTGTGGGCGCAGTAGCGCATTGGTTAATGTGCTGGACTACTGTGCGAGGGATCCCAGGTTCGATCCCCGGAAAAACACAAATTACATCTTAAGGTTTTTTCTACTGCGCCACCTCTCGCTAACGTCTGACAAACATCCGAGAGTATGACTGTCCTGAAAAAGCTTCTCAATTCAGCCGACCGGACTCGGCATAAAATTGTAGGTCCCTTCCATTCGTCCCTAAAATAGAAACTCACACAAAACGAATAGTTGCGAGAAGCTAGGCCTTGGGTGTCTACCGCCTGTTGCGCCGCCTACTTACTTATTTTTTAACTTTTTTTATGTATCTACAAGCAACGTACGTCACACAAAAGTTGTAAAACAAAATTAAGTGAGAATAATAAACTAAAATATATGTACCTATAAGCAATGGTTAACAGTTAATTGTCGAACTTGAGAACTTGAACTTGATCTCCACAAAATGTATTCAAAACGTGATTACGCGGAAATAGTGTTTGTATACGGGTTCTGCCATGGAAACGCTTCGTTTAACAAGATAGGAGTACCAAACGCCGATACCCAAATCGTAGAACACCATGTAGCCGGGTATTCGCTGATGCGTATCAGCGCCTTGTTAATGCCGGGTCAGCTCCTCCAAATAAAAGCGATCGACGCGACGTTCAGACGCAGCGGCAGCAGAAGTTGAGGGTGGGATTTTGTGCGCTGTGGAAGTTCAGCCTTCACTCAGGTCCGCCGATTAGCAGTGCAGTTGGAACTTCCCAGAACCAGGATTCTCAGAACTCTACAGATTCCTTCCTGGGACCTGGGCCTCAACCAACACGCCTCTCCAGTTATCACGATCTTTGGATAACCGCATCCAGTTGCACACTCCAAGTTGGTTGAGGTCCCCTTCCACTTGTGCACGCCACCCAAGGCGAGGTCTTCCTCTACTGCGTTGTCCCTCCAACCGGGTTGGAATCAAAGACTCTTCAATTCTTCATGCCGGAGAGTTGGTGTCCATTCGCTCTACATGTCCTAGCCATCTTAGTCGACTGATACGTACTTTTCTGATCAGGTCGATGTCGCTGTACAGCTCGTAGAGTTCGCTGTTAAATCTCCTCCTCCAAAGCCCGTCAACGCAAACGGGGAAGAATTTTGCGTTCGAAGGGACCAAGGAGATCTTAATCCTTAATCTTGATAATGTTCATGATTCTGCGCCATAAAGCAGGACTGAGATGATGAGGGTCTTATATAGAGTCTCCTTGGTATTTCTTAACAAGACCTTACGAATACATTAACTTCTTAGGCCAAAGTAACAGCGGTTGGCAAGTGTAATTCTTCGCTTGATTTCTGATGTAATGTCATTTTCAGATTTAATAGCGGAGAGCAGAGGTAGCCAAAGTCCCAAACTACCTCCAAGTTATAGCTGTCTATCGTGACGTTCTGTTCGATTCATCGATCTTGTGTGTCCCTTCTTGTTGACAGCATATATTTTGTTTTGCCCTCATTCACCACTAAACCCATTTTTGCACATATCTAGACTTTTGGAAAATTGTGCCTCTGGTGTTGTCCTGCGAGTTTCCTCTGACAAAATCTTGGAGACGAGTTGGTGTATGCTCTCTACAAAATCATCTCCAGCTGCCTTAAAAAACTCAGGACATAGCTCGGATAGTGCTATCCTCACCTCATTTTGGTCAGGTGGACGGAAGTCCTGGCTTTCATCGTCTATGATAAATGTTTCATTCTGCCTGACAGCGGAATTTGATTCACTGTTCACACAAGCAAATGAGTCAGCTAAAAATGTCAGCAGGGGCCTATAACACAACGCGACATATCGACAAGTCTTACAGGAGCCTGTGTTGAATTTGTCCACACGTGATCATAAGTTCAGCATTCAACTTGTTACTTTGTGTTAGAGAAATACAGTTTCTAGTAATTCACTTGTTCTACAAGTACTTGTCGCGGTGTGTTATAGGCCCTAGGTCTTCTAGGTGTTTTTGTCAAAGCACCACTTGGATTAACTCCGATACTTTATATTTATGTGTATTGTGTACGTATACATATACAGTCAAAGAGTGGAACAAAAATGAAACTTAACCAAATTATAACAAATAAGGGCTTAATCAAAATAAGGACTGTTCGAGAAAAAATCGGGAAAGTAGGCCTAACAATTTTTAATTCTCAAAGAAACGGATTATGCCTGACATTTTTTGAACAACTATTTCTACACTTTATTAGAAAGGGAGGCTGACCACTGACCACAGCTTCAACATTTACAAGTGGTGCATAATAAGTTACAAAAGTTGGTACCTATACCGGTCACAACTGCAAACAACTTTTCAAAATGGAGATAATCAAAGTTTAAAGATGACAGCACTTATAAACGAAAGAAACGTCATCCCGAGATATTGGAACGAGTTGAAATAACAGTTTCCACTCGTTGGAAAGATATTGGAACGAGTTGAAATAACAGTTTCCACTCGTTCCAATATCGTTTTTTGGCTGTCATTTTTTTATGAATGAACAAATTGAGTTCTGCTTTTGGATTAGGTATGTTTATTTGAGTTAAATTTTGTCCATTAAGTCAAAAAAATTATATCGGCTAAGTGGCTACCAGCCGCTAGAATTGATTACCAATCGCGACCAGTGTTGCCAGAAATTTTCTAAGAGAATATGCCAAATTAAGAAAAAAATATGCTAAATTGTATGGAGGAATTAAGCAAAATATGCTAACGTTTAAAAACAACTTTTTTATTACAAAAAAAAAGGAATAAATATAAACACAAGATGATGTCTATCTATAATAAGGAACAAAAAGGGAATTCAGTATTTTGAAATTAAATTTACATTTAGTTATTCAAAAGCACGTCAATTAGGTAGATACAGAACTAAAACTAAAGTCCGTATATGATTCTACATTTTTCTCTCAATTTTTCTTCATTTTAATCACATTAAATCATCTTTAAAAACCAGCTGCTTGTAAAAGAGACAAAAAGTGTAGGTATGTATTATGAAAGGGATAGCAATTGTTTGCAAAGGAACACAAATTTTTAAACGAATTTATTTTGAAAAATATAGACTTCAAAGTAACGGGAGGAGAAATGCCAAATAATGTTAAAATGTCAAACAAAAAAAAAACTCCCAGGTGAAAAATATAATTTGAATACATTTTCAATGAATTTTTTTTATATACATTAATAAAGTTGTTGTATACGCAATCACACCTATCGGGAATTTTCTTTCTAATTTTTCCTACTGTTCTATTTTCATTTTAAACACGTGAAATATGCAAAAAACAAATCTAGTGTTATACGGGCTTAAGGTCCCCGTCTTCGTCATTGTACTGATATTTTAACGAGTCTATATTTTTTATTCAATAATTTTCTTGTAGTACCTAACAATTAAAAACCTCTCAAACACTTGACAATTGACAGCTGATTTGAAATTTGTCGACCTATTTGGCATTTTGGTATTATGCGTGTGCTATTACTATTCCCATTTATGTTTTGATATCAAGAAGTTACATTAATACCGAATAAATTTCATCCCTGGATGATTCAGCTAATATTGGTAATAAATTAGCAAATTCTTCGCGTTTATCACACATTTGAAATACCTACCTACTTTTTTAACTACTGCAATTATTAATTATTGTTGTAGTGGTCTGTAGTCCTTAAGGAACTAAAGCCCATCACCAATAATCGAAAAACAAAAACGTCACATCATTATTTTGCATTAGTTTAGGCCTACTATAAAAGCGTTCCGTTACTTTTTCGTAAATTTATCTCACTGTGAGAGAATAATTCAACCCCAGGCAGTACCGTCATTTTGAGAGTCTTTTCCATTTTTACTGCAAAAGTAAAGGAATAGACCTCTAGGTACTATTGAGAACCTTTGATTTCATTCAATTGAATAATTGTCATTCACATATTCAGTAATGCCAAATACAGAAAATTTTGATGAATGCATATACCACGAATATGTTCACGATGGGTATAAACATAAAGTTTTTAATTTTTTTTATGTTGAATGTTGAAAAATGCTAGATTGCATATAGCATATTTTATTTATACTAATATGCAATTTAAGGTTTAAATATGCTAGATCTAGCATAAAAAATGCTAAAATGGCACCACTGATCGCGACCGATTTATGATATTTTTTATCACTCTTGCTAGAACATAAGGCGGCGGCGGTAGGTGTCTCATTCTTGACGAATAATCTATTTGTGGGCTTCAAGTATCTGAGGTGTGTCTGCTTCAACAACTCAACGTGGTTTTCGTGGGGTTTCATGGAAAACGACTTCAAACTACTTGTTTTGAAAAATGCAATATGTATGGGAAAACTTCTGTCTTCAATTAAGTTTTCGACTCGGTGTGAATAGGGTATCAATGTTAAATTGAATGCACCATTTCACGCCAACGAAAAAACCTTAAAGTTATAATTTAAAGGACCATTCACATGGGAGCGAACGAACGAATTGACGAAATGCGAAGAAACCACTTTTTATGCATTTATAAACAGAAATTTGCACATTTTATTATTGCAAGATATTCTCCTCTTGGAATAAGGTTAAGTTCCAACAAATTTTTTATTCGCTACTTTGTGGAACGCGATTTAAATGATGTGGATTGCGAATAGACTGACAATTCGCGCCAGGGTCTTTTTGTTCGCGGCAAAAAGTTTTGAATTCGAAATTTCGTAATTAAACTGGTTATAAACTTGTTTTCTTAATACAATTTGATGGGATATTAATTATCCTCCTCTTGGAATATTAAAATGTGCAATTTTCAGTTTATAAATGCATAAAAGTGGTTTGTTCGCATTTCATCAATTCGTTCGCTCGCTCCCATGTGAATGGTTCTTAAATGTTTCATGGGTTTATGCCTCTGCTTAGCGATCTGATGATTAAATAATATGATCAGGAAAATAATACATAGTATCTGCTGCTTGCTACCTTTCTTCATGAAAACTTAATCCGCATTTTTGCAGTCGATTTTGTAATACTGATCAGCACTATTTGCTCCCGAACATGAGTTTGTGCACATCTCTTGAGCGGAAAATTCTTCAATTTTGTTTACAATAATATTGTAAACAAAAATCCAGGCCCAAATGTCCAAATGAATGTACAATGAGGATTAAAGCTTTTCAATTATTATATTTTATCATTTCCAGTTAAACTAACATTCTATTTCTTTTAATTTAAAATGAATAAGTCAAGCCGACATGTCCACTGTTTTCATTGTATCTGAAGTTCCTACTGGCTTGACCATAAGCTTCGAGATTTTCGCTAATGGGGTGGGTGTATTTTATATTTGCCGAGTCGCCGTGTTGTGAACTATGTTCGCCGTAAGCTTCCAATCTTCCCTGTGGTGAACGTGCGTTTCTAACTAGAATCACTCCACCTTCTAGTGGCGCCTGCAAACAAAATAATTCAATGTCAAAAATTGGTGAAAACTATTTTTTCTTATGTAGACTTACAACTTCATAGTAATTGTTGAGCTCATCGAAATGATCTTCGGGAAGGGTAAAGCCTAGAGCGATGGCGAACAGACCACACAGAATAATAATCTTTAATGCCATTTTTCAATACAGTTTGATTAGTGTGTTATACCTCAACTGATGCTAACATAATTCGCATCGTCTTCTTTTATACTAATTCCTACGAATCTAAATTTTGAGAAAAATCCCCGCACTGATAAATTTTATATGAATTTTTTTATATGCCGGTTTCTGATTACTGCTTAAAAATATGCACCTATCTTGGCGGGCTAGGGGACTTCCACTTGGCCACAGATAATGAGTAATTAATAATCGTAGGCGTCATTAAAATTTCGTATTGTTACGCACCTGAAGTATCATCACTTAAACACAGTGACTTACAAACACAGTTGCACTCAACTGAACACTATTTACGTGATTTGAACTTGTGTGGTTAAGTGATGAGTAAATCGGCTGAGGTGTAAAATTTAAGTAGAGAGTGGTCTTGTCAGCGTTGTTATACCCTTCACTTTGTCATTACATTTGTAACGCCAAGAAGGAGTCACCGGAGACCCTACAAAGTATATATATTCTGAATCAGGATCACATTCTGAATCGATTTAGCCATGTCCGTCTGTCTGTCCGTCTGTCTGTCTGTCTGTTGAAAACACGATAGCGTCCAAACGAATCGACCTAGGCGAATGAAATTTTGTGAGAGGACTTCTTTTTACCGTCGTCAGGTTAGTATTGAAAATGGGCTATGTCGGTCAAGTAGTTCTGGTACCTCCTATACAAAACCACTATTAGACCCATGTGTCTCTCTGTCTGTTGAAATCACGATAGCGTCCAAATGAATCGACTTAGGCGACTAAAATTGTGTGAGAGGTCTTATTTTTACCGTCGTCAGGTTGGTATTAAAAATGGTTCATGTCGGTCAAGTAGTTCTGTTACCTCCCATACAAAGTCAATATTCGACCCACGTATCTCTCTGTTTGTTGAAAACACCTTAGCGTCCAAACGAATCGACTTAGGGGAATGAAATTTTGTGAGAGGACCTATTTTTACCGTTGTCAGGTTGGTATTAAAACTTGTCTATGTCGGTCAAGTAGTTCTGGTACCTCCCATACAAAACCAATATTAGACATAATATGCGTGTACCTGTACCGTACATACAGTGGAGGGTATCAAAGCATCGGCCAGGCCGATGATAACACTTTTACTTGTTATAATTTATAAACGTTTTTTGCAGATCCTACAACTATTGGTTTTCATATTTAAACTCATCTTTCAATGCGAGTTATGCCGACAAAAAAATATTACATAAACCAAACAACAATGCAGTCCGAAACTAAGTTTGCAATGTTTTTAAGTATTTTAATTTATTTTTTTTTTAATTAAGCAACAAATCCTATTTGGAGGCACTTTGTGCATAGCTGTTTAAATCTCCGGATACGTTACCATTAATGTAGTTTAACCCATGATTATAGTCCGTGGGAACCAAAAAGTGTTTGTTCACTTAATTTTCACTTTGGGCACCAAACCATATAGACCCAGAGCCTGCTGTAAATTAAATTCGTTGATCTGATGTCCAAGATTTCAAATATGTGCGCTTAATGCCAGCTAAAGGGTGTAACTGCATATTAAAAATCCGTTATGATTAAAAACAGGAATAGGTAATTGGTGCAACAACTACTACCAAATAATAGAGTATGATCCCTTTAGTACAATACATGTATCCAAGACGTTTTAGGTGTAGCCAAAGCCCTGCCAGACGAGGTGGAAGTGCGTTAAAAATACCAATTTTGAATAATTAACGCAACCGTACCAAGACTGCTTGCATAAGTCTGCCGCTTACGGCTAGATTTTACTTTACTGCCCATTCGAAACAAAATACTTTGTATTAGTAATACTTTGTTTTATTTATTCCGATTGATTTTAATGAGTTGAGCTCAAATCTGCAAAAAAATGTTCGGTCTCGTACCGTAAGTTTAAAAACTAGCATATAAAATAGATAGTACTAAAATTTCAGGAATGGAGTGTCAAATTTTTCCAAATTAAATTTTTTTTATATTAATTAAATATTCAGTTGACTAATAAAAAAAGTTTCATCAAAATCGGATCATGATTAAATTTGTATTCAGGGCACTATACTATTAATCGGACTCTGCAAAAAAAAACAGTTATTTTCGAATGGGCAGTAAAGTAAAATCTGGATCTGGCCCCGCTTACAAAGAATCCTTATCCAAATAAACGCTTCTGCTGCTCTCTGTAGTATAATAACACAGTTTCATCCAGGGAATGCCCATCCCACATTCCCACCACACTCCCACTCCCACACTCATAAGTTTAGAAGTTTAGCAAGTTAAACCCGGGTGGGCGAGACCAATACCCGGTGGCTACCCGGCGGGGAGTTAAAATAAGCACAATTGATGTGTATGAAAAAGTTGCAACATCTTGGAAGTTGATCCCAATCAGCGCCTACCCTATTCATACACACCCAATCAGCTGTTCGGAACGAAAAAACGTAACACACACCGGCCGGCAGTTTACGTTTCATTGCGATGGTTTGCGCTTTTTGCATCTGTTTTTGACAACCACACGTCAATTTCTCTCCGATGGTCTCCGACATCGGTTCGTCGCAGAAATATATTTAAGTGATAAAAATGCGTTGATGCAAGTTCGGAAAACGGATACTATGAACGTAAATTCAGTCTCCGACTCCGACTAGATTTGCGTTGCGGAGAAAATTACTCTTGGAACGAATACCATGATAGGGCAGATTCATTTTTAAACATCTTACCCCCCGTTTCACAGTGGAAGTTTAAACAATAAAAGACACTTTTAGTTTAAACAATTAATTCGGTTTCACAGTTTGGTTTAAGCCTTTAACAGAGTTCATTCTATAGTTTAAGTAAACGACAGTATTCCGCCGTTAAAGCATCAGATCACTTGACACAGTGACATTTCAATTTGAAAGCTGCCGATTGTCAAAAACACAAATATTTGACACTGTTTTTGCCTGTTCTTTGAAAAAAAAAAGACAAGGAAAGGTTTTGGAAAAGTCGTACAGAAGCTACATAAGTACCGTACAATACTGCCAAATTATATTCATAAAATCTCGTTATACTGAGTTCAATTGAACCGAAGTCCAGATTACACGATGCATTTTTTAAACTCAAGTTCAGGTTCAGCTGAAACTTTGAAACTGGGGTTATTGTTTTATTCATAAATATCGTCGAAGATCATCAAGAATTCAAGGACTTTCTGTAATTTTGTTTGATTATAATTTTTTTAAAGATTATATAGATCATATAGTTTATTTAAAAAAATACGTGAATTAATAAAATACCGAAAACAAATGTACATAAAAAAAACAAATTTAACAATAGATTAATAAATCTAATTGTTGATACTTTTTTAGTATTCTTGAAAGAGAAAACTTTATTGAAAGTAAAATGTTAGTACATTTAATAAAAATATGAATTATTATTCATTATAATACCTAAAAATTAAGTATTTCGATATGCGTTGTAAAAATGCTCCTGTACACCAGTCTCTGCCATTGTTTTCTTAGATGGCAGCATTCAGCCAGATGCGTTCAATATTCCAATTCAGCGCGAGGTGCATGGCTGCGTTCCGCTGTCAGCAACATTTTTCCCCCCCGGTGAGGCGGCTGCTTCTCTTGCTGTCTCACCTTCTTCCGACTTGCTGACGTCAAGCACTGCTAGCTTTACCACTGGTCGATCGTATACGCCGTCTGCTGTTCTGACTGTAGCTCTTCTTACTTGGCCATCTTTGGCCATCACCGTACTCACCACAATACCTTTCGGCCAGGAAGCTCTGGGTAGGTTCTCGTCTACGATGATCACCACATCACCAACCACAACGTTCCTCACCTTTTTAAACCACTTAGTTCTTCGCGTGAGCGTAGGTAGGTACTCTCGAATCCAACGCCTCCAAAACATGTCAGATAGTTGCTGAGTGATTCTCCAGTTCTTGCGAAGAAGAAGGTCCTTGCTGTCGAACTTTCCTGGTGGTTTACTGCCACACGATGAGCCCAGTAGGAAGTGGTTAGGGGTTATTGCTTCCTCATCATCTACCTCCACCGATACGTGTGTTAGAGGGCGCGAATTTACAATTCCTTCGACCTCAATAAGAAAGGATAGTAGCGACTCTTCTTGCAATCGTTGGTTCCGGGTAACTTCCTTAAGAACATTTTTCACTGACCCGATCAGCCTCTCCCAGCAACCTCCCATATGTGGGGCAGCAGGCGGATTAAAATACCATTTTGTTTCAGCACTGGTAAATGTTCTTTGGATCACGTTTTTGTTCATATGATGATAAGCCTCCCTTAGTTCTTTTTCTGCGCCTTTGAGGTTGGTACCATTGTCGGAGTAAATCTCCCTGGGGGTTCCCCGCCTCGACATGAAGTTGCGAACACACATAATACACGAGTCGGATGTAAGACTGTGCGCTACTTCTATATGTATTGCCCGTATTGTCAAGCACGTGAATAGAACTCCCCAGCGCTTCTCCGTTTTCCTTCCAGATGATATTAGAATTGGACCAAAATAGTCGACGCCGGTATACGTGAAGGGTCTCACATAGGCTGCCAATCTGGACTCTGGCAATGGAGCCATCTCGGGAGCTGCTGGTTCCGCTCGAGATATCCGACAGTACTGGCATTTGCGACGTACCGATTTGACCAGCGTTCGCAAGCGTGGCACCCAGAACTTCTGCCTCACTTCATTAACAACAGTCTCTTGACAACGATGATGGAAACGAATGTGATAATCGTTTATTATTAAAAAACTTACGTGATGGTCTTTCGGCATGATGATCGGGCGCTTCGTGTCCTCTTCGACGCACCAAGCGCTATCGATTCGTCCCTTCAACCTCAAAATACCTTCGTCATCCAAATACGGCGAACATTGAAACAGCTGACTCGATTTGGGTAGAGGTTTCCCGCCTTTCAACATAGACAATTCATCACCATATCTGTCCTTCTGTGCTAAACGAATAATGACTCTCTCCGCTCGTTGAAGCTCCTCTGTCGATAAGGGTTCTCCCCCGGTGACCAATTCGCTCCTTCGTCCTTTGAAGATGTTGACAGATCGAAGAATCCAGGCCACAGATCGATGCAAGCGCCTCCATGACGAAAATCCGAGAAAAAACTCCTTAAATGGGTCGACTTCGACGACATCTGTCAACAGCAGAAACTGTGGTCTTAGCTCTTCGGTCTGAATTTCGATGTCTTCAGATGCGTCCGGCCAGTTCTCTTCGACGTCATAGAGAAAGTCAGGTCCTTTAAACCATCGGTCATCCTTGTGGAAAGTTGGTGTTTTCGTCCACTTCGTGGCTTCGTCTGCTACATTCATCTTAGATGGAACCCATCGCCATTCCTTCCTGGAGGTAATCTCTAAGATCTCCGCAACCCTGAACATTACAAATTGTTTAAATCTTTTTGGGTCCGCCTGGTACCAGCACAATACGTTCTTGGAATCCGTCCAGAAATATCTTTTCTCGATGTTTAAATTGAGACTTTTAGTGATAACTTTAGCCAATCGCGCTCCCATCAAAGCCGCTTGTAATTCCATCCTAGGTATTGATAGTGGTTTCAATGGAGCCACCTTGCTCTTAGCACTGACGATCACACAACTTACAGAATCCCCATCCTTGAACCGCAAATACGCCACTGCAGCCATTGCATCCTCGCTGGTGTCCACAAAAATGTGTAGCTGAACCGACGCATCCCTGCTAAATCCTTGCGGTAAGTAACATCGCTGGATCTGAATATTCTCCACTCCTGGCAATAGATAACACCAACGTTGCCATTTGCTTTGTAAGCTTGACGGAATAATCTCATCCCATTCGCTCTCTGACCTCCATACTTCCTGCAGCAATTTAACCTTACAAGGTAGAAAGACAGAAATCCCAACGGGTCAAATATGGACATTAAAACCCTTAAAAGCTCGCGTTTGGTGGGTGTCCGTCGTCCTGACAGAATCTCTTCATTATCCTTCGTGAATTGCAGCGAAAAAGTAAAGATGTCTTCTTCTGTATCCCACCAGAGTCCCAATATTTTTGTGGTGCTTTTCGTTTCCTTTGGTTGCTCCTCAATCGTCATTTTCGTACCTCCAGACTGGCCAAGAGCTTGCAAAACCTCTTTCGAGTTCGACATCCAGTTTCGTATGTATAATCCGGCTCTAGAGTGTACATACTTCACATCACGTGCCAGCTGAATGGCTTCTTCTATGGTGTCGACGCTATCCAGAAGATCGTCGACATAATGCCTGTTAATTATTGCTTCAGCTGCTCGAGGATAAGTATTGGCAAACTCCCTAGCATTTTTATTTTTTACGTGTTGCGCAATGCTGGGTGAGCACGTTGCCCCAAACGTCAGAACTTGCATTATGTAGACGTCAGGCATACGATCTGATTCACCAAAGCGCCACAAAAACCTCTGCGCATGTTGATCCTCGCTACGTACACCAACCTGGTGAAACATCTCTTGGATATCGCCAGTTATCGCAACACGCTTCTCCCGAAATGTAGACAGAACATCTGTGAGAGCTTTTAGCTCATCTGGGCCTTTCAGTAATACGCTGTTCAACGAGATACCCTCTGTGGAAGCCGCTGCATCCCACACCAACCGCACCTTGTTTGGCTTGTTGTGGTTTCTCACTATAAACGTTGGCAAATACCATGACTTTGCGTGATGACCATCTAATTCCTGCTGGGTAAGCTGTCTGGCATAGCCTTTAGCTAGTAAGTCGTTGATCTGCTCGTTGACCATTTGTAGCAGTGCACCGTCTCTTTCCGTCCTTTTCTCCAAGCACCTCAAACGTTTCATAGCCATAGGGTAGCTATCCGGAAGAACGAAATTGTCAAAGCGCCACAACAAACCAGTACTAAAGGCATTGCCTTCTCGTTTTACAGTCTGCTCCAAGATAGCCTTAGCTCGCTTATCATCAGCTGACTCAATACGTCCGACTCCAATACCATAATTCTCCAGAGCAAAGTGATCTCGAACCATTTCATGTAGATCTTTATTGCAGTCACAAGCCTCATAGAGATGGTACACTCCCTTCACACAGGTATCGCTTACATTGCCTCCGCTAACGCACCATCCAAGTCTGGTCTTAATCGCCACTGGATCGTTCCAACCTCCTTCCTTGACATTTTGCCCCAACAACAGTCTCTGATTGTTTAAGCCGATGAGAATTCCACACTGCGCGTCCTTGTATGACTGGATTGGAACACCATCCAGATGGGGATAGGTGTTTTGCAATTCCTCCTGGTCCACAGACTGCACTGGCAACGCTAACTTTTGGACTGTCCGAACGTTTTGCAGCCGGTACTTCAGCGGCTGAGAGCTTCCATCACATCCAGAAATCTCCATTGAAACGACCTTTGAATTATCTTCCAACCGCATGGTGTCTGAAGTCCACTTCAGACAAAGTGGTTTTACAGCCCCATCTAGACCAAGACTGTCAACGCCTTCTTCTACCAATGTCAGCGATGATCCGTTGTCCAGGAAAGCATATGTTTCTAAAGATCTCCCATTCCCGTATAACACAACTGGAACTATCGTGAAGAGCGTATGTTTACTCTTAGTTTCTTGCCGTGCATGATGACAGTAGTTGTTTTGTTCGAAAGGCACTGGTGCACTTGGTTGTTGAATGTAACGATGTAACAGTGAATGGTGTTGTTTACTATTACATCCATTAACTCCACAGGATTGTGCACTCTTACATCTGAAACGTTTTGGATGTCCCAAGCAAACTTCACATATACCTCGACCTTGGATTAAGTCAAACCGATCATCAAGAGCGAGTTGTCTGAACCGATCGCATTCGATCAGCTTATGATTCAGTTCGCAGAGATAACAACCCTTCCTTTGCTTATTTGACTGTGACCTCCTAGCTTGTGGCCGGTCATCTGACTGAGAGTGTACCTGTACGTGAGCCTGTCGCTTCCAATTCCCATCTCCTACCGCATATGTCGTAACAGAGCTCGCTGCTTCTGCTATTTTAAATAACCATTCGCTTAACGCAGTCAAATTTTTATCTTTGGACCCACATTCCATCGCCCAGTTAAGTTTCATTGTAGTAGGTAGCTTGTCTACCAATTCTTGGATCAGAATGGGGTCACCCAGGTGACTATTCAACCCTGAAGCTACGAGTGTACCATGCAAACCACGAACTGAAAGGGCATACTTAATTATGGTATCTAACCGGTCAGCCTTCGGTGGTGGTTCAGCTCTAATTCGTTTCAGTAGCGTTTGTACCATAAACTGTGGACGTCCATAAAGCATCCGCAACGTACTAATAGCTTCTGGGACTGTCTCCGGCAACAGCAGACGGGATCCCACAGCCTCCATTGCATTACCTCGTAATGCCTTTTGTAGCCGCCACAGATTTTCTTCCTGTGTAAAGGCACATAACTTCGTTGTGTTTTCGTAGCTGCTAATGAAGAGTGGCCATTCCTCTGGCCTGCCTGAAAACACAGGAAGATCACGTGCTAGTACTTGTCTCGCGGCTATATGACGAGATTCAAGCACAACTGCGTTGTTATTTGCTGAAGTCACCTCCGTCTGCTGCTCAACTATCGCTGGTTTTACATTCGCAACAGTTTCCATCTTCGAAGTTTGAACCCATCTATTTGTGCGACTACTTGCCACACTTTGCCCATCGTCAAGCTCGTTATTTTCTTCTTGTTCAGCCATGATATCAAATTTCTTTTGAAGAAACTCCTGTTCCTTCATTTGACGTTCTTTTAAAAACCTTTCGTCGAGTTTCTTCTGCTCCTCTAAACGCAGCATCTCGATCTTAAGAGCCCTATTACTCCTTGTTGTTGATGCTACTGATCTCCTGCCGCTGCTCAAGCTAGATCTATCAGACTGTGGATCGTTGCTCTTTCGTTGCGCTAGACCTCGTGCGCCTGCCAATACCGACCCAGATTTTACGAGCTGTGCGTTGTTCTTTAAAGTCGCATTTAGTTCGGTGCAGACATTGCACTCCCAACTCCTATCTGCGACTGTGCAATCAACTCCAGCACATCCGTAGTGGGACCACTTCTGGCATTGGTCGCACTGTACCATGTCATCTTCGCTATTTCTTCTCTCGCACGAAATACAATCTGATTTTTCCATAATGGCGACTGTCTGGCAATTATCCGCATTAATTTTTAGAATTGTTGATACTTTTTTAGTATTCTTGAAAGAGAAAACTTTATTGAAAGTAAAATGTTAGTACATTTAATAAAAATATGAATTATTATTCATTATAATACCTAAAAATTAAGTATTTCGATATGCGTTGTAAAAATGCTCCTGTACACCAGTCTCTGCCATTGTTTTCTTAGATGGCAGCATTCAGCCAGATGCGTTCAATATTCCAATTCAGCGCGAGGTGCATGGCTGCGTTCCGCTGTCAGCAACACTAATGACTGAATTGATAAATAAACTGACTATAATCATGGGTTAAACTACATTAATGGTAACATAAGAGATTTAAGCAGCTATGCACAAAGATAGGATTTGTTCCTTAATTAAAAAAAAAAAAATTAAAATACTTAAAAACATTGCAAACGTAGTTTCTGACTGCATTGTTGTTTGGTTTATGTAATATTTTTTTGTCGGCATAACTCGCATTGAAAGATGAGTTTAAATATGAAAACCAATAGTTGTTGTAGGATCTGCAAAAAACGTTTATAAATTATAACAATGCTGACAAGACCACTCTCTACTTAAATTTTACACCTCAGCCGATTTACTCATAACTTAACCACACAAGTTCAAATCACGTAAATAGTGTTCAGTTGAGTGCAACTGTGTTTGTAAGTCACTGTGTTTAAGTGATGATACTTCAGGTGCGTAACAATACGAAATTTTAATGACGCCTACGATTATTAATTACTCATTATCTGTGGCCAAGTGGAAGTCCCCTAGCCCGCCAAGATAGGTGCATATTTTTAAGCAGTAATCAGAAACCGGCATATAAAAAAATTCATATAAAATTTATCAGTGCGGGGATTTTTCTCAAAATTTAGATTCGTAGGAATTAGTATAAAAGAAGACGATGCGAATTATGTTAGCATCAGTTGAGGTATAACACACTAATCAAACTGTATTGAAAAATGGCATTAAAGATTATTATTCTGTGTGGTCTGTTCGCCATCGCTCTAGGCTTTACCCTTCCCGAAGATCATTTCGATGAGCTCAACAATTACTATGAAGTTGTAAGTCTACATAAGAAAAAATAGTTTTCACCAATTTTTGACATTGAATTATTTTGTTTGCAGGCGCCACTAGAAGGTGGAGTGATTCTAGTTAGAAACGCACGTTCACCACAGGGAAGATTGGAAGCTTACGGCGAACATAGTTCACAACACGGCGACTCGGCAAATATAAAATACACCCACCCCATTAGCGAAAATCTCGAAGCTTATGGTCAAGCCAGTAGGAACTTCAGATACAATGAAAACAGTGGACATGTCGGCTTGACTTATTCATTTTAAATTAAAAAAATAAAATTGGAGAATGTTAGTTTAACTGGAAATGATAAATGATAAAATATAATAATTGAAAAGCTATAATCCTCATTGTACATTCATTTAAACATTTCAATTAACCACGGGGCTGGTTTTTTGATTACAATATTATTAGACCAGTTAAAGAATTATCCGATATTGTATTGAAATTGCGTATATTAAACGACTTCCGAGAAACAGTGCACTACGGCTCATTGTCAATACTTTGGGCTACTTCTGATGATGGAAAATCTACTGTTTGGCGTTCAGGTGCAAACTGATGAGATTTACGCTTTGGTCCTCTATCCGGGAAGGTACTAATGGCAAAGGTATAAAGCAATAAAAATTATTTGCCCAATCAGTGCTCTCAGAATATTAGATTTATCGTAGACCTTAAACTTAATCGGCCTTACCAACAAACAAATTTAGACTCGACTTTTAAAAAAAAGTCGAAACTTATTTATATTCAATTTATTTTTGACTAAGTTAATCGAGACTGTAACTTTCGATTCTCATAAAGTCGAGTCTAACTCATGGTTTAAGTATAAATGTTATCGTAGTAGTGCCATTCAAAGGAATAATGCCAGTTTTCCATCCGATATATTTAATTTTCGCTTGAAGTTCTTTAGAATATGGCAGTGATTTGATTGTATCCATTACTAGCTTTAAATTTTAATAGATTTGTTGGTGAAAATTGCAAAAAACTTATTAGCTTGTATTTTCATTTCACTCACGTTGTACTAGAATTTGTACTAAAGTCGTTTTTAGCAAAACTTTCGATTAATTTGGTTATTGGTAGCACAAAAGTTAAAGTCGAAACTAAGGTTAGTTTCGAAATTAATTAAGCTCGCGTTTATGGATTGATTGATTAGTAAAGCCCAATAAAAACAAATTGTATAGCTATATTGCCGATATAATTTCAAAAAAAGTTTCTTGACATAATTTTTAGAAAATTTCTCAAGGATCCAAATTTCATAAAAAAATAAAAACTTATTAAGTAAACATATTGAGAAAAATGCATTTTAAGTAAACAAAATGTAACAAATGATTTTCAAAATGTTGAGTTTAAGGAGCCATATCTTTTTTGTAGCTCCACATATGTACCCGAAGTGCATAAGACTTATATGCGCTTCTAAATTGTCTTTTCAAAATGCCCAAATTTTTGTATCTCTAATAGTTAAGAAGTTATAGCGTTTTAAGTGGTAACACCTCCAAATTAGAGTTCACATGCTTTGAAGGGCCATAACGGGAAATACGATGAAAATAGACCCCCCCCCCTGCCATACAATTTTTTGTTCGGCGGAACTTCACGAATCTTCCGTTAAAGGATTTTACTGCTTAACTGGGACACCCTGTATATAGTTTTTTGTTTAAAGAATTCCTCGTAAGATTTGGAAGCAAGCCCCCCCCCCCCGAAACAAAATCCTGGCTACGGCCCTGGTTACGGTATTATTTTATTGAAGTGTAGTGTTTCATTTCCTCTTGAATATTCTAGCAAAACTCAAGCAAAAGGAAATGTCAATAATAGGTGCGTTTTTTTTTGCAATCCTATATGGGCTTAGATAAAACACAAACAAAAACGACTTTCTGTGACTTGGCAGCACTATGCTAGTTGACATTTGACTTTTCAGCTGTTCTATTTTTGTTTACACCAAACAAATTTGCAGGCAGTCAATTAGTTTTTAAATTGATAAAAGACGAGAAAAATTTAGCTATATTCATAATAAAATAGTTCACAAGCAGGGCCGTAGCCAGGATTTTGTTTCGGGGGGGGGGGCTGGCTTGCTTCGAAATCTTACGAGGAATTCTTTAAATAAAAAACTGTCCAGGGTGCCCCAGTTAAGCAGTATAATCCTTTAAGGGAAGATTACTGAAGTGCCGCCGAACAAAAAATTGTATGGCAGTGGGGTCTATTTTCACTATATTTCCCGTTATGGCCCTTCAAAGCATGTGAACTCTAATTTGGAGGAGTTACCACTTAAAACGCTATAACTTCTAAACTATTAGAGATACAAAAATTGTTTTGTGCATTTTGAAAAAAAAAAAAAAAAACAATTTAGAAGCGCATACAAGTCTTATGCACTTAGGGTATACATAATATGTGCAGCTACAAAAAAGATATGGCTCCTTAAACTCAACATTTTGAAAATTTGTTGTTACATTTTTTTACTTAAAATGTTTTTTTCTCAGAACAGAACAGAAGTTGTTGTAAAAGTCGTTTTTGTCAAAAAAAAAAAACAAAAAAAAAATGGTCAAACAAAATTAAGTCAGAATAATAAACTAACGTAATTATGAGCAATGGTTAACAGTTAATTGTCGAATATGAAAAAAAAAGCTTAACATTGATAAGTTGATCTCCACAAAATGTATTCAAAATGTGATTACGCGGACATAGTGTTTGTAAACGGGTTCTGCGTATCAGCGCCTTGTTGATACCGGGTGAGCTCCTCGAAATAAAAAAAACGACGTTCAGACGCAGCGGCGGCAGAAATTGAAGGTAGGATTTTGCGTGCTGTGGAAGTTAAGCCTTTAGTCAGGTCCGAGAACTAGCTGTCCAATTGGAACTTCAGAAGCAGAACCAGGATCCACAGAACTCTCCATAGTAATAGGTTACACCCTTTCCATTTAGCACCGGTACGGACACTTCCTCAAGAACATTCTGTGGACTGACGAAGCGCAATTCCCAAACAAAGTTATAAAGCTACAAACCTCCACAATTTGCACCATTGGTCAGACCCCAATCCCCATTTAATACACACAGACACAACATCCTTTCAAAAGTAAGAATTTAATTATTTTGAACAACTTCTTCAAAATGTGTGCTTATTTCAAAGGAAGTTTAGCGTAAATGTTTGAAAACACTTTAGTAGGTCCGCACGATCTTCCACAAACAGTTAATTCCATTGAATTTCTTAGAGAACTATTGCCGAAGCTCCTTGAAGGTGTTCTTCTTTTTCAGAGAAGAGCGATGTTCTTTCAACAGGATGGAGCACCTTGTGACAGTAGCAGCGGGGTAACTCCATTCCTTTACCATACTTTTAACGAACGGTGAACTGGTCGATTTGGTCCAATCCTTGGTCACCCAGATCTCCTTACCTAACACCCAAGGGTTTTATTTTCTGGGGTGATGTGAAAGAAAAAATTGATTTTAGAGAAATATCGAGGATCTTTTCGACCAGTTTTGTCTGACAAAAAAACGGCGTTTACTACAAATTCTGTTGATCGTATGTAAAAAAGTTGCTTAACATAATTTTTAAAAAAATTCTCAAGGATACAAATTTCATAAAAAAAAAATAAAACGGGAAATATGGCGAAAATAGAACCCCCTACTGCCATACAATTTTTTGTTCGGCGGAACTTCAGGAATCTTCCCTTAAAGGATTATACTGCTTAACTGGGACACCCTGTATATTCCAATTCATTGATTTTTATTAGTTTTTAAATCGTATGTACCTAAACGAACTAAAATTATTTTTTTCAAAGCAGAAGACGTCTTGATTTTTTTTTTTTTTTTTACATGACATGATGGTAGAACGTCTGCGTTGACCATGAATCTGTCCGTAAGATTTTGTATTAACGAATCTATGCAAGGAATCAGTATAGACACTCTAAAATAGGCTTCAGTAGAAGAGGTTTCTGGATTGGAACGCGTTGTTTGTTTCAATGATTCCTCGGCAAGTTGGGATTCGGATTGAAAAGCCTCTCTGAAAAAATCTTCGGCATTTTCTCTAATGTTCTTAAGAGAATTCAGAACTTCTTTTGTGCGGTCGATAGCAGAAACGAAATCTAAGGATTTTGTCTGTAGGAAAACTGGTTTTTCGCATACAATGAGGCTTACTAGGAAATCACTTTTTTGGATCGCTGCCAAAAGTGTTGATGCTTTCGAAGACATCGCCCACGTTCTGCTGATTATTTCTTCAAGACTTATTGAGATGCATTTGAAGAGTTCTACAAAGGAAATAAGGCACAAATGCTTAGAAGTCGAGTTTTTCGGCTCTCTGGTGCGTGTTTTTTAATGATATTTTGTTAAGTTATATTTGCATTTAAATGGTTGCAGGAGTTTTAGTTTCTAATTTTTTGTTTAGCGTTTCGGGGGGGGGGGGGGGGGGCTTCAGCCCCTCAAGCCCCCCCACCCCTGGCTACGTGCCTGTTCTCAAGTGATAAGAAATACATTTTAGTTTCAGATGCTTTGTTTATTGTTGGCAAGCTCTGCAGCAACAGCAAGTTCCAGCCGTAGGAACGATTTGCAGGACGTAATGGATGTGCTTGCACTTTTAGTGGATGATTCAGGACGATTCAAGTTCCAGCGGCGAATCAGTGGCAGTGCACAACTCCTTACGTGCACTGTAGCATTTCAGCAGTCCCACTCTGGTCCCAGTGTCTTCCTAAATACAAATTTTGAGTTGCAATCTTACTTGTTTTTTAGGGGAGACTGGGGCACCGTGATTTACATGCTGAGCAGTTTTGAACTAGGCTGGGTCACTTTTGAACGGCAGTATTTGTAATTGCTTTTGGCAGCTAATAAGCTCCTACGAGCTTTGTATTTTTTTAATAAAATAAATTGACTTTATTTTTTAAATAAAAAAATCAAAAACGACTTAACAGAAGCAAACTGAAATTCACAAATTACGAAATATTTTACAAATGACTGAAGTAACTTTATAAAAACAGAAACGAGTTACATGTTCTGGAATTTAGGTGTTCTCGATGTTGGTTGTTCTGGAGCGTTGATTGGTGGTGGTAGCTTAGCTTTTATTTCAATGCCACTTACAGACCACTTGTTCAAACGTGCCCCGATAGGCCAAGCGACAGAAAAATATGCCAAAAAACATACCTTTATACGGTTCCAAATGAAGCTGTGCCTTAAAGATATATTTTAAACAAAAAGAAAAACTCACCATAAAATCGTTTTATGTAATTATGACCATTCACATGAGAGGGACAAACTACCTACGAACGAACAAATATTCGCAAGTTTTGACAGTCAGTTCACATGAACACTTTTTTAGGTCGAGGCAGTTCGCGAATTTCAGCCATCAGTTTCTACCCGCAATGTCTAATTTAAGGTTAAGTTCAAACGAATATTTTATTCGCTTGTTTGTGGATGGCGAATTAAGTGATGTGGATTGCGAATAAACTTTGACAATTCGCGTCAATGGTCTTTTTGTTCGCGGCAAAAAGTTTTGAATTCGAAATTTCGTTATTTAAACTAGTTATAAAATTGTTTTCTTGATACATTTTGATTGGATAATTAATTATCCTCCTCTTGGAATAATAGCCGTTTTTTATTATCAGCTATGATCCATATAGATCATCGATTTACATGCACTTACAACAACAACATGTGATCCTGCTTTTCATCGAGATCACGAAATATGATCTGAAAATTAATTCAACTATTTCTCGTTGTTGTTTCGTGGCGTTGTTTATTTCATTCACTAAAGGTTGGTGTCCCTGTAAATTATAGCCACACAGTAATGTTGCCAGACCAAAATGTGAACCACAATTAACAACACAAAAAATCAATTAGCATTTTTTCAAATTCGAATAAATTACTACTCCGACTTTCGAGATGTTTTGTTTCGCTATATAGCACAGAAATATAAATGGAAATATTAGCAGTACAATACGGTTAATTATAATGCATATTTGAACTTAACATTTGAACATAGTTTCCACAAAAAAAATATTCAATGTTAAATAGTATGCAGATTTGTATCCATATGGTAACACCCCGACACAACAAGCGAAATGTCAAACTCAAATATGAGCAAGTGCAATGGAGAAATCATCGCATTGTACCGTGTGGCTGCAAGATGGCTGGTGGCAATACGAAATTTGTCATAATTGGTATTGGATTTTATATGTGTGTTGCCACAACTCAATCAATGATCCAGTTTGTTTTATTTTCATGATCTGATCCGGATCAGATCACGCTGATAATAAAAACCGGCTAATAAAATGTGCAATTTTCTGTTTATAAATGCATATGTGGTTTGTTCGCATTTCAACAATTCGTTCCTTCGCTCCCATGTGAATGATGGTTTACAAATAGAAAATTAATATATGCAATTTAAGCATAAAAACCGACTCATGCGGCTGCTTCCAGGCGAAAGGATATCCGAAAGTCGTTGACAACTAAAGAAGACGGTATTACCAAGTTTAAATTTTGGTTAATATGTACTTTTAAATATTTATTTAAATGTTGCCTTATTAGCAATGTTCAAATGGTCAACGTTCAAAGGTGCCCCAGTCTTCCCTATTTATTTTGGTTGTCAAATTAACGTCATTTATGACGCAATTGATAGCACTTTCGATAACACACAGTTTTTATCTGGGCTAAGTCATAAGCCCCGATGATTATCCGGGCTAACGATTTGTATGAAAAACTTGCTAAGCCCATATAGGATTGCCAAAAAAAAAAAACGCGCCTATTGTATACATTATACTTACCTTGTTCCGTATAAGTACCTACTACCTACCCTAGGAATGGCTTCTCACAACCTTTCGTTTTGTGCGAATTAGATTAAATTTAATGATCGATCCGAACGACTGAATTAAGACCCCTGCGAATGACCTATGAAATTTGTTTCTTAGTTGGTTAGCCGAATGTAGAATAGAATTTGAAGCTTCAAGCTGAATGCATTTTATATTCTTTATTACAAATTCTGGATGTACCTATTCCTAGTGTGGGTATGAAATTGTATCTTTTAAAGAAGGATTGTAACTGCGTAACTTTTGAAGCAAAAATATGTTTTGCTAATTGTATCTTTTTCGAGTGAATTGTAACTATGTAACTTTAATTTCTGATTGTATCCAAAAGATACAATTGTATCCACTTTTCCATCCATGGTGAATACAAGAAGTACGCAAGAAGCTTCATTTTACTGTTGTTTATTTTGATATTTTTGGAAAGTCAAAACAAAGAGGATAATCTAAGTAAAGATTTATTTATTTTTAAAATTTTGATATTACAAAGTCATATACGGGGCTACCCACAGAAATAGAAAGGTTGAAGTAGTCATGGAACTGTGGAAGAAGGCTCCATGAGGGAGGGAACCCAAGAAGATGGCTTAACACCTAGCCATCAACAGCAAGCAAGTGATGTTCGTAGTAATATTCCAAGTAACCTTTTTATCAGTTCAATATAGAGCTTCATAAATAGAAACACTCGATCACGCCTTTCTGATGTAGCATCCGTGATTTCTTCCTTTCTTATTTTTTTTTACATAAACGAGACGAAACGAGTGCAGCCTTCAAAGAAGCCTGCACGAAAACGGTGCTCCATTTTTGGCAGACTCCAGTTTTTTGCACCATACTACATCCGGACCGAGATTAAAAATTTCTTATTGACGTTTTTATTCTTTATACAAATTTACAATTTTTTTTTAAATACAGTACAATCCCGATAATTGTAATACCAAGGGACCGAGAGTTTATTACGAACTATAGAGGTTTTCGAATACTTCTTAATTCAAAGTCCAGTCAGTTCAAATTTGGCAGCCCTAAACAAAAATATCAGGCATATCGGCCACACTTCAATTTAGTGTCGAATACTAACTCTTATTGTAGAGCGAAATGTATACCGATATGGGTGTGACTGATTTACCCTTTTATAATAATAACTAAATTCACGCACTCTATTCCTATGTTCATTTGGAATACCACGTTCATAAAGAGACCTCTGTCCACATCTAAATTATTCGTTTCACAGACGGGATTTATACAAAGCATTTATATTCAATAGTCTGCACCAGCCTATAAGTGGCAGACGAATAACCAACCGCAAAGGAAGGATATTTTTCTGCAAAATCCGAGATAATAAAAACGAAAAGAATATCTAATCCCTAAAATTGAATATTTTTCCAATCCAACATCCACTGATTGAATGTCCTCGTATGTTTATTGTATTCCTGTTAGGGGAGTTGAACATGAGCCCTCTATATACCCTGTCTAGCAGTGTACATGTGTAAATACCACACCCACCAAAATGAATCGAAATTCAATTGAACTGAATGTCCTTATTCCTATGCTCTATGTATCTTAACCTAACTCTGGCCGTCATCGTATACAGAAATCAATCTTTGTCATTATTTGATTAAGAAATGTCAACGTTCTTATGCTATACCCTATCCTTGTTGATGTGGGTGAACGGGTGGCTTTGCGAATGTTGAGAAAAATAGATACTCAACGAGTCCAGACATAAAAGAGAAGAAAAAGAAACGATAATTAGATTTTGATATCGTTCTGAAACCATGCATACCTACTCGTATGTGTATGGTACTGACTGATAATAAGTCAGTCATATCGCATTGAATATCAATTCGAAATAGGGAAGAGGTAGAACTATCCCAAATCATTGATATCATATACAAATACAATAAATAAATAACTGCATATTAATATTTATAGATGACCGAACTATTCTTCTGGATAAACAGTTTGATTTTAGCGCCACCACTCTACCCTAGCGAGCTAGATCTTTTTTATGTGCGTAAATTAGCTGTCAATTTCGTGTCTGATATCTTTTATTTCATATATGTACATAAGTTGTATTGTGTTTGTCATTAATGTTCTCTGTAATGTGTGAACCGATTTTGATTCTGCAAATTTTCCATGACGTCAATACCGTGGTTTATAAGTATATACGGTCTTTGTATGTGTATTGTTTCATGAGTTATAGGGGCGTGGCATCTCCCGTACAAAAAATACATTCAAAATGTTATACATATCTCGAAAACCACCTATTCGATAGAGTTTAAATTTACATACAGTCCTACGTATTGGACCCGCTACTCATTCTCAGATTCATAAAAGAAACTGGACTGGATGAAGTCCTCTAAGGTTGATATTCTTGCCAAGGCTAAAGACAGAGCAAAAACCCTCAAACACGGTTCCTAACGAAACTGTAATGCGATGGGGCTCTGGAAAAGGGCATGAACCTTTCCAAGGTATAAGCAGGGGGCACAATAGACCACAAGGTCGCAGTGCACTAAACCCTCTTTATTATTATTATTATTATTACGTATTGGCCCAGGAGTATTCCTGTGAAGATAGGTCAAAATTGCACAAAGGGGCGTGGCACCGCCCATACAACAAAAACGTTGAAAATCCTTCATTTCGAAAACACCGAATCGATTGATATACAATTTTTGGACAATCTTAGGTATATGTTGGCCTGGGAGTGTTCACATTTCTTCGATAGTCATGGGAGCCAAAGTTTTTAAAATTTTTAACATTGATATGCATTGTCCTGATAGACAAGAATACTATCTAGGCAATACGATTCCTGGAAAAACAAAAAATTTAGTGTACAGAGCATTACAATAAAAACTTGTTGTCACTGATTTAAATGAATGTGAAATTGATTTCTTTATTTTTATATTTTGCACTACGAATACGAAGTGTGTTCGTTAGTCTATATATAAAAATTAGTTTAAAATACGTTTGTCCTTTTATATCTCGAATTTGGCAACACCGAATTTTAGGATTATTTTTTTGCTGGGAAGGTATTCTCTTCTAGCAGGTTTGTATGTAAAAAAAATTGAGAAAGGGGCGTGGCACATCCCATACAAAAAACATGGTATGTCTCGAAAACCGAAAAACCAATTGAGCTAAAATTTTGAGAAAATCTTTGTTTTTGGCACAAGGCTATTCTGTGAAGTTTGGTAAAATTTGGACAAAGTGGCGTAACACCTCCCATACAAAAAAGCATTCACAATCTTATACCTCCTATACAAAAAAAACTTCTATGGGGTGATATCTTGATAACCGCTGGGCCGATTTTCATGATTCTTTTTTTGTTGTATTGTATTGTATTGCTGTATTTCAGGTTTAGGCAGAAATAAAATTCCAGCAAATAAACGATTTATTCTCATTTCTCGCATTTTACGAAAGAACATTATTATCTAGAAAGAAAGAAAGAAAGCCAAAGCGAAGACGTTTCAACGAAAAGTATTGAGATCTAAATGTAGGTACCTACGCCAAGTTCTTAGTTCAAAAACTAAGTAGGTTTATTTGGAAAGATAAAAATCAATTGCCGTGCGTTAGTCTCGCAAAAACTCGAGAATGTCTTGACTGATTTAGATGATTCCTCATTCCTTTTGTTCGTCTTAATACAGGAATGGCATTGACAAAAAAATAAATGCGTAAAAACCTCAAAGGAAAAGACGGAAAAATCTAAATTCCATTTTGTCGGTATGGTGGTATATACCAAGTGTGGGTAGGATTGGGAAATGGGGCATAGCAGCAACAGTACAACAATGTTATTTAGAAAACCATATCTTCACCATAGCTTTAGCATTGCAATTTGGTAAATGGACATAATTGACTGCTTGAAGCATTTTACAAAACCGGTCGGGATTATATAAAGGGGCGTGACGCTGTCCATAAAAAAAATGCATTTCAAACGCTTTTCTTCGACAGACATGTGACCCAAAGTTTTCAAAATGGTAAACATTGATATGCTTTGTACTGATAGAAATCCAGTCAAAACAAATCATGGGCACGAGCAAAGCTTGTACTTATAGCAACCCACCATTTTTTGGATTTGGTACCCATTCTTTTTGGGGGCTCCGCGAAATAAGACCCCAGGAAATAAGGCCCCAGAAAAAAAAAATGAAATAAGGCCCCAAACAGGAAACAACAACAACGATTTTTAATAAAATTTGGGGTGTTATTTCCTTTTTTGGGGCCTTATTTTCTAATGAAAATTGGAGGAATTTATTTTCATAATAAAAATCGTAATTGTTAAAGTGAAGAACTCGATTTTCATTATGAAAATCGCAATTTTCAATCTGCTGAACGCAGTAATTGAATTAAAGAATTCGATTTTCCAAATAAAAACGTCATGATTTAAAACACTTGCTATATTAAGGAATTTATACTTATAGTGGAGTGTCAACATATACTCCAGAATGCTGCCCCCTGCAACCCCCCTGCTTATGGGTTTACTGTTTGGCTATGGGATGGGTGCAAAAAAATCTCTCGAATTTACTTTTTATTTTCAAGATTTTTTCGAGATATAGTCTTTCGTGGGCGCAGTAGCGCAGTGGTTAGTGTGCTGGACTGCTGTGCGAGGGATCCCAGGTTCGATCCCCGGAAAAACACAAATTACATCTTAGTGTTTTTTTCTACTGCGCCACCTCTCGCGAACGTCTGACAAACATCCGAGAGTATAACTGTCCTGAAAAAGCTTCTCAATTCAGCCGTTCGGAATCGGCATAAAATTGTAGGTCCCTTCGAGATTTTTGTCATTCTAGATTACGTCATGATCCCACCGGGATCATGTGTTTCACAGTCAAAAGTGACTGTGAACCATAAACCTAAACGTGTTTTCTTGAGTATTCATATTCACAACTGCGATTGTCCATATTACAACAAAGTTCATTAATATAAAGATTTTGAAATTCTGTACTTATGTGGTAATCATATTGACAACGAATATTATCGACGAAAGTGCGTACATCATATTGACAATTTGATATTTTCAAAAAATTTTCATCAGATCGATAATTTTGTTCGTCAATTTGACAATTTCCAGTTAACAACCACCGATTGTTAATATGAAAACCAATATTTTTTTCAGTGTACATATATGTATAGATGCTGGATTTCATTTCCCAATTTTTCATTACAAAATTGTAAAAGTCCTTCCAATTTATTGAATACCTAGGTGAGTGTACTTCTGATACGCCGACACCTGCCTACGTGAATCGGGGTGAATTGATTCGAATTCGATTGGCGGCAACTGAGTCTGTACGCACTCGTAAAGGTTTGCATTGTCGACGAATCTTCCGGATTGCTTGCCAATGTCTGACAATGACAAGCACCCGAAAGTATAACTGTTTTGGATACATATAAGCTTTTACCGCAACAGGTTCATATAGGCAGGTGCCGTGAAATAACGCCAAGTGTAATAAGGCCAACTTTTAGAAATTGGCCTTATTTCGCTATGCAAAAGTGTAATAAAGGCAATTTTAAACAGTTGGCTTTATTTCACTTCGACAAAGTGAAATAACGCCAAGTTGGTGTTATTGCGCTTTCAAAATATGAATTTGGTTTAATTTCATTTTAGGTGAGTGAAATAAGGCCAACTGCGCGAATTTAAAGCTATTATTTTCTCAAATTCAAAAATGCCTTTAACATTCATATTAAATATTAATCAGCAGAAGTTATGTTAAACTTTTTTTTTTTTTTAATTTGAGAAAATAATAGTTTTAAATTTCTATACAACTTTGCATTGCATTTAAATTTATACAGTTGTTTTATTTCTGGAATGTACAAAAGCACGCTTCCTTTCCTAAAACCCTCTACTCAAACGGGAATCTAATGTCGTTTTCGGTTGGTCGTCCAGAACCGTCAGGAAGAACTCTCCGAGATTCTGAATTCAAATTCAGAATCAAATTTCTCTTATTTTCAGTAGAAGAACTGTCAGTTGAGTGCCAATCGAACGCTTTCAGAAGCGTTCGTATTGCTTCCGGACGATTCTGGACGACCAACCGAAAACGACATAGCTATCTAAGTCATTTTCACTTTCCATTATAATAAGCACACGATGTTTTCGGCACAGGGACATAACTCCACGGGACATAAGTGGGATATAAGTCCATAGAGAATTTGTATAGAATTATGTCCCATCTAACATGTTCTCGCAAATTTGCACTTTTATTTTCTTTTGTTCTCAGAAGCAAAATCGTATTTTACTTGAATATGAGAAAAAGGAAATTTGGCTTTACGTCACTTTCCACTGCATATCGGACTTTCCCTATACATATTTACATGACTAGTTAGAAAATACTTTCCATATAGCATTTTAGAAAGTTTGAAATTGATGCATGATGTAGCCAGGAAATTGGGAAGGGGAGGATAGATTTTTAATGAACCCAAATGCGTAGCCAAAAAAAATGTTCACACCCCAAATCGATCCTCCCTTGCTCAAAAATTTTTTTTGGCTACGCCTTTAGATTCTTCTTACGCAAAAGTTTATCCCTCATATGGTGGTGTGTGCCAGGAATTACCACACCTATGTACAATTACTTGCTTACCTTGCAGGAAAGCCACAGTAATAACGGTTTCTTTCTGATGTCTTGGGTGATATGCATAATCTTGAATGAATTAAAAAATTAAAAAAGGACCCCAAAATTTAAATATTCCCAATTCTGGGGGCTTATTCCCAAATGCGCGGCGGATCGCTTTTCATGGCGGATTGGTATTTTTGTATTTCCAAAAAGCGATTCGATCCATTCAAAAGCAAAAGCTATTTATGTGACGGATTGCAGGCGGATTTATTGTGGATAAAAAATAAACTAAATTCTTGTGACGAATGGATCGAATCGCTTTTGGAAATACAAAAATACCAATCCACCATTAAAAGCGATCCGCCGCGCATTTGGGAATAAGCCCCCAGCAATAAAAAAATTAACTTGATGTTTTTAATAGTTCATTCAGTTTTGTGTACATGACATTTCTTATAAAAATTCGTGCAAATTTTATTTTTTTAAAATAAAGTAGATTTAAGTATCTAATTTTAAAATATTTACTTCAGTTCATTAGAAAATTCGTGCGAAATTTTTAACACGAAATTACAATCATTAGGGCCATAATAATAGACTTATTAACTCTCGTCGAGTTATGTCCCTTCGCCGATGTTTCCTTCTTGCAAAACTTTCACTTATGTACTAATCAAATGACCGCAGTTCTTACTTAAAAACTATATTACCATGTCGACTTAAAGAACGGTAAATTCTTTTGTGATCTTAGAAGCATTGTCTTGTACAAATTTAATGGTTTTGTTTGAAGTTGGTCTTATTGCGCTTCAGCAAAGTGAAATAAGACCAACTTGGTCTTAAAAGTTGGCCAATTTCTGAAAGTTGGCCTTATTGCACTTGGCGTTATTTCATGGCACCATATAGGCACCCGAGACTTAGCTTCTTACAACCATTTGGTCGTGTGGGTTTTTATTTTTCGAGGCGAGTGGATTGGGCCTACAATTTTATACCAAGATCGAATGGCCGAATTGAGAAGCTTCTTCAGGTCAGTTATACTCTCGGATATTTGTCAGACGTTTGCAAGAAGTGGCGCAGTGAAGAAAAACCTTAAAATGTGATTTGTTTCTTTTCCGGAGATCCGGAGGGACACCTCGGACAGTAGTCCACTAATTATACTGAGCCACTGCGCCCGACACACACAGTTTTCAATTAAAAGGAGCTTAATCAATATGGACTGTGCAACTGGAAGCAGTTGGCTAAGGACCGGGTTCCTTAGTTGAAGCCGTTCTTCAACATTATATTGTCTTAGTATAATTACGTGACTGAACGAGTGAACGCACGTTTGACCTTCAATCTTCGCTAAAATATGCGTTCACGGTTGTCTGTTTTCCTGACACAAAACGCTTATGGGAAATTTCCCTAACTTGGTGCACAAACATAAGTGTCTTTGTCATAACTACTGTAGAGATCTCTAGTAGTACATACCATAGTCACTGGCTCTTAACATCATGATTTATGTCCATTCCCATTACACCACTTTCCTCCAATGGTCCCATGAGAGGAGACATAGAGCTTATTCGAACTTGGGCCATAAATCAGTCCCGCTCCCATAAAAAACTGAATTTTCCCTAACAGAAAATTATCCATCACCTCACATAACCAAGGAACGCTTTTTGCATGCTCCTAACGCGGGCCATATAACTACTACATCTTTCTTCGGTGTCACATATAGCGAAAACGGGTGGGAGGGCCATAAATTCGGGTATCTGCTCTTGGCCAATGTTTTAATCAAATATTTAAATTTGATTTACTGGACCGAAGGAGCTGGGTTTTTATTCCCGCACGCTTTCCACGATAGTCTTGCGGTCGCCACAGTGTTACTATTCCTCATTACTCTCAGTTGATTGAAATCGAGGAGTCCAACTCAGCGCCACAATTTCCGATTGCCTTACACACGCATCTATCCCGCAATGCGGTGGGGTATACGCGCAGGGAAGTGCGATTATTTGCACACACATGCACTAACAATAAGCCGACTGGTTGGTAGGTATTATGGTCGCCGGCTAAACATATAATAATGCTCCAGACCGCAGGAAACCATGCGTAGTAACATGAAAATCATGGACTCGGAATGGAAATGCGAGTGCAGTGGCAGATTTATGCATTCTGGGGATCAATGCTGTGGTTATCCGTTCAGATGGCGAGTTAGGGTTTAGCACGAATGCGGATGGGAAGAGCGAATGTTGAATCTGTGGGATAATTCTGTTGAGTGCGTTTTGCATTCGGACGAAGGAAAAATATTTGCAAGTGGCAAATATTCGCACCGAGTTACACGATATGAGCAAGTGCTAGACTCCGTGTTTGCCTATCAGGTGTTTCCAATACACGCGAGTATATTGACGTTGGATTGGGAATCACAACTTCTGTAATCACAGGAGTAATCACAGAAATATGACTTAATGGTTAAATCAATAACACCGCAAATCACTTTGTTAAAAACAGTCATAGATATTCAAATTCAAAATGTAATATTATTATTTTGACTGGTTGTTTGTTTACAATAAAATTATTTGTGAGAAAGTGGAATGATAGTGAAGAAGTCAAGTGTGCTATCCGACTAAGTTTTTCAGATTGACAGAAACTTCTGACAAATTTAGAGGAGTAAACCGGGTGATGATTTCAACTAAGAACTGCAGAGTTTCAGTAACCTCAGACCGGATTCCTTTTCTATAAATTGCCATATCAACAAGATCTGACATCTGACAACAAATTTCAATGTGAGTTAAAAACTTGGTTACTAAATGCACAGAAGGCACTGCACTCCAGATTTTTTTTTTAGAAAAAATGCATCAACTGTATCCCGGTCCAAAATATTCATTCAACTTATGGACCTAATGAACCATTCAACCTGGGCGATGAAAGCCAAGAATTCCGTCCACCTGACCAAAATGAGGTAATGATAGCAATATCCAAACTGAAGTCAAACAAAGCTGCAGGACCGGACGGTTTATCTGCCGAGCTTTTTAAGGCAGCGGGAGATGACTTGGTAGAGAGCATACACCAACTCGTTTCTAAAATTTGGTCAGAGGAAAGTATGCCTGATGAATGGAGCCTCAGCATTGTTTGCCCGATCCATAAGAAAGGAGACCCTCTAAACTGCGCCAACTATAGAGGCATCAGTGTCCTTAACATCGCTTACAAGATCCTGTCTGCCGTACTGTGTGAACGCCTGAAACCATTTGTCAACGAACTGATTGGACCCTATCAGTGCGGTTTTAGGCCCGGTAAGTCCACAACCGACCAAATATTCACACTACGACAGATCCTGGAGTCCAAATCGATACTCACCATCTATTTATCGATTTTAAAGCCGCATATGACAGCATTTATAGAGACGAGCTATACAGAGCCATGTCTAGTTTTGGCATCCCTGCCAATCTTGTCAGATTGTGCAGAATGACGATGGATAACGCTCGCTGCTCCGTAAAGGTCGGAAACAATCTCACCGAGACCTTTGATATCAAAAAAGGATTTAGACAAGGTGATGCGCTGTCATGTGACTTTTTCAACATCATTCTTGAGAAAATTGTGCGAAACTCGCAAGTCAACACCAGGGGCACAATTTTCCAAAAGTCTGTGCAACTACTTGCATACGCTGACGACATCGACATCATTGGCAGAACACAACGAGCTGTCACTGGTGCGTTAGCGTTTGCAGGTATCAGCGCAGAAGCGGCAAAAATGGGTTTAGTGGTGAATGAGGGCAAAACAAAATATATGCTGTCAACAAGAAGGGACACACAACATCGAAGAATCGGACAGAACGTCACGATAGACAGCTACAACTTTGAGGTGGTTAGGGAATTCGTCTACCTCGGCTCCACTAGTAACTCTGATAATGACACCACAGCAGAAATTAAACGAAGAGTTACACTTGCCAACCGCTGTCTCTTTGGCCTAAGAAGGCAACTGACTTGTAAGGCCTTTTCAAGAAACACTAATGAGACTCTATATAAGACCCACATCATCCCAGTCCTGCTCTATGGACGTTAACAAAGGCGGATGAAGATATTTTTTATCGTTTCGAACGCAAAATTCTTCGAGTGATTTTCGGTCCCGTTTGCCAGCTGTCTCCAGTTTCGCACGCTAAGTTGGTTGAGGTCCCCTTCCACTTGCGTGCGCCACCTGAGTCGCGGTCTTCCTCTACTGCGCCGTCCCTCGGGTGTGGATTCGAAGATCTGTGCAGGATGACAATGGAGAATGCACGCTGCTCCATCAAGGTCGGTAAAGAACTCACCGATACCTTCGATGTCAAAAAAGGATTTAGACAAGGCGATGCGCTGTCATGTGACTTCTTCAACATCGTTCTTGAAAGAATAGTGCAAAACTCAAACGCTAACACCAGAGGCACTATCTTTCAAAAGTCCGTCCACCTACTCGCCTACGCCGACGACATCGACATAATCGGCAGCGTGATGTCACTGGCGCGTTCGTGAGCATTGAGACGGAGGCGGCGAAAATGAGTTTGGCGGTCAATGAGGGCAAGACAAAGTATATGCTGTCATCAAGAAAGGACACCCAACACCGACGTCTTGGACAGAATGTCACTATAGACAGATATAACTTTGAGGTGGTAAAGGACTTTGTCTACCTAGGCTCCGCTATGAACTCAGACAATGACATCAGCGCTGAGATTAAGCGAAGAATAACTCTTGCCAATCGCTGTTTCTTTGGGCTAAGAAAGCAATTGAGTAGCAAAGCCCTCTCTCGAACATAATTGTTAAATGCTATTAAAAAAATGTGATTTCGGAACTAAAAAGAAACTAAATGTCGCCATTACAAATATTACGCCGCATATTTAGTGATTAAGAAAACAACATCGTCTCTAAATAAGTAGTGGCGTTACTCTCGAAAAGCGTCTTAGGTTCGATCTCCAGAAAACACACAAATTATAGAACTTATAAGGTTTTTCGACTGCGCCACTTTTCTAAGTTTGGGTTTTTAGAAGCTTTATGAAGTATCTCGTTATAAACTCTTCACTTTTTGACAATTTTAGAGAAGAGCGACAAATTATTTGATTAGTAGTAAAATAGCCTTATGCATAGAGAATTATTTTGTGATTATTCGAAGCAGAAAAATTCGAACGGGGTAATCGGTTTTTTTCCTAAGTTTTCCTAAAACAAAAAAGAGTTGGAATGCGAACTGTAGTTTTAAAACCTTTAAATGTTAAAGGCCAATTGGTTCTAACTTTTTTGTGTTTGGGTTTAGAAGATTATTTTATAAGGGTTTTTTGTTGAGTTTCTTTTTCTTGAGCACTTTTCAGAACTCTTCGGAACTCCGAAAAAAAAATAATTTTTTTTTGGTTACGTTTTGCAACTTTTGCTTCTAACTTTTTTAGATTTGGGTTTAGACGATTTTGTTATATGAGAGTATTGTACAGTTTTTGGAGCACTTTTCGGAACTGTAACCAGAACTCATGAGAATTCACTGTAACTACATTTTGAAATTTTTAATGTTGTCTAACTTTTTTGTGCTGGTTTAAGGGTAGTGATGCGATTACATGAGAACACAAGCGTTCCCACTCTAGCCTCTCACTATCAACTCCTACTCTCACCTCCACGTTGGTGACTGGTGGGTGCCTAGTACCTCGACCTGAGATGGGGTAACCAACCCCTGTGGAAGATCGTTGGTGGCAGCGAACGAGAGAGGGGGGAGGAGTGTCTACGCACTAAGACATTTCCTCTTGTTTCAGGCGGCAGCGGATGAGTTCCCTAGATGGAATCAACGGTGGCGTCTACAGTTCCAGTCAGGTCGAACTAAAGTGTAATCCCTATATGAGCTGCTTCGACTTATTTGGATAACAGGTCTATAGGGATCTCCAATACTGAGCCAGGGTGTTGGAAAAGAGTTGGTGGCGGATGAACCCTAAATGGGTCAACGGCAGCGCTCATATCCCAAAATTGGGTTACTGACATCGGAATGACCGGCCCGCTGTCCTAGGGTCAAAACAGGGCCTGGCCCTCCAGGTTGGGGGTTGTGCCGTCGGGGTAACTTCCCGACCATGGAAAAAAAGACTAGTTATGAGAGAGACGCAACCAGCCTCGGATAACGAAACTCCTCAAATGGCAACCAGTCCCGGAACGTCAATGGACTACGATATGAGAGTATGCACCTGGAATGTAAGAACACTCTACACCCCAGGTGCCACTCAAAAACTTGAGTCTGTCCTCACGCGGTACAAGGCAGACATCATCGCGATCCAGGAGATACGATGGATAGTATCAGGCATGATGAAAAGAAAAGATTGCGACATTTATTACAGCTGCAACAAAAGATAGGCATGTATTAGGATGCGGATTCGTCGTGGGAAATCGGCTTAGGACAAAAGTTATTGACCTCAAGCCGATAAGCGATCGCCTTTCTGTGATCCGCATCAAAGCTACTTTCCAAAACATAAGCCTAATATGTGCACACGCCCCTACCGATGAGGCTGAAGATCCCATCAAGGAGGAGTTTTATGACCTCCTGGATGGAGCCTACGGAGCCTGTCCGGAGTACGATGTAAAAGTTGTACTCGGGGACTTCAATGCTAAAGTCGGAAAGGAAAACATCTTTGGCGGGTTAGTTGGTAAGCACAGAATCCACGAAACGACAACAGACAACGGCTACCGACTAATAGATTTTGCAGCAGCTCGTAATACGGTGATAAGTAGCACTAGGTTTCCAAGGCTAAGGATCCACACAGCAACCTGGCGCTCTCCAGACGGTCGAACCGCCAACCAAATCGACCATGTGCTAATCGATGCGAGGCACGCATCCAACATCCTCGACGTGCACACATTCCGAGGGGCAAACGTCGACTCTGACCATTTTCTTGTCTCAGCAAAATTCAGAGCTCGGCTGTCCAACGAGAAGAAGCTGCGAACCGCCCAGAAGAAGAAATTCGACGTTGGACGCCTTAGCACACCTGGAGTAGCCAGAGCCTACAGCGAGCGCCTGAGCATGAAACTCTCCTCTGTGCACTCACCTACCACAGACGCCAACAATCAGTGGTGCCAGTACCGCGACATCATCAAGGAGGTAGCCGAAACCACTGTAGGGTACCAGCCACCCCAGAGAAAGAGCCCGTGGTATGATGATGAATGCGTGTACAGGAAAAAGGTGACAGAAGATGCACACAAGAAAGCGCTGCAGCGCAAAACAAGGGCAGCGAGAGAAGAGTATCGAGCCAGGAGAAGAGAGGAAAAGAAGATCCTGCGTAGGAAGAAGAGGGCTTACGCAGCTTCCCAGCTCAAGGAGATCGAAGAGTCGCGCGATCGTAATAACATCCGGAGGTTTTATAAAAAAGCCAAGCAACTGGCTGCTGGCTACAAAACCGGAACGCAGGCTCTTCGAGACAGCGAAGGAAACCTAGTCACCGAAGCGCAGGGAATAGTAGATGTGTTTAAGCAGCATTTCCAGCAACTGCTAAATGGGCATCATGTAGAGAGAGTGATAGGGCAAGAAGAGAACCCGCGTCCAGTCAATGAAGAAATAGTTCCACCACCTAGTATAGAAGAAGTTGGCCTAGCTATAAAAAAGCTTAAGAACAACAAAGCCGCAGGCTCTGATGGTTTACCAGCGGTGGTGATGTTTTGGTAGGGAGCATGCACCGAATCATCAACCAAGTATGGCTGGAAGAAAACATGCCCGATGACTGGACTATCAGCTCCATATGACCCATCTACAAAAAAGGCTATCCTATGTCTTGCAAGAACTATCGAGGCATATCCTTGCTTAATGTTGCATACAAGATCCTATCCAACGTACTGTGTGAACGTCTTAAACCGTTCTGCAACACACTAATCGGCACGTACCAGTGTGGCTTCCGGCCCGGCAGATCGACTATAGACCAAATTTTCACACTGAGGCAAATCCTGGAAAAGACCAACGAATTTCAAGTCGAAACTCACCACCTATTCATCGACTTCAAAGCCGCGTATGATAGCATACATCGTCAGGAGCTCTATGTGGCGATGACCGAATTCGGAATCCCGGCAAAACTGATTCAGCTGTGTCGCGTGACGCTGGAAAACACGCGCTGCAATGTGCAGTTTGGAAGCAGCTCCTCCGATCTATTTCAAACTTGCACCGGATTTCGGCAAGGAGACGCGCTGTCATGCGACTTCTTCAATCTCGTACTGGAGCAGATAGTGCGCAGGGCAGGTATCAACACGGAAGGCACTATCTTCAACAGATCCGTACAGCTACTGGGCTATGCGGACGATATTGACATCATCGGTCGCTCCCAGCGTGCCGTGGTAGAAGCGTTCTCGGGGATTGAAGAACAGGCGAAGTCCGTTGGCCTTCAAGTAAATGAGGACAAGACTAAGTACATGCTATCAACAAACAAACAAGCATCTGTCCACCGCCTAGGACAAAACGTCACTATTGATAGCAACAACTTCGAGGTAGTTAAGGAGTTCACCTACCTCGGAGTAAACATGAACTCCACGAATGACACCCTAGTGGAGATCCGGCGAAGAATTACCCTAGGAAACCGTTGCTACTTCGGTTTGGCAAAACAACTGGGTTCAAAACTCCTAACTCGAAGGACGAAATGTGTGCTCTACAAAACCCTCATCCTGCCAGTTCTGCTTTATGGCGCCGAGTGCTGGACGATAAGCAAGAAGGGAGAGCTGATACTGGGCTCCTTCGAAAGAAAAATACTTCGGCGGATTTTTGGTCCTGTGTGCGAGGAGGGCGAATGGAGGAGAAGATACAACCGCGAACTCTATGAGCTGTACCAAGATGTGGATGTAGTCCAAAAAGCCAAAACACGTCGACTACATTGGCTCGGCCACATCGAGCGAATGGACAATAATGCTCCAGCTAAGAGGATCTTCGAATCCCAGCCCCCAGGTTCGAGAAGACAAGGAAGACCGAACCTCCGTTTCAAAGACCAAGCCATCGCGGATGCCAGAGCGCTTGGTCTGGACAACTGGAAGTAGCGTGCCCGGGATCGTAGAGGATGGAAGGCTGCAGTGTCTCAGGCAGAGACTCTTCACGGGTCGGGAGCCCGATAAGTAAGTAAGTACTAACTTTTTTGTGTTTGGGTTTAGAAGATTATTTTATAAGGATTTTTTGTTGAGTTTCAAAAGTACTTCCCGGAACTCTAATCAGAACTCTTCGGAACTCCGAAAATTTTTTTTTGACAATTTTTGAAAATTTTCATTGTTCTATAACTTTTTTTGTTTTTGTTCCGATAAAAAATTCTTGTTTAGGGAACTCCAGAACTTATTATAGAAAATTTTTTGCTCTAATTTGGTGTTTTTTTTTTTAACTATCAGGAACTCCAGAACTATGTTGATTCTATACAAAAAAAAAAAAAATCCAAAATTTTTGCAAGTGGAAACACCACAAATTAAAAAATAATAAAAAAAAAAATACTAACTGAACAGAACTTTTCAAAATTTTTATCAGGAACTCTAGAACTCTTGTCCAGCTATCCATAACTCTAAAAAATATATACATACCTACTTTTCAAACTTTGGGGTGCTAGGTTCACGCACCCTACTGTAGGTAAAACAGTACCTACAGTAGTCATCCTACTATACTCGGTCACCCGAGTCACAGTGATTGCAAGCTTAACAACGATGGCCAAAAATTCCCATTTTGTGCACATCACTGTTAACAAAAATCGTAAAATGTTTTACACGAAAAAATAAAGGTACATACCATGCGCTCAAAATATTAATAAACTTTAACTTTACTTTACTACAAAGTAGAACAAAAAAAAAAATTGTTATTAATAAATAAATTTGTATATTAGCATATAAGCCTAAAGGTATTATAAATATGATGAAAGATGCTCAAATTTATCTTTCTACAGAATTCAGCCTATTTTCCCCCAAAATTTCGATTATTTTATATCAAACAGTTTGCTGCCAATAATAATAATATATTTTATTTATAAATCATAAAAGCCATTCGAACGCCGCACCCCTTTAAAACTAATTTATTCAATAAATTAAAATTAAGTTATTCTTTGTTGTTTGTTAGTAAAATTAAACCCCTTTAAGTTGAATTGATTAGCCACATCAGCATTTATGCTGTCATCATCGTTCATGAAGAGGCGAGATGCGTGAAGCAACGTTCCCTGACACTTTAATATTTAAGCGGGCACAATGGCAGTGATTGATTGTAAATTTTCCATCCATTATGGGGATGGAATCCAGAAAGATGGAAATTTCAGCTTATGGAGCAGCAGTTGGAATCCAATAATTGAAGGGTGATGATGACGGTACGGGTAATGGAGAGCCTGACTCCAACTGGCTGCTATGTGCTGGTGGATCAGGATGGCGTAGTTAACACCCTGTGAGTAATTGCCAGCAAGTGATGATTTATTTGTGAGCGCGCGTTAAATAAGAAAATTGACTTACTCCATCATCTGTGAGAGGCTGAGTACACTTCTTCACTGCGTAGCGTAGGCTACTTCCGCTTGATTGCCAATTGGAGGAAGTTACATATTTGAACAAAAAACAAAAACTGTTGACTGTTCTTGGGCAATCTATCAAATTGACTTAATTTCAGACGGTTGGCCTAGATTGATAGCTGTGCAGTCTATTAGTTTAAGTGGCGCTAATTCGTAGTTTGTTTCCTCTTTTTTGTAATAGATTTTGCACAGGCTTTACATTTTTATATTAATCGATATCTAGCAGTTGCTAAACTCTATGTAGATATTAATAAAAAACCAGTAAGACAATTATCTTCGACTATGCCGAAGCTCAAATACCCGGTACTATATTATTGTAAAATAAAAAAAATATTTTAGTATTAAAAAATTATATATTTGTATGGGAGGTATGGGTACTTTTTATTCGACCAAGCTCATTTTTTGTCAAAATTTTTTAAATATTATTAAAACAATATGTGCAAAGTTTAAACTTGCTATCTTTACTGTAGCTATTTAAATTTAATTTTTAACATAAAAAGCTATATAAATCTGATATTTTTGTATGGGAGGTAGTAGTAGTTTTCATCCGATCTTGCTCATCTTCGAACTTAGCCTCAGTTTGGTGGATAAAAGCTTACATACCAAATTTCAAGTCGATATCTCTTAAATTACGGCCGTAATCGTGCGGACAGACGGACAGACGGACAGACGGACAGACGGACAGACAGACGGACATCGCTAGATCGACTAAGAAAGTGATGCTGATCAATAATATATATAGTTTGTCATACCTACAACGCCTCCTTATGGGCGTTACAAATGGAATGACAAAGTGAATATACCCTCACCACAGTGTGGTACCGGGTATAATCAGGAAGATTTATCTAGTAAAGGAGCTTATGACTCTTGTAGCCTTCTTCTGGACTTTATTATTATTCAGAAATTATTTTCTTAACCCTTAACGCTCTTTGGAACTAGTGTCCAAGTAGCAGTGACTGCTTTTTTTTTGGCCAGAAGTTCCCATACCAGTTTTGATCCGATCGAATGCGATCTTAGGACTTAAGACCATACTTGATGTATATTTGGTCACACCTTTAGTGCGCCTTCGTAAGCTTTCTCGAACATAATGTCTCTACCTATAGCGTACACCTCTGCTTAATAGATGTTGCATGATTATCCCCGTTCTATAGCTTCATAAACTTCAGCACCGCTGGCTTAACTATTCATCTTAGAAACGTCCGTCGGTGTTTGTTGTTAATTCTAGAACTAGTTGGATATGACTATCTTCAATTTTCTCTGGAGACGCAGAGAGACCATGGATCATAATGCCCAAAATTGGTTATTTTGTGATGTTATTATGGTGAACTTGAATACTGTATGTCACCAAGTATTTGAATTCGTTGTGTTATTTACGGTTATATACGGTTACGGTTATTAACGGATGTAATTTGAGTTTGGTACAAATAACAAATTAGATGGAAAGCCGAATGGAAAAAAGTGATTTTTAGTGACGGAAAAAATTATGGTCCAGATGGATTTCAATCTTACTGGCATGACAAACGACAAAAAACTTCGGTGGAAGGAGCGTTATGATTCGTCCGTCCCAGGGGCGTAGCGACGGGGGGGCGTGGGGGTGTCGCACCCCCCCACGATTTTCAAGAGTCGGCAAATCAACGATCAATTTTCAAAAATTAGGTCTTAAGTTTGGATTTCCATTAGGTATAGGTTTTTAAACTTGTAAACGTATACAAAAGTCGGCATTTTAAAAGGTTCCACATGAACTCCTTAAAATCGGTGAATCGGTGAATTTGCCGACAGAAATCCTTAAAATTCAGCGAGCTTAGATTTGATTTTAAAAAGGGCAGTCGGCATCGTTGAATTTGCCGACTGAAATCCTTAAAATTTAACGAGTTTAGATTCGATTTTAAAAAAGACGGTCGGCATCGGTGAGATTGCCGAATGAAATCTGAAATTAAAAGGACGGTTGGCATTTCTAATTTGAGGTTAAATTCGAAGGAATGTGTTATTCGCTAGTTCGCGGTTTATTGATGGATTGCGAACTTTAACAAGTCGCGTCAAACGTGTGTTTGGGCCAAGAGGAGGATAATTAATTATCCCATCAAAATGTATTAAGAAAATAAGTTTATAAACGAAATTTCGAATTCCAAACTTTTTGCCGCGAACGAAAACACCCTAGGTGCGAATTGTCAAAGTTTATTCGCAATCCACATCATTTAATTAGCGTTCCACAAACTAGCGAATAAAACATTCGTTCGAACTTAGCCTCAAACTAGACATTGTAGAAACTGATGGCCGGAATTCGCGAACTTCCGCGACCTATAAAAGTGTTCATGTGAACGGGCTCTCAAAACTTGCGAATAGTCGTTCGATCGTAGGTATAGTTAGTCGCTCTTATGTGAATGGTCCTTTAGGTATTAGCCCAGGGGTGTTCCTATTAAGATTGGTCAAGATTGGACAAAGGAGCGTGGCGCCTCCCATACAAAAAGCATCTTCTATGGAGTAAAACTCGTTGACGTTAGATATAGCTCGATAACCGCTGGGCCGATTTTCATGATTTCTATATAGTCGGCAAGTTCCTGAAATGAGTCGGCATTTCAATGAAATTCACCCCCCCACGGCTCGAACCCTCGCTACGCCCCTGGTCCGTCCATCGGACAACAAAATTCAGTATTGCTGCTTTATGTTCTACAGTTAAGCTAAGAAAAATGTTTGTATGTAAATGAAATGTAAGGAATTATTGTTGTATAGTTTTTGTCATTTTAGGGACACACAACATCGACGAATCGGACAGAATGTCACGATAGACAGCTTTAACTTTGGGGACTTTGTCTACCTCGGCTCCGCTATATAAACTCTGATAATGACACCACAGCAGAAATCAAACGAAGAGTTACACTTGCCAACCGCTGTTTCTTTGGCCTAAGAAGGAAACTAACTAGTAAGGCCTTGTCATGAAGCACTTCAAAGGCAAGTGAAGATGTTCTTGGTATTTTCGAAAGCAGAATTCTTTCAGTGATTTTCGGTCCCTTTAGCGTTGACGGACTTTGGAGTCTCCTCCTCCCTCTAAGAGTGAACTCTACGAGCTGTACAGCGACATCAACTTGGTCAGAAAAGTACGTATTACGCGACCAATATGGTTAGGACGTAAGTAGAGGGAAAGGACACCAACGCTCCGGCCCGAAGAGTCTTCGATTCCAACCCGGAGGTAGAGGTAGAGGAAGAACTCGCCTTAGGTGGCGCGCACAAGTGAAAGGGATCTCAACCAACCTGGAGTGCGCAACTAGAGGCGGTTAGTTAAAGATCGGGTTAACTGGAGAGTCATGGCGGTTGAGGCCCAGGTCCACCCCGGACTGTACCGCCATCTAAGTAAGTAAGTAAGTTTTTGTGTTTCTGTGAGCAGTGGTTCAGTGTTTAGTGTGCTGGAGTAGTCTGCGAGGGGTTCGGGTTCGATCCACGGAAAAACACAAATCACTTATTATTAAAGTTTTTTTCACTGCTCCACCTCTCATGAACGTCTGACAAACATCCGAGAGAATTACTGTAATGGAAAACTTTTCAATTCACCCGTTCGGAATCGGCATAAACTTGTAGGTCCCTTCCATTCGCCCCAAAAAATAAAAACTCACACAAACGAATGGTTGTGAGAAGCTAGACCTAGGGTTTCTACACGCCTGTTGCGCCAACTACTACTTATTTTTATTTTAAATTCCAAGACGCTGCTATTTACCTACATAATTTATAGTCTTCATAAGGCTTGAATGTCTGCAATTAACGGAGCTGTGAACTTCTACAAAAAATCCAAACACTTTGTGCCGCACTAATCAATTTAGAAAAGTTCAAACTTTGATATACATAATTCTATTTTCGCTTAATTAGCAGTTTTATTCTTATTCCAGAAATTGTAAAAAAAGAAGAACAAACACTTCACCTTACGTTACGTATATACATATTTACAGTTAATTTGTGATACCTTCCCCAAATGTGATGTTATGAGTGGTGGCTGTTGAATATTCCAAAGTCAACTAATAGCCGGTTTCTTCATCTCTTGTATCACCATTCATATGCCGACATCTGCATTTGCCATCATTTTGACGACCAGAGCCCAATATATATCTTTTTTGGCTCAAGTTTTCATAAGGCCTTGGAAATCCGCTCACTGTCTCCTTGATAGTTGTCATCAGGACGGGCATGTACATCAGTAGATCTTTCATATGACTCACCACCGTATTGTAGTCAATATTTTCGAAAAAATGTGTCCGCTCTTCCATAGGTGCTGAGGATGCTAGCCGGAAACCTGTCAAGGATATGAACAACGAATGTCAGATTTATGTAGTCAGATATTAAGTGTTTCAAATGGACATTACAACCGGCAAGCGAAATGATGAGCAAGACGTGAATGCAATTCATCGTTATGTGGACTCGAACTGCTAGTGCGGTATTGTGGCCTGGCTGAAGTGCTTTTTATAAGAGTTTTTTTTTTTTTTCATAGGTGTACTTGCTGCGGAGGTCAGCTCCGAACATCTGGTCGCAAAAATGGTTGCTTGATTCAGCAGAATGTTGAACTGAAATAGGAAATGGAAAATGCAGAAATGATTTTGTATCGTGTGACTCATACTGAGGTATACCGTGGAATGCATGAGGCATTGCTCTTGCCCTCTTACTCGCTGGTCATATCGGAGTTCCGCTTATATAAGCCAATGCCTGACGGTGTTTATTGACATGTACTTGAACATGAAACCTTATAGAGCATTTTTATGAATTTTTTAATAGAAGATATCGGAAGGAAAAATAAGTGGTTTCATTATATCTAAACCTATAATATGATTTCTTTACAAACAAAGCGTGAACATTAAGAAAATTTGGGATGGGTATAGAAGAAAGAAAATTCCGATTGGTTTATATAGGTGGAAGCAATCTGTTAGACTGTTAGATCACCAGAAGTTGTAGTAAAAGCCGATTTTTTTCAAAAATGGTCAAACAATATTAAGTGCGAATAATAAACTAACGTACTTCTATGAGCAATGGTTAACAGTTAATTTATTGTAGAATAGAAAAAAGATTAACATTGAAAAGTTGATCTCCAAAAAATGTATTCAAAACGTGAATACGCGGAAATAGTGTTTGTATACGGGTTCTGCAATGGAAACCCTTCTTTGGCAAGATAGGAGTACCTACCTACGCCTTGTTGATGCCGGGTCAGCTTCTCCAAATAAAAGGGAACGAGGTGACGTTCAGACGCAGCGGGGGCAGCAGAAGTTGAGGGTGGGATTTTGCGTGCTGTGGAAGTTCAACCTTGAGTCAGGTCCGCCGACTAGCTGTGCAGTTGGAACCTACCAGAACCAGGATTCATAGAAATCTAGAGAGTAATAGATTACACCTGGTGGTTGGGTGTGTATGAATCGGGTAGGCGCTGACTGGCATCAACTTGGCGGTGCCCAGCTGTTGTAACTTTTTCATACACATCAATTGTGCTTATTTTACCTCCGCGTGGTAACCACCGGGTACTGGCCTCGCCCTTCCGGGCTTGGCTTGCTAAACTTATAAGCGCGAGTGTTGAACACGAAGAAAATAGCAACACTATAATGCTCTGTCGGAATGACTGACTGAACGAGTCTCAGAAGTCTTACATGAGCCCCTCAGAAAGAGGACGTACGGCGGATGAATTCACTAGACTGAATCAACGGTGACGGCAACAGTCAATTTGGCAGATACCTTACCTGAGCTACTTCGACATATTTGGAGCTGAGGTCAGTGAGGATTTTTCAGGACTAGTCAGGGTCCTGAAACAGAGATGGTGGCGGATGAACCCTTTATGGGCCAACGGCAGCTCTCACATCCCCGAAGTGGGTTACTGACACCGGAGGAATCCGGCCCCTTTCGTCCAAGGGGTCCAACAAAGGGCCTGGCCCTCCAGGTTGTTGGTTGTACGCCGGGGTAACTGCCCGACTGCGGAAAACAACAATAGTTCCGAAACAACAACAAGCCTCGGATACGGATGATTTTACTGTTGACGAACCTGGCAAACGAATAAAGGACAACGAATTTCGGATCTGCACTTGGAATGTTAGGTCCCTTAACAGACCACGTGCAGCCGAACAACTAGCGGAGGCCCTGAACTGCTATAAAGCAGACCTAACCGCCATCCAAGAAGTGCGATGGGATGGACCGGGCAAGAAGAGGATGAAAAACTGCGACATCTATTATGGCGACTGCTATCGGCAGCAAAAACAGCGCTTATTTGGATGTGGTTTCGTCGTTGGAGGCAGACTTAGGCAAGAAGTCTTAAGTTTCAGCTGTGTGAACGAGCGCCTCGCGACAATCCGCATCAAGGCTAAATTCGCCAACATTAGCCTAATATGCGCCCATGCCCCCACGGAAGAGAAAGACGACGACACCAAAGAGAGGTTCTACGAGCTCTTGGACAAGACATACGAGCAGTGTCCTAACTATGACATTAAAATTGTCCTAGGAGATTTTAATGCAAAGATAGGAAAAGAGGGCATCTTTGGTAGTACTGTCGGAAGGTACAGCCTACACGACACCACCTCCGATAACGGATTTAGGCTGATCGACTTCGCGGCGGGGCGAAATGGTGTCATAGCAAGTACGCGGTTCCCGCATCTCGATATTCATAAAGGCACATGGAGATCTCCCGATCAATCAACCGTCAACCAGATTGACCACATTGCGATCGACGCAAGGCACTCCTCCAGTATAATGGATGTCCGAACGTTCCGAGGGGCCAACATTGACTCGGACCACTACCTTGTTGTAGCCAAGGTACGCCTTCGGATATCCCGAACACCGCCAATACAAGTAAATACTGTGAAGAAGTTTGACGTCGGACGGCTAAAATCGCAAGAGGTCACCAGATCCTTCTCCGATCGAGTCTCTCTCAATCTCTCAAGAGGTTCTATGCAGCCAGCATCAAGCATCGAAGACCAGTGGCAACATTGCCAAAAAGCCATCAGAGACGCCGCCTCTGATGTGCTTGGTTTCACACGACCACCACAACGAAACCCCTGGTTCGACGACGAGTGCCGGCAAGCACATGCAGCGAAACAAGAGGCATACAAAGCGGCGCTGCAAAGAAGGACCAGAGCTGCTCGTGAGCTCTACGCGCAGAAAAGAAGAGATGAACACCGGCTTCTCAGGAGAAAAAAGAAAGAGCACGAGAAGCGCGCGATCGAGGAAATAGAGAGATGCTACAGCAGGAATGAGGTTCGGAAGTTTTACCAAAGGGTAAAAAGAACCTGCCAAGGCTACAGAGCCCGAACCGAAGCCTGCAAGGACGAACAAGGGAACATCATAGTAGAATCGCAGTCGATGCTGAGGATATGGAAGAATTACTTCTGCAGACTGTTTAACGGCGATGACGAACTAAATCCCGCTGTCAGGCAGAATGAACCATTCAACCTGGACGATGAAGATCAACAATTCCGCCCACCCGACCTGGACGAAGTCAAGATAGCTATATCTAAGCTTAAGTCCAACAAAGCCGCTGGAGCAGATGGCCTAACCGCCGAACTATTCAAAGCGGCAGGCGATGACTTGGTTAGGAGCATGCACCAACTCATCTGTAAAATATGGTCGGAGGAAAGTATGCCCGATGAATGGAACCTCAGCATTGTTTGCCCGATCCTCAAGAAAGGAGACCCTCTGAACTGCGCCAACTACAGAGGGATTAGTCTTCTTAACATCGCCTACAAGATCCTATCTGCCGTGTTGTGTGAACGCCTGAAGCCTTTCGTCAACAACCTGATTGGTCCCTATCAGTGTGGCTTCAGGCCAGGAAAGTCTACCATCGACCAAATATTCACACTGCGGCAGATCTTGGAAAAAACCCAGGAAGTCCAAATCGATACCCACCATCTTTTCATAGATTTTAAGGCCGCCTATGACAGCATTTATAGAGACGAGCTATACAGAGCAATGTCTAGTTTTGGCATCCCTGCCAAACTCGTCCGTCTGTGCAGGATGACAATGGAGAATGCACGCTGCTCCATCAAGGTCGGTAAAGAACTCACCGAGACCTTCGATGTCAAAAAAGGATTTAGACAAGGCGATGCGCTGTCATGTGACTTCTTCAACATCGTTCTTGAAAGAATAGTGCAAAACTCAAACGCTAACACCAGAGGCACTATCTTTCAAAAGTCCGTCCACCTACTCGCCTACGCCGACGACATCGACATAATCGGCAGAACGCAGCGTGATGTCACTGGCGCGTTCGTGGGCATTGAGACGGAAGCGGCGAAAATGGGTTTGGCGGTCAATGAGGACAAGACAAAGTATATGCTGTCATCAAGAAAGGACACCCAACACCGACGTCTTGGACAGAACGTCACTATAGACAGATATAACTTTGAAGTGGTAAAGGACTTTGTCTACCTAGGCTCCGCTATAAACTCAGACAATGACACCAGCGCTGAGATTAAACGAAGAATAACTCTTGCCAATCGCTGTTTCTTTGGGCTAAGAAAGCAATTGAGTAGCAAAGCCCTCTCTCGAACAACTAAAGTGACCCTTTATAAGACCCTAATCATCCCTGTCCTACTTTATGGTGCAGAGGCATGGACTCTATCAAAAGTGGATGAGGCTACTCTTGGCTGCTTCGAGAGGAAAATTCTTCGAGTAATTTTCGGTCCCGTCTGCATAGACGGTGAATGGAGGAGGAGATACAACGACGAACTGTACGGGCTGTACAGCGACATCGACCTAGCCAGAAGAGTGAAGGTCCAACGACTGCGGTGGCTGGGTCATGTAGAGCGAATGGACGTGAATGCTCCGGCCCGGAAGATCTTCGAATCCACACCCGAGGGACGGCGCAGTAGAGGAAGACCGCGACTCAGGTGGCGCACGCAAGTGGAAGGGGACCTCAACCAACTTAGCGTGCGAAACTGGAGGCAGCTGGCCAAAGATCGTGCTGGCTGGAGACGCTTGTTGGTTGAGGCCCAGGTCCACCCCGGACTGTAGCGCCACCTTAAGTAAGTAAGTAATAGATTACACCCTTTCCATTTCACACCGGTACAGGATTTACTACCAGGACATGCGCAAAGAAGGGTGGCTATTGCGCAAACAGGCAGAAGATCGGCACTTTCTCAAGAATATTCTGTTGACTGACAAATCGCAATTAAAAAAAAAAAAATAATAATAAATAAATAACAAAATTACTAATCTCCACAATTTGCACCGTTGGTCAGACCCCAATCCCCATTTAATACACACAACATCCTTTTCAAAGGTAAAAATTTAAGTATTGTGAACAACTTCTTCAAAATGTGTGCTTATTTCAAAGGAGGTTTAGCGTAAATGTTTGACAACACTTTAGTAGCTCCGCACGTTCTTCCACAAACAGTTAGTTCCCATCGCTATCTGGAATTTCTTAGAGAACCATTTCAGGAGCTCCTTGAAGATGTTTTTCTTGTTCAGAGAAGGGCCATGTTCTTTCAACAAGATGTTCTTTCACCTTATCACAGTAGCAGCGGGGTAGCTCCATTCCTCAACCGTATTTTTATCAACCGGTGGACTAGTCAATTTGGCCCCAACCCTTGTCCACCCAAATCTCCTGACCCATAGATATCTTTCTTCTAGTACCACCCCAGAAGAAAGAAAAACCTTATTTTTGAAAAATATCGAGTCTTTTTTGACCATTTTTGTGAAAAAAAAAAACGGCTCTTACTACAACTTCTGGTTATCGTACGTAAAAATTTGCTTAATATAATTTTTAGGAAATTATTCAAGGATAAAAATTTCATTATAAAATAAAAATTTATAAAGTCAACATTTTGAGAAAAAGTAAGAAATAGTAAAAACAAATTTTAAAAATTTTGTGTTTAAAAAAGACTAAATTGTCTTTTCAAAATGTACAAAACTATTTTTGTAGCTATAATAGTTTAGAAGATATAGCATTTTAAGTGGTAACACTTCCAAATTAGAGGTCACCTTCTTTGATGGGCTATAACGGGAAATACGATGGAAATAGACCTCCCCTGCCATACAATTTTTTGTTTGGTAGAACTTCAGGAATATGCTTTCAACCATAAATAACCGACTATCAGTACCATAATTAATAATGTTTGTATGTGTATGTATGTTTATACAAGCAGAATTTACTTACATACTTTTACTTTAGATGGCGCTCACAGTCCGGGGTGGACCACGGCCTCAACCAATAAGCCCCTCCAGCCAACGCGGTCCGTAGCTATCTGCCTCCAGTTAGGTGGGGATTTCCTCTGCTTCGTTGTCTCTCAGGGGTACATAAAGACTCGTCGGGCTGGTGCCTTGTTGTCCATACTCTCCACGTGACCTATCCACCTTATTGGCTGTATTTTGATCTTTTTGACCAGATCAACGTCCGTAAAGTTCGTCATTGAATCTCCTCCTCCGCACACTGCATCGATACAAACTCCACCGAAAATCACTTGAAGAATCGTTCTATCAAAGCGTGACAAGACGTTTTCATCAACTTTCGATAAGATCTGTGCTTTTGCACCATGCAGCAGGACCTTGATGATTAAGGTCTTATACAACATTTCCTTGGTTCTGTGAGAGAGTCTTTACATTTTAGATACCTTCATAGCCCGACCTGAAGAAACAGCGATTGGCAAGAGTGAGAGCCTAGGTTACGGGACACACTTAGATCTACCAAATTTGTAGGTAGGGGGAAATTGCTAGAAAAATTAAATTTGTTTTCTTACTTTGTTAGGAGGACATAATGATGACTGAAACAGTCAACTCAATTTGTTAAAAAATGCTTGAATTTCGCATCTCCTGGTGGCGGTTTGTTTTCGGGTAGGGATGGAGGGTAACCATAGCAGTCTACCCCTTATCTATTGCCTCTGATAGTCCATCACTAAGGAGGGAGAATGGTGCATTGCAGAATTGGGTGGTTGAACCAATCCGTTCTTCTGCTTGACCAAAAGTCAGTGAAGGGTTGTCTACTGGAAAAAGGATGGAGGGTAACCGTAGCAGTCTACAACCTGTCCATGAGCCAAAGACTGGTGCTGAGCAGAAGAGCTTGATCGATGCAAACCATCCTACTGCTTTGTACCAGAAAAGGGTTAGAGGGCGAAGGGTGATCGAAACCGTCTAACCCTCCGTTTATTCCCTCTGACTAGATGTTCAAAGTGTCGAAATGAAGTTGACTGATGTAGTCAGCTTCTCCATTTGGCGGTTAGTCTCGTCGAGGGCGAAGGTGTGATTGAATCAGTCTAACCTACCGCTGTTAGCCTCTGACAGTCCGAGGGTATCTGTTACAGGTGAGGTTGACCGATGTATTTAGCTCTTTTCGGTGGCGTTATGTCTTCGGGAAAAACGAAGGGTGACCGAAACATTCTAACCCCCATATTTCATATGGCCATATTTCCATCATGCCTTATTTTGCTCAGTTCAAGTTACATTTTTACCGATTTGAATATTGTTTATTGAATTCGAGATTTAATTTAAGAAATATTAAGTCCAAAATACATAAGCAGTGGAAAAGATATGGGGGGCATGATCCCCCAATGCAACCCCCTTGCTTGTGTTCATTGCTAGGTTTCAGGATCGGTGCACGGTTGGGTACCATGCGAAACATAGATATAGAGAAACTTTGCATACAACCAACCTGAAAATGACTTGAAAGTGACATAAGGCCATAAGTTACAGGATTGATACACGGCACCTGTATCAATCTGGAATTCCAATTCCTGAGTTTTTTCTAAGATCTGCCGGAGTGTGAAGATTTGGTCGATGGTTGACTTTCCGGGCCTAATTCCGCACATGGCGTCGCCCCAGAATTGGTTTGACGTAAACGCCATTTTAACGTTTTTGAGTTAGGTATGCAGTAATAGGTTTTTGAGGATGCTCTTTCCATTTCTGAAATCAGTTTTGTCCTATCTCATCTGGCTACGAAGATATTGAGTATCGACTTTGCCGTAAACGACACAACTTTGGAGACTTGTAGGATTGATTTGCCTTATAAACCAATTCCCGGCGTTTACGTAAAATTTTAGGAGCAAAAGCTGAAAATTTTTCTGTAAGAATTGGTTTGCCGTACGAACATTGCCTTTGGATATACGAAAAACAGCGCTGAGAATTGGTTTGCCTTATGTCCATCGTAGCCCCTCGACCAATGTAATAACTTCAATGGACGTACGGCAGATTGTGAAATTGTTGTGAAAATGTAATTTGTTTTCTCTAATTTACTTTCTTAATGTGTAATTAAAATATATAACATTATTTAGCCTCCAAAAAGAAATTATAGACTCTGATTCGGATGTCATCAGCAGTTGTTCGTCATCCGCTCCAGATATTTCAGGTAATTCTGATATTATAATTACTATATCATAATAATAATGTTTGATAATATTGTATAGAGATCCCAGATTTTACCTTGTCTAGTCCTGCAGAACAAGATAAGAATGAAGATACTTATTCGGATTTATTACTTAGTTCTGCGAGCCCACATGATGCGACTTCTGACTTTACTTTGAACAGTACTGGAACTGGAAATCAAAGCAATCAAAGAATATTACCCCCAGGCCCCAGGATACAGCTCTTCAGGTTTGTACAACTACTATAAGGAGAAAACAATGTCCTTTAATTATATTTCACGCTTCATCTTTCTATCTGGAATGAGGTGCATAGCGGACGCAGTGGAAATGATATAGCTAGTGCATTGTGGAAAATTTTGAAACAAATTCTAGCTGATAATCCTGAAATCAAAAGAATTACCTTATGGAGCGAATCATGTGCACCTCAAAATAAAAATAAGATAAATTCAACAGATTTATTACAACTTCTATATAATAACGACAGCAAATTAGAAGAGGTCATACAAAAGTTTTCGGAGCCAGGTCATTCTCTGATTCAAGAGGTCGATTGCTTTGATAGCACTATAGATAGATAGGTACCTAAAAAATATTGAAATTTATAGCCCTCTTCACCTAATAAAGTTATTAAGAAACATGCGATGCCCTAAAGTTTATTTGATAATTCTTCAAATGCAAACAAATGACTTTATAGCATTTTCCAGGAAATCAGAGTTGCTTTATTTCACGAGAATTCCGTTCGCGAAGGTAAAAATGCTGGTGTACAAAAAACCCAAAGAGTTTTCTCTTAGTTTCAAAATTTCGGCAAGAGACTTGGAGTTTAAGACCGAATCAATATTTATGACGGCAAAAAATAGAAATCTTGGAACTCCAAGGAATCTGTTTGAACAAAAACTTTATATTTTAAACCAAGATGGCAGAATAATATCTAAGGAAAAGAAATGCGATATAGCAAGCCTTCTTCCATTTTTGCGCCCAATGACCAAAATTATTTTAAGTCGTTGCTTCAAATGTAAGCTAGAAGATAACAAGTTCCACCAAAATGAATTAAAAAGGCTGATTTTATGTTATGTTATACTTTATGTTAATTTGTTCCTTTTATATTTAAAAAAAATTGTGATTAATTTTTGAATGAAATCAAAAGGCTGTTAGCTTAAGGCTTTTTTTTTATGTAGGTACTATTAACATTGTATCTATATGCATTAAATCGTTTTTAAAAATAAAAATTATTTTTTTTTGTTTTCTAAATTTGTTTTTATTAAAATATTCACTTTGGACAATGACAAGCATCAGCTTATTCGAGATTAGCTGCTATATTTTTTCCTGACTTAAACTTAAATTTCAATTTCCGTCACTAAAATATTCTATTGGTGAGAATTGGTTTGACGTATAAGCTACTCTATTTGCCGTACGTGTATGACGGAGAAAAAATTATAAGTAAGATGGCGTTTACGTCAATTCCATTCTGAACAAATCCTTAAATATTTCTAAAAATTTCTATCGGTGCAAGGCAAAACAACTACACAAATGAGTTGTCCATTTCCAACTTCATAAGGAAAAATGAAGGAATCCTATCGGGCAGAATTTTAGTAAATCGCTTTCAAACTTTAAACTCGAATTGCCAGAAAAGCTGTTTTGGCGTTTACGTCAAACCAATTCTGGGGCGACGATTTTGGGTCGATCAGATTATTTACGAAATAGGAGTTCACTATAGCCGAAAGGATCTTATACGCAACATTCAGGAGGCTTATTCCTCTGTAATTGACGCAGTTCAGAGTGTCTCCCTTCTTGTCGATGGGGCTCACGATGCTGAGGTTCCATTTATCGGGCATACTTTTTTCCGACTACATTTTGCAGATAAATTGATGCATGCCGCTTACCAAGTCATCTCTCGCCGCCGCTTCAAACAGCTCAGCCGGTAGTTTATCTCCTCCAGCCGCCTTGTCGGACTTAAGTTTGGATATCGCTATTACTTAATTTTGGTCGAGTGGACGGAAATTTTGACTATCATCGTCCGGAATGAATGGATCATTCCGCCTGATAGCGCAGCTTAGTTAGTAAAATACATTTCATAACTATAGTTGCACCAAAACTAGTTGGTGTTTGTTGTGAATGCATCGACGAGTTTTCGTAAACTTTTTGTTGAAAAGTCAGTTTTCTGTGCAATGGGGTATAAACCCTCAAAAATTAGATCGTACTTAACATAAAATGGGGCTGCTACCTGGGTGTAGAGAAGAGTAGAATCGATATTATTGACAAGAAAATATTATATCGAAAATTATATAGAGGCATAGCAAAATTGTCTTGTATCTACCTATACCTAAACTGTAAAAAATATTTGTAACTACATGCACTACATGCAATCTTAAACGCTTTGTTTTTGGAGGAATTCTGAGAAGTTCAGAAACCTCCGAATTATTGCGTAATTTGTTGTCAAGTCATATAAGTTGTAGTAATTCATAATGGCAAATCTATATCGCTCTTACTCACACATAAGAACTATATAACAAGTAGGTTCGATATACCATCTAGATCATGTTTATTTCTCACTTTCGGTTTGCGGACATGGTTACCTCTGAAACGCTTGATGAACAGTTTTCAAACACTCTCCTGTCGAATAATACCACACATGCTACTAACATGCTTTCATATGCAAATGAGCATGAGAACAACGCTTAATATACAACTCATCTCGTCAGGATTTCAATTCCAAAACCTCACCAAATGTTACATGACAACAAACTTTTGCCGAAATTAAAACCAAAGGTAAACCATAGGTAAGTGCGAACCCTTATCCCAAACGTAAACCTATACATATGTACATACATTGTACATTATACATGCATATAAATTCAGGCAAACTCATTAAAATTCAGAAACATTTTTTGCCTTAAACTCCGTCGTTGGCGAGGATGAAATGCGCACGAAAAATATCCTCCACCTGATGATGCCACAAATCGATTACAGTTTGTAACGTGGTTTCCATTGGGAGAACCTTTTGGCAGCATGCCTCTACCCACAAAACCAACTAATTCACATGGTTAACAATGAGCAACCAAACTTTAAACCATCAGAAGTTCACTCTACATAGATAAACGTTGTTCCCTCCCCGACCAACCACCCACCACTTGGGCGAATGGCACGACTAGGATACCTATACATGGTACCCAAATTATCTGAACGAATCATCTTAAGCATTCGAATGACTACTCTTTCCAAGACCCTTTGCATATCGCTGGCGAAAATCAATTAAACATTTTGGTGAGGTGACTTTAACAACTACTGTGAGTGCATGCAATATATAGGTATATATCCCGCTCACGTTCGTATGAACAGAAAAGCGACATCATCACGATTAAGATGATGTAGGGGTCGTGTTACTTCTGCGACGAAAACTAGAATAGATCGCAGTAATGGCAACTGTTTGATAGCTGACACGAAGCGTCTTCGTAAGAAAAAAATTCGTTTCAAAGAGATATAGCATACAAATGTGATTTGGTATAGGGCCTGCAGTGACATTGGCCGTTCTTTAGAGCATGGCTCAGAGGATGAAATGACTAAATTGTCCTAATTAACAGTCGGGCTTTTAACGCTCTTTTAAGTTTCACTGCAAAGATTGCACGGTTTTCCAATTTCACGAGAAGTTTCGTTGGCTGTAAATTTTTAGACTGAATATTTTTTTGTGCCAATCTTTCGGTTGTAAAATAATTGCATTCAGCAGGTGACACGAAAATAACCTGCTTGTGTATTTGACAGGGTGTGCCGCCTGGAGCAAAACAGCACCGATAGCAATTTTACATGCGTCGGTTTTCAAAAGCAATGGAATACCTTCCTCTACTTGTTGTTGTTCTTTGGTTTATCAAACGAGTTGAGCTCTTTATTTTCTTACTTCCATGTTGCTTTCTTTTTTGTTAGATTCAGAGGTTTTAAAATTGTTCCAAAATGTGGTGTGATCCTTCTATACCACGAACAAGTCTTAAGCTACATTAAACATCAAAGTCAAAAATCGTGTCAGATTTTGTCCACACACAACATTAGGCTGTAGAATCTGAAGCCATATTGACGTCAGCAATCAGCATCTCAAAAATTGTCAAAATTTCTTGCTTTAGGTGGGTTGGTGATGAGATCTCCTTTTCCGAAATCCCTTTCCCAAAATCCCTTTTCCAAAATCCCATTTCCAAAACCCCTGTACTGAAATCCCTTACTCCAAAAGACCTAAGAGAAAATCCTCCATTTCTAGATTTAATGTGGGAGCCCTACCTAATACCTCATTTCAAAATACCTTTTTTTGATGGGCTGACGGCTGACCTTTGGGCATAATTTTTTTTGGTGAAAACACCTATAGGACAAAATACCTTTTTTCTAAATCCCTTTTGTTAGAATGCTTTCGTGTCGGGAAAAGGTATTTTAAAGGTATTTTCAGATTTCCATGCTGCAAGGTTGGGTATTTGCAAAGTTTAATTTGCTTGTGGGAGATTTTGGCATAGGGGATTTCGTCCCGGGAGATTTTGGAAAAAGAGGAGAAAAAAAACGAGAGATTATGTCCAATAAGGGATTTTGGGAAAGGGGATAACGTAGGGATCCCGCTTTAGGTATTCTTAATGAGTATCACAACTTTATAAACAGATAATAATACCATTAAAGTAGGTAAGTGTCATTCCCCTTTTTCTGGATTCTGTGTCGGAACTTATCCTTGTCCCTTTTCAGCATTGGGGTGTTACCAATGCAATGGGCTTATCACTTCACGGTTAATATGCACAGAAACAAAATTGAATTTGTCGTCTTTATGAAGTGACTGTCTGACTCGTGGTCTCTATAAAGGCTACATGAAATGTGTGCCCAACGAAAAATGGCCCCAAAAATGTACATGAACGGCGACAACAACAGAAAATAGCGTAAAATTTATTATTATTAATTTATTAAATTTGTTCAAGAAAATCGATTCCAATTAAAGTACGATTTCCTTTCGCTTTAGGTATGTAAGGCAATAAAACAAATTTTCCGACATTTTTTTGCGAATACTGATATTCACAGCTGTAGCACATAGTTTTTATTAGAAGATGAGGACAAATGGCCATATGGTCGATTGAGTACCTACGTTCATGAAGGTCGAAGAAAGTGGACGTAGGGTTGCCATAAAAGAAATGTGAAAACGCGGGACAATTTTCTCAAAAAGCGGGACATGGCGGGACATTTTAAAAATATTTGTAAATTAAAGACAAAATAACTAAATTTGTATTAATTCTTTGTAAAAACAGTTTATTTGTATGTTACTCAGTCAGCAATGTAACTTTTAAGATAGGTACATAATAAAACTATTAAAAAAACAATAAAACGTAATGCAATTCAAGCAACAAAGTTAATTAAAAAAACCTAATAATACGCAACAAAATAGAAAATAAACAGTTAAGCATATTTTCAGAGCTATTTGTTTTTGATACAATGGATTTTCCAATTGGATCTTCTTTTAAAAAATTACAAATATCTATCTATAATCACAGTTCATTCTTATTATCAGCTCGGCTTCCAAAGTCGGTATGCTCAGATTGTTTCGTTCTTTGCGCCATTCTGTAGTCATCAAACTGAATACCCGTTCACACATGGCGTTTGAAACTGGCAGAGAGAATACAAATTCACATATTTTTTGTAAATTTGGAGAATCATTTTTTTCTAAGAACCTAGCCCATTTGTTAACATACGAAGTATCATCTATGTTATTAAGAAAATATTTTTTGAGAACGGCTAACTCCTCAAAAAGCATATCCAGGTCAATATATTTAATATTAAATTTCTCCAAGATACAATATCTGCAATAACGTTTACAGCAATTGCAGAATTGTTAGAATAAACTTTTTGCATCAAAACATTTTTTTTGGGACCGAGGAAAAAAGTCAAAATAGTAGACTTTTACAAAAGTTCTAAATTTTCAATGGGTACTTAATGGGTTAAGGAAAGTTTTGTATCATTCAAACGGAATTTAAATTACCTTTCCATTGGTGCAAAAATTTACATGAAGTAAGTTTCAAATTATGAGCAGAATTAACTTTAGTTTTGTCAAATACTTATGCCGACCAGTGTAGACAACTCAGAATAAAAATATATACGTTAACAAAATATAAAAAATTAAATAAACAACTATGTATATGGAAATAAAAATGGAAATGTCGAAAAAGCGGGACATTTCCTTAAGCGGGACACTTGGCGGGACAAAGGTTCAAAAGCGGGACTGTCCCGCCAAATGCGTGACATCTGGCAACCGTAAGTGGACGTCTTCAATCTCTAACCTCGTTGTTGGAAGTTTTGTCATCGTTAACGAAGACAACGTTCTACCCAGTGTTGCCAACCCGGATTGAAGTTTTTATGCCTCAATCCGAAAAAAATTATGCCTTTTTCAAAAAAAGTATGCCTTTTTGGTAAAAACGATAAATAACCAAGAAAGTTTCAATTTATGTGTTAAACTTTAATTATAAGGCACACATTTACCTAACTAAATTTATGAAAAACAAAAACTAACTTCACGTAAGACAGTGTTTAATCGATGGACCTGCACCGCAATCTCATCGCGATCAGTTGAACTTGAACTCATCTTTAAAATAAACAATTAATAATAATAATGGAAAGGGCTTAATGCACTGCGGCCTTCTGGCCTATTGTGCCCCCTGCTTATACCTTGGAAAGGTTCATGTCCTTTTCTAGAGCCCCATCGCATTACAGTTCCATTAAGAACCGTGTTTGAGGGTTTTTGCTCTGTCTTTAGCCTTGGCAAGAATATCAACTTTAGAGCACTTCACCCAGTCCAGTTTCTTTTATGAATCTGAGAATGAGTAGCGGATCCGTGGTTTATATATCCTTATCTGTTATCTGGTACTTGCACAGAAAAATAAAATATTATTAACTGTTTTTTAATTTTTTTTTACCAGCAACGAAAACAAACCTTAAGGGCGGCGTTTTCGTAAGAATTTGAATCGTGCGATCAGGTACGAAAACGGACGAACGATCCCGACTTTCAAAGTAGGTACTATGGGAGACCGCTCCGTACATTGGATGCGAGTTAGTCGTACGTATACGTACGTTCCGACGTCCGAAAACAATCCGAACTTGTTGGAATTCTTAAACACTTTCGTGCTTTGAAATGAAACATTAAAAATATATTAACTTGGTTTACGGACACAAAAGGGGGTACGGAACACGGGGTACGGACAGTATGGGGTCATTATATAGAAAGTCTTCCATAATATGATGAAATGCACTGAATTCATTTCTTTTTAAATTTATTTTGCGCACCTATTAGGCTCTACGATAGTGACGACGCCGCCGGCCACTGCAGTTTCCGAGTTAGAAGAAAATTATCTTCAAGATACAGATTATTCATCAGGCACAAAAGCGAAGTCACCGGGAAAGAGAAAATCGTATTCGGTGTTCGCACTCAATTCGTACGACCAGTATACGTTTACGTACGATACAAATTCGTATCCAATGTGCTGCCGGCCCAATGCATTTGTATACCATACCACTACCATATTTCTTGTTTGGGTTTAGTGAGTAGGTCTAGTAGAGAATTGGAAAATAAGCATGACGCACAGTGGTAAATGAAAATTAGTGAAGCGACTTTGATCGAAGTTCCAGATTTACTAAATTAAAAATTAATTTTTACCGATTGATTATAAAAAAAACTTCTCAAAAAATTATGCCTTTTTTCTCAAAATTATTCCTCAATGCCTCAGTCAAGCATCGAAATTATGCCTAAAAGGCATAATTATGCCTCAGTTGGCATCACTGGTTCTACCCCAGAAATGGCTCCTGGGGAGAATTGTGAATGTCATTCATGGTCCAGATGGCAGAGTCAGAATTGCTGACGTAAAAACAGCAAGAGGTCAAATTTAGACGCCCCATCCGCAAACCGGGGGCACAGCGGCTCAGTGGTTAGTGTGCATACAAATTACATCTTAACGTCTGTCAAACATCCGAGAGTATAACCGTCCTGAAAAGGCTTCTCAATTTAACCGTTTGGACTCGGCATAAAATTGTAGGTCCCTTCCATTCGTCCCAATGTTGCCAGATTTTTTTTTTTTTTTTTTTCAAAAAACTGTAAATTCCCAAAAAAAAACTGTATTTTCAACCAAAAAACTGTAACCTTCAATAACGAAAAGATTTTTGTGAAATTACGGCTTTTTAAAATTTTATTAAACAAAAATAACAAAAAACAATTCATTTTAAATAAAATAAAAATCTTAAATACATAAATAAATAAATAGTAGGTACTACGATTTAAATCACATTTTCATTTTGTTTTAAAGAAATTCAATTTCATTTTTCGTACATAGTTTGGTTAATTTTATTGTACATTTCATTGGATGACTCAAATTTAATACAATTGGAGTAATTTTTTTGTATGAGGTCTTTCGTTCCATAGAGTGCTGGAATTTCTAGTTTATTTAGTTTATTTCTTATTTTGGTTTTATTTAAGTTTACATATTTGAGAAAATATTCTTTCTACATTTGCTGTGGCTACTGGCATGCAAAGAACAGCTGAAACTATTTTTCTCAAAGGAGGAAAAGCTTCACTTCCATCGCCCCTTTTTATCTTTAAAATTGACTCCCAAATTATTTCAATATTTGTTTCATAGGTTAATTTTAGAGCTGTGACGTAATTCGCGCCATTCATTATCAACTTCCTGTAATTCTTCAATGCTTATTACATTTGTCAAACCGCTACTTAATTGTGCTAAAGATGGTTGATAATTGTTTAAAACATTCTGCGGAGCCAACAGTTCCACAGCTTTGAGAAATTCATTTTCAAAATCATATTTTATTATCAATCTATTGCATAGCTCAACATAAAATTTCAAGCTATGTTCTCTAAAGTCGATTTCCTCCGATTGAGGTAGTTGATGAGTTGACGTCAATGCTATACATATTTCGCTACCTAAATAAATATCTATAAGAGGTCTTAGATATACAGAGTCATTTATGTCAATTTTTTTAAATTCATTTTCGTTAAAAAACTCGTCTTTTAGAAAGTAATGTACTATTTTTTGTACAACCGAGTTATTGTACTATTTAGCAAATGAATTTGCTCTTTCACTCTGAAATACTTTATTTAATTTATTAATATCTTTCAATATAAATTTTAGGAAAAAGCTCAAATTGAGGATTCCGCAAAATGCTATCGATTCTCTTAGTTGAGTCAAATTTTTGTAAGTCTTCGTGTAAAAAAAATAGTTTGTGTGCATCAAACCGGCTGAGAAGCTGATTTACGGTTAACTCCAGGGACAACCACCGAGTTTGAGAAGGGTGCAATATCTTACTTGGATTATAGTCCAATAATATTTGGAGATCAGCAAATAAGTCAATACGCCTTGGACTATTTTGAATGAAATTGTAAATGTCCCTCGCACCACCTTTTACATAGTCTGGCAAGAATTTACATGCAAAATTAGCACAAAGTGCAAATGAATGGCATATGCATTTAAAAACAATAAGGTTTGGACAATCTTTTTTAAGCAGTGTAGCCACTGAATGATGAGCACCTGTCATCACATTAGCACCATCCGCTGCATATCCTATCATATTTTTCTTATAATCTATTTTATTCTTTAAAAAAGTTTTAACGATGCTAGTGTAAATTTGCATCACAGTCTTTTACTTTTATCAAGTCAAAAAAGAAATCGTGTATCTTACTCTGATATGCAACTCGGACGACTAACGATAAAAGCTTCGTGGTAGATATGTCTGTCGATTCGTCCACGCAGAGCGAAAACCATGAATTTCGCAACAAACTGCAAACCTCCTCCTGCTGCGTTTCTCCTAAAACGTTCTTAAGTATTGCACTCGTTTTTGTTCTGCCACATGAGATCTTTTTGAACAGTTCCGAATCTGGAATATTCTCTTTTAGGAGAGGAACTAAATGATCCATTGCCAAGAACGAAATGTTGTGTTCTGCGCAGAACGCTGCCAAGTGCAGTTCAATATTGGAAACCTTTGTGTTAAACTTTCTTGCTTCATAAAAACGAGAGCTGGATCCCGCATGCATTTTAATTCCATTGGATTTTTCCAGATGTTTTGATGTTTTGGCATGTATTTTGAGATCGGTGATTCCGCCTTGAACTCGGATTTCGCACTGGCATACTTTGAAAAATGCCAAATTGTTCGGGCTTTTTTCTATCCAATTTCTATCTAAAGCATCCTCCTAACAAGCTTTAGAGTAATTTGATGGCTTTCTTTTTTAATTAAATACCTAAAAACAATCAATTTGCAGATGTAGGCACAGTTTATAAAATTTAACATAAAAATTCGAATTCAATTTTAGAGTATATTTCTTACCACTTTTTGTTAAAAACTTGTCCATTTTTTAACAGCAAAAAGCAGCCAACAGCAATCAACGCAACCAACGAGCAGAAAACAAGAGTAACACATAAATGACATTGACAAGCAATTTGACGTATCGAAGCAAGGCTACCGCTGCAATGTAATCACAGGGTTACCGTGAGAAATTTAAACTTTTATTGTAATTAAAAAAAAAACCGAAAACATTTTAATTTATTCTTTCAAATCTGAAATTAAAAAAAAAACTGTAATTTACAGTTAAAACTGTGAATATGGCAACGTTTTCGTCCCAAAAATAAAAACTCACACAAACAAATGGTTATGAGAAGCTACATTCAGAGGAAAAACGAGCTAAAATCAAGAATATCAGTGTCAGATCAAGCTCGTTCGTTGACGAAAGTATGGTAATCTCGGAAAATCTTATTTCAAGTACGAAAATCTTATTTTGAGCTCGTTTTTTCAAGACCAAAAAATCTTACTTCAATCCTGTTTCGGGATTGATTTAAGCTCGAAAATTCTTAAATCAAGACCAAAAAATCTTACTTCAATCCTGTTTCGGGATTGATTTAAGAATGTGGTTCTTACATTATGCGATGCCTGAAAAAAATGTATTTTGGGTATTCAAGATCTAAACCTAAGTTCTTAATTACCTACCATCTTATAATATATCATCACATCATTCATTCACATTTCACATCAGTAGATATCATAGGTAATAATCAGGGAACGGATTTTGTTGACCTAAAAAATCAAAAAAAGGCAAAACGAAACTGTGAAAAAGGCATAAATGCCTTTTATTAAAAAGGAAAACAAAATTTTAAGCATTATAATAGCACTGTACAACCATATACATTTTAAAATTTTCTGGCAACAAACGCCTTCGATTGTCCCTCAGGAGAGCTTTGAAAGAGCTGAAGGACCTCTCCACATGGGCAGAGACGAGTGGAGCCCAGTTGAAAGATGTCACGTCCTCGACTGCAACATTTAAAGGGAGTTTGGAGACAGCGCCATTTACAACATCATTTATTTCACGGATGGTCTTGAGTCCTTCGTTTGCAGAAAAGACGGCATTGAACTTTTTCACTACAACTTCAGCAACTGGTCCTTTTGCTTTTTGCAATTTCTCGTCGATCCCATTCAAAATATTTAAAACATCTCCAATCGAGCTTCCTAATAAAACGATATGCATTAAAAAAATAATTCAAATTAAAATACAACACTTGAAATCACCTGTTTTTTGCAAACTTTCGAATATGTGTTCGTTTGAGTCGACTAAAAATCCAAAATTTGTTTGGATGTACGCCAGCTGGGCCTGAACTGATTCATTGGAGATACATTCTTTTGCAAATGTAACACAACTTGCATCATCTTCCAGCTCATCAACGATTCGTTTGATGCGACTAAAATACTGCGCGTAATACGATGCAGCATCGAGCCATGTGCCCCAGCGAGTCAACACCTAAATATGTAAATTGAAAAAGCTTACTTGATGAAATCAAATTAAAATTATATTCCTTTCTTTTAAACTTACGGGTTGAGGTGGTAGCGGCAGCTCAGGTTCCTTCTCCTTAAAAAAAGCAACTCGGGACGCGCTTTTTAAAAAAACTTTTTTTAAATTCGATATTAACGCATCGACTTTCGGAAAGGCACTGCGGATACTTTCACAAACCCTGTGTATACCATGAGCGACGCAAGTTACGTGTATCATTTTGGAATACAGAACTCTTAGCGTTTTTCCACTTTTCTTCATGTACGGGGCGGCGTCCGTAACAAATAACAACACTTTTTCGCGCTTATGTCCATCCGGCCACAGCAATCGCAGTGAATCGTTAAATAGTGTTGAGATTGTCGTCGAGTTCACCTTTTCCAAAACCTCAGAGGTCAACAAGTATCCACGTCCATCCTTACGCAACGGCCCGATAATAACATTCGTTACGCAGCGGCCGGCTTTGTCCGTCGTTTCATCTATCGACACGAATATATTGTCGTCTCCCACTTCAGCACGGATTTGTTGAAGAACTTCCAAATAGCAATCCTTGACATAGTTTTTCCGAAGCGTAGATTCGTCTGGAATTTTCTTTTGTGCATACTTCTCCATAAATGTTTTGAATTGTGGACGATTTACCTTGTGTAAAGGTATGTCACATGCCAACAACATTCGAGTAAGATCGGCATGAAATTCATTTTTCTCGTTGCTACGAAGGAAAGAGGTTATTGGTTGTGTCTTTGCTGCGTTCTTCAAGGCTACTGCTTGCTGGTGCTTAAAGCGTTTTATGTGCTGCTCAACAAAGAACTTCTTTTCGTGATTCACCTTTACACTGCACAATTTACAAAGGAGTACTTTTCCATCGGTGGAAAAGTCATCTTTTCCGAACTTTGCCACAAATTGTTCTAATTTAATTATATCTTTGCACGCGTTCTTGGGCATTTTCACCTTTATTAACAAACAAAAATCGGGAAATCACTGAGAAAGTTCTTACTTACGTTCGCACTTACGAGAAAATACCTCACAGATGCCTAACGGTTTTTGTCAGACGAATACCGCAGAAATAAATACTGGAAATTGCACACCCGGCACAAAGTACAAGTAGAATGTAGATATAGATATTTTTTACAGTACAGTGCGTATTAGTGCAAACACACAGTGAAAGCTTACACACAAACGCAGTTGCAGTTGGTAAGAAACTTATCTAAAAATCTTGATTCGACACGAAAGTAAAGCCAAACAAAACACAGGCATTTTGTTTAAAGAGGTTCGTTTCCATGGTAACAGACATTCTAGTCGCATTAGAGTCCTCTATTGGCGAAATTAGTAATTGGTGCAAACTTCAGTGGTGTTTTGGCGATTCTATTTTTTAAATTGTAAAGCTAAGAAGAAAGTGCACATAATCTTAATAAATATGGCCAAAAAAGGCAAAAAAAACAATATTGGTAAAAAAGGCAAAAAAAGGCAATATGGGTCAAAAAAGGCAAAAAAAAAGGCAAAAAAAGGCAAGGTCAACAAAATCTGTTCCCTGGTAATAATATTAAATTTTCAATGTTGCCTTATGAGAATTCACTCAGTAAGTGAGTGTGAATTTTAGGAACGAATAGAAATCAAAATAAAGTACATGCGCATGCAGTTTAAGTATTGTTGCGCTTGTTTCAATTATGAACAAGCTTGAAATAAGATTGTTTCGGCTTATTTCAAGAACAAAAAAACTAACTCAAGATCTCATTTGTGTTTCAATGTCCTCTTTTAAGATTGTTTCGGCTTATTTCAACAACAATTGGTGTCATATTAAGATTTAGCACGTAAGAATGAAAAAATCTAAAATCAAGCTTGAGCATACTTGATTTTAGCTTGCGATTTTTCTCTGAGTGTAGGCCTAGGGTCGCTATACGCCTGTTGCGCCAACAATTTATTTATTTTTATCCGCAAACTGGCAGCTCTTCCGTTTTGTTGAGGCAGCATCATTATCTTCCTCATCCTCATCGTCATCGTCATCCTGACCGTTCATCCATCACCATAATTATACCAATCACCATATTTGCCAATTCTCTTCAACTTTATAAAATTAACGTAATGTCTCTCTTTCAAGCTGTTATTCTGCTTTTGTATAAAACCCTCCAACAAAAAAAAGCTTTTATTATTTTTAAAGCTTTTATAGTTTCAATTTTAAGACATTGTACAATGTACATAACTATAATCTTTAATTCGTTTCGTCTTTGCATCTTCGCACCTGTTTGCCAATCGGTCAGACTCAGCAACATGGATCTATCTAATTCCTATAACCTACCCTTTGTTGAAAGGTTAAATAGAGGTCCCGAGGACGTCAATTCGACGTCAGAATATGTTATAAAAGGGTGCATGTCGTGTACTCGGCAAATCGTTTTGCATGTCAGAATTCCATGGCATGTAAAATGAATTTGTCACTACGAATTGATATGTCACGGCTAGGGTTGCCATATTAAAAAATAGGAAAAGGAGGACATCGTGAGTTTTTTTAGGGGGACAAGTGTTCAAAAGGGGGACAAACATTTATTCAAGACGAACTAAAGAAAATAAGAAGTAAAGAAATAAGTATTCAACTAAAAAAAAATGAATGAAAAACAAAAATAAAAACGAATGAGAAACAAAAGCAATAGGTATAGTTTTCTTGCACTTCAAATGGATGTGTTCACGCGAATCTTGTTAAAAATATTAAATGAAAGTATTTTCAAAGTTTTCAATTGAATGTTATCTTTTATTGAATGGTTTGCATTAGGAGGGACAAACAACATTTTTGTATGAAAAAGGGGGAGTCTGGAATCCCTAGTCACAGCGCGAATTTCAGACTCGACATATCCTAGTGAAAAACGTGCATGTTGATGAGAACGTATTTTGTTTGCTTTGTTTTGAAATAGTTTGGATGAATTTAATTAATTTTGTTTTTAATTTTGAAGGTTCGATTTTGCAAGCGTGTGTTTGTAGTGTGATATGGAATATTTTCACACAGTATTTACGGGAGACAGGATCTATAATCTATCAGACTGTCTACAGTGAGCCAGTTGAAGGTTTCTTGCCATCGATGCTTCTGATCTTCAGCGCTTAATGCTGTCTGCAAACGACTTCAGAATAGATTGAAGGATGCGATATCGCCCAAGGTTTTGCCGCTAAAGAAGTTGCAGCCTTTAAGATAGTGCATTATCTACATTTAAAAATGTTCGCATTAAAAAGGGGTAAAGGGTAGCGTTTGAGGTTTGGTCTGTGCGTTGTTGAGTCAGTCAGGACCTTTCATAGGTACGTGCTTCATTCCAGTTTGGTGATTTTGAAGTGAAACCTTTTATGGCCTTGGGCAGTAATTCTGAACTATGTACGATGAAACGGGAATGATTAAACAATAGTTTAAGGTATAGGCTAGTAATGACTGCCTTTGTATGAGGCTGTAAGGATGTTGTATGAAGATGTAATATTGAAATTGTAGTGTTCGTTGTAGAAACAAGGTTAGGTTAGGTTAGGTAAGGTGGCTGTCCCAAAGGGGACACACTTAGACCATATTTTTGGTCCATTGTGATACCACAGAAGGGGGGGGGGGAGAGGGAAGCGGCCAGCACGGGCGTTACCCTGGGAATTCTTTTGCTACTTGCGAATTTTGGTTTCTTGCCTAGTTGAGAGGTTATTGGTAGTGACTGAGGCAGTCGGAGCTTTTGAAATTTTGCATCACCTGGTTGCGGCTTGGTCTTCGGGTCAAGATGGAGGGCAGCCGTAACGGTCTGCCCCCTGCCTATTGCCTCTGACGGGGTCCTCTAACTATCGAGATGAAATTGGTTGGTGTGATCAGCTCCTCCATTTGGCGGTTAGTCTTCAGAGAGCAGGCAGAGGGTGACCGAAACAGTCTAACCCCCCGCTGGTCTCCTCTGACAGTCCGTTACTAAGGAGAGTGGCTGGTATAGATCAGATAAGAAAGACTGCGGCAGGAGGAAACGACAAAAGGTGACCGAAACAGTCTAACCCTTTGCCTATCCCCTCTGACGGAGTCTGAAAGTTCTACGTGTGAAGGTAAAAATTTGACTTGGCGTGGTCAGCTCTTCCCGTTGGCGGTTAGTCTTCAGAAACAGACAGAGGGTGACCGAAACAGTCTAACCCCCGCTAGTAGCCTCTGACAGTCCGTTACTAAGGAGGGTGGCTGGTGCAGATCAGATAAGAAAGACTGCGGCAAGAGGAATCGACAAAAGGTGACCGAAACAGTCTAACCCTCTGCCTATCTCCTCTGACGGAGTCTGAAAGTTCTACGTGTGAAGGTAAAAATTTGACTGGCGTGGTCAGCTCTTCCCTTTGGCGGTTAGTCTTCAGAAACAGATAGAGGGTGACCGAAACAGTCTAACCCCCCGCTAGTAGCCTCTGACAGTCCGTTAATAAGGAGGGTGGCTGATACAAATCAGATAAGAGAGACTGCGGCAGGAGAGAGCGACGAAGGGTGACCGAAACAGTCTAACCCCCCGCCTGTCTCCTCTGACGGAGTCTGAAGATTCGACGTGTGAAGGTGAAAATTTACTGACATGGTCAGCACTTCCCATTGGCGGTTTAGTCTTCAGAAACAAACGAAAAATGGGTGAGATGTTTGTTGATAATCAATGTAGCCAATTCGACTTTGTAACAAACTTGCTGATGCCGCACATATCGGTACGGGACAAATCGCTCAGGTCCTCAAAGAAGTAAGCCCCTAAGGTAGCCATGCGTAGGGTGGCAAGAGCTGGGCAGGAGCAGAGGAGATGAATGGTGGTCTCCTCTTCCTCCTCGTCCATGCAGCTTCTGCAGAAATCGTTGTAGGGTACTCCCATTCTGCGGGCATGTCTACCTATCAGACAGTGTCCTGTTAGTATTCCTACGACGGAGCTAATTTTGCTTCTATTAATACAAAGGAGTTGTTTAGTTCTTCTGACATCTAATTTTGGCCAGATTTGTCTGGATGTTATACAGGTGCTAATACTGTTCCATCTATTGTTGGTGATTTTTAATGCTTCCTCGAGGAGCATGGTTTTTACTGATTGCAGTGGAGCGTGCGGTTCTTCGCTGTTATCAGTTATATGGAGGCCGCTGCCTTGTCTGGCTAATTCATCCGCCTTGCAGTTGCCAGGAATGTCACTGTGACCTGGAACCCAGCACAGGGTGACTGAACATCTATCCGCAATCTCGTTAAGAGATTCCCGGCATTGTTTTACCAACTTTGATCTGGTTGTTGGTGTATTCAAGGCTTTTATGGCTGCCTGACTGTCTATATAGAAAGTGATAGCTTTCCCGTCTATCTCATATAAGGCAAGTCGGCGTGCTGCTTCGCGAATGGCCATAATTTCCGCTTGAAAGACGCTACAGTGGTCGGGGAGGCGTAAGGCGAGGTTGAGAGCAGGTGATCGGGAGAAGACTCCCACACCCGTGCCTTCCGTCATTTTGGATCCATCTGTATAGATTTCGATTGCGGAGTTGCTGCTTATATTGCCGTTCTCCCATTCGGATCGATTTGGGATTTTTGTGCTGTACTTTATATTAAAATCTTCAAAAGGAATTATATAGTCCGTTTTGCTCGGAATTGTATTGGGTAGGATGCCCATATGACCAACCGGAGAGTTGGTCCATTTTTGAGACTCTCTGAGTCTTAGAGCCGCTGTAGACGCAACTAGTTTCCCGTAGATGTCGACGGGAAGAAGATGCAATATTGTGTCTAAAGCGGCCGTTGGGGTGGACCTAAGGGCCCCTGTGATGCATATGCTTGCAGATCTTTGTATAGAAACAAAGGAGACTGAAATTGCACAGAAGAATTGCTTCCAATCGCAATTATATCAATTGTTGGCAATGACAATTTGATTCGCGGACAAAGAAAAATTCTCAGACAAAGGCCAAGCCGTACGAACTCAAAACTGTTAAAGTTACGTTAGCAGAACGGAATAAAGAACTCAACTTTCTTGTATCACGTTATAAAATTGAATAGAATTCTTTATTTGGCATTTAACAAAAATGTATTTTTTCTTGACATTTGACATTTTGACATTTTGACATTTGACATTTGGGCATTGTTGTTACTAGCTGCGTTCAGTACTCTTTGGAATGAGGCTGCCTCCAGTACTTTACTTTGGAGACGTCATAGTCTCCAACAGTAGATATACCTACAAGTTTCTTGCAACCCTTAAAAAGGGATCTTTTTAAAATCTCTTTAAAAACGGTTATTTTTAAGGATGTTTTACCACCCAGATGTTGTTGAAAATCTGATTTTTACCAAAAGTTTCTTAAAATTTTGAAAAGGAACATATTTTGAAAATGTTCTTACAAATAGCGGTATATTTTGGGATTTATGCATTTTACCCTGAAATCCTTTTAGAAAAAAAATGGATATGGCTCATTAGATCAAGAGGTCCTTGAAAAGGCACGTTACCAAAATGTTTTAAGAAATAAAGGAACATTTTTTGTCAAGGCAAATTTACCAAGTGATATCTAAAACAAAAAAAAATATTTTGTACTTTTGTATAGGTAGGTAGATATATATTTACTTGGCGTGAAGTCAAACGCGGAAATTGCTCGCTATAGATTATCTCTGAATACTTGCGATATCATAGGACATAAAAAGTTAGCCGGTATGTATTTTAATTACGCCCTAATTATATATGTACTAGCGGACCCGGCGACCTTTGTCTCGCCCCTATTTAACTTATTTCAATGTGATTTATTTGAATGGAATCGAAATCAGTAGAGAGAGATGTGATAAAACAATGTTTTTCGATTTGTTTTCCAGCGCAAAAACAAACAACGAAGACGGTTTGCCGACACGCGAACAGGCAACAGCTGACCGTGCGAAAAACAGGGAAATTCGAGATTAATCCCACAGACTTCCAAAGATTGGTCCTGCGATTATTATTGATTGTCATCGCAAAAGCCAATCGAACTGGGGAACTGAATCCGCTTGAGTTGGAGTGGATGATCAGTTGGAATAATCGGAATTCGTGGGATAAGGACTTCCTCTCCTTTGAATTTGCCCTTGATGATCGTCGCTTGAATCATAATGTTCATCAGTTTCTCGACGGACAACTGCGTACCGTTGCTCAATTTCGAATGATTCAGATTCCGCAACATAATGATTATGATCGATCCCACCTTCAGCTGTAAATTATGCGGTGGAGTTCCTGGCACAACAAGCGAATTAAAAAATTCCGTCGGATAGTTGGTCCCTTCATCGTCGTCGGTCACGCTGTCAACGGATTTGTACGAATGCAGTTCTCCAGCGATTGGACTTTGAATAATGAAATTCAAGCTATCGACGTCCTTATTCTTCGCTGCTAGTATTGCCCGTGCACTAATCCAATCGAAATTTTTATAATTTTGTGCAATGCCGGTGAACGATATCAATCTAGTCGAAACATCAACGCGAAATTGGCAATTGCCAAGCGTCAGCAGTTGTTTCGAGAATACAGCACCATATGGGTCGTTCTGCAATGCGACTCCCATTTTGGTTGTCAATTTCAACTTCTTTACTGGCCGCCACAAAAACAACGATTTCAGGCATGCATTAAGTTCATTGGCAGCAGTTGATTTCGGGATGACGGGAAGCGTTTGACGAAAATCTCCGGAGATATCATAGCCCCACCAAATCGTCTCGAATCACCTCGTAAATCCTTCATCGTTCGGTCAACTGCCACCAAAGCTCATTTATGCGCCACGGTGCATTCATCCCAAATGATGATTTTGCATTCTCGCATCAATTTGTCTGTTCTTGGTCATTGTGCACGTTGGCTTGTCAACCGTGAGAAGATTCATCGGCAGCTTCAAAGCGGAATGTGCAATTCGACCAGAGGATGCAACAGCCAACGCATTTTGAGATCTTGACCAAATTCCATACAAAAAATCAATTTTAGATTTTTCCAATTTCGCGATTTTTCGGGAGGTTTTCGCAACATTTTCTTTCGTAAAAACTTTCTCTTGGCGATTACGAACAACTGAAAACAAATTTGAACCAAATCGGTCCAGCCGTTCTCAATTGATGAATTACTATATATTTTTGCCACCATTTTTATATATATATAGAGATTTTCTTTATTTCTCGCTACTCGAGTCAACCTAATTATATGAATTTCATTATTTGTTTTTATCTAATGGTATTTCTTTAAATACTTGGGATTCAGGGCGAGCACCCTCATATTTATCCGGCTCCATGAAGGTTCACTTCAATCCTCTAAGTTTCAAGTGATCGCATCCAGAACATTGGGAAAATGCCTAACAAGGTCGTCTGCGTGATGCGGAAAGATAGTGATCTAAATTCTAAAGTATAGTGGCCAGTGGTCAGAAAACGACAGTGTCTTAAAGGCATTCTTCCGACAGTCGGAGTGGCATGCGTATGTCGTGTAGTCGTAGCTTTACACTTGCAATAGAATGAAACCAAAAAAGTGTTGCATAATTATAGGTTGCAATTCAATACGATTTATACTTAAGTTGTCGCTAAAATGCGATTTGTGGCCACTGTAGTTCTTCTAAAATTACGTTTCCAAGGTACTTTGACTTTCCAAGGTACTTTGACGAAAAAAATAACTACCCACACCCACCCTCCAATATTTAATTCTGTTCATTCCATACCTACATCCTTCTCGTGATAAAATACGGGATAATTGGACAAATCTCAAACGTCAAAGTGCATAGCTCAGATTAGATCATTCCCAATTAATTTACTCAACCTTGAACAGAGTGGTATGCATTTTGTTGGCACATTTGTAGATATTTTCACCACGCAATCTAATCAGATATTCCGTTCACACCTGAACTGAACTACGCAAGCATGTTAGAGTTAGATAAACTTTTGCTGTTTAGTGCAGATATGTTTTTTTTTATCAGCTTGACAGGGGTGCACAAAGCACATATCCTTCAAGTCTCAAGTGGTAGGAAATGGTAGACCGACGGCATTGCTGAATAAATCAAATCCTCGTCATGTAAAATGAGTATAAAAAAAGAACTTTGGGATATTTTCAGTGCTTGGCGAAGGGTGTGGGTGATTTTTCTCCATTGTCCGCATTTTGATGCCAACATCACATATTTCTATGTCCGTCCATTTGAATGATTGATATACATACTTTCATTCGCATCTGGTGCGTAGTGCTTGCGCTTAACAAGGAATATATTTCCCATAAAATGAATGAGTTTAGGCTCCTTTATATACATAAATCATTTTCTTCAGCGAAGCAAATGGAAACGAACTGAAAATCCCGGTTAGTATAACCAATCCAAAGCTAAAGGATTTGGGTTCTCCACTGGGGATTATGTTATTGAAAATGTGCAATTGTTTGTATAAATGGTAATAATTTTAGTTTCCAGATTTATATTCACACTAGAAGTTATGTAAGACCAACAAAATGAAAAACAGGATGTCTTTTTCTGAGATAAAATCTCCTACAATTGTGACCGTTTTTTTGCTGTCAGCTCTTTTATTATTTTGTAATCAAACTTATCGTTATCTGGTGCGGCACCACAAGGTATGATTCCATCGACATATGCAGTGAAGTCCAGTGGTCCTTCAATAAATGTAAGGATGAATTGAACGCATTAACTAGAAATTCGTAATTTCTTTCCGACAATGACATACCTAAGTTAGTCCTACGCCTACAAAAAGACTTTAAAAAAACTTGGAGGTTAAAACCGTCTATAATCTTCCGGGTGTATAATTCAATCACCAGAGCCAGATCCATAATTTGGTACGAGCCTCTTATATGGTGATTGATTAGTATCACGATAGTACAAAATAGCCATATGAGAAAGCTCAAGAAAGTACAAATGTTTGCCACTCTTAGTACCACAGGAGACAGGAGATGTGAAAAGCTAGAACTTTCTACCCATAGACATGTTCATTAAAAGCAACTTAGCACAGGGAGCTGTCAGACTTTTATTTTGGTAATTTCACATTTTCATTGTGGCTTCAGGCCAGGAAAGTCCACAATCGATCAAATATTCACACCGCGGCAGATCTTGGAGAAAACACAGGAAGTTCAAATCGATACATACCACCTTTTCATCGAGCTGTCAGAGCAATGTCAAATTTTGGCATGGACGATGGAGAATGCAAGATCGGTAAAGAACTCACCGAGACCTTCGATGCCAAAAATTACTTAGACAAAGCGATTCGCTGTCATGCGACTTCTTCAATATCGTTCTTGAAAGAATAGTGCAAAACTCAAACGCTAACACCAGAGGCACTCACTATCTTTCAAAAGTCCGTCCATCTATACTCGCCTACGCCGATAACTTCGACATAATCAAAGTATTATGCTATTTCCAGGATGCCCAACACATACGTCTTGGACAGAATGTCACTATAGACAGATATAACTTAGAGGTGGTTAAGGATTTTGTCTACCTAGGCCCCGGTTGTTTGGGCTAAGAGAGCAACCGAGTATCAAAGCCGTCTCTCGAACAACAAAAATGACCCCTTATAAGATCCTTATCATTCGAATACTTCTCTATAGTGCAGAGGCATGGACTCTATCAAAAGCGAATGAGGTTGTTATCCTTGGTTGTTTTGAGAAGAAAATTCTTCGAGTAAGTTTTGGTCCCGTCTGCATAGACGGTGAATGGGAGAGGAGATACAACGACGAACTGTACTGACCTAGCCAGAACAGTGAAGGTGGCTGGGTCATGTAAAGCGAATGGACGCAAATGCTCCGTCCGGAAAGATCGTCGAATCCATACTCGAGGGACGGTGCAGTAGAGGAAGACCGCAACTCAGGTGGCGAAGACAGGAATGGATAAAAAATCATGATTCTGAGTCTCAAAGCTAACGCACAAATCACCAACATCTTTTTCTCTTCCCAAGCAGAGAAGAATGTGAAGAGAAAAAATTAATAAAGAGCCATAAAATGAAATTCCCTATACGAGTATACAAATGGTTACCGGTACAGGAGCCGGTATCTACTTAGAAATAATGCAAATTAAGAAACCCTGAAGACTATATAATTAGTGCAGTTTTCATCAATGATAGCGAAGCATAATAGATACATGATAGCAACACGTTCTCCAAATTCAAATACGAATATCTTTATAGATAGTCAAGTTGTTTTAAAGTCGATTATATCAAACATAGTCAATTCAAATACAGTAAAACCCCTTTATTTCGGAATTCTTTAATTCGGAAATGTTGTTTCCTAATTAACGATCTTTTTCCGAATAAATGAGAGTTGGTATTCAATTTTTTTATGTAAAAATTAAATTAAATTAGAAAAAGTTCCCTTGCTAGGTTCCCTTGTCATAGATTAGTAATATCGATCTAACAAGATTTAAGACTATATAAACAACATAATTCAAATGGTGACCAACATCATACTATAACATGTACCTGGTGGTCAAAAATAGATTGCAATCAGGGCTGACTTCGAAGATTTTGAAAAAGTCGCAAAAAAAAGGGGATTAGAATACAAAAAGGGGCAATACTAATCTGCCCACAAATGGCACACAAAAAAAAAACGCAAAACTAGTTAAATTCACTAAAGTTAAAATGGCTTACGCATATTCTCCTCTTGTTCTATCTTACTGTGCCTTGAACATGGAAGTTATGGCTATATGGCTAAACTTATGACAATAGGACAATAGCTGATAGAAAAAGGATGCATTCAGATTCCAATTATTTGTGAACTAGTTTCGTAAAGTAGGTATATTAAAGTTAAGGAAAGTTTTGTATCATTCAAACGGAACTTAAATGACCTTTCCATTGATGGCAAAATTTACATGAAGTAAGTTCAAATTATGAGCAGAATTAACTTTAGTTTTGTCAAATTGCTTATGCCGGCCACTGTATTTTTTCAAAATACAGAAAAGGGGCAAATACGGACAATTTTGAAAAAGTGGTCTCATTGGGGATAGAAAGAAAAAAAGGGGCAAAATGCAACTTTAGTCGCATAAAGTCAGCCCTGATTGCAATTGAAGAAGCCGTATATATGACTCTAGATAGGAACTCAAATCGCATGCTCACGGGTATAATCACATGTCATTCTGCAATCAGAACTATGCTCCGCAAATGGAATCTAGAAATCAACGATGTATGTGGAACCTTCGAAGACTTGAAAGAAATAGACGCGATAAAAAGTCTGTCCCGCCCTTGAGGAAGGATAACTCCGATCTCTGGGTTCCAGATCTACGACAACCTGTGGAAATTTATTGAAATAGAAATATCGTATCAGCAAACAGGCCTAACTGGGTTACCTATATGCAATTGGAAAGATCGCTATTTATCGATTATTTTTGGCTTTGTTTACCAACACGAAGAGGCTCGCAATGGACCTATAAGCTCCGAATGGTAACGGCGCTTGACTTGTATTATTGGTTAAACTAAGCTTTAGATGATTAAACTGGCTTTGCCGGCGCCCAGTTATTGTATTGTTTAATATGTTCTTGTCGTATCATCTAAAATTCTAAAGAATATCCAGTCACAATGGATATATATATAGATATATAATTCCTTCGGGGTAAAACTTGATAACTTCTGTGCTGATTTTCATGATTCTTTTTTGTTTTCTTCGTAATGCTGTATATCAGGTTTATGTCATATTTAAAACCAATTGGACAAAGGGGCGTGGCACCTCCCATACAAAAACCATCTTCTATATTTTTTGTTTTATTCCTATTTCAGGTTTAGGCAAAAAGAAAATTCCCGAAAATCAATTTATTCTCATTTTTCGCATTTTACGAAAGAACATTTTTATCTAAGACCTAAGCAATACAATTCCTGTGCACGGGCAAAGCCGGGCGGGTACATCTAGTGGCAAATAAAAATGTTATCAATAGACATTTTGTTCATACAAATTAAAGTCAAATCAACACATTTGATATGACTTAACCGATACGCTGGTGTAATCTATTGATTAGTGAATTTAATACCCGAACTTAAGTATGCGCAGTAGCGCAGTGGTTAGTGTGCTGGACTACTGTGCGAGGGATCCCAGGTTCGATCCCCGGAAAAACACAAATTACATCTTAAGGTTTTTTCTACTGCGCCACCTCTCGCGAACGTCTGACAAACATCCGAGAGTATGACTGTCCTGAAAAAGCTTCTCAATTCAGCCGTTCGGACTCGGCATAAAATTGTAGGTCCCCTTCCATTCGTTCCAAAAATAGAAACTCACACAAAAACGAATGGTTGCGAGAAGCTAGGCCTTGGGTGTCTACCGCCTGTTGCGCCGCCTATTTATTTATTTAAGTATCTATCAGTGCGAACTTAAGTATCTATCGCCTTAGACACAAATCAATATTTGAAGGGTAAATTTTCAAAGCTCTTCTTTTCCACTTTTGACAATTCAGAGAAAAAAACTGCTAAAAGCTGCTAAAATTTAATGGTATTAGCGATTGGTTTGAAGGCTAAGTTGTAAGTTTAGAACGACCTTTATCTATTTCTTATAGTTTTAAACCTATAAGGCAACGTTTCTCAACCTTTGAGCGTGTGCGGACCCCCAGCAATGAATTTATCAGTCGGCGAACCCTTCCCAACAATAAAACTTATTACATTCGGTATAAACTTTTAAGCGAATCCATTTAGCCGAGCCGTAAGCTGCTTCAGCTAAAAAATACGATTTTTATTTCAGACTATACTTCATATGTCTTTCGCAATTTAGCGCACCCATTAATGGTTCGGGACATTTTTTCAAGCTAAATTTTGACTAGAATACCTCGATGAGGAAACTTTGAAAGTGATACATTGGGCATCAAGGAATAGGAATAGGACAAGGAAAAACGAAACTGCAACGAAAATATAACACTTTCGCGTCGATGCATTTTTGAAAAAAGGTATTTTCAATGAACAGCTGGTTTCTGTGACACTTATATCCACAGCGCACTCTATATGTCATATTTGGATCAAACGAACATAACTGAATTCTTAAATCAGGCTCTACGTCAAATTTAATTTTTTTTTTTTCGTATAAACAAGAGTTGAAAAGTTTTTTTCACATAAATATGATGTAGAAAAGGGAATTGATACTTTAATAGCCCTTTCGAATATAAAAGGATGTTGCTTTCTAGCACTTAACCAGAATTCATAAAGATTGTAAAGCTGAATCACAAGAAATATCAATAAGCTGGTTTTTCTATTGCTGATAAGCTGCTTATTTCACTGAAGTCAGTTGAAAATGGATTTTTAATCCATAATTTGCTGTTATCTACAGGAATTGGAAAGTATTTTCAGAAACTCTTTTTTAGTTCGGTGAAATGTTTGAAAAAACTTTGAAAAATTGAATCTGGTAAAATATCGTTGGTAGTTGGTAAGAATTCAGTTAGTGTTGAAAGTGGTGAAAAATTATTCTTTTTAAATCATTTTTGCCAGATATTCAGAGGAATATTTTCGTTGTTTTTTTAGTTTTACTGTCATCACCGAATTTTGAAGTCGATGTTCCCGGATTGGAGTCAACGTCTTCAGTAATTTTCCTTTTTAGCCAGCGTTCCATGTTTTAGGAAAGCAACTGGGAATACGATGACTAAATATTAAAGAACAAACACTAAATGCGAACGAGACAGAAAAAATGACATTCTGAGATCCTATAAAAGAAGAAAATACGCATAACGGTTCAAATGTCCCCTACTGCAAATTTCGGATTCAAATGCAGTATGCAGATACCCTTTTCAAGGAAAAGCGTATAAGCAAGCATTACAACAAAACTCTTCATACCTACAGCATACAAACAAAAAATAGGAGAATCAGCCACCTATGTGAAGTTGGCCCGCACTTTTCCAAAAAAGATTTAGACTTTTACTGTTCGATAGGCAATCGTTTGTAGTTGTTTGTAGTGAATTTTTTTTCCGTTTGTAGTTCCGCCGTTAGAGAGATATAGCCATTTGAAAATTGTATGGAAAAAGTTTGATTGTGTCTGTGTGTCATTCGATGTAGTTTCGTTCAAAAAGGTTTGTAGTGAAAAGCTTTTCGTTTGTAGTTCAACCGTTAGAAAGTTATGACCATTAGAAAAAATTAGAAAATTTTGAAAAAAATTTAAATGTTTATATTTCGATAGGCAATCGTTTGTACATAGTTGTTTGTAGTGAAAAGCGTTTCTTTCTAAAAATCCTTATTTAAGAGATATTAAGACATTTATGTTTGCACCTATAACTCCGAATTTCAAAAACCAAAAAATTAATTGAGCTTACTGGTGCATAAAGCACATCCCTATCTTTCTAATGAAATCAAAAACCAGTAAGACAATTATCTTCGACTATGCCGAAGCTCAAATACCCGGTACTATATTAGGCGTATTTTTTGGGAAGTGAGTATAACAAAATCAAAAGTGAGTATAACCGTTTTGCATGTAAAACCAAAAGTGGGTATAACAAAACCAAAAGTGAGTATACCAGTTTTGCATGTAAAAGTAAAAGTGAACTAGCTATAGATTTTCAAAAAATACGCCTATTATTGTAAAATAAAAAAATATTTTAGTATTAAAAAATTATATATTTGTATGGGAGGTATGGGTAGTTTTTATTCGATCAAGCTCCTTTTTTGTCAAAAAATTTTAAATATTATTAAAACAATACGTGCAAAGTTTAAACTTGCTATCTTTACTGTAGCTATTTAAATTTAATTTTTAACATAAAAAGCTATATAAATCTGATACTTTTGTATGGGAGGTAGTAGTAGTTTTCATCCGATCTTGCTCATCTTCGAACTTAGCCTCAGTCTGGTGGATAAAAGCTTACGTACCAAATTTCAAGTCGATAGCTCTTAAATTACGGCCGTAATCGTGCGGACAGACAGACAGACGGACAGACAGACGGACAGACGGACAGACAGACGGACATCGCTAGATCGACTAAGAAAGTGATGCTGATCAATAATATATATAGTTTGTCATACCTACAACGCCTCCTTATGGGCGTTACAAATGGAATGACAAAGTGAATATACCCTCACCACAGTGTGGTACCGGGTATAAAAAACATTTTTTAGCAATTGGATAATGATTTATTAACAATTTAAGCAATTGGATAATGATTTATCCTCAATTTAAGCGAAGGGTTCGCGCAACCCGATGTAAGGGGGTGAATATTTTTATTACTGGATAACTACAAACGACAAAAATAATATTTTTGGTAGAAGGCATATCTATTCTATGTAATAAAATAAAAATTATAAAATTTTTTGCAGCGGTAAGCAAATTATATGCAGTTTAAGCAGACAACATCAAATCGCCGTTATCTCCAAAACCATACCAAATAAAATTATGAAATCTTCTTTTTTCAAAAGTGCTCCACCCTACAAATCTAACAAAATACAAATTGTGTCCATTGCCCGAACGGTTAGTGATTTATTTGAGATTTAAGCGAAATTTAAGCAAAAAACTTCGGATTTCGTGAATCGCCGATTATCGTGTCTTCTTTATTTTCTTTTAAACTTTTTTGTAGTGGAATTGTTTGGTAGATGATCGTCTTTTAACTGAAACTTGGTTCATGCATTTGTTATTGAGAGGGGTAGGAAAATGGTATGAAAAGTAATGAGGAAATAAGTTAAAAAAGATAATTTTCGTTTTGGTTAACAACGTTTGTTTGTGTTTCACATTGGAATGATAATAAAGACGTATTTTTGATCTTTTATTGGAAGGCCGTCGCGGACCCCCTGAAAGTGCTCGGCGGACCCCCAGGGGACCCCCAGGGGTCCGCGGACCACAGGTTGAGAAATAGTTGACTTTTGATTCAAATAGAAATAGAGGAGTTTTGAAAAGGAAGAAAACATATTTCATCGATTTAATTCATTTTGGTTTATTTAAAAGAAAATTTAAAGTTTACAAAAACTTAACTAAAAACATAAAACCTCAACTGTTTTTAAAACTAGATCATAAAAAAGTATATTACTTATTAAAAAAAAAAGACTTTAAAATAGATAAAAGTGTTATCATCGGCCTTGACCTTCACTGCACACAAGACATTCAAAATGTTTAAGCTAAGTACACACGATTGTCAGATCTTACAATATTGTCAGATCTGTCAGTGAAAAATGTGTCCCAAATGTCTTACAACCGTTTGAAGTTACAATTTTGTTTTACAATATTGTCAGAAATGTCATTGTCAGCCAATTGTAAGACATCCATCTGACAATGAAATTGTCAGGTTGCTGACGATCGTCTGAACAAGTCTGAACACACAATTTTTATTATTGTCAGACAATTAGGACATTGTAAGACTCATTGGATATTGTCAGATGTCGTTGTTTATGAAAGCTGACAATAGTTTACAATTTCTTCATTGTCAGACAATATAACCAGTGGTTTAGGAGCGAAATCGAAGTTTGCTTTTAAACGATGGAAAACAATTCAGAAGATATTGATATGAACAACTTTGGAAATTGGAATTTAAATTCTAATTAGAATTGCAAAAGTCGAAAAAAAAAAAAATTGTACAGGAAGAAAGTACAGAGTGAATGGGGTTGTTGAATGCGCAGAGTATAAACTACCCAAAGAAGCCCTGTGGTAAGAGGTGAGGTACTTTACTTTACTTTTGGTGGCGCTTACAGTCCGGGGTGGACCACGGCCTCAACCAACAAGCCCCTCCAGCCAGCTCGGTCCCTCGCTAGCTGCCTCCAGTTACGCACACCAAGTTGGTTGAGGTCGTTCTCCAATTGTGGGCGCCACCTAAGGAGGGGTCTTCTTCTGCTGCGTTGTCCCTCAGGGGTGGATTCGAAGACTCGTCGGGCTGGTGCGTTGTTGTCCATACGATCCACGTGTCCCAGCCATCTCAGCCGTTGTATTTTTACCTTTTTGACCAGGTCAGCGTCCCTGTATATCCCGTATAGCTCGTCCATGAATCTTCTTCTCCACACTCCATCGTCACAAACTGGACCGAATATCATTCGAAGAATCTTTCAGGGTCCACGCTTCTGCACCATACAGCAGGACCGGGATGATTAAGGTCTTATATAGTATCTTCTTGGTTCTATGAGAGAGGGCTTTACTTCTTAGATGCCTTCTTAGCCCGAAGAAACAGCGATTGGCAAGAGTGATTCTTCGCTTGATCTCTGCGCCGATATCATTCTGCGAAGTGATAGTGGAGCCCAGGTAGACAAAGTCTTTAAATACTTCGAAGTTGTATCTGTCCATCGTGACGTTTTGTCCGAGTCGCCGATGTTGAGAGTCCCTTCTCGTTGACAGTATATACTTCCTTTTGTCCTCATTAACAGCCAGACCCATCTTCGCCGCCTCCGTTTCGATGCTTGCAAATGCGCCACTGACAGCTCGCCGCGTTCTCCCAATTATGTCAATATCATCAGCATAGGCAAGTAGTTGAACGGACTTTTGAAAAATTGTACCTCTGGTGTTGGTTTGTGAGTTTCGTACAATTGCTTCAAGAACGATGTTAAAGAGAGTACATGATAGCGAGTCGCCTTGTCTCAAACCTTTTTCGACATCAAATGAATCGGTGGTGTTGTTGCCGACTTTGACGGAGCAGCGAGATTTCTCCATCGTCATCCTGCACATACGGACGAGTTTGGCGGGGATGCCAAAACTTGACATGGCTTTGTATAGTTCGTCCGTATATACGCTATCATGGGCGACTTTAAAGTCGATAAATAGATGGTGTGTATCGATCTGAAATTCCTGGGTTTTTTCCAAGATCTGTCGGAGTGTGAAAATTTGGTCGATGGTTGACTTTCCTGTCTAAAACCACACTGATATGGGCCGATCAGGTTGTTGGCGAAAGGTTTTAGGCGTTCACACAATACAGCCGACAAGATCTTATACGCGTCATTCAGGAGACTTATTCCTCTGTAGTTGGCGCAGTTCAGAGTATCTCCTTTCTTGTGGATGGTTGTGGTCTCCTAGTGAAACCCAGCACTTCGGTAGCGGCGCTCCTGATGGCACGCTGGCAGTGTTGCCACTGGTCCTCTGCACTTGATGCTGGTAAAGCTGAGGATGGGCTTGCTGAGAGGTTTAGGGAGACGCGGTCGGCAAAGGTTTTGGCGGTTCCAAGATACTGGAGGCATATCTGGCGTCGATCGCAACATGATCGATTTGGTTGACGGTTTGTTGATCTGAAGACCGCCAAGTCCCTCTGTGTAAGTTGAGGTGTGGGAATCGTGTGCTGGCAAGAGGTGAGGTAATAAAGGAAAAAAAAAAGTTGGGTCAAGTTGCCAATGAAACCGTCTCGATTTCCTGGATGATCGCGCGCATATTGGTGTCTTGATGTGTGGAGTCACCAAAGCTAGAATTCCATCGGATTGTGTTGAGTCCATTCGCAAAAAATTGCGGTACCCACTTTTCGCCAAAATGTACCAAGGTCATCATTTTATAAATCTACTTTGAAATTGTTATCCTCGCGTAGTCCTAGAAATTCTGCTTGGGTTAACACATATTCGTCTTTAAAAATTGCATCATTCATTACTACAAAACGATCTTAATATCCAAGATTTGGACTGACGATTATCCATGTCCGGGAAATATTGCCCCAGTGAGTATATGACTGAAGACATATGTTGAACCACGGACTTTTTATATGTTATTTTGTCAGATTTGTAAAATTGCTCAAACAGTTGAACTCTACTTTGCAACTTTATCTTTATCGCTGTGAAGATATTCGTCATATTTCCGTGTAATGGGGTATTAGGTATAATAAAAAGAAATTCATTATTTTTGCATAAATTTAGGGCTTTATATAGCTTCATTTTGTATCCTGCGTCCAGCCTTATTCAAATGGTTCCAAACGGTTTTTTGTGGAATGTTTAGCTCCTGGGCAGTGAAAACAGTGCTTAAATGATGGTCAGACTCGACGATTTCCATGATTTTATCGACATTTTCGACAATTGGCCTTCCAGAGCGTGGTGCATCTTTGACATAGAAATTCCTGGAACGGAATCAACGAAACCAAAACTGCGCATGATTAGCTGTTACAGTATTAGGACCATAAACACTATTGACATTTTTAGCCGCCTGACTTGCGTTATTGCCTTCATCGAAGAAAAACTGTAAAATATGGCGTATTTTCTCTTTGCTGGTGTCCATGTTTGAAGCGCGATCAAAGGATCAACGAAAAAGAAAACTATCAGAGAAGTTTTTTTTAAAGAAATCTCATCTTTCCAAGGCTAATTTGTTTACGTCCGATAGCACGTAGGTATACAACGCGAGATAGAGATTACTAAAGCCATCTTTTGAAAAAATAATGAATTTTTTTACTGAAAAAAATTAGCAAGGATCGCCGCTGCTCCCGCCGTCAGCTCTGTCTGTCACTTCTGCTATTGGTCCGGGGGAGCGGCATCCGGCATGGCTGCTTCGCTAGATAGCAGAATTTCTCGAACTGAAAGAAAAATAGAAACCTTCTGCCGGATTCCAGCAGCGCTCAAATTACATTTACACACTCACGAGACACGAATAGCTTACTTTTGTTTTCGACGCCGCTGACCTCAGGAAATATTTATATTAAAAAAATATAAAAGTCGCAAATATCTCGAGAACGGAGATTCGTAAAGAAAATCTTTCACCAATTCAAAGGGTTTATAAAAATATGGTTTTAGTTCGATTTTGATGAGTTCAAAATTTTAATTTAATTATAATGGTTATAAAATATATTTATTTATTTATTTATTTTCAATCAAATGAGTACATCTACTGTTCTCGCTAGATTAGATACTTAATACAAAAAATTATACTTAAAAATGACCACCAAAGCCTAACAACAGGATTAGTTTATTCCTAAATGATTCTCTACTTATATTAAAATCAATAACATCACAATATTAATTGGATTCCCTAAGGCATCTAGAAACTGGTTCATTGTAACCATAGTTAACCCTATGATAGGGTATATGAAATAAAAAGCGATTTCTAAGAACTCTCGCAGGAGCATAAAACACAACTAATGATAATAGAAAAGGGCAATCGATATTACCATCTATCAAATCGCGAATAAACATAACGGAAAAATATTGCCTCCTTCTGAAAAGAGGTAAGATACCAAATAATTTGCACCTCGTCTCGTAAGATGGCATTTCAATATTCCATCGCAGTCTACGAACAGCTACTCTAGTAAGACGCTTTTGGATCTTCTCAATTCTAAAGGAATGTACTTCGTAAAATGGATTCCATACTATACTGCAGTATTCAAGATGTGATCTGACAAATGCAAAAAATAGACATTTATGAGTATGAGGATCTTGAAAGTCTTTCGAGTTCCGCAATAAAAAACCAAGCATCTGATTACCTTTGGCAACCAAAAACTCAATGTGCTTGCAAAAGCTAAGTTTTATGTCAAAAATAACACCAAGATCCTTTTTTATCTATTACCTGCCTTTTTACCCCCGCATAATAGCTGTTTTACCCCCGCGGGGGTAATTACCCCCAGGTTTAGAACCCAGGGCCTAGATAATAAATTTTAAAAACTTTGGCTTCCAAGACTGTCAAAGAATTTTTTTTTGTATGGAAGGCGCAACGCCCCTTTGTCCAATTTTTTCGATATTCACAGGCCATTATCGGCCAATACCTACGAGTAAGATTGTCTGTAAATTTGAACTCAATCGATTCGGCGGTTTTCGAAATATGTAAGAGATTTTGAATGTTTTTTTTTGTATGGGATGTGCCACGCCTCCATAACTCATGAACAAGTAATAATACAAAGACCGTATATACATATAAACCATGCTATTGACGACTGACGTCACCTTTCAAAATACAACTTATTTATACATACATAAATATTTTATAGATTTGCAGGTTGGTAACCTGACGACGCCGACGCCGACCGACTCGACGCCTCGACCTCGACGGTAAGAACAATATTCCTCTCACAAAATTTGGACAGAGAGACAGAAATTCGGACAGACAGACTCTATAGTTATAGTAGTTGGTGAATGTATGCGAGCGAAATTGTGTGCGTGGAAGCGAAGCATGTGGGTGTTGTTGCATGTTCAATGTTAGGGAGTATTTGGAGATGATTTTTTTGACATTTCTCTCGAACAGCATTGCCAAACATAATAAATTGTTGCTTATTTAGGTTTTCTCAAAGTATTTTGGGATAAATATTATCTTATTGCACTAACGGCAATTATGTATTCTCTGGATCGATACTTAGGCCCAGGGATGATAATGCTGAACCCAAAAAAAGTAGCAAATTGCCCGAAAAAACGAAGTAGATTTACAAAAAATGAAGCAGACATTTGGCGAAATGCTCAAAATGATAAAGTTAGGTCTTCAATGGGATAATGGGATCTATAGATGGATGTGTAGTGTGACAGAAGCACATAAATGATATTCTATAGTGCATTACATGACACATTTTCTTCCTGATATTTATATTTCGTTGCTTTTTTCGTCGTTGTTGGAGTATTTAGAGTCATATTGATCAATAATGTCTATTTTAAATGATATTTTAAACCATAAATAAACGAAGTAGAAATAAGTTGCTACGTAGCAGATGAACAATAATTACAAAATGAAGTAGATCTACTACATATGAAGTAAATTATCATCTCTGCTTAGGCCACGGAAGTCGGTTCGCGGTACTAATAATCATTTTTAGTGTCCAGGCTAACTTTTACGAAGTCACAATGGCGAAAATTTCCATATAAAATTATCTATTGTGGCCGTCTAAATATTTAAGTTGCAGATTAAAAATCGGCCCTATCGAGGTATCCGTCGGAACGGAAAATTCTCCGATTTTGTACGAATCGGAGGATTTTTGCAGCGAGGTATACGTCGGAACAGCTTTTCGGAACTTCGCTTCGACAAATATGTAACGCACATTGGCGTTTTGCGTTTCAGTGCGATGAAGTGCGTTTTTACTGATATTTTTGACAGATTCATACGAATTTTCTTCCGATATGCTCCGACAGGAATTGGTTGCGGAATTTGTTTACGATTTGTAGTGAAGTGTTGATAAATTAAAGCAATAAAGAAAAAACATTTTAGCGAAGTAATTGGTTGTATTTTTCGCTTAAATGTGTGTTTCCAGGGCAAAATAAAACGAAAAAACAAGCACAAAATAGGAAAAACCCGATGTACCACGAAACAACATCATATCAAATCAATGCGTTGTCGCATTTTAATTATTTTTTCCGAAAGCGGATACCTCGAATGTAATTTGAGTCTCCGACGGAGTATGTGTTGTGGAGAATTTTCCGTTCCGACGGATACCTCGCTAGGGCCGAATGATTATTGGTAAGACCCGGTGACTTAAATTAAGTCACTATTTAAGTGAAGTTCATTGTTAAGCCTGTACTATGAAAGCCAAGTTGTGTTAATCGTGAGTTTATCCTTGGATCGGAAAATTGAAATTGGGTGATAATGAATAAGGCTATCAGCCATTGGCATATGCTACCACCATTGAATACTACAACATTTGTAGACAGGGTTTGTAGTACCATTACCATGTGTGGTAGTCAGCTAGATCTACGAAAAAATCGGTGAAAAGTCAACCGTGCTACCAAAATATGCTGACCGACCGCCTATTCTATCCATCCCTTGTTTCAAAGGGCATGGTAGTGGCCAGCCAAGTTCTCGAAAAGAAACAACATACGATTTTTTTTTTTTACATTTTTATGGTTATTTTTATTGAATAGAATTTTTTGTTTGTAATAAAATTCGTTTACTTTTAAACAATTACATTATTTTTTTTTTGTATTTTTTTAAGAAATAAATATATGTTCATGTATGTATATAGATTACTAAATATCTATCTTGCATTTTGTATAATTTAAACTTCTGAATGAACGACATTTTTTTTTATTTTTACTTATTAACGTACTCATCCACTTTCTATAGATACATATCTCTTTCTGACACACAATGTTTTAAATTTTTTTGTTTCCTATCTCTAAAGAAAAGAAAATGAAAATCTAATCCTCATTATACTTATCATTCGTATACAATGTAAATCTGTGAAACCAGATAAAATAAAATTATATCCTTTTTTTTTGCTAAACAATGTTTTTTTGTTGTTCTCCCTAAATAAATACTTTTTCTTCATTTCACGTAAGTTCTCCTTCTCATTTATTAATTTACAATCTATTTTGTGTACTCATTCATTGTGTTTGTGTGTTGTATTTATGTTTTGTTTTTATTGTGATTTAATTTAATTTTTAATCTTTTTGTATATAAAATTAAAAAATTATTGTTTGGATTTGTTTTTTTATATTTTTATTTTTTTATTTTTTATACTTGTGTTATACTTAACATTTAATTTATCACCTACTAATACATAATAATACAAAATATCATCTTACAATTTAATTTTGTATTTAGCATCCTTTTTTACGTATATTCGTTACAATTGCATTAAGTTTATATTAGATTGGAAAACGTAAATATAATAATGCTGATACAACTAAGAAACATTTCGATAATAAGCGCAATGAAAAGAGAAATTAACTTATTAGTCTAATATTTACCATTTAACACAACATTTTCCCCAGTATGTGGGCTATAGCAATAATAATAATAGTTTTCTTACTTTTTTACAGTTTAATACAGACATTTATTTTTTGGTAATTATTATTTTGTTTTGTTTAAAAATATTCTTTTTTTTATACACTATTATTTACTACAAGCAATAACACTAAACATTAAGCGAACTAGAATTTTAAACAGAATTTGCTCAGAAATGCAGACATTGGGGGAAATACATATGGTCACGTTGGCTAATAACTGTAAGCTGTGGATGGATTTTAAGAACGTAAATACCTACCTACAGTGGTGGAAAACTAATTAGAAACAAATATTTTTTTCTGGGGATTTAATTACCGCTGGTTTATTTATCAACAATTTCGATACGACCTTAGTAAACATAAATAATAGCGTATTAATAGTAATAAAAATGGGAATCAAATAAAGAAATAAAGAAGAAATAGAAACAAATTCAAAAAAAGAGCAGAAGGTATGTTTCTGTGTGGAATTATAATTAGAAACAAAAAATGTAATTATAATTTAAATTCAAAAATAAATATAAAAAATTAAGTTTTTGATTCCAACTCTTAATAATTATAAAATTTGATCAATATTTTGTGGGAAATCCACTATTTGCAATGACAGCAGCACACCGGTAAAATGGTTACCAACTCTTGACATCTCTTAACGGGGATATTTCTCCTAGCTTGTTCAATGTTTCTGAACAATTCACTGGCGTTTTTCGATGTTTTCGTTCCCAAACTTCTTTCCAGATCAGCCCACAAATTCTCAATTGGATTGAGGTCGAGACTTTTCGCTGGCTATCTGAAAACATCTATTTTTTCTACCGGAAACCAACTCTTCACAAGCCGTGAAGTGAGTTTAGGATCATTGTTTTGTTCGAAAATTTAAGACACTGGCAAATGGTCAAATGCATATGGCTCCATAACATTTGCTAGTATATCCTTATATACATGCTGATCCATTCGTACAGGTACACGCACAATAGGACCAACACCGCGCCAGGAAAAGGCTCCCCAAACCATCACATTTTCACCACCATGCTTGAACATTTTTATGGTGTACTTGGGGTTGAGTTCCTGATTTTTTGGCGCCTTATCTACACATTTTTTTCTATTGAATCCAAACATATTAAATTTTGATTCATCACTCCAAAGCACTTTTTTCAGAAAGAGAGGGGTTTAAGTGGATATTCCTTCGAAAATTCCAACCGACATTTTACATTTTGTTTTGAAACGTGAGGCTTTTTACGTGTGATGTACCCCCGCAGACCTGCTTCTAATAGTCGGTTCCTGACGGTTTTGCATGTGATTTCCTGACTTAGTTGTCCCGATACATTTGACAGAATTTCTTTACTGGTAAGAAAAGGATGTGTCTTACTCAAACGGAAAACGAGTCTGTCTTCTTTAGCGGTTGTTTTTCTTGCCCTTTATTTTCTTTTGGGGTTTTCTATACTACCTGTATCATTGAAAACTTTTATTGCGCCATAGACCATCTTTTGTGAGCATTCCAGGTCCTGGCGATGGATTGACGGATGATCAATTTTCTTAGTTCCGGTGTGCAGCTCTTGTTTTTTCCCATTTTACTAAAGTAAATAATATTACTAAGACGTATTAACAGGAAAAATATGCAGAGTCCAACTTATACCGTAATAAAAACAAAATATTCAAAATTGTATGCGATGTTTCTAATTAAATTTCCACAGAATTTCTTATATCGATATTAAACCTTAGTAAACTTTGTCCACCAAATACTTCGCGAGAAATTTTAACGGATCTACTTAATGAACAAAAAATGCACAAGGCTTCTGCAAAACAACAGCACTTAACCAGCCCCTATACAGGGTGTCCCAGTTAAGAAGGACAATCCTTTAAGGGAAGATTCCTGAAGTTATGCCGAACAAAAAATTGTATGACAGGGGGGGGGGGGCTATTTTCATCGTATTTCCCGTTATAGCCCATCAAAGTAGGTGACCCCTAATTTGGAGGTGTTACCACTTAAAACGCTATTACTTCTAAAACATTATAGGTACAAAAGTTGTTTTGGGCATTTTGAAAAGACAATTTAGTAGCGCATACAAGTCCTAAGCACTTCGGCTACATCTGGGCAGCTAAAAAAAAGTTATGGCTCCTTAAACTCAAAATTTTGAAAATTTTTGTTACAATTTTTTACTTAAAATGCCTTTTTCTCAAAATTTTGACTTCATAAATTTTCATTTTTTTTATGAAATTTTTATCCTTGAGAAATTTCCTAAAAATTATGTTAAGCAACTTTTTTATGTACGATCAACAGAAGTTATAGTAAAAGCCACTTTTTTCAGACAAAAATGAGAGATCCATAGAGCCAGTTTCAAAAAGTTATTAGGTGTTTAAGTATGTGTGCCATGCTAAAATATATGGAGTGCGAATTGGTCACGCATACACTGGCACCTAATAACATTTACAGTTATTTCTGTGGTACAACACGTATTCACAGATGGAAAAAGAGGCGGCGCTACTCATTTCAAAACTGGCTCTATGGAATTCTCTTTTTTGCCCGAAGCTGGTGGTCTATTCTCTCTGGTTTGTAATTGCTACTGCTCCAAAAGAAGCGAGTATGTTGTCATCCTTCTCTTTTTCACATTAAACAATAACTGTCAAATAGGTAGAGGTATACCAGCAAAATCTAAGCTTTTATGTCGCGTTCAGAATAATTGTAATATTATTGTAGCTGAACCATCATACTCGTATAAAATTTGATAGGCGGACTGTCTCGATTATCAACGCCGTATTTTGATAAGTTAATAACAAAAGCAAAGTCGATTTTTGCAGGCACGATTTATGTGCATTTTGTCAAGCTTCTGAGTTGATATGGCTTACCTGCTGTATAACAGAGTTGTGTTTCATATATGAATACGATAAATCATTTTAAATATACCTATACGAAAATATTAACTATATTATACGCTATAGATATGCGAAAAAATTTATAAAATAAAATAAATTGTATTACAAGTTACTCTTTTCGTACATAGCATGCATAGAATTCAGAGGTATGTAGGTAACATTCTGCTAACTTGCAACAGGTTAGTGGAATTCAATGTCACAACCGCATTTCTGAACAGACATTTCTGTTTATATCAATATTTGTTACTATATTTCCACAAAATGTCATAATTTCGAAATACTGCACAAATATTTATATACAGGAAACGTTTTTAATAAGCAGCCAAAAAGGATAAAAAAGCACACAAAATTACGATATGTTACTGGAATTAAAGGAAAATTCTGACCTAAAAAGAAAATAGTTTGTTTTACTTCGAAAATAAAAATATAGTTCATCACTTATAAAAATAAAGAAAAATTTAAAATAAAAAAAAAAATAAAAATGTGTTTTGTCCTACTTTAATTCGTAGATGCATGCTTACCTTAGACAGGTTAGGTTAGGTTAGGTTGAGTAGGGTTAGGGTGTGAGTTCATCACATAGGACTAGGCACCATATTGGACCCATCGCCATCCCTGGGGAACCTTAACGGTCAAAAAAAACCTAAACCACTTCGCCCAAACAACTAATTTCCCTACAGAATCTGAAAATTGTTTAAATTTTGTTTCCGAGGCCAACCTCCTTCAAATTATCAAAGAAGTACCTGCCAAGGTATTTCCTCCTGTACCGAGCAATAGCTTGACATTCACAGAGGAGATGAGTTATATCCTCTGCGACATGTAAGTCTTCGCAATACCTGCATATGTCCGTATCTGTTAGACCTATTCTCCTAACGTGCTTCCTTACAAGACAGTGCCCGGAAAGCACACCTACTGCTATCCGCAGCCTCGATCTACTGAGCTTTAGTAGTTCAGCCGATTTTTTCCGATCTAGCTTAGGCCACAGAGCCTTTGAGACCCTGTGCCTTAGACGGGTTTCATAAAGTACTTTTAAAAATGTAAAGCGCTTTTAGGCCTATCGACTGAAGAAATGTGCTTTGCCATTTCTAAATTGTCAAAAACCTAAAAAAAACTGCTCCCAATCTTGTGCTCTCTTTCGGAAGTAGCAATGCCTATGAGTATGTTCCCGTACTTTTCTCAGTAAACCATTTATACTGTGTTGTTAAAATTGATTCCGTTGCGATAGTTACGTCGGGTATAGTTAATAGTTATGCCATTTCCGTACGGCGGGTGAATTTCTTACCGATGTTCATCACAGTTTGGCAGAAACCACAGATGACTATTGACTATGACAAAAATGGAAGATATAGGAACAAGCTTAACGAGGACCGCGTAATTCAGAAAGACGCAATCCCGGAGATGACGGGCAGTGTCGTATTAAAGCTACAATAAAGCTTACAAAATATGAATGCGATGTCTCAATGCCCCGATCTTGCATATCGATTGGACGCAGAAAACCGGTATACCTGAGGATTGAAGAGATCACTATCCTTGCATCATGGCAAGGATCGGAAATATAAACAAAAGACAGGAGGGGATGAGAAACAGACTGCCCTTGATTCTAGGTGGTATGTTAGGCACTCAGGCGGCTGTTCAGTGAACGCAGAAAAAATGCCAGTACATAATGGACGCACTCTTACCCACTGTCACTTTCTAACGGCCCCCTAAAGCCTTCTCCTAAGATATCCCAATATTCACCGAAAAATGACTGAGAGCATCAGCGGCTAACACGATGGAAAATAGTATTAGTCCCCTGGACTTGACGGTATACAAGCGGAAGTAATGAAAGTAATTGCCCGAACCTGATGATGAAGACCCTATACTCGCAGCAACAGTTCAGAGAGCATGTGGCCTATCCGAACGACAACACAGATTCAGAAGAGGCCATTCTAAATCACTTTTAAACGTCCCAGTAGGGAAATCACCGTTCCAGAACAGTCGTCATAGAATTGTCAGCTTTAGATGTGAGAAATGCATTTCACTCAGCCAGGTGGACTAGGTACACTATGAACGCCCTTGTGAATAGCTTCACGATAGCACGTACGATGAAAGACCATCTCAAGAAAATGGAGGGAGAGCTGATATACGATAAGACGGAGGAATCCAGTAGAATGGTAATAACTGCTGGAGTAGCGCAGGGCTCGATTCTGCCACCTGACTTATGGAATATCGCCTATGATATACCTAATCCTATGGATAGAGATGCCCGACGACACTTTATTAGTATAGACTACGCTGTTGACATATACCTACCATAGCGGCAGAAAAAACGGAGAAAGTCCTTTTAACCTATTCTCACGATTGTCGAGTTCCAGTTTGGCTCTACAATCATAACCAAAACAAAAACAAAAACAGTCTGCTTCTGAGCGAGCTGTAAAAATCCCTTTATAACCCTGCAGTCCTATGGCAAACGTAGGTGGCCCAACGGCAAATAAAATAAGATTCCACAAGATGGGAAAAGTAGGAAGCGCAACCTGCAAATAAAGCAACTCTCGGGAGGACGATGACTATCACACATTGTTCTCCACGCAAAAATCCGAAAAGTAAGCACCAGACACAAACGTCTTTTACGGACTTAAAGTAGTTCCAGGATGAGTGGTGATGTCCTGCCACTTGACGATACATTAAATAATCATCTCCTTCAAAAAACAAGTGTTATTATTTATTAACATGCTAACGCTTTCATTTGGCTGGCACCGTTTCGGTTCACACAGTAACCGGTTGCCATGGTCCATGGAATATATCGCCAACTTATCGTTGGGTTCGTACATTTCTCCCATTATTCGGTTAGATAAATAAAAATAGCGGGCTGTTTAAGTGATCGGATACATGGCGAAAATATGAATGCTTCCTTATAGAGTGTACCGATGTTTAAGCAAATGATGATTGGACAAAGAAGTATACAGTTAGTTGTTTCAAAATTTGGAACATTAAACAAGAATCTAGGTTAGTAAGTCTGACAGCTCTCTATCTTCATGTTGCTGAGTTTTCATTGGGCTAGACTGGTCAAGTGCACAGTTGTCTCAGTTGACGTTTATGCCTGCAACACCGACAATTCAAGTCAGGAATTTCTCGTCTTACTACTAAGTTGTCATCTATTTGTGCCAACATGTGTCCGAAGAACACAGCTTTGCCATGTCTATTGGATCATCGGAGGGCAGTTTGACATTTCGATTGCCCTGATGTAGAAATGTCCTGTAGCACTCAGAACCCTTTGGCCCCTTGAGAAAAGAAATACAATTGTCAGGAAGTGACATACCGACAATTTAAGTTAGTCTTTGCGTTCAGGTAAATTTGAGCCCAGACAATTCAAGTCGACTTACGATGATTAGATTATTGAATGCGGCCATTGACTTGCAGAACAAGAACATAAAGCAATACCTACAATTTCTGGGCACGATCAAAGCAGTGGGGTAAATTGACCATTTGCTCTTAGAATGTTAGAAGCTTCTGAAAGTGATTTTTTCAAGCCAGAACCAATAGAATCATATGGTAGGATATAAAATCTATTTCCATCCTCGTAGGTATCATATCACAATACTCTGCGGTGGTACATGAAGAAATTGAACTTGACAGAGGAAGAACTTTGTAGTGCCTACGGTGATGAGGAAGCTCTCAGGATGGTTTGTATATGTAACAGCACAATAAGTAATTGATTGCAGCATTTATAGGCAGGGTTATAATGAGTAAGGGACATTACAATGGGTCAGTATTGACCTGCGTGTGGCACGGAATACTTCTCGTCAACCCACAAAACTAACTAAAAAAAATAGTCCTCCATAAGGTCTGCCAACGTCTCTATTAGTATAACACCCAAAATTGTCCAGTCTACTTCACAGTTTTTTTTTTAATTTAACCCAGCAAACTACGAAATCAAATCATAATCAAGCAAAACACAACCAACAAAAATCTGAAAAAAAAAAAGAATAACAACAAAAACAACTTAAAATGTGATTTAAAATAATATTTTCTTTTAATGTATATTTTAGTTTTTCTATTTAACTTAAGAATCACAATATTTCACCATTAAATAAAATTTTGTTTTCAAGTTAATGAACGATCTCTACTTCAGTTTGTTTTTCGTTTTCTATACAGTTTTCACTTTAAATAATAATTTAGTTTAGGTACTTAAAAAACAAATTGCATATAATGAAGTCGATAACAATATGTTAAATATAAAAAAATATGTTTGCATATGTATTTATTTATTTTGATGAAAAAAATGTTTCCAAAATGAATTAAAAATAACATTACAAATTAATATGGCCAAAATAAAAAAGAAAACAGTAAATGTAAATGCTAACACTTAAATGAGAAAATATTAATTTACAAACAAAAAATTCTACGTTTTTAAATAAATATCATTTATACTACTTTACTACGTTTTATAGCGGTTTATCTGAAAAATAGTGATTTACATGTTTTACAATTTAGTTTATATTTTTTTTTTTTACAATTTGACCTGTATTTCATGTTTCTAAATATAAAAACATTTCATCTACAGAAAGATGTATTTTTTTGATAGTATCATTTGTGATGACTTTACTGTTTAAGATCTTATTCTTAATTTTAAATTGCAGCTTATTTTTTTTCCACTTATACTTTGACTTAGTCTAACTTTTTACAGAGAAAAAAAATTATTGGGTTCGTTTTATTAATAGCTATTTTTTTTGTTGTATAATTTTAAAGTTAGAAAATAATTTATAACGACTATTTACAATTTTGACGTAAAGTTATTTGCTTTTGTTTTCTTTTTGATTAGTTCAAAAGGATTCATTTGATTTGTTTGTTTGTAATTTTTTTTTTGTTTTATTCGATTCGACACTCAAAATACATATTTGCTTATGATGTGTTTATTATTTTTGGCAGTGTTTTTATTAAACCTGCAAAATGGCGTCCCTCCTTATACTCAGTCATTGTTATTTATATTTATGTATATAGATATATAAAAAAAATATAAAAAAAATATTACAATTCCTCGCCATTTTGAATGGAGAGGCATTTTGTTTTATTGTTTTTATTTTATTTTCGTTTAGTTAAATATATAATTAAAAAAAGGAAATAAAAAAAATTTGCTTAATTGTGCATGTGTTTTGCGTTTTCAATGAAAACTCTTCAATGGACTAGATAAATGGGGTGTTTGTCGTATATTTTTTTTTTTTGGTGGTAAGCGTTAACAGTGGCTGCATGGCGCCCAACGCAGGAGCTTAGAGTTGGCTAAAGCTGCTGGTCGATACCCAATGAGCGGTATATGGACGTGCCGTTAACTATATAGGGCCATAATCACTCAACGCCTGCCCATGCTGAGGGCCGGGCAGCGTGACCACAACCGAAACGGCACGCGAGTCCACAACGGAACCGGGAGCCGTACTTTGTCCGCCATAGCAACCACCGCCAATACCACCGCCAGGTAACATAACACCACCACCCCCACCATTATTGCCAGGTGTTCCACCACCAACACCACTACCAATTCCACCACCACCACCACCGCTTTGCATCATGCCAGGAGGAGCTCCAACAAGACCACCAACGCCGCTGCCTACCATACCACCAACTGTACTACTGCTGATGCCAGCGCTCATGGGCATACCACCGCCATGACCGCTGCCAAGTACACTACTACCGCCGATCGTACTGCCGCCTCCACCCATTGGCATGCCGCCAGCGGTTGAAGCACCTCCTGACTCGCCAGGTCATACATGACTGGCCGGTGGTTGTTTCAAAACATGGTGGTGCAAATGGTGATGGCTGGTCGATGCAACACTGGCGCCTGCCTGAGTGTAAGGAGTTGCCAACAATGAACCCGCAGCCGAGCCGGGCACACCCATGCCAGAACCAGCATATGGATGTGGAACTGGGGGACGTTGTTTGATGAGGGCCTGATTGGCACCTGTGTGATCGGGCGAGCCGAATAGCCGCCTCCAGAAACGCCGCCATGATTCGAGAGTTTTACCGGACCAGATCCAAACACCTGATGTTATGCCGACGGCAAGTGCCATAAAGTACTTCAGCATGAGCACAGAGTAGAGCGGCTTCTTGGCGGGACCTTTGAGATTAGCGCACGGGCATGCCAGTGCTTTGATCCAGTCCTCGAAGTAAGCTGCTTCGTACAGGTAGCATCCAATAACAATGGTCGCCGGGACGGTATACAGGACGGAGAAAATACCAATACGAATCATCAGCTTTTCGAGTTTATCAGCCTTGACGCCGGCTCCGACGCCTCCCTGCTGCTTGATCACTGATCGTATGCGGAAGAGTGAAACGAAGCCTGCCATCAGGAAAGTTGTTCCGATGACAAGATATACAAATAGAGGTGCCAGCACAAATGTCTTCAGATGATCAGTGTTAAGATTGCCTACGTAGCAGATTCCGAGGATCGGATCGCCATCTACAGCGGAGAGCAGAAGAACCGCTACACTCTGAATCGTTGGGATCAACCAGGCAGCCAAATGGAAATACTGTGAGTGCTTGGTGATAGCCTCATTTCCCCATTTCAATCCCGCTGCCAGGAACCAAGTGAAAGACAGAATGACCCACCAGATCGATGAAGACATTCCGAAGAAATACACCAGAAGAAAGACCAACGTACATGATTGCGGTCCCGTAGATGATTGCCTCAATATTCGTCCATCGCAAGCAATCTCATCGTTATTCATAAATGTTTTGGATAGATAGCCCACAGCTACCATGAAATAGCAGGCCGACAGGAAAACAATTGGCCTCTCAGGATACTTGAACCTTTCGGTGTCGATGATGAACGTTGTGAGTGTCATTAGAGTGCTGATGAAGCACAGGCCCGACCACAGAGCGATCCATATTCCGGCGAACTCCTTTTCGTCGTTTGTGAAGAACGGACCCTTGCATGGTATTCCGCAGTTTGACACGCCGGCCACCCTTCCGACAGTGGTGTTGTACCAATGGTTTTCCTTCCCCAGGAGTATCAGTGGTGGACGGCAACTGCATGTGCACTCCTTTGTTCTTTCTCCTAGGGAATTTTGGCAGTTTTTTGAATTCTTTCCTTTACATTTGGCCGATTGAGACTGTTTGCGGTTCGACTTGCCGCCGGAACCTCCACCGCCACCCGTGCCCGAATCTCCTCGAGACGAGCCTCCAGATCCCCCAGAGCCGCCCGACGAATGGCCAGTACCCTCGTTCTCTGTGTATGTTGGCTGTTCCATGCAAAGATTCTCAGGATCTCCGTGGTATGGCAGGTGCTCACAGGCCATCCGTTCAGGCCATTCAAAACTGTACTGCTGCATGATCGGCGCGCAGCCTGATCGAGCGCGTTCGCAAACTGATCGACACACCGGCAACGGCTTGTGATAGTCTTCGAGGCAGATCGGAGTGTACATCGAGCAGAGGAAAAACTTTAAATCAGGCGAGCACTTGATCTCCACCAGGGGCCAGAATTGATGCACCTCCAGGCCCGCTTCGTCCTGTGTCTCGTGATTCATTTCATTAGGGAATGAGGTCATATTGTAGCCGATTCCGCGGCACATTGGAATGGTGATCTCTTCGCAGCGCGAATTTGGATCCTTCGGCATCGCTGGCAGGCCAAACGCCGGTGCAGGACTGACTTCCATGGACATACTACCACCACCCATGCCGCCTATACCACCACCTCCGCCGCCACCACCATTGTCTGTCATGTGTTGCATGCCATCGGCTGTGATTTGCGTCACCAGCATTGCAAGGGTAAACGCATACACCAGTATTCTTAAACTCGGTATTCTTCTCCGACTGTGTTTGGGAGACATTTTGACGAGATTTTCTGTTTGATCGATCATTTTGAATTGAGTTAGAGATGGGCTACACCAAAATCAGTGCAAGCTGATTCTGTGCACTCTCCGTCGTTCGTTGTGACTTTTGTCCTAAAGGTGGGTCCTCCTCTTCGTTGTAAGTCCCCTTTGGGATGAGTTCGCCTTATTCACTCGTTGTTCTCCCACTCCGTGTCGTTCTATTACCAAAGATGAAGACGTGAAGAAGAATGACAACACGCCAACAACGTCGTGCTGTGTCGAGTCGCGTCAAATCGTTCGAAATGTTGACATCTGAAATGGAAAAGAAACAGACAGATACGCATTAGGACCACCATTTGAGTCAGCAAAGTAGTTTTTATTATTTTTCTTAACAAATCAATCAATCACAATGATGGAATATTATTTTTAAACCCCAAAACAACAAAATGACGAAAGAGAAATCCAAAAAGAACAACAAAAGAAGAATCCGTACAACAACAGAGGAGATGCCTCTCAGATTTAATTAAATTTGACAGATTTCATATTGAAAATGATTTTGTACCAAGACCCCTCAAGATACTGGAGAGAGTGTCACCATCGCACCAATCTGTCGCGTTGAGAGTTGTTTTTTTTTTTATTTCATTTTGTATCTTATTCAGGAGTGAATTTAAAGTGGTCACAAGTCTGGGAATTGGTATATTAATTGCTCTGTGATGCGACATCTTTAGATGCAGTTGGGCTTCTTGTCTGTCGGGTCGGTCAAGTGTGGTTTTTGGCTCGGATGACTAAATATCGATATCAATGCAGGGCAGCAATTCACTTTTGTAACCGCGAACCGATAAAGGGATGGTTTGCTACCGAAAAAATGTTAAAAAGTCGCAAAACGAAGTAGCAATTCTGTGGTTTTCATTCAAATCTGTCTGGATGACAGGGATTGAGTTAACAGGGAAGCACAAAGTATCTTGAATGCATAGTGGTGTCAATGTACGTTTGTCCTTGGTTTGACACTTGGGTATAGCTTGATGTGGATGAATTTACTTCTGAAAGATTGAAATGATTTTTCGTGCGGAATACACGTCAATATCTTATTCGACATCAGAGAGTGGCAAACATTTTAGGAGTTTTACATTTTATTTAATCAGACTATTTTCAAATCATAAACATATTTATGATATGAATAAATCCTTTATTCTGGTTAATTTCATATGAGAGGCGAATAGAAACAAAAATGCTGCCCCAACGGCAGCCACTATCGTCATGGGCAGTAATGCCAATACAAGGTCTTAAAAAAGCGCAAAACATTAACAAAGCGAGGTCTGCATAGGATAGGATGATCCTTTGCAATGTCTATGCTATAAAATACTCTTACGACATCAAATATATGTAATGCAAACTGACAGTCAGAGAACTTTCTAAAGTCTCTAGTGGGATACCTAAAGGTTCGGTGGTTGGCCCACTTCTTTTAGTCGCATAAGTGAATCTTTTAGAAAATGTTTATGTCTCCATTGAGTTCTTTTGAAATATGAACTGTCAACTTTAAGACTTTAGCAAAATTTCATCGATCATATAGAATTACTTTACATATTTTAGCTTCCTACTTCTTTTTTTTATAACTCACAAGAGGCTCTCACAATCATTACCGTCATGGTTTTTGAGCTTCAAGTTCCAGTGCATACTTGAGACATGTTGCATACTCAAACCAAACCCTTTCAAAAGTCTCTTAATGAAAAAAAAAAAAAAAAAAAATAAGTCCATCAATAGCATCACTTCTAAGAAGCAACCCTCACTAGAAAGATCAATACATAAGATATGGTATTGTGCAAATATAGTCCCAGTCAATATGGTCCAGTTAAGTGTATTCGTATAAAGAAATTAACATTAAATAAAGAAAAGATACCATATCCAGTCCAGTCCATCAAAAAAAAAAAAAAGGTACCATAACTCAAACACTTGTGACCATATTCCTTTGGCTCACACTCCAAATACAGCATGATCCCAATGATCGTGATCGACAAGATCCTCCAACTTGTTCAAATAGAAACAATATCGCTACTGGGTCTGGGCAACTTAACCTTTTTCTCCTCCCCAATGTTTACTTAATTATGAGTGCCTACACCGGATAGATAGCGCTGCAGAGAAGTGCAACTCCTTTAGATATTTAATTTATCATCGTTGTCGCGAAATGATCGTCGTGTCTGACTGAAGATCAGCTCCGTTGTTTGAGTGGAAGAAGAATAATTATAATGGATGCAAGATCTTGGTGGTCTGTTATGGAGTGGGTAAGATATGGTAATGTACGGTAACGATTCGAATGATTTGCAACTTTTATAATGGATCTTTATGTATTTATAATGGGCTTGTAGATCGAGCGATCATTGAGTTTTTGTATGGTACTTTTGTGGATATTTTAATTTAAATTTAAAAGATCGTGGCTGATGGTTTATTAGCTAAGGATACTGACTTAAATTAATAGCCGACGATTTTGGTAAGTAGACATAGCTTAAAGTAATATTTACGATAAAAAACACTATCGGGCAGTAGCCCGAGTTTACAAAAAATCACTATAGAAAACAAAGCGACTGCTCGTGAGGATCACATTTAAATAAAATAAAGTATCGGATCCTTGTTTGCAAGGTAGGTAAAGCTGAACATTTGTAATATTGACACAGAAAAAAGAAACACCTATAGCAAAAGCTGTATAGACTGTATGTATGTTTTCGATCTAAGAATCTACTTACTTTTACCTTCCGCAGAAATATTCAGGTCACAGTAGGAAACACTACAGAGCTTCGGACTAATCTTTATAGTTCGGTTAGGTTTGGTGACTTTCTTCATATGGTCAAGGGTGTCCAATAATTCACGCAAAATTTAAATTTTGCACTGTTTAATAGTACAGTGCTGCCAACGGAAACAATAAGATAACAATGTGACAGCTGACAGTTCGGGGTTAGTAAAAATGGAGCGCTATACGAACGCATTTTCATTGTTGAGCAATATTTTAAAAATAATGAAGATTTGTCAGCTACCAGTCCGCAATTTTCGAATAAAATCATCTTCAGTGATGAAGCTCATTTTCATCTTGATGGCTTCGTTAATCGTCAACATTGTCGCATTTGGGGATTAGAAAACCCACGAGTAATTGTTGAGAAACAAATGCATCCACAACGCGTGACTATTTGGTCTGGATGTTGGGCTGGACGCTGGAGGCATTATCGGACCATTCTTCTTTGAAAATGTTGCTGGTCAGGCAGTAACAATTAATGGTGTTCGTTATCGTGACATGATAACCCAGTTTTTAGTGGCTAAATTACAAGATATGGATGTGACCAACATGTAGTTTCAACAAGACGGGGGTCACATGCCATACAGCCAAAGAAACAATTCAATGACTGTATGAGTTATTTTCTAATTGTTTTGGGATCAGGATTGACCATTGGACTTTTTTCTTTTGGGGTTTTTCAAAGGTATATGTAAGTAAACAAGCCCACGACCTCGAACGCCTTGAAAGAGGAAATTGGGAGATGTGTTAATGAAATTCAGTCAGAAAATTTCAAAATAAAAGAGTACTTGCCAGCAAAGCCGTGGCGTCCATTTATCCGATGTGCTATTCCATACATAAACCCAATCTGTATACTCTATGAATCAATAAAAAATTTAAGCTTTCTAATTAAACATTTGTACTTTTTCTCAAAATTACATTTTGCCTGAATTATGGGACACCTTTTAGATAGGCTTCCTGACAACTTATTTCGAAACACGAAAGCAGGGGTGGGATTCTGTAAAAAACGAAACGAAAACCGCTTTCGTTTTCACTAAACCTGTCTCTATCATATCTGTGGCAATAGACAGAGACTGCTATTGTCGAAACGATAGCGTTCGATCGTTTTCGTCGTACATAATCTGGCCCCAGTTCTTTTCATAACCGTGCTGATAAGACCGCAGTGTGACTTTTCTTTCGAACAACATCCTTTTGTTACTCGTCACATCTACATGTACCAAAATCTGGATGATGGCAATTTTTTGCTTTTGGTCATAATAACCACTTCTAAAAGATCCACTATTTATTCACAGATAAATCACACTCCTCTTCTACTGTTGTGTTGTGTGTTGCAGTAACGACTTTAGAATATCTCATCTTTCATTGAAAATTATTCTCAAGTAACTTGCCCAGTTACGACTATTTATATTGTGACTGTAAGATATTACCAATGTGCCACTTCAGTAGGTTGTACCATCCAATGAACCCTGTCCAATATCGCACATCACGCTAATAGTGTACCTGGAGCGAAAGATCTCAAGATTTCACCTTTTTGCCCATTGTTTGTTTATCTGCCCCCATTGGATGTCCGCATACATTTGGAGTGCACACCACTAGGATTGTCTATGCGCCGGCCGTATTGTAAAGAAACATAACTCATAAACCAGATACGTTCATAGTGGTTACCGACCATCTCCAGGAACACCACCTCTCTCTCGTTAGTAATGTACACACTCTTCTGTGCCGTTTTGTTTTTGTTATGTTACCTCAAGCACCTGAAATGGGCGCGGGATTACTTCTTCACTTCAGATGAAGAGGCCTGTTGGGGTGAAGAGGTGTGCGTCTGTAATGATGGTGACTCGTCTCGAAACGTGACTTACCTCTTGGTGCACACTCACGCGCACAGGAATCATAGAAAAAGATTTCCAGTCATCCCATCGTATCCGTGGGGTTTTCTTATGCTATGACGATCGAGAGCAATGCAAACAGTATATGGAGAACCTTTTTTGGAATCTCTCGATTTACTATACGCATCGCAGTCCAAGTGGTGTACTTTATTTTTCATCTCCTTAAAGGTGGTGAGGTGATATTTTATTCAATCTTCATTGAGATGCATAAATATATCTACTTGAGCTTTGTCTCAACTTCTGTGGTTTTTCCAATCGAGGAAATCTCAAGGAAGACTATATAACCAGAGAAGATGGGTAGACGCCTCAAGTAAGGCGTCTCTAAAGTGTTGTCTTTTTGTTGGGTTTCTTCATTCCTATGGAAAGTTTCTTATAACTTATTCATGGCGTGGAGAGAAAATTGAATTTATGCAATCAATATGAAGGAAATAATTTTGTGTTGTGTTTGGTATTTTACTTTTTTTTTTTATTTTTTGAATTAGTAATCGAGGTCTAGCTTGTTGGTTAAAAATGAAAATCATTATCGGATAAAATGTTATTTTAATGGATCTGATGCGATGGTCATTGTTTTGATTAATTTCTATTGTTTGAGATCTATTTCTGGCTCACTGAGGATGACCACCCTGCTTTCCCTTTAGAATTACTGGCGACATCTCTATTTAAGCATTTGCAACCAAGCATTAGCAACCAAACTTGTTCTGTCAAATTCAATTAATTTTTTTCTCTCTTCTTTTTTCTGTACCCAAAGAACGTGGTTGATTTTGGTAGGTTAAGAAATTAAAGAACTGAAATCTATTGGAAATTGGTTTTCATTTTTATCTTCAACATCTATTATACCTAATTTCAGCGCGAGGGGCGGTCACCTTGTCGTTGCGTCAAGTTGACGTTGGTGCGCAAGCTTAAGTTGTAAGGATTCAACAGGCTATGCTATCGGAGGCGGTAGTCGTCTGAAGGGTCACCTATGACAGACAGGCTGCTTTGAAGAGCAATGAACTAAGAACTGCCCGACCCCCCTAATTCAGGGTGTTATGCGTCACCGTGCCCATTGGAAGATTTGCAGCCAGGGGGTATTTCGGCATCAGGTTGAAAAACAAACAAGAATCAGCTTCGAGAAGTACTTCCCAGACAGGACCGATAAAACAAACTGACAAGACAGGACATGGAACAAAAACGGACAAGGGCTGGCAACATGATGGAGGCTATAGGCTGATTGCCTTCGACGACAAAAATGCAGTTACTTTTATCAAGGCTGCAGTCGCCGGCGCGGGTGATCTATATGGCAGGGCGCTAAGCTTGGAGGCCGTGAGAAAGGACGAAATTCCGCTCAGGTCAAGAGCTCGCGCTTGGGTCCCTATGGTGCCAAGCGACCCACAAGACATTTTTCTTCTGATACAGAGCCAAAATCGGGACATCCCAATACAAAAGTGCAAAGTGGTGAAATCAGAAGAAATAAATTTGAGTGTCAGACACTGAATTCGGCACGATCGATATTTTCATCAAAACACACAGTTTTTAATATGGTGTGAATAGAAAGAAACTTTATTAACACTTCGATCACTTGGTTGATTATAACCTTAAGGCGGCTCTCACATACTGAGGCAACAAGCGAAAAAACCAATTAGCAACAAGCAAAGCAATAAGCAATACGCAACTTTATTTTAACCTATTCTCACATTAAAGCGACAGTATAAATTGGCAGAAATTTCCAGCTATCAGGGATATTTTTTCACTATTTTTGCACAACTGGATCATCCAACAAATTTTTCAAAAATTAATAAAACTTAGTGGTATACGCAAATGTCTAGCGACGGACGTGCGTATTGCCACTACGCCAGTGGCAGTTACATAAATATTGCCGCAATCAGCAACATTTTTCGTTCAACCGATATTAGCCGCATTCAAGAACCTTGTCATCGTAAATACGCGAAAACTAAATTGATAAAATTGATAAATTGAATTGTCGGTATGTCACTTATTGACAATTGTAATAATTTTAAACGGAAATGTCAAATTGCGCTCTCCCATGGTCTCCGAACTCTGTCAAAACTGAGTTCTCCAGACACAATGAGGTTGACACAAATAGACGTCAACTTAACTTAGTAGTAAGTCGAGACAAGAAGCTGTCAGACTTACTAAACTAGATTTATCAATGCTCTCATTGAGTTGCTTTGATGTGAGATCTCTAAATTAAATTCTAAGTAAAATAATTGTGGGCGATAATATTGCGTGTTTCCTATTGCCAGTTGCTTATTGATCATTGCCTCAATGTGAGAGCCGACTAAGGCGTCCGAGCACTCTGTCAAATTGTGGACTCAAACGGAGTTTTTGGAAATGGATTTTCAGAAATTTAAAAAACGTTTCCATAATTTTTGGCAGGCTTTACTGAATAAATGTCCCTATTTAAATCTTTTTTTTTAAAAGAAGGACACTCTTAAGGAACGCACCCTTCATTAACAGTAATTTCTGATACAATAATGACACAAAAAGTCTACTCGTGCGCTCTTTTTGAAATGGAGCTCAAAATCATAAACAATGTTTCTATAATAAACAAACGAACTGCTGTAAAGAGCCGGTTTCGTGACGCCACTAAACGGTACAATTTCTACAGCAAAGTAAATTGTTTCACAAATCATACGAGTGTCACTCCCAGAGGGGATTATAAAACAGCACCATTGAAAAGAATCTTTATAAGAATAACATCAAAGTTTCATCTCCTTAAAAGTTTGGAATACTAACCCCCCCAGCGGGCTAAATACATAATCATAAAATGTTACTTTGTCTTTGGCAATGCTCTCTACAAGGATTCTTTACCATCAAACGTTAAGTTATGTTTTAATTAAACAGATGTCACTCACAACTAAGAACTTTACAAATTCAGTTTGCTTCTTCTGTTCATCACATCAAACTTTATTTACACAAATCCTTAATGAAAAATCAAGCTTCTCTCTAATTACTTATAAAAATGTCATTTGGGATATATTCTCAAAGCGAAACTTAATTAGTGCATTTGAAAAAGGTCAAATGCAGTTCACACACACAGAGAGAGTTCAAAGTCCTTTGAGAACAAAAAAATTAACATTAAGCTTAAACTTCACTTTGATCCTTTGGCACTATCAAAAGTAAGACGCAACAACGAATTGCAGCCTCAGTGTAACCCACTCCCTAAGAAAAACTCCCGACAAAGTCACCGCAAAAGGAAAAAATTACAAAAAAAAAAAAGAAAAAGAATCATCCCAAAAGGCATTCCCCACCCCCATTGCGTTTGTTTAGTGAAAAAAAAGTAAAATCTCACGTCAAACAGCTCCAAGTATATACCTATGTATATACGAAAGTATCTCCCCATGTGAATGATGAAAAGAAAGGAAAAGCTTGCAAAAAAGCGGGAAAAAGGATTTTCCCTTAATTTCTATTTTTTTTTTTGTGCAAATCCTTTTGTATATAAACTTAAAATGAAATTTATGATCGCGAGCGATAAAATAATATTCCAGTGGCTTTTTTGTTTGCATTATCTCAAACGAAACGATAAGGGATGATGGGAGAAATTGAATAAACTGTATAAAATGAGAGGAGAAATCTGGAGTTTAGCTTTTATTTTTACCTTTGAAAAATAGATTTGCACCGTCTCACACTTTTTTGTTGTTTATTTTCTTTCTCTATTCCGATGGAGGAGAAAGTCGTTCATCATTCAAAAGAAAAAAAGGAGCAAAAAAATAAAAGAAGAAACTTCTTTGACTATGGAATTATCCTTTAGAGCGATTTTCTTCTTCTCAAGGGAGAAAACCCTTGACACAGAGACTCATCACTTAACCTTAAAAAGGCTTGTATCACGGGGTCGCAATGTTTGAAGATGTATTAGGTACTTGAGGTGTCTGTATCTATAATATGTACGTACAAAAGTGCATCAATATCTTTTAAAAATATAACGAGCTTTGATGGATAGTGCTTTGCTTTGCGATTGGGATTAACAGAAATATAGAAAGCAAACGCGTTAAGTCCAATAGACAGACATCGTAAGGACTTTAATATTCTTAAATAGCCGTCTGGGTAGGTACTCGCTTAGTCAGTATAGATTTCAAGAACTCTGACGGTCGAATGGTTGTATTTAACCAACAGTGCCATTTTGAGAGTGCCATCATTATTTCCACGGGACAATTCGGTCGTACTCCGAATTCGAATTTTTATTATATTAGGTGCTTTACAATGTACCTACTCGTAAACTCAATTAAAATACAATTTTCGGTTTGACTGCGCTGGCACTTTTCTTTGATCGAAGTAGATTTGATACCTTCGTTTATTGCCAAAAAGTCTATTTAGGCGTCGCACAGGGCCTCACTGATGGTATGAAAATTTGGCATAAATTATGTTTAGCTGTTATTTTTTTTTTAGGTAAATATAATCGTTTAAGAGCAAAAGTGTGGGAAATTAAGTACTTTAAATAAAAAGAGAAGCGATAAAGTACGAATTTTAACAAAAAATAGGGTTTTTCTTGTAATATAATTTCGAAACTGTTTAGATATCCAATTTTATTAGATATTTTTTTTTTCATTTTAGCAAACATATAAACTTGTCTCCACTGTTACAAAATGTTTTACAAAACAATCAACAAATTTAATAATAGACCAAAAATAAGAAAAATATGGATGTAACAACTAATTTAACGAGTCATCACTTTGTGAATCGGGCTCTGCCGATGATGTTTACCTCGGGGGCCTCTAACAACTGTATAACATCTGGGTCTAAATTGCGTTTTCGTCTTCTTGGTTGATGCATACTTGTGATAAAAGGATCTGAAGAAATAAGGAGTCGGTGAAGTATATTTTCATTGATTTCTTTACGAGAAAATTTTCGCGAAAAACATTCTCTGTATCTTTTAAACATTTTGTTGTTAGCCTCCTGCGCTTCCTCACTCAATTGCCCTATCGGAATTAGAGCCTTCTTTATAGTAATGCTCCCATGAATTAAAATCTTATGTATGGTAGGAGACATTGGATACCATGCATATTTTTGTACCAGTAATACTGCTGGATACTTCTGCATTCTCAAAAAAACGTCTGGCAGTATTTCCATCATTACTATTCCCATAGCCAGGTTTGGGTTTGTCCACAATCAAACCAAGCTGAGATTTAAATTTATCTTTAATGGCTCTCTTTGTAGCTTCGACAGTCAGTTGGTTTTCTACACCTCAAGCCTGCCATTTTTGTAAGGGCAATTTGTACGCTAAATTTAATAGGCATTCAAAAAATCGTATCCAAGCATGAAGTACAGACATGCCAAATTCTAATCTGGACTCGGATATTATGTTTGTGTTTTTACACTTATCAATATTATTAAAGTTCTTTGACGTTAGTCCACATATAAAGCATTTCATCGTCGAAGTTGTATCTGTCAATGAATTACATATTTTACCATCGACCATTGTAAATAACATCTTATGCTGAATTTGAATCCGTCGCCCTTCAATTTCATACAATGTTGGTACCAAAGCTCGAAATTGGTTCTCTACATAATCTTTTTCTCTTTTAGCAAGGTCAGCTGTTTCATGAGCAAATTGAAATTTTATTGGACGGCAATATCTTGTTGACGAAGGTCTTGTATTGCTCCAAAGTACAATTTGCTGTTGTATTGGTCCCTCAGGATCACCATGTATTAATCTCAAAGGTACCAATGAAGATAAAAAAATACTTGAGTCATTAGCGGATTCACTCAAATGCCTCTGTTTATATTCAGAATGGCCAGATGAACCATCGAAACCCCATTTAGATATTAAAAGTAAATGTTGAAACTTTCTTTTACTTCCAATAACTTCATGCAGAGCCTGCATTAGACGTACTCTCGTATGATCCAGCAGTGCTTGGAGCTGAATATCTGCTGACGATTCAGTGATTGCAATCAATTCTCTATTAGGATAGCAATTCTTCTTGGCTTGTTGAATGCATTTGTAGGAAGGAAATCGGGCCTTGTCTTTACTTCTTATTATATTATATTGATGCGTTGTAAGCTGAGCATCTACAAACATAGACAAAGCTTCTTCTGGTGAAAGCTGAGAGGGCTCCAAAGGTTTTATTTCATTTAAAACCATCCTATTTCCTGTTCCACCGTTAAGTCCTGACTCTATAACTTTTTTTTATCAATTTCGAAGCACCAACATTACCTGAGGAACGTAAACTCATTTGCGCGGCATAACACAATTCCTCTGTGGAATAATTCGATCCCATATCTTGAGTTTTCAAACGCTTTGCCCTGTCTGAAGAGTCAATGAACGTTATTTTCGGCCTTCCAACTCGACATTTTTTATAATTTGGGAAACCTATTGAGGTTTCTAGCCAAGAATAATTGTTTGACAAAAATCTATCTCTTAATCGATAAGAATTTGACCACCTCTTTTTAAAATCGGACACAAAATACGATACATGATCACGCAGTTTGTGCGCTTTTCAAGATATTTCCTTAAAAATAAAGCCCGATCACGGATACTTTTTTCGCCACACTCATTCATTTTTTCATATAAAAATCTTCTTGATAAAATTATATCAGTAGGTACTGCCTGAACCTGGAATAAAAATTAAAAATATTCGATATTTTCAGAATATTTTACTATGTCCATAAATAATAGTTAGTGTTTACTTAGAAGAGTGCGAATACGTGCAACTTTTTTTGGTTGATACGATTGAGGACACTATGGACAAGAACATGACATAGAAAACAAAGCTCGAGCTCACACCTAGATGAACTTTAACTCAACGACTTTATATGACACGCACGAACAAAAGATGGCTTATGCGACATGTCGGTCGGTTATAGTCATCAGTAAAGTCCATCCGTAAAAACACGAAACAGAACAAAACTGAAACTTTTAGCATATCATAGGAATTCAGTGGAAAATGTTGTGTAATTGACTGGGAAGTTGAACAGAAAAAGTTTTAAGTACAGAAAAATTGATACATTCGTTTTCTAGAAAATTTAGACAACAATTGCTTATTATTTTTTTTTATGAACTGACTTTATACTAATTCCAAAGTAACATTTTAAGACTAAAAGCTTGCATTTTGCGGATAGCTATAAAAGATAGACTTACCATAAATGGTAGAATTCGAAATTTGATTTTTTAAACACAACTTTAGGACAGAATATGAAGTCATATTGACGTTGGCATGTCAAAAATTGACGCACGATTTTTGACATGAGTTATGCTACTATTACACATCTCAAAACAAAAATCGTGGCAATTTTTGACATTCTGACATCTCAAAATCGTGTCAATTTTTGACGTTCTGAGGTCAGATTTTAACAAAAAGTTGTCTATAGACGTAATCGGAAGTAAATTTGACTTCTGGAATAAAGTGAGTAGTACTTCAAGCTTCAACCCGTACCTCCGGTTTAGTCCGCCTCTTAAATGATATTGCAATAGTCAAGATAGATGACTATTCCAAGACACCCAACTAAGATAAATTATTATATTTTATTTTTTAAATAATTTCAGCACGTTTTGCTTATATACAAAGTGTATTTTCAATTTCAATGTCAATGACAAAATGAATAACTGCCACAGACATTGTCTTACCATCGATCGATTTATGAGGCGCCAATTCGATTGACAAATTAAAAATGTGAAACCAGTAGGCTTAGTGATATGTCACAAGGTGCACACACCTCTGTGTGAGTTGAGTCGTACGTGAGAGCACTTTGTATAATAATGAATAATGTCAATCTTATGTAGGCGCGAGTGTTGATTCGATTGTGCGGATGTGATTGCGATCATTAGTGCGCGAGAATAGTGTCTGTAGGTGTGGCACTGTCAACACAATCTCAGCCAGGCTCGCTGTCATTATGAAGCAAATACACGTTCGCTTTGTGACGCCTCGCATACACTTGGCTTTGTACATATAATTGAAAATCAATCAGAATTGAATACCGCCGTCATATATGGATTAGGATTAGAAGGAAATCCTGCACTCCAACGACCTGTGGAACGGCAAGAACATCAATAAAACGAAAAGGCCATAAATATCATAATATAGTATACGCGCCGCTAACACTGTAGTTTGTCACTTAAGGCGACGAATGACGAAACGGAAGACGACGTGTGACAGCCTTAATAACTTTACGGCAATAAAAATTAACCAAACGGGTAATATTTATAATTTACGACATAATTAAGGGAAGGATATAACCATCAGACCAACAGTGCCACAAAAAAGGAGTAAGCCATAAACTTGCCGTTACGTTCTGAATTTCACATTAATGGGGGTAGTGCGTTGCTGACATTCATGTACATATATTAAAAGGATAATTACGAAATGTAGGTAGGTATACATCGTACACGCTGAGTAAGGGATGAAATTAATTTGTGTATGATTTTTTCTCAGAATTTATTGCATTGCTATAGCGAACACTGGCACCCATGTTATGATGATGATGATGACCCCATGGGTAGGATGACATGACAACACAACACACATGTGCTTCAAAATGCAGAAGAGACAGTAGTTGACACAATGACAATGTAGGGGCGTCCGCTTCATACAAATAGCAAACTCTTGTCATCAGCGTCGTGTTAGGGATGAATTAAATATTAAGGATGCACCCGGACTGATTGCATTGATTGAAATGTGATTTCCCACTTTCCGCAGCGGCAGGCTGGCTATATGAAGTTCTTTAAGTGTGTGGTGGTAATAGTCAGGACTACGAAAACGAATGTAATCCGCGTGAACACAGCCATCTGTGGTCCTAAAAACACTCAATTTCGTTGACATTTTCCACACTGCGCTCTCATACTCTGGGCGTTTGCTTTCATTTCCATTCACCATCACCACCCCATAGTGTATATTGTAAGTAACAAATTGTGTCCCGGGATGATGGGCCTCGTTCGGTTTGACAGCTGCTGCTGGACGATGATGGAATACTCTTTGTCGTAGACAATAGTAGCGCAGTGGGATGGATGGAATGACATTTTAATTAATACAAAGCGTGTTCATGTAATGATCAATTGTGTCAGGAGCACAGAAATGTAATTCAATAGCCCGATGAGGGTGAACTGAGAGAGAGAGAGAGTTGGTTTGTATTGGTAGTCTAGTTTTAGTGAAATGATGGACACAAAAGGCAACTCTTGGAAAAATTTATGTTGGGAAAATATTTATTTAGTATTAACTTTTTCGTGCCGCCGATAAATAAATGACACTTAAGTTATTGAATTAGTTTGTTCTTAATTAACTTCGAAATGAAAGAACAACAAAGGACTCTGTTTGTCACAATTTGGGAGATGCATTTAATTCAATGCTGAGATTGATAAATTAATGAACGGTTAGTCAGGCGGGTGTGGGATGCTAATTGATGCTGGAAAAAATTCGACTTTAAAGAGAACATTCGCCATTATTTCAAATTTTTCGGATATGAGTAGGTATTTTTATATATGTATTTGGTGTAGCGCTATCAAAAAGACACCAGAAACGAAAGGGCAGCTGATTTGTATGACGTGCTCCTGGACAACAAATAGCTACTACAACAACCTCACTACTATCTTTGTTGTTTTTCATCCGATATCTAAACCAATCGAAGAAAGGAGTCTAACTTTAGGGACAAATGTATATACAGAATACTCATACACATGGTAGTGCGCGCACGCAAAATGTAGACAATTAAATCGTCCTCTGCTTACCGACGTTAGCAATAGGAGGATACTTTTTTCCATGCTAGAAGGCATGTCGTCTTCAGAACGCCTGTTCGATGCACTGTGCATATTATTGTAGTCCATTGGAAACAGGTGGAGAAGTTTAAGTACCTCGGGGTTTTCCTCACGAGTGATTGAAGGAGCAATGCTCAATGGGCCTTACCAATAATCAATTTTAGTCTTCAACTTAAATATTTTGACGGTCACAATGGATAATTTTGTATGGAAATTTTCGCCATTGTGACTTCGTAAAAGTTAGCCTGGACACTAAAAATGATTATTAGTACCGCGGAATGCTACTATCTTTGTTGTTTTTTATCCTATATGTAAACCAATCGAAGAAAGGAGTCTAACTTTAGGGGCAAATGTATATACAGAATACTCATACACTTGGTAGTGCGCGCACGCAAAATGTAGACAATTAAATCGTCCTCTGCTTACCGAGCGACGTTGGGCAATAGAAGGATACATTTTTTCATGCTAGAAGGCATGTCGTCTCCAGAACGCCTGTTCAGTTCAATGCACTCTGGATGTTATTGAAGTCCCATTGAAACGTTTTATTCACGAGTGATGGAAGGAGCTATGCCGAGTTTTCCGGTAGGATTGGTCAGGCTCGGTCAATTTCGAGACAGCTTGGTCATTCTGTTATTAGGAAGACTGAATTTTCTGTCAAAGCTAAGTTGTCAGTGTTTAATTCGGTGTTTATTCCAACTCTTATACCTGTGGTCATGACTCATGGGGTTTGAGTAATGACCGAAAGAATAAGATAGCGAATACGAGCTGCCGAAGTGAGATTTCTCCGTTGTATTGCTGGGGTAACCCGTAGAGATCGCATTAGAAACACCAGAATACATGAAGAACTCAAGGTCGAGCAGCTGCTTCTGCGGAGGGAGCGGTCCATGCTTCGGTGGTTAGGTCATGTTAAGCGCATGTCCACAACCAGGATCCCACGACGTCCTATGCATAGCGCCCTCTAAGTACACCCACGATGAGATGGTTAGAACAAGTTCATAAACTCTCCTCTACCCGCATGGGGATTGTCCTTGATGATTTAGAGTCGATGGGGAAGAATCGAGAGCTATGTAGGGTCCACTTGAGCAACCTGTACGCGCGAACTATACTTAATGGATAAGCGAGCCATCGAAAATGAATGAATGCTAAAAGACTCTTTGCTTTCTTTTTGTCTAGTTTCGGGCAAAATGTACGAGAGATGGAACTGTCCTCTATAGATAATCACCAGGATGAAATGGCCTATTTTCTAATATTTAGTTGATTATGATAGACAATTTTGCAATCGGTGGCAGTATGGATCTGGCCGCTTCAATAATGTTCATTTCAACCCCCAATCTTTCCAAAGCGTGTGCCTTTGAATCGATTTGCTTGACTGATGCCACCGTCTACGTTTTTTGCAGTTTCTTGTATAGCTTTTGCCAGGACTTCAGCTTGAAAAACACAACAAGCTTCGGGTGAAGACTGGTATTATTGCAGTGCTTTCGAGTAAAAACCTAAACATTTACTGAATTATTCCGAAGTCGCACAGAACTCCTTCTGAGCCGAACAGTTCAAACACGATCCCCTGTGGCTTAGATACTGCAATACAGATCCATCGAAAAAGGGTTCTCTTCTTGAAATCGAATCTGATTGGAATCTGGAGTTAAATTATGACCATAATGTAAAATCACATGTATCACGAAATCGGCTAACATTTTCTAGGTCAACATTTAGCTATGATTCTAAAGTGATCATATTTACGTCACTGCGAAATTTATGAGACACAATTTTCGATACAATATTAAACAGGTCTACAAATACCCCTTTCAAAAAAATAATCTATTGAGCCCGCTAAAACCAACATCTTCCATTTATCCAATCAAAATCAAATAGAAAATTAAAACCCCATTAGCATCCTTCCCAGACATTCTGTCTCCACCGGATCTCTATAATAAAACAGAACCGTAAGTGATTACCTTCATCTTTGATATATTTTAAAATCTTATAATGGCCCGTAATTAATAAATTAACCAAAGTGCTATAAGATTCCTCAACTATTTCCTATTTCCGATGGTACGGTCTCTCCATAACAAGAACACATTGAAGCCAATCAACATTTGAACAAAAATAAATGTATGTATTATTGTATATCCCTATGACGACCGACACCTTGCACCACCCCATATATACGACGCTCCTGGACAGACACAACAAAAACGCGTCTGCTGAAAATAGACAGCTCCGCCTAAGACAAACATCATATTCCCAGATATACACCACACAGAACATATAATTGACGCTGTAAATCTGTTAACACTGCGTATGTCTTCAGCGGAGACCATAAAAGCTGTTAACTTGTCATGTTAAATAATCTTTGGCACCGGAATTTCACATTCATTCACCTCTCGGGATATAGTTGATAGTATAATAGTATGTTCCCCTAGTATCATGCCGCCAACGCCCAAAACACAAAAATAATTGCACGCCAGCGGTAGTCCATCGTTTTTGTCCGGACTCCCTGGCTGTGTGTTCTCTGTGGGTGCTGGCTCTGTCTTTAGGTTTGATAATGCATCTAAAGGGGAATGTTGATGCAGATGGTTACGACTTATATACGAGTGTATCTTCCTCCAACTTCTGGATGATGTGAAACAAAGCAGACTCGGAAAGCAAATGTATCTACGCACTTGAGAATGGAGACTGTCTCAGATACATACATACAGGATAGCTGGGGCTCCAACGCGCGGTGTGGTATATGGCTACATGAACCGTCGCAGTTCACCATTAGCTCCTGGAGTACATTTTTGTTTTGTTTGTTTTGTGTTCGACAGTTCACGTTTTTCTCGTTTCGATTTTTGTTGTTTTTTGGGTTTTTTTTCTTTTTCTTTATTGTTTCTATGAAAATGTGTACAGCGCTAGAAAATCCATCTACCAGTCGTTTAATGTTGTTTCCAGCGGCGAAAAAAAAAGTGAAACTCCATACAGTTCGAGTGTATAAATTGTGGGTATAGAAGCAGCACGGGCCATGTGGCTGTAATTTGAAATCATATCATGTCAACAAATGAGGTTAATTACTTTCAGAAAAAACAGTGCGTCTGACGCGGTAGCGATAGGTAACCAAAACGAGCGCAAAGATACACACAAATAAAAAGATGCAGTAGGTATCTACTCCTCTTCGATTGACTATACCATAGCTTTGACTATAACGAAAGGTCAATGTGTTCTCGTACTCGTCCCTGATTCATACTTCTTATCGTGGTATTTCTTTTTTTCTATAAATTCAAACTAGACCAAGTCAAAATTGAATTTATGTCCACTTGGATGTTTAGATCGTTTATGGGGAATATCTAACCAAAGTTTGGGTAGTGCCACCTTATCTATAATATGTTGGTGTGTCATATGAGTGGCGGAACAGAACCTATGGGTATAATAAATATTAGTGGATATCAGAACATATCTGGAGGCAAATATAATACTGTCCGAGCATGTCAACTCAACTTGAAAAGCGGATTGCGATATATTTTTTAAAGAGGGGGGTCGGCAATCGTCACAATAAATCAATCAATGTTTAGAAGCGTTATCGGGTGCGTAAAAAGAAGAGAACACGGTATGGTCACTTTTGAAATTATCTTAAGTTCAAATATATTCATAGATACCATGACGAGAGCAAAATACACATAATATGTAGTGTAGGTACACTTATCCAGATATTCATTTATGCTAAGGACTAGTGATTTGATGGCCAACCTTGGATAGAAAATTTGGTTTATTATGCTCAACTGCTTAAATGTGTTTTTATTATTTGGGAAAGGAAAATGTTGTTGGAGATAGATGTATGTTCCCTCAAAGGGGTTGCCCTCGAGATTCCTTTCGGATTTATTTCTGAAGATCTTGCACTCTTACTACTAAATATAGAACTCTCTCTATAGTACGGTTTACTTTATGAACTTATGAAGAAAAGTGGTAGCTACAGTAACGGTATGTCCTTATCTCAAAATGTAAATTGGAGGTAATGCTTCCGAGTTTGGTACATTACTTGCAAAACATCTATATATCTGTGATTTATACTCTATCGACAAAACTGAGCAAATTCAAATGAAAAAATCTTCACATTTATAGACTGGCTTCTAGACCTAAAATGAAGATTTCGACAAATAAGGTTGAAAAAATATCCTCGTAACGACAATAAGAAAATATTCAAAACATGTAAGAAGACGCGGTAGAAAGGGAACTGAATAATATTTTCATTACACCCACACCGCTACTAAAATACGAACGAACTTATGTCCAGAACATTTGAACTGAGCCCTTGGGAGTACCAATGTCTAGGTCTGGTATCGATAGTATAGCAGTATCCGTCAATAAACCTGAACGTGAATTTAGGTGTAAACTAGCTGACCCGGCAAACATTGTTCTGCCTAAAATAGTTATTTTAAATATTTCAAGATCTAGTTTGATATTTTTTATTCAATTATTTTTTTTAATAGAAAATGAAGGCGGATAGCTTCACTGGTTCAGCGGCCATTCTGAAAACGCCGGCTACTACCATTGTCTTTTCTTGGCATCGTAACAAATATCGAACTGTAAATGATCATCACTTTGTATAAAACACCAATTTGGTCGCGCCATGCCCCTTTGTCCAATTTTGGCCAATGACCACTCCTGGACAAATACCTTTGATTGTATGCAATTTCGAACTGAATTGATTCGGTGGTTTTCGAGATATAATATTTTGAATGTTTTTTTTGTAAGGGCGGTGCCACGCTCTTTGTCCAATTTTTTCCAATCTCCAGAGGAGCACTCCTGGGCCAATACCTAAGATTATCTGTAAATTTGAGTTCAAACGATTCGGCAGTTTTCGAGATACAAGATTTTGAATGTTTTTTTTTGTATGGGAGGTGCCACGCCCCTTTGTCGAATTTTAACCAATCTCCTTCAGTGCACTCTTGGGCTAATACCTAAAATTATCTGTAAATATGGGCGCAATAGAGTCGGTGGTTTTCAAGTTATACGTATCCGAACACATTTCAGAACTTATTTTTATATAAATGTGAGTTTTTACGGCTTTTTGATGATTAATATCAAATGCCTGACATAGAAAAAGCAACTTAGGTAGGGCCAGTTTAAAGACACGGCCCCGTAGTTAGAGAGTATTTTGCCCATGACCCTTGTTTTAAAGAACTCGACGATGAATTTCTGCTTTTTAAATACCAATTCCACTTACAATTTTTTAGCGACTGGGTAAGTTTCTAATAAACACAAAATAAATAAACAAATGACATATCTAGGTATCGAAACGATAAAAAAAAAACAGCAGTGCCATTCGGTCAAACAATTAGTAGCTGATAAATTTTGTCACCACTTAGTTTATTAGAGACTTTGACGATGAAAGAGAAAAAAAATCAGAAACCCTTATCTGTCGAAAAGAGTTATGTGTCGGATAACTATCCGAAACTTTATCCGGAACCTTTGAAATTTGCCCTTATTTTTGTAGAAACTGTCAAATTTACCCCAACCAGTGCGGCAGTGGGTCAATGTTTAGACATTTCAGTGAAAAAACAAAAATGTTAATCAATGTTTTTCTTTATTTTCGCTTAAATTTGGTCTCAAATTGACTCTATCTTTTGTGTACAGTCTCAGAACTCCTGTTAATAACTCACAGTCTGTAGTCGATGGCGATACGATTGTAGTAGAGTTACAGTAGATTTTCCATTCAAATTTGTATACCCCTTTTGGCTAGCAGGCTATTGGACCAACACCAAAATAGCTTCAATTCAAGGTTAGATTAGGTTTGGATGGCATGTCGCAGTATGTGCATTACCATTTAGGTCAAAGTTGGCCCATTGTGATACCATATAGGATCCAATGTCATCAATATACACGTTGAACAGGAGCGCTGAAGGCGGCTACCGTCCAATATTATGCATATATGATTAGCGATTTGACAATATATTTTATCGTCAAAGAAAATAGGCTGCTTATGGGGGTCTGTTCACTACAAGACTCTAGAGGGAGTTTAAATCAAATCTATGAATAATTTTCAAAATTATATAAAAGAGTCAGAAACCACCCTAACAAATTTTCGAAATCTTAAAAAAGCGTGTTTTATAAGCCTTGGAAGCGGCAACGACTATTTCTATTTTCTACTGCCGTAGTAGAGCGGTTAGCGTAAAATAGTAAAATTTCGGTTAACAATTGAAACAGCAAAAGGGATTCCTAAAACAGGTTTCACAGGTCAACGGAAGAGGCAATCAATGCGGCAATAACAAGACAACGAGCCACTATAGAGATGATATAACAAATAATAAAAAAAAATATTGCGCCAGGTCATTTCAAACGTCATGTCATTTGAAATGTCATCGAAGCTGTCTAGTTGCATTTAAGAACGGATTTTGAATCCGTCAAAGCACCTTTTCCGATTCTTCTGGACAGGGTTGCCAGCTTTTCTTAGAGCTATGAAGCCAAATTTCTAAAATTTTGCCACAAAAAATAGCCAACCTAAATATGATGTTAAAAATATAATTTTTTCCTCTAAAGTACATATGTATATGATTTTTTTTTAATATTTCTAAGGAGCCTAAAAACCGCTCAATTTTAAACCGAAATATCCAGAATTGAGACAAATCCCAAATCATTTTAATTTTAAGGAGCGAGTGAAAAGTTTGAATAGCTTAATTGACGCTAAGTAGCCATACTGCTGGCAACAGTGCTTCTGGATACAACGAGTCTCTTTCAAATGGAAATTCGATAAGAAGAGCTATCATCTATTTCATTTTGGCTCAACAGTACGGGATAACCAAAATGCTAAGAAAAATAGGTCACAAAAAATCGGTAAGAAGTAGGTATTAGCAAAAATTTAAGCAAAACCATATCTGTATCTTATGATTTTTTTTAGCCTAATTACGTACATTATCTGGTTTACAAATTCCCAACAACTTTCTAAGGATCATAAAATACATACCTTGCACCAAATTATAATCATTACCTACCAGTCAGTGATTATGAATTCCCATCCTGTTTACAAAAAAAAAAAAAAGATACCCCCTCCATCTGCTTGCACATTGATCATAAATTCTCCCAACTTGTCTCTGGTTATGTGCAAGGATATAGGTAGGTGTATACGTACCCATCTTCTTTTTCAACCAACTTATGGCCGAATACAAAATCAGTTCATAATGCGCTTGGTTATTTGTTTAAACCATAACATAGTTATGCTCTGTTAATATATAAGACCGCCTCGAGCGAGCTTGTTAACAGCGTACACAAGTCGTTTAAAAAGAAACGAGTAAAAAATAAACCCTCGCATCAGAGAAGGATCGAAGAATATGAAAACAAATAATTTAATTCCGACCTTCGGCGGCAACAACACAGCGAATATGCAAATAAATTTTCTTACGATCCAAAATAAAATATCTATAAGATACAAAACGACCAGAACGAACACCAAATAAGAATGCACAAAAGGAAGAGATACGATGCGGTGCGTTTTTTGGATCTTACCAAGGCGCAAGCAGCAAAGTAAAAGTGAAGTTATGTTAATTTTTTTTCATTTGTAAAAAATAAACGGTGCACGGCAAAAAGGACACGATCAATTGGAATATGTAAATTTAGCAACAATCTCGCTTTGTCTGTGATTTGCAATTCGAACATGTTTATTGATTAACTCACGCCTTATGTGTGTTTGTTTGTTTTGCAAGTTCACGAAAACAACCGTTTTCTTAATTGGCGCGACGAGTTTTCTGACTATAGTATATATACATGTTATATATATCTGCAGCCCCATTTTCCAGGTAGAATGTGCCGATGAGGCTTCTAGCTTCAAATCCGTAGAAACGATGTGGATGCATTTGTGAATTTTCGTCGATTTTCTGAACCACAAATTCGACAATTTTGAGCCTCATTGCTGAAGATGATGACTGTGAAAATGGCTTATTCTTTCGCGTAGCGCTCCAATTTTAATAACCCCAAACTGTCAGATGCGGGCGCAGTAGCAAATTACATCTTAAGGTTTTTTCTACTGCGCCACCTCTCGCGAACGTCTGACAAACATCCGAGAGTATGACTGTCCTGAAAAAGCTTCTCAATTCAGCCGTTCGGACTCGGCATAAAATTGTAGGTCTCTTCCATTCGTCCCAAAAATAGAAACTCACACAAACTAATGGTTGCGAGAAGCTAGGCCTAGGGTGTCTACCGCCTGTTGCGCCACCTATTTATTTATTTATTTAAACTGTCAGCTGTCACTTTTTTGTTTTTCGAGCAAATTAAATTCTTGCTTAAAATTTGGCCCATGCAAGAGACAACTATGCCGGATAACTAGGATATGTCAAACCCGGTTTAAGTTTCCATGAGGCTTTTATCTAAATTAAACTGTATCGGTACACTTCGAAGAAAAACTCTATTGCATCAATGGCTTCCTTCAACAAATATCTTCAATCAATGTCTGATGTCTTGTTGGAAAATACCCACTCGTTTATTTAAATCAACTGTCAAACTGATTTTGTAAACGTCAATCTAACCCACAGTTGTCACACTGCGACAACCGCGATTTTTCTTCAACAATTTTTCCGCATTCAAGTGCCTACGCAAAAAAACATGACTGCAAAAAAAAAAACCTCCTTTAGGACGAAGTCTATATATGCGAACAGGGAACGTTTATTACAATAACGTGTTGCGAAGAGTTTCCGCAATTTAAATTTTAAATCCAAACAATAAAACGATTTTGCATACGCCCCAGCTATAGCTTCCCACCCAATACTAAGAGTTTTATGATCCTTTTTGGCCGCGTTAGGTACTACTTTGTTGGCATTCAATTCAAGAGGAGAAAATATATACTTTGCCGTCTTAGTGGGGGCAGAGGCGAAATAAAGAAACCAATTTATTTGTCACTTCTTCTGCTTCAGCCAACGCTGACTTCTATTTATGGCCATCAGACAGGTAGGCAGAGAGACAACTGACAGTTAATGTCGTCCTGTATTCTGTCGATACTTAAAAAATAAAATTGACTCTTGATTGATAGCCATTTGGTGTGAGATGAATTCTTGATTATGATTAGCTAAAGGTAAAGAGGTGCCTTTTGCGATTTCTCTTTAGTTGATGAACATTTTTTTTTTTGCGCGACCATTTTATGGCAAATGACGTTTTGATGGATGAACAGAAAATTCCTTAGTTGGTGTTTGTTTTTTATGGGGTCTAAATAAACGTTTGGAATCATCAATACTTATTCGCACGTCTGAGGTTTCAGCGACTAAGAACCACGGCCATTGTATCTCAAACACAAGCGTATTGAAAAGATATAGATACACATGTGGTAATAAATCATCACTGAGCATAGGATAACCTAGCTTTAATTCCTCGCCAGATTACATCATATCAAATGTACTAGTCTGCGCACAATGGTAGCCTTAAACTGTCGTATCTATATATATTTTTTTTGGGCAAAACAAAAAGTCAAGCTTAAGCGCTTTAAGCGTTCTTTCGAGTATGATGACAAATGATTGTTGAGCTGATAAAAATTGTGTGTCAAAACAAATACGCGCTTAATAGTGACACCACGAATTTATGGTAATTTTAAAACTTAAAAACTGAGCGACATTATGGCATTTTATTAGCGAACAGGTGTTATGGGGTAATTACTTTGAAGACTTGAACAACTATAAAATGTGATGGATAGGATTTTGTTGTTGGTTGACTCAAAATAGAAAGATAGACACATTGGCATTGGGTTGGCTAAACTTTTAAAATGTTGTAAAAATAGTTTATTACTGTGTGTGATGGTTTGTATTTTTTTTTTTTTGTATCGACATTTTCATTGTACGCTCACGATGGGTGAACATTTGATAGCAAATTAATGAATTATGTTCCTGAAGTTGCTGGTAATTGAGTTATGAGATAAGTAGGCACTAAATGTGACTGCTGAAGGCATGTCATTGGGGATTAGGTGGGATTTTGTTGCCACACGAGTGTGTTTTAATAGTATCTAACGAAGAAAGTCGTCTTAGAAAATACGTTTTTTATTTTATCGCACGTTGAAGCAAGTTGCTATGTTATGCCATTAGGGGATGTTTTCATAGGCTCTAGAAAATAAGGCAACAAGAAATAATTCAACAAAATCAAAATAAATGGCCAAGCCCCTGCAACCCATACCTGAGAGTTTCACACTCACTATCTATTTTTCTTTTTAGGTTGCTTCTTTACAATTGTGGCAGTCTGACTTATATTTAGTTTAACAAAAATGATAGGTCAAGAGCAAGACTGGACGATGCTCCAGATATGCGTAAAAAATTGTCGAACATAAAACTGAACTTTAAAACAATTTATTAATGAAAAAGTGAAACAGATTCATTCTTCATTTTAGCTTAGTTTAATAAACATATCTACGGTTTCTAATACATTTTTTTTACTCTTCTTTTATATTGTAGTATCTTTAAAATATAGTGTCAATCTTAATTTTTTTTTATTTCTAAACCCTATTAAAAAAAAAATAACAATTTTTAGAAATTTTTAAGAAAATTCATTCATTTTCCATTTTGTAGTTTTTTATTATTTTATTGAATGAATGTATTATCAAATTTAGCGAATCGTTGATCTTAAGTTTTTTAAGATTATCGGGAAATGCGCAAACGATTTTATTTTGTATTGCAGAAATAATCCACAATTGACAAAATAATATAATTATACAAGTGAGTAATAAACTACGCCTATTGTGTGGCATTGTGTGCTTTTATAAAATCGGGGAAAAAAGGTAAGCCCACAGTTCGCAAACTTATCTTAATTTGTGAGATTCAAATTCCTGATCGAACTGAGCCGCAAAGATATTTGCATATTCCCTAGGCCACTAGGGTCATTACTGGATACTATCAAATATGCGTACATGCGGAGCGGCTGCGGGCCCGGGCATACTGCACAATCTGCTGTAGGGACGTTAAAGAAATAGAATCTGTCATCGCCACCTACTTTCCAAATGTCCAGCCCTTAAAAACAGCAGACAGAGGATTTTTAAGAGCTACAATGCTACATATACGATTAATTAAGTATGTGGATCTTAAGGAATTTTTATAGTGATAAACAATAATCGTATTGTTTTTTATAATGTTTTTTATAAGATCTTAAGGAACTTCTGATCAGGGTGGTTCCAGTAGGTAAATAGACTTTAGGAGGATCTGGATACAACAAAGTCATACGAATACCTGTGATTCATACTAAATCTAGGTGCCTCAAATATAGATGGTCTAAGTGAAGCCGCAAGAGCACCCATTTACTACCTATACCTATCTTAATTTGTATGTATTGCAATAATGCAGGGGCGTAGCGAGGGGGGGGGGGGGGGGCGTGGGGGGCACTCCCACTCTTTTCCAGAGTCGGCAAATCAACGATCAATTTTCAAAAACTAGGTCTTAAGTTTGGATTTCCATTAGGTATAGGTTTTTAAACTTGTAAATGTATACAAAAGTCGGCATTTTCAAAGGTTTCAGATGAACTCTTTAAAATCGGTGAATCGGTGAATTTGCCGACTGAAATTCCTGAAATTTAGCGAGTTTCCATTCGATTTTAAAAAAGACGGTCGGCATCGGTGAATTTGCCGACTGAAATCCTTAAAATTTAGCGAGTTTAGATTCGATTTTAAAGAGGGCAGTCGCAGCAACGGTGAATTTGCCGACTGAAATCCTTAAGATTTATCGAGTTTCGATTCGATTGTAAAAAGGACGGTTGGCATTTCTAATTTCAGGTTAAATTCGAAGGAATGTGTTATTCGCTAGTTCGCGACTTATTAATGTGGAATGCGAACTTTAACAATTCGCGGCAAACGTGTGTTTGGGCAAAGAGGAGGATAATTAATTATCCCATCAAAATGTATTAAAAAAATAAGTTTATAAACAGTTTAAATAACGAAATTTCGAATTCCAAACTTTTTGCCGCGAACGAAAACACCCGCGCGAATTGTCAAAGTTTATTCGCAATCCACATCATTTAATTCGCGTTCCACAAACTAGCAAATTAAACATTCGTTCGTACTTAACCTCAAACTAGACATTGTGGGTAGAAACTGATGGCTGAAATTCGCGAACTGCCGCGACCTATAAAAGTGTTCATTTGAACGGACTGTCAAAGCTTGCGAATAGTCGTTCGACCGTAGGTAGTTGGTCGCTCTTATGTGAATGGTCTTTTAGGTATTAGCCCAGGGGTGTTACTGTTAAGATTGGTCAAAATTGGACAAAGGGGCGTGGCGCCTCCCATATAAAAAATATCTTCTATGGAGTGAAACTCGTTGACGTTAGATATAACTCGATAACCACTGGGCAGATTTTCATGATTTCTATACAGTCGGCAAGTTCCTGAAATAAGTCGGCATTTCAATGAAAGTTACCCCCCCCCCCACGGCTCAAACCCTCGCTACGCCCCTGCAATAATGTTATATTGTTCTAATTTACTCACCGTATTTTCCATTTCTTTTGTAATTAATTTAAGCTTGATATGAATGCATGACATTGAAGGACTTCTGACACGTTATCTGCAATAATTGGGCAACCTAAAAATAAATAAAAAAATAAAAATTGTTGTAGATTCATTTGATTAATTTATTTGCTAGAATTTAATACTAGTTACTAGAAAGATCAAGTATAGCCTGAGTAAGTTTTGGACCAAAAAAGTATAAGTAAACAAATTCTGGGGAATACCCAATCGTCACTAACAATCTCACTTCAGATTAGCTACATCGCAAAATAAAAATATATTACTATACAGTAGTACTGATAAGAGCTTTTTTTATCTCTAACATGCTACATAAGTTTGCTTTGTTTATTTTTCGCGAAACACACGATTGGTATGTGACTGATCGGTGCAAACATATGAAATTCTTTGAAGTGAACAATTTTTTTTTCTGCTTAAGTAGTATCAAATATCAAATTAAACCATAAATATAACGCGTGTTAGAAAAGTCTGCAAACTTGTGAGATTAGATAAACAAAATAAGATCACAATCTTAATATTTCCAATTAAAAAGTATATCATGTATAAGTGTAGTGAACAAGATTAAGATATTTTTTTATAACGAATTCTGACTTTTGTATAATATGTACCAGTAAATAGCAAGGCTAATAAGAAAGTACTATTATTCTAATAAACTATACTCGTATTGATCTTGTTTGAGATTAGACCAATAATTAAGCACGTTAATTATATTATTAGGGTTGGGCATTCGTGATTATTAGTGTTTGCACGTGTGTCTCTATTGAACCAACAAATTAAATAGATCTTATATCAGTGTTTAGTCTAGACCAGCGGTTTCCAATCTTTTTTGGTCGCGGTGCACTTTTCTGGAGAGATATTCCTCGCGGAGCACTTCGTTGTCCGTACGTATCCCATTTTTCGTAGTTATGGAAAACGCAATTATACTATTTTCTATTTTTTTTTTTTTTAATTTTATTAGATTGAAGAAATCTGTAACATGTAGCTATTGTGATGTGACCTTTAGCATTTTTTAAAATATATAAATCTAGTAGATATTAAAAAAAAAAATAATTCAAAAACATTTTTAACTCATATTCGAGTTTGCCACAGAATAACAAAAAATGTTAAATTCCCGTTTCCAAAACTTATAAAAATTACCAATATTTAGTGGAATCCTTTATTTTTTTAAACATCAGTCAATCTTTTCTGAAGACTTTCCCCTAAAATCCGGCATCTTATAAATAAATGAATACAAATTTAGCGCAGCAGGTCTGTATAGACACCTTAGGGCTAGATTATCACACACAACCATTTGTTTTGTAAGTTTTTATTTTTGGGACGAATGGAAGGGACCTACAATTTTATGCCGAGTCCAAACGGCTGATTTGAGAAGCTTGATCAGGACAGTTAGAGTCTCGGATGTTTGTCAGAATTTCGCGAGAGGGTGGCGCAGTGGAAAAAACCTTAAGATGTAATTTGTGTTTTCCGGGCATCGAACCTGGGACCCCTCGCACAGTAGTGGACATTAAAAATGGATTGGATGAACCTCTCTTTGGAGTAGTTTTGAGTCCAATCTCCTTTTTTTTTGCGGTTCTCAAAACTTCTAGTATTTCTAGTATTTCTTTTCGCTATCAACGCCATGGATTCGTTTCCATTTTGTTAGCTCTGAAGTTCTGGAGTAGGTAGGTACACGATTTATTTTTATGCATTTTTGTACTGTGTTGTGTAGTTTCAGAGGCACAAAATTAGCTAGTCTGATGGAATTTTCATATTTTTCCCATCTTTCCGCGGAGCAGTTGGTCTCCGGGGTGCACACTTTGGGAAACTCGGGTCTAGACTTAGAATTTAAGGAATTCATAATAGCAGGTAATACCATAATCTTTCATACAAAATTTTGCAATTAAATTCGCGACTATAGAATTCATTATAGGTAAGGTACAATGGATCAAGACTTTTTATTTTATACCAGATTTGCTCAAATTTGTACTAAGCTTCGGTAAAGTATCGTTTATCGGAATCTTTCTCGGTCATTGCAAGTTTGGTTGTTAAGTATGTAATTTTATAAGATAATTACCAAAAAAATTCAGAAGCGCTTCCTTATGAAATAATAATATATTTCTTAAAATATAGGAATGGCGATAAATAAAGTGCACGTCTAGATAACATTTTAAGTATCAATTCAATATTCAATTTCAATATTCAAAAACTTCAAACATATAATTTTAATTAGCATATACAAAATACGAATTCATTATTATTTAAGAAAATTAAATTTAAATTTAAATTTCCCTAAAACATATTGCAATATTCTCAGATATATTCCCAAAGCAAGAAGCAATAACAGACTTCTTCCTCTTGGAACTTTGGAAAGAAAAGTAGCAGGAAATGACAGAAATGTCAAAATAAAATACGTAAAGTTCGGTGGAAAGGTTTTTCGTAATTTATAAATCACGATGGTGGTAACATGGTATAAAAGTTGAAATGTTTAATCTATTTCTTTCTTTCAAAAGAATATTCTTTCGATATTGGTATTTTGCTCAGGGATTGCATTACAAGTTCAGGTTATTTCAGACTTTGAAAAAACCCTTTTCTGGCGACCGCAATTCATCAAAATTATTTCCTTTTGAGTTTTCTTAAAAAAATGTTGCAACTCGCAAAAGCATAAAAAAAATATCATTTATACATATTTAATTCTTTAGAATTAAGATAAACGATGGAATCCTCGTCATCCTTCCAATTTAAAATATTTACAATATTTTTATTTTCATGGAAAGCATTTTCTTTCTTTTTTTTTAGTGTCAGTAAATATTTTGGAAAATGAAATAAAAATTATGTACCTAATTAAAAAGAGAGAACAAAAATAGATCCATAACAAAAAATAAATAGTGTAAAAATGATTGGACCAAAAGAAAAGAGAAAATGTTCTCTTTTAAAGAGAGACGATGGACACCCTTTATTTTTCACTGCCAATTAAGTTTGCTTTTTGAAATAGTAGAACATTTGGTTTCTTATGCACAAGAATCTGTGATTTTCTGATGGACAGTTTTCACTAACTTATGCTGATGTCCTGTTCCTTTTTTTCTTAATTTTTTCATCTAGATTGATCTTGAATCTAGGTTTTTAGGAAAATGCACCCATACTTTACAACTAAAATGACAAGACGCAGGTCATTTATGGGTGTCATTATTGTCGTTGTGTCGCGTAGTGTTAATGACGGAAAATACTTTTTAACGCAATAATTATTATTTTAACTATGAAAAGGTAAATAATAAAAACGAAAAATAAAAGGCAATATGGTTGGAAGCGCCACTAAATTGCTAATACCTACAGCTTTGCTCAGAATAATTGCTCCAAATGAGACTAACATTTTTCACTTAGATTTCTGAATAAATTCGTCGTTATTCTATCAGATCCATATGTCCAATCTACAAAAAAGGCGTTTTAATATTTCACAAGATGTATCTAACAATAATGTCGCATGATGCTATTCTAACCCACTAGTATGAGATAAACAAAAATGGCAGTCCAGCCAAAAATATACTCACAGGTTAATATATTCAAATTTGACAAAGACAAGTCCCAGGCGGCGAACCCAGTCGCGGTCCTGGAGAAACATATCCATCAGGTATGAGGGCCACCCCAGAATAAATCAGTGCGCCGCTAATTCTTATTATGGAGCAGGCAATATTTTCAACAGGTCCGTCTAGCTGCGGGAGTACGACGACATCGACATCATCGGCGTCTCCAAGCGGGAGACTATATGGTAGATAAAGTGCAATAAAGTGTAAACCAATAGGCATATCGAAATTTTACACACCTTAACCTACTGATCAAACATAATTATCTACAGTTCCCATTTAACCAACAAAAGTGTGTCTTATCATTATAAACAGCAGTCTGAAACAAAAGACCCCAGTTTGAATACTCTAAAGTCGGCTTACATGTCATATAACCCCACAGAATCTTACTCAGAAGTAAACATTCGAAAGCTGTTAAAAGCAAAAGTAAAACTAAAACAGATATCAATATTTAAACAGCATATTCCAACCTTTCTGTACCTACCTCCAACGGTTAGTCTTGTTACCCAACAAGAAAAGAAGCTCTGCCGCCGTGCGTCGGTCGGCGGAGGTAAAAATTACATAGAAGCGCATGTAACTTCCAGCGATAACCAAAATTGTCTACCATGTTTACTGAACAATTAATCTCCGAAAATAAACAGAGAAAAAAAACACTAGATAGACAAACAATCGGCATCTTTTTATTCGATTCACTTCATATAAACTTAGCGCTGGTAATTTAACTTAATCTAGCGTTAAATTCTTTTTCTCGAACCAATATTTGAAGTTTTCTATAGTGAGGATTCGTGTGTGCGGTTTCCACTGTCTTATCTTGATATTTGTGTTAAACAAACATCGCGGACCACAAAAAAGCAAGGCTGAAGCATACATAATGAATAAAACAAGATCCAACGATATATCCTATAAAATCGAAACTCTTCTCCTTTTGCCCGTCATTAACTTTTGGAATATTCGAATAAAAAACCAAAAAAATCACCACAATCTGTCCATCTTTGGGGTGCATCTGCAGGCATTAATTTTAATTAATCACCCATCGGTTCTTTTCCCCCTCATCTGTCGTTCAGAAGAACATAAAAAGAAAACTCCAAAACAAGGAACAAATTTACCAAAAGGCACAAAAATGTATTCCGAATACAGCAATGTTGAAATCATTGTCTGCGATCTCTGTGTTTTCGGTGGATACAGATACAGTTTTATATTTTTGTTCTCTGCTTTTGTCTCTGATTATTTAGATACTCCTCACTAGCTAGTTGCGTTCTTTCTGTATTTTTTTTATGTACCTACGTCTCGAACCATGAACAGATCGAAGCATAATTAATTTAAATCGTTTGTCGAATGGAAATGGAACCGTAAAAAAAAAACTTTTTTTTTAACATTTTCATGGGGAGATTCTTCGTTGGAAATTGAGCAAAAGATACATGCGACGCTGTGTGCGACGAGACAACCATCAAAGCGTGGAGCTTTGTCAAGTCCCCTTGAAAAATAAAATAACCATTTCGAGATTGAACACTGTATACATCCATCTTATTTATACCTACTAAAGTTGTTCTTAAATAGCTTCGTATGTTTATTTTTTTTTTACTTATTTTTGAAAGGAATATGAATGTGTGATTAATTAAAATTTCAAATCAGACGATAAAAATAAAACATTTAACAAAAGTATATAGACGTAAGAAATTTGGAATAATTTATTGGATGTATCTACCATAATTTTTCTTGTTTGGATATATCAAATGGCTGTAATAAAAATGTGTGTTGTTTTGGCAGAATACTAACACACGAAGAAAACAAGATTTCTTTTTTTAAATACTTATAATTTTTATTTGCAATTTTCTGAGAATCGAGAAAGCAGATTATTTATGATGTTTTTCTGTGTGGGGATCTTTTGTTTCTCATGAATAGTCGTACGATTGTTTGTTTGATTCTTGGAATGTGTGGCAGTAAACGATGTGTCGCCTATAAATGTTCGCGAATTCCTTAGTGCAATTAAGGTGGCACGGAATTGTAAAAAAGAATTGGTCTATATGTGACCTTCATTCATTCGCTGAATATAGAAAATACTATAGTAAACTCTGATGTCGTTAGCTAAAGGAAAAGCCTTGAGAACATTTACCAACTTACTGGGAACATTTTCGGACACTATGATAAGGTGCTGGACTACTGTGCGAGGGATCCCAGGTTCGATCCCCGGAAAAACACAAATTACATCTTAAGGTTTTTTTTCTACTGCGCCACCTCTCGCGAACGTCTGACAAACATCCGAGAGTATGTCTGTCCTGAAAAAGTTTCTCAATTCAGCCGTTCGGACTCGGCATAAAATTGTAGGTCCCTTCCATTCGTTCCAAAAATAGAAACTCACACAAAACGAATGGTTGCGAGAAGCTAGGCCTTGGGTGTCTACCGCCTGTTGCGCCGCCTATTTTTTTTTTTTTTTTGTTATGATAAGGACATATACATAGGTTTACCTATCTGGCATTAATCACAAGGTACACGGTTCTGGGGTTCTTCTGTAAATGAACCATTTTTGTTTAAATGAAGGTTCTATGAGTAGGTACATTTTTCACCAAAACGAGTATTCGAATAGATGAGAACTTCAATTTCAATGGAGTCCTAGCCATCGATTATTTGTACATTATGTACTAACAAATCGTGGAGAAGGAATTTTTCTGTCGGTTTATTTATGTCGCAGAATTCTCGCGCAGCAACACAGGATTCAGTTGGTTGAGAAATATACCTCGTCCGATGGTGTAGGAGGTGGTGTTTTTCCTGATAGACTAAACCTCAGTCTCTCCTTCCGTCTCCCAGATTACTGTAGAGTTTTTCAGGCGGAAATAATGGCAATAAAGGAAGTCTTATCCTGGCTAAAAGAATGATATCCGCTAAAGATATCCGTATCTTCCCGGATAGTCAGGCTGCAATTAAGTGCCTGGAATCAGCCTCTATTAACTCTACTACAGCCCTAGACTGTCGCACGTCTCTCAGAGAGATGGCGGAGTAGTTGAACATTCACCTCTGCTGGGTGCCGGGGCACAGAGACATTCCAGGTAACTGTAAGGCTGACGAACTTGCCAAGCTCGCAACTACACTACCTATCGTACAAAGCAAATGTACTTTAGGTATCCCAATCGCTACGTGTAAACTTACAATAAAGCTGGATGCCATCCAAAGAACAAACCTAAGGTGGACATGTGGCACGCAATAAGGCTTGGCGTACTCTCAAACAATTTTTGTAGAAGCTGCTTGGACGAAGAGGAGGAGGAAACTATTCAGCACTTCCTCTTGTCCGGCACTCTCCCGAAAAAGGGAGCCTCCTACTACAATGATCTAAACGATCTAATAAACCTAGATATTCGTAGTCTCCTTTGTTTGTCCCAAAAGTGCCTTTTCAGAAGCTCAAACTGGTTCAACGAGTAGGACGAAATTTTTAATAGATTCATGTGGTATCACAAGGGACCTAATTGGTCTAAGTGTGTCGGCCTTTTGCCGGCAGCCACTTCAACCTAACCTAACCTAATATACCTTCACTTATGTTGGTAGCTAGGTGTGGAGGTTTTGAAAAAACCAAAGTAGCACTAAGTTCCGTTTTTTTTACCACAAACTCATTTGAACTGGGTGTTGTAAGTTTGTCAAAGGGGGGTTTAGTTCCAGCCTGTGGAATTCAAAAAGGTTATTAGTTCTTTAAGACTACTCTTCGAAAGCTCCCATAAGGGAGTCGAAGAATGGTTTTGCCAGACTTCGGTGTCTGGTCCTAGGCTAGAGTTTATTTTTCGCAACTGCGACAGTGTGTATTATGCGGGATGCCTAATCTGACCGCATGGTCCTTTATAAGTCAATGACCTGTGGTGATTGCTATTATTCTGGCGATATATTTTCGTGTTTTATTTAGAAGATAGGTTGTTTCTTCCAAACTGTAGGTTGGCCACATCCTTCTGGATATGTTACAGTTCGGTAGTCCCCTCCATCTATGATTGGCCTTCGATAAGAATTCTGAGGAGATTTTTGCCCTTACTGCTCCGAGCGAAATGTGGTGAGTATGTACTATGTACTACAGTTTATAAAGAATGTAAGCATTACCTACCAAGAATTTTAATTTGTATCGACTATAAAAATGGCGTTTCTACAATTCCAGTGTAAAACGGAGGACGCAGGGATTTTATGAGAATATTCATTTTACTCTAAGTGTAAACTATAGAAAGGCAAATTTTTTTTTGAATTACTATAAGCCAAATTTCTCTACATTATATATATTTTTAGAGAAAAACTGAGTTTACTTGTACGTTACGTGCAATGATAATATTGTCCCCACAGTGCATTTTTGTAAAAATCGTATGTAGGTGGGTATACAATTTTGCAGAAGAATCAAATTTAAAAATAAAATTTTTTTTTTTACCAAAAAACTGGGTAGGTACCTATGCAATTATGTTGGCTATCTAAAAACAAAAAAAAATAAATTAGACTTAAATCGTTTTTGAAATAATCAAACTTGAAGCTAACTGCGAAAAAAATTGCCCACAATCTCCAATTAGGAAATTTGCAAAATCCCCCTAGATCTAGTCGAATAGGACGGATAGAATTGCGGGACCCACCTTTTTGGGTAATGGTAAAAACATTTTCGTCTGAAAACAAATAGTAATGGTCTGAAAAATATAAAAATCGTCTGAAAATATTTTAATTTTAATAATTTAATTAATAATAATTTAATTTTAAAGAATTAAAGTTGCGGCCGATTCTCAAAATTCATCTATGTTTTTTTTGTTTTATGGACTTATTCTTTCCTTCTACTCCATTGTTGGTAGAAGGAACACCTTTTTCAGACGATTACTATTTGTTCTCAGACGTTTTAAAAATTTGTTCAGACGTTTCCAATATCTGATTTTCTGATGATTTCTATTTATTTTCAGACGATTTCTATTAAATTTCAGACGTTTTCTCGATTTTTGCCGAAGTTTCCAATTTTTTTTTTCTGACAAATTCTATTTATTTGTAGACGAAAAAATTGTAGCCTTTGGATAATGGATACATATTAGAATTGATTAAAATATCGAGTTGGAAATTTTAAATAAAAACAAATATTTCTTTTAACTACTATGTACCATACGGTCAGTGTTGCCAGCTTTTCTAAGGGGTATGGAGCCCAACTTTAAAAATCTTGTAGCCAAAAATAGCCCAACACGAATATGAGGAATAAAAATGCGCACCTATTTGTTTAATTGTTTACGCACATTTATTTTGATTAAATTGATTGAATTCAAAATTAACAAAAAATAACTATTAGCTTCTTCATTCCATTCATATACGAACTCGTAATTGGAAATTAAAGTAATAAAAACAAAAAAATATATTTATGTGTTATGTTAACAAAACATAAAATAATTCAAATAAAAATACCAAAAAACAATTAAAATATCAGCCTCTTCGTGAAAATTGCACATTAAGGTTTGATTAGAAACATAGAAACAACAACAACCTAAACTGTAGGTATTCAAAAGAAAAGATATTAAAAGAAAAATAATTTAAAAATATATAAGATTAACATTTGGTGAAAGTAATCAGTTAATAAACGCAAAAAATTCAATTAAAAATCGCAAGTTTCCTCCAAAATTTCTTCCATTGTGGAGGCTGATTCTTCGGTTGTTTCTGAAGTCAAATTTGCATAAATGTTAACATTAAATAAATCTACAATGTTGTACATGTTATACAAAAAAAAAAAAACATTTTGCTGGAAGGGGTCATATACTTGGGCAAATAATGAGTTTTCATATTCATGCATAAGTCTTGTGAGCTAATTTTACTACTCAGAAGGTAGAGTGTGTGGTTAAAAAATATCGAAACTGTAGTTGACTCATTTTTAAAAAGTTTCAGTTCTAGGAGTTCGCAATGAAAAAATCATTATATTTTTTCATGATGCATGACTTTTTTCAATAAATTTCTAAGGAGCCTAAAAATAGCCGAAATTTAAAATGAAATAGCCCAAATTTGGATAAATCCCAAATCGAAATTTCATGGAGCGAGTGAAAAATCCGAGTAGCCTAATTGGCGATAAATAGCCCGTGCTGGCAACACTGCTTACGGCTAGAAGATAGTTAAGAGTAGTTGTCACAATGGATTCTTATAGAACTCTGTACGCCTCATTATCAAAGCAATTTGTTTAAGTGAGTTTTTTCGTAAGAACGAATTGAAGGGACCTACTCTTCGGGTTAATCACTGAGTTTTTCTAGGGACACTTCGAGGTATGACTGAGATCAAATTCATCCAATAAAAAAATAATAATAAATGGAATTAGTTAAAGCTAGTGTTTTTTAAATCACTCGAGCCTTTTTAAATGTAATTTTGGTCATCTAATAGTACTAGCTAATATAAAATTATTATATACAAAAAATTCCCCCGCCCTATGTCTGTGTTCGAAAAACTTGAAAACCACCGAACCGATTGAGTTCAAATATTCAGATAGGTATGACCCTCAGAGTGTTCTTGGGAAGTTTTGTCCAAATTGGACGAAGGGGCGGCGTGGCACGTTCCATACCTAAACAATATCGGATCGGATCGGATATACAAAAAAATCACTACAAACGCTAGTTCTCGATACTTATGGGAACTAAATTCGTAAAATTTAGACCATTGTCCTGATAGACAAGAACATATCTAAGCAATACAATTCCCGAGAAAGGACAGCATATACATACATATATGAAATTCATATAGAAATATTCGATATTGTGAGTACCTAGTAGGTACTACTTAAATTAATTTTAGACTAATGCAAATTAAATACATATTATTATTCTTACTTCTGTGAACGTAGTTTTCTATTGTATTTTTAAGTCCATACTCTGTGTTCGGTTCGATGATTCCTTTACTATAGCTGCTTTGATTTTGATGACATAGAAATCATAGCCTCTTGAATTAAATTTCCATTTCTTACCCGATGCCAAAAACACTATACCCATGTTGATATATACGAGTATACGTATATACCTATAGCGTTACTCCCTCGAGTGAATATACTTAAAAACTACTTAAGCCATCGAATAATTTAAATTTAATACTTTTCCTATCGCTCACCAGCAGGCACTTTCCAAAGTTTTCTGGCTGAATACCAAAAAATTATAAAATTCCCCATCCCACCCCCCCAAAAAGTAAAACTTCTCATTTGCTGTGCCTAGCCCACTCAATGTGGGTGTCCCATGCCAGCATCACACTCGAGTCCATTAAAATGTTTCCCTCACTTAAACTAACCAAAGCTAAATGAACGCACTCTGCACATAGACTCAAATAAACCATCCCTACATATAAGGAGCTATAACTCAAACAGGATTTCAGAGAAGGATAGGACAACGGCGGCAGGCGACAGTCTAACTTGTCGTTTCCCATAAGTTTTCTACGGCATTTTCCTCTCTGCAGTGTGTCGTAGTTATGACTATGAGTGCTGTGTGCCCGTGAAGTTTGTTTTTCGTTTATGAGACCAAGTATGGTCACACTAATGACACGTAAAATAAAGTATCGAGGTTATAAAATTGCGTCTAGTGTTGCAATGAGCTATAAAACGCAACCGACATCGACTTAAAATGCTCTTGTATCTGTCCATATAGTGGGTGTTCGCAAATAGTGGGCTACAAAACTGTAATTTAAACGCATCCGTTCACGTGTTTTTTTTCTTTGTATAGTAGGTATACAAATACACCCTGCAAAGTGATCAATTATTCGATTCGTCAAGCCAATGCTGGTTGTATGTATTTATTTAAACATAACCAACCACCCGCTTGGTTCGTCAGATCATTTTTCATTTCCAACAATTTTCAGTGTAAGTATACAACAAAGCCAACCGAGCCCTAACGATGCCATAAAAGTAAGACGAAACAACCAAAGGTACAGGTACGCCTAATGAGGTATCGAAAAAAGTTAACCTGTATCAGGTTACGGCTCAGAAGAATCTCACTCTGCATCAATAACCGTTGGCGATGTCTGTGTGTTTTATTATAGACGCAGAATGGTGATATATTGTTCGCAACTAAAAAATAGAAATCTGTTAGCAACATAATACAACCTGTCCCGGTCGTTTGTGCTGTTTCTCACGATGTGGCCAATTGACCGCATTGGTAAGATTTACGACCGATTTATTACCGAAAATATTGTTTTCCAAGTTAACTGCCAGTATGCTAGCCCGCACGTAATAAAACGATGATTCTCGCAAATCCAAACGAATGTGATTCGATTAGCTTTAATTTACATATTTGCTAATAGAGTGTATCTATGATGTTTTAAATGTATTCGATAACCACTTTGTATTGACATCGATTTAAATGATGAATTGGTTAAATGTGTAATTAATTATACTGCGGTAAAAGCAAAAATGTGTTTTGCTTGTAATATATGTGGGAGAGTGCGGCGCCTAACAAACACAAACGCCTGAGGAGGGTTTTAGATGCGGGAACGGGCTAATAATGGTCATATATGTATATATATACAATACATATATCCGTACTATTATCTTGAGGAAAACATGTGGGATTACTAATTTCCTATCGAGTTTGGTACCTTTATGTTTTTAGTTACATAAACTAATATCAATAGATACCGAAACTGAGCTTCTGAAATGAACATAAATGTAGGTTTTTTTTTGGGGCCATTCGGGTATACATATTGCCGTTATCTATCATGCCAGAAAATTTCGCTCAGATCTTGTTTCGACAAAACGTAATATAGAATTTATGTCATTTATCATTTTTAGTTAGTCACTGTTTAGTTAAGGTCAATGCCATTTTGGTTTTGTTCATTGATACAGATAGATTGGGCAATCGCCTTTCAGGTGAAAACGAAAATGTGCATGCGTACATGCGGGCCAAGCGCCTATACCAATTGCGTTAATTGAGCGATTGGCAGATGGCCGCCAATTGTGGAATAAAACAGAGAGGATAATAACCGTAATGCATTTTTTTGCTTACTAGTCCTTGTCTGAAATTAGGGCTGGGCACGTACATATGAGGTGAAGAAAAGTCTCTTCCTCCTCCTCGTCGTCTACAGAAAACGTTTGAAGGGAGGCCCTGCCTGAGACCATGTCTCCCAATAATGCAGTATCAGTATCAGCGTTGTGCTGAAGTACCCAATTGGGTAATTTGGCTCACGTATTTCAACTTTAGCTCAATGCTCCGAGCCAAAGAGAACTGGCTTAAAACTTAAACTTCGTTCTTAAAAAATAATGTTAAAAAATAAAATTAAAATTTACTCAACTCAAACATGTTAACTGAGAAATAACCGAACTTTTAAATACTGACAACGTAATGAGGAGATTAAGGCGGGTAAAACCTCTTGATCTATAAGAGTTAGCTAAGATTAAGTCAGTATCACAGGTATCACCAATATTAATATCCAAATTGGTCATGCACTGTCGTAAATCTTTAAATGAGATCTCGGGGAGGTTCACTTTAACGCTGTGCTGGGTCCCTGGACATAGAGACATACCAGGTAACGAATTAGCAAAGTAAGGCAGGAAAATGGAACTCTCTACTGGTAAAGGAGAGCCCCATGTGCCCATTGAAACTGTAAGATACAGCATCTCCACACTAGCACTGCAACAGGCTAACGAGAGATGGCGGGATCTTGACACCAGTAACAATACAAAACAGACATGGCCACAGAAAGCAAACTCTAGGAAATACTTGCTCTAGGGGAGCTTGCTGATATTGCCGAAACGGATATCAGCAAAATATGGAAATTTCTCCAAAAGCCGAAATGGTTCCAAGTGTAGCGGAAATAACCGACTCTGCTTGTGGTATCACAATGGAAATTACTTGATCTAATTGAATTACTCCGTATTAATGGATAATTGCCACCTAACCTAACCTAACCTAAGAAAGTAGGTAATTTTCAATCAACTCTTCGATTGTGTTAAAGTCCCTCACTGTTGAAGAAGCAAACGTCGCGTAATAGCTCTGCAATGTATTTCGAAGATTTTTTCTTCCAGCAAACCTTCAAACACAAAAAAAATTTAAAGAAATCACAACAAATTAAGCACACACACACCCCCATCCCCTTTTTAACTAAAGTGGCTCAAACTTGTGTGAAATGGCTCGGAGAATGGCTCAACATCAAAATTTCTCCAGAACAACGCTGATCAGTATCCGATAAATACTATATATAAAAAAAGGTTTCCAGGGCAAAGGGTCTTCACAGTAACTTGACTCGTTCCAGGCGGTCAATCTTTGAACCAATCAATACAATCAACTCTGTGCTAATCGATACTAGTATATGCGCATCTGTTATACTCATGTTCCGTGAGGTAAATGCCAACTTTGTGCTTAATTTTTTTGCTAGCTACAGAGCTTCAGTATAAATTCGACGTTCGATCTAAGCACACAAGAAGAAGGCATACAGCGCTCGAATGGGAAACTCTACCACAAACCCTAATTACAAGTACATAGTTGCAGTATCGCGACAATATGAAAGTAGTCGAAATAATAGCAGGATACAAACCGCCCAGAAAAATAACTCGTTGTATGGTGATGATGAATGTTACTATCTAAAGAACGTGACAGAAAATGAACATGTTAAGATAGACCCTGAGGGAAATCAGCGAGGCATGAGTAATCGAGCCAGAATACGGGAGAACAAGATGATAATGCGTAGAAAAAATAAGGCTTATATACGCGAAGATGCTTGCGATCAAAACAATGTCTGAAGGTTTTATAGGTTAGTCATGCAACTGGCTGCTGACCTCAAGACCGGAATGCAGGTTTCCCAAACACCAAAGGAAATCTGTGTGTCCTATGTTCCGAGCATGAGTTGAGCACGCAATTTAATCACGTGGCAAAGGGCGTTTTTTTTTAGAGGTTTGGTTTTTAAAGTGGCAACACAGTGTCTAGAGATAGTCAATTTGACAGTTGAAAGTTGATTTGTTAGTATTAGTACGTTAGTGTAGTACGTTTTGACATTTTACGATGAATAGATTAACACCAGAACAACGCTGGAAAATTGTGCAAACTTACTTTGAAAACCATGGGTCGGTTTGCCTAACTTATGGTCGACATAATCATCCATCTTAGCGAGTTATTCGGAATCGTTGAATCGTTTTCGAACCACGTATATACACTCTAGTGGATAATACGTTTCCTCAAAGACGACAGTTTGAACAGAAGACTCCCTTACATCCATTAAAACTCACTGTTTGGTGTGCTTCATGGGCTGGTGGAATCATCGGCCCATATTTCTTTATGGTATATGTCGGCCAGAATGTTACCGTCAATGGAGAGCGCTATAGAAACATGATTTCTGACTTCTTCGTTCCTCAGTTAAATGGGGCTTACGTGACAGAGCGTTGGTTTCAACAAGATGTAGCAACATCCCAAACGGCGTGGGACACCATCAAATTTATTGCTGAGCGCATAATTTTGCGTAATGTTCCTGTGAACTGGCCTCCACGATCCTGTGATCTCACACCTTTAGATTACTTTCATTGGGGGTATTTGAAGTCTATGCTGATAAACCAGAGACGTTGGACGATTTGAAAGTCAACATTCGGCGTGCTGTTGCTGATATACGGCACCAGTTGCTCAATAAATTTGTCAAAAATTGGACTTCTCGATTGCGCTTCACTCAAACTATGACTCGCATATACCCGAAATCATTCTTAAACGGTAATAGCATAAAAGTAACTATTAAACCAAGCTAATGTTATTAATTAAGCTTAACATTAGCTTCAAGTGTTTTATTTCATATTGAATTTGTATACTTCTAAAAAGAACACACAGTGAGTCGATTCTGAGACATGGACCTGATCACATCTATTTACTGCCGATCACTGGTTTTCTCAGAATCACCAGGAATAGTGCATGTTGTATGTTTAGTATATAGATGAATAGGTCGGAATCGGTCGAAACCAGTCCACCATCTATTGGGATAGAATGTTTGTATTAAGCGACTTATTGCTTCTATATCTGCTAGGTCAGACTTGGCAAAGCAATGTACTAGTAAAACTTCTGACCCCACAGGGAAGTGCTCGGATATCTTTTTTTAGTGGTTTGTTTTTGGAAGTTCCAACACTTTTTCCAGCGATAACCAATTTGACAGCTGATATGTGCTCATTTCACCATAAGTACCTACTCCTTTAGACTTACTCGGCCCTAGTTGCTCGACTTGGTTTTAAGACTTGACTTTAAGACTACTGTTCATTCGACCCAACCGTTCAATTGATTTTAGAACATAATTTTAACAAAATGGCGCCCAATATCAAGACAAATAACTCTTCAAGAAAAATTTAATTACACAACTTACGACACAATTGAAGACACAAAAATTGCTTCTTTTCCATTTCAATAGATTTTTACAAGGAATTTTACATGGGCTAACCCTAGTTTTGCTGAACTAAGTATCTATAGTCTTCATCTTCACTGATTTCTTTAGTTAGAAGGTCATTGGTTTTTTGAGACCTCACCTATACCTAGTCCAGTCAAATAACTTTTATGTACGAAGCAAACCTGACTCGAATACACTGATACAATATACCAATTTTCCATTTAGCACTTTTTTTGTTTGCTAAATTTGTAGCCAAAACACGAACCAATAAGATAAGTAATGGTTGCGAGACAGATGATGATTTAAAAAACGTTTATGATAGTTTCAGAGCTTATTAAAGCAGGTTCGATTGTGTAACTTGTGTGACATAAAGTTAAGTATAGACGATTTTTTTTTTGCCATATGACCTAGTATACATATGATATCTATAGATAACTATATATCTTATGTATTTTTTAAATCACGCATTTTCTTCATTCAACAAAAAAAAAAAAATGATTTATATTCATCCTGCCCGCACAAAAGACTACATATTTTCTTTCAAATTTGATCTGAGCGCCTCCATAACATTATGTCCATCAAACACTAATTTTACTTCACCTGATTAATTGCGTTCATAATAAACAATCATCAATCGTCAGATATCGGCATCAAAAAAAAAAAAAAAATGCGTGTGCGATGCCTATATGCCTATGAACTTCAACTCTTCCATTATCAACAGAGAAAAGAAACGAACCAACGTGTATATCAAAAGCAAGACATAGAATAATAACACAAACCATGTTGTTAGCTATTTTCCACCAAAAATATAAACCCAAACAACTATTGGTTATAGATACTTTTTTTTTTGGGTTGCCCCTCTCTTCATCTGTTCCCAATTCACGTATAAACTGATGATGATTTATGACCATCAGCGCTGAGTTGCATCAACGGCAGCGGGCACGGGAACCACCAGAATATGATTAAGAAGGTGAAGGAGGAAACGTATAGTATATGAGCTCAAGGCAAATGGCAGAAGACAGCATGAGCGTGTAAGGAACATGAAAATTTAATGTTTAGTATAAGCGAACTAATCGAAAGCATTTATTAGAAGATTAACGATTTCATTTTCTGTTTGTCGAGTGAGATACAATATTTCAATTCGATTGATTTAGGAAGTCATATATAGAGAGCGGAGCCGGTAGTCTGCTGATGGGCACGGAAGACTATATTAGTGCTTGGTGGCGGAATGATGATGGTACATAATATGTATAGTTGTGAGTAAAAACTTGTGTACATCATTTTGATCTAATAATAATGGAGGATTAGTGGTTACTTTGTGCATGAATATTTAGCGAACTAGAAGAGCCAGCTATAAATGGGAAACAATAGGTACATCAATACATACCTCAGCTTAGGTATCTAAAATCAAATATTTTGCTGAACATGATGATAACTTTTTGAAACAGTAACACTGATCGAGATAATTATGACACCTATCGCCTCAGCGATTAATTTCCCGGTATCTATATACTACCACAATTTGTTATCAAAATATAGAAGCGTAAAAGTGAGCACCAATACAAATAGATAACCAGTTAGATAAATGTGAATTTTTGTTTCGTTTTATAGAGAAGGGGATTTCCATTCCTATCCAGTCGAAACCTATTTTTTAGTACATTAATTTGGTTAGGAAATAGATTTTGGACTAAGGGCCGTTTGCTGAAACGACTCATAGAGATTTAAGTTGTTTCTTGTATGTGACAGGGAATGACTTACGAAAAGTAGCCCATAAGCATATTTAAGTAGAACTTAAATCGTTATAAGTCTTATCAGCAAACCGCCCTAAGTGATTTACGTTTCACAGTTGAACATAGTGGACTAGGAGGGTCTTCTTTTTATTGCACCAAGCGGTTTTTAAGTTATTTCTGTTTGTATGTGACAGTAACGTCTTATGGAATCGTGTTAACATGACATACAAGATACAATTAAATTAAGCAACAATCAGTTATTATACCTTGCAATCGGCCGACTAATTCATAAGAAATATAAACTTAAAAGGTTTTCTGAAAGAAAATGCTAAATGCAGACAAATTTTAAACTGCAGGATTGCTGCTCTGCTTTGGGATGGTGGCGAAGGGCGGCTAACGCATAAAACAAACAGTAATTTTAACAACAATCGACAAAAATGTGCACTCTTGTCATTTGTTTACCTATACCAAGCTGTAACCATACAAATCAGACACGTCCACGGATAAGTCGGCACAGGACAAAGAGCCTGCTAAATGTCAGCAGAGCAGGGCCCAGATAACGTAAAATGAAAACGATCGAACGACATCGTTTCGCTACTAGCAGTCTCTGTCTATTGTCACAGATATGATAGAGACAGCTTTATTGAAAACGATGTCGTTCGATCGTTTTTATTTTACGTGAGCATGTGTATTAGGAAGATACTCTGTGAGGATTGGATGAGGAAACACCTACTCTGCAACTTCCGGCGCTATCCTCGATTAGAAAGCAAACTCTAGGAGAGTACTTTTTCGGGGAGCTTGCAAATATCAGCAAAATAGGGAAATTTTTCCAAAAGTCAAAATGGTTCCATAGCGGAAATAACCGACTAGTGGAATCACAATGGGCCTATCATGGTCTAAGGGAATTACTCCGTATGTAATGGGTCAACTAACCAAAGCATTTGAATCAAACTATTTTCAAATCATAAACATTTTTATGAAGTGAATAATTTGATGGATTTCATCACAAATTCTTAAATTTGAGTTGGCCTCGACTTTAGAAGGACTACAATAATTCAACACTTAAAGCATTGTTTAAAGTGCCATATGAAAAGTGTAGTCAATGGTATCTATACATTAGCCATAAAAAAAATATATCTAATATTAGCACTTGGCGATGTTTTTCAAGAGTTGTTGAAATAGTAAACTTATTTCCATGTGTCTCAGTTCTACATAATTTATATTTGAAAGAACAACTTAGGACGTTCAGTATCAAGAAATGATTTTGTGCATTACGTTACGTATGTCAAGAACACCGTCAGTAGAGAGAGAGAGAGACTTGTTACCCTCCGCCTTCGAGAATAATGACATGTTTCAAACAAATGATCTATGGTCATAATTTATACGAAGTCTAAATCTTGACTAAATTCTTCTTCTTTTTCCATTCGTCCTAAAAATAAAAATTCACACAATGGAATGGTTTTGTGAGAAGCTAGGCCGATGGTGCTTATGCGGACTTGTTGGGCAAACTATTTATTTTATTTATATTATTTAAGAGTTGTTCTTGATACGAATATTAATTAAAACTTAGAACTTGAGTATATGAAATTTCCAAAGAAAATGAAACCATTTGGGCAAATTTAGGCAAACTATCGCATGTTGGTATCAAATTAATAAGTGCAACAAGCTACCATAAAAGCTTCACACCAAATTTGTAAAAAATACATTTGGCAATCCGGAGTACATATTTACGGTTAGCCTTCTATATAGAGATATGGATTCAACAGATCACATGTGGCAAAAGGCAAGCTACGTTTGCAGACTTCTAAATATGATACCTTGCCCCAGTATGATTTTGAATAGTTACATACATATTTTCAAATGTGTAGCTATACTCGACCTCCACTCGTGTAATTTTTGATTAAACAACGTCGGGCAAATTAATCCTGCACGATTATTCTTCGACAGCCAGGATTCGTATTGGTCAGCTTCTGTTTTGATAGTAAAAGCAATATCATAGCCATAAGCCTAGGTATAACCATCGAGTAAACAGTGCATCTAGAGCAGATGTGGTTCGTTTACTGATGAGACTACCCATCATATTGGGACGAAACGCATTTCCATTTCCATTGCTACATTTCTTTGACTATCCTTTAACCGATGTGGGCACAGTGGTCTCAATGTTCAATCCCCGAAAAATGACAAACTTAATCTTAAATTTTCTACTGCTTTATCTCTGGCGAACGTCTAGAAAACAGCCGCCACGCCAGTATAACTGCCTTGAGACAGCTTCTCAATTCAGTCGATCGGACTCGGCATAGAATTCAAGGTTCCTTCCATTCGTCCCAAAATTAAAAACTTACACAAATGAATGGTTGTAAAAAGCTAGGTCTAAAGTGCCTATACGGACCTGTTGCACCAACTACTTCTATCTTTTAACAGAACCTATCGACTTGTTGGTTCTGAGTTATAATAGATGTATCAAAAATTTCAAATTCAGAAAATGCCGCATACACAAATAATTCGTCCTTTTAGCCAGAGGCTTCTAGCGGCTACAGTCTTTAGTCTTCAGTCCATGTCCAACGATTCACCCTAAATAAGTTGACCCAATTCTAAGGCACTTGTTTAACATAGAGAAGGGTTATTGAAATTTCATTTATATTCCCCTCCAAGTTAATTGGAAAAAGAACTGCGTTTAACTAAAGTACACTCTAGACCCCACTCAATAGTCGCCAGCACTAAAAATGACAAACAAGTTAAAAGAAGACAACAACAAAAAAATACCTACCTAAACTATTCAGGGAAATCGACAACATGAAAAAGGGTGTCACGTTACGCATAATTTATTCCCTATATAAAGTTTGTCCCACTATACGCATATACACATTATATTCCTACCTCATTAGATGGGCTATCCCAATGGTTATCCATCCACCACCGAAAAATAATAACCCGAATCACCAACTGCACGACAGAGAACGAAAGATATTACTATCTCTCATTTCGATACAGGTATCCGAATGCGATAGATAAAATAAATGATAAAGGGCCAACAAGTACAAGTATCTTCCACCCGATGATATGGTTACCTGTGCGACCATGTTGATGATGCGGTTGTTGCGCTTCTTCCTTACTTAATAGATTGACATCATAGATACTTCATATCTCGGGTTAGATACGGGCTAAAGAAACATAGGCATAGGACAATTTTTTTTGTTTTTTCTATGAAATTTATGTCAGGAACCTTAGATTAGTGTTTGCGACGGACGTCTGGTTCTAGATTATTTTTTTTTTACCCACTTCACCGAGAAAAGGAAAATACTATCCAAAGAAGATACAATTTCCACAGAATATATCGAATTTCTGTTTGTATAGGGAAATTGAAAAAAAAAACCCGAATCCTAAAGAATAAACAAAAATTTGGAAGAGAAACGATTTCTTGTGGGTTGACTTTGTTCCCTAATATTTATCAAGTCAAAGAAAAGGACCAGGGATGCTGGTTATATCCTATATAGATGGGCTCACAAATTACTCTCAATTGTGCACTTAAAGGAGAAGAATAGCAAATTGCTTTGCTACCGTTTTTTTCCCGTTCACTTGTCCTATGTTTCTGCAAATTTTATCCAATCTTCTCCACTCTAGATACATCTGCTCAATGTTTTCATTTCGATATTAGATTTTCAAGAAAATTGAAGGATGAATTTTGTCCTTTTTCAACATACCAGGGAATGGGGATGATGGTGTACAATAGAATTGATATCCTTATGGTGAATTGTTTGCCGCCTTTGTATGGTATCCTTGTGAAATGAAATATTGCATCGTTTTAGTTTTATTTTTGTTTTTCAACTTATAGGTTATCCCACAATTAAAGATTTCACAAAAAAAAATTAATAATAAGAAGGATGAATGAATATCCTAAGGGGGGCACAAGGCAATAAATTTTGGCCAATCGGACACAATGCGTGCACATAAATCACAAATTTCACTATAGATTTATATTCTTTCTTTATTCTTTTTCAATTTCACTTTGATAATAATTTTGAAATCGATTTCTCAGTATTAATTGTTAGATTTTTTTTTTTTCAATTCAATTTAATCGATCAATTTCAAACCACAAAACAAAAAAAAAAAAGAACTAAAAACACTGTGTACTTAAAAATAAAAATCCCGCCGATATTGCGTTCGGTGTATGTTTTCTAATTTTCAATTTAGAGATAAAAAAAAAAACAAATTTCGAAAGAAAAGATCCGCAGAACGACCTTACACCACGATCACTACAGCTGGACTGTTGTAAAAGTATCTTTTGCGGGAATATTGAATGGGATTTTCTTGAATACTGAGAGACTGAGACCGGAGAGCACGAAGAGACCGGCGAGAGCTATTGAGCTTGAGCGTTGTTGAGCAACCGAGGGAGAGAGCACCAGCACAGCGTAGCGGTAGCGTATACAAAAGATAGGGTGAAAAAAGAAAACAAAAATGTGATTAGAACAAAATACCTTCTCATTCTCACTCTTTCGATTCGAATACGGCTGGTTTTGCTGTACTTCCAATTATTGTATCTAACTATCTAAATAGTGTAGATAGGTATAAGGTGGTGTGGTGATTGCAGATAGCAAGTGCAGAGTTGCCAGTAGTTTATCGATGTTTATATGTTAGGTAGGAATGAACGAGATTAGAATGCTGGCGTAGATTTTTATGACTATATATTTTTGGAGTTTTTAGGTTTTTTTTTTTATTTTATTTCTAGATAAGCTTGACAGTTCCAATTATGAAAAATAGCTTTGTACCGAATTTGAAGTTTATTTTTAGTTAAACAGGTCCCTGTCACCTGATGTAAGCGATAATTATCGTTGATTAAATGATTCAAGTACTACTAGAGAAAAAATCGTAGATAAGAGATACCTATAACAGTCAGCTTATCATTTTCACTGTGAGTTGTCTGAATTGTCATCTTTAAGAGTTCAGTGACGACCTTACCATTACTTGCAAATAAAATAAAGAGGCACAAGATATGTGCACTTGCTGTATATTTCAGTAGTAGTATAGCTCAAGCCTGGGCCCTATGGCACAATACAACAATAACTTGTAGAATAAGTGAAAAACCATACTGAAAACCCAATATGTATTACAAGTTTAACACGGATGGAGACTAGATTAAGCTAACGGGGCGAAAGTAAGGTAATCCACGAGACTCTTGATCGAAGGCCTCACGTTGGGCGCCATTATCATTTTCACTGTGAAGTTTTCTGTTACTTCAAGTGGTTTGCCAGAATTGTCATTTTTAAGAGATCGTCCAATATCAGTGGCGAGCTTGCCCTCTTGCTGTGTACTTTTTCAGAATGCACTTTCAGCGGCAGTATAGCTCAAGCATGGGGCCTTTGACATAATATAACAATAAGTAGAATAAGTGAAAAAACATACTGAAACACAATATTACAAGTACCTACACTAGATAAAGCTAACGGGGTGGAAGTAAGATAATCCACGAGACTGTTTATTGAGGGCCTCACGTTGGGCGCCATTTTCTTTAGCCTGAAAACAGTGACCTAATATATTCTGTTATTGTGACTACTATATAGTAGATCTAACAAAAAGCTAATACCTATATGATCTGCAAGACCAATCGGCGAGGACCTATCTTTGATAAATTTGCAAAATTTTAAGCTCTGAAGTTATTGAGGCGAGGGGCATATCTTCTATGCCCTTACGTTCTGTGAATTCAATTTTTTTCGAGATCAATTTCGTAGCCCTTTGCAGATTTGGTTATACATTATCAGGGAATTTGTATTATATTTATAGGTCCTCCTATCATATAACTTTGTGAGCATAAAAGTTACCTGTTACATTGGGAGCCTCTTTTCTATACAAAAAAATATCGAAGTTGATTTTTGATTCATGGTTTGTTGGTTGCAGAACCACAAATTATATTAATTTCTCTTTATTGTTTAACTTGTATGAAACCACTGAAACAAAATTTTCACCTGTAGCAAAAGTTGTTAAAAAATGTTTATATAAGCGGAAAATTCGATCCTAACAACATTTATGGTGAAACAAAAAATTGTAAATTGTAAACATAAATTTGTAAGTTGGTGAAATAGGAATGTGATCATAATACGACACGCAACGTTTAGAAACCTTTTTTGCGCGTAAAATTTACTTACTTTAGTAAGTGTACTGCCCGTTTACGGGGGTGGCAATTCCCTTGACTATTCAACTATATAATATTCCCTAATGTTTTAGAAAATATTATTTGAGAGTATTATTTGAGAATCTTTTGAAAACAAATATTTTCGTACAATTGTTAGGACACGTATTTAACAAGTTCCATTAAATTATTTACAAAACTAATTACACCATCTACAAAGAAGCAAATCCTTTGACTTAGCCAGACAATAGATAAATCGGGTGAGAATTTTGGAACTATCGGGAATTCTCGACGGAAAGTTACATGCTAAACGTTTTACTTTTTAATTTCTTTTAAGATGCAATTTTTTGGAAATTTATATAAAACCCCCCATTAACAAATATTATTTTGGGGGTCTACTACAGTATCTCGAAAAAACAATCTCGAATGTAAAAATCTCGAAAAAAAAATCTATAAAGCATAATTTCGAATAATAAAAATCTCGAATTAATATTAAAAATGGTGTTAAAAAGTGAGATACGTATACGGCAACCCCCCTGCTTGGGTTTACTGTTTGGATATGGGGTGGGTGCAACAAAAAATCTTGAATTTACGTTTTATTTTCGAAATTTTTTCGAGATACATATAGTCTTTCGAGATTTTTGTACATTCGAAATTTTTGCATTCGAGATTAAAAAAAAACTTTTCGAGATTTTTAGCCTTCGCGAATTTTGTCATTCGCGATTACGTCATGATCCCTTTTTTTGGTCTGTTTGATCTGAGTCATTGTGATGCGTATCTATGTATGTATGTACTTTCAAAAACCCGTAAACATTTTAAACTGGCAACGCTCAGCAAGCATGCTGATCGAACTAACAAAATTATACAACACAAACAATACCAAATTCACCATCATCCACCAGCATGGTTTCCAATGGGCACCATCATTTAACCATGCGGTACTCGTGCACCCAGCAGCGTTTAAAGTATACGTCATTCTTGGGTTCAATGAAAAAACAAGAACTCGACTTCGTCTTCGACTCTGACATTTTTACTCTCTCGATGTTGCTCAGGGAATTTGTACAAGCTCTGTCGCTCTCCTTAGTATATATAGCTGAGCTCTACTCTATTACTTTTACTTCCACAGTTCCACTTCACTCTACCACCACCGCCACCATACCGCATTCACCAGTTTCCACTATACGACCATATCATCCCCTCTTATTACGAGCGAACGTTTACCTCTGCTGGCTGATTGTTGTTGCTTGTTGGTTGTGTTTGTGTTACTTACGAGTAAATCTGTTCGTTTTGTTGTTGTAAGATATTTGTGGTGTTTCTTTATTTGTTTTGGCTGCATATTTAAGAATTGGAAATGTTTCCTTTGCCTGAGGAGTAACAAAAATCGAACACAACGGGGTACCTCCAATTCGACTATACACAGCAGAGCTGTAGAAACTCTGACATGTTGCACGAACAAGGCACCCTACCACGTTATGGGCTTGAATGTCGACATAAAGGATAAGGGATTTGGGGAAGACACTCTTGAAATGTGTGCGCTGTCGCTACACAGTGTCGTGGATTAGTTTACATGAAAATAAAGATAACCAAACAGATATTCGAGTTAATTAAAAAAAAAAAAAAAATTCGAAAAAAAAACTGCTTCCAGTTAAATAGCGGATATGTAAGGGACATATTCGTTGGCTCGTCATCAAGAAGCATAATTTTTAAAAGTATGTACACTCAAACGGGGTAATTTTAAGCTCAAATGATATAGAAGAGGTGCCTGGGTGTTAGGTAGGTAGGTAGGTAGTTGGGTGCTCTAGTGGCGGCTGCCACAGCTTCACGTAGACCATCAGTTGGGTCCATTGTGTACAGTCACGGGAACCTTCCATTTCATACCTGTTGGAGACAAAGAATATACCGCTTTTATTGAGTCACCTAGATTTGGTATCAATCACAGGTATTCACAAGCTCTTGTATCCAGATTTCCAGCTTGTCCTAGGAGCAACCGAAGTTATGTGGAGTTTGTCGAACTACTGGAACCACCCCGATTTGAGTATAAATCTCAGGACTTCCTTTAGATCGACATCCACCAGATCCTCTAGTTCATCGAAGAACAAGCTGTTGAGAATCCTCTGTCTACTGTTTTTAAGGGCTGGGCATTCGCAAAGCAGATGAAGAACAGATTCTATTTCTTCAACGTCTCTGCAGCTTCTGCAAAAGGATTCAATGTCAATCTTCCTAGCAACCGTGCTTAGCGGAGTTTTTACAGATTTTAGGGCCATTGATGCATGCATCTTCGACCCGTTCCTTGCAGTCTCATCCGCCTCTTCATTTCCCGGAATATCCATATGCCCCGGTACCCAGCATAGGGTCACCGTGTTGGCTTGCGATAGTTCGTCCAGGTATTTCTTGCAATGACTTACTGCCCTCGACTTCACCACGACTGACTCCATGGCTTTTATGGCCGCTTGGCTGTGAGAGTATATAGTGACTTGTTTATCGGCGATGTGTCGTCTCATTAGGTCCTTTGCCGCTAGGGTTATAGCAGCAATTTCCGCTTGAAACACACTACAGTCATCGTTGATTCGGAATGATTCTCGCAGGTTTATTGTTTCGCTGAAGATGCCCGCGCCCGTACCAACATCCATCTTAGAACCATCGGTATAGAGGGCTAGTGCCTGGGTGTTGTTATGCACTCGACAAATCATTTTGAAAATTATGTGCTCGTATAAATCATAGAGAAATACATAGGATTCGCGAAAATAGGGCGTAAGCGTATTCTAATCAAATGTTTGGCCTTGTCATGGATTGTCAAAAGGAGTGCTTTCACAAACTCAAGAGTTATTGCCTAGGGCTGGCGGTTACAACAAATTTGCACCCAAACAGACGTCTGGCCAGCGCATTTTCGAATGGCGGTAAGATCTACTTTACATAGCACTCGAAGGCATCCGCTAAAGCAGCTCCACGCGGTCTGTTCCACATTCCTTTTCTACGATTATATGACGAGAGAAATTCGGAGACTTATTTCTTTCGGGAAGAAGCACCAATCGTTGCAGTTTCCAATAGTCTAGAAATGATCCCTCTTTTAGATAGAAGGATACACTAAACCAAAACGGTACGTCATATTAACAACAAAGTTCGTCATATTGAAGAAAAAGTTGTTATTTTTGAGCCAACAACCGTAGTTGTCAATATGATGAACTTGGGTTGTCAATTAGAAATTTATACATGGATATATAATTTTTTTTCGTATTGAATTCTACCTTTGGCCACCGCGCAGTTTACATACAGAGATTTGATTTTGCTCCCCCTTTTAGAAAGCTCTTCGCATTACCTTCGTGAAAATATCAGGTCTGGAGGCAATTGTAATTGCAGTTTACAGTGTTCTGTTTGGGACTCCGTCTGGAGCCGGCCGGCGTTTTCTTTTCGCCAATCTTTTTACGAACCAACAGGCATTGTAACTGATGGAATATCAATATTAGGGGTTTCGATTATCTACTTCTGTGAAATATGTCGCTTCGCTGATCACTGCGGGAAAAGGGGAGTGACTATGTTCCTTAGCATGGTCGGATACATCAATTAGATAGACCTACATTTGACACTTCACTTTCTTCATGACGATTCTGTAGGCTTTTCCACAGAGATTGATATCTACTCTGTAATGCCATTTTTCAGGGATTTTCTCGAGTTCTTGCAAATTCCAAGGTTTTGGCTGAAATCCGGTTACCCGTTGAACTTATCTATCTTTTTAACTTGTCTCTCTTTGCTCATCTAAACTATAGGTCCAATGCTAGGTCCTCATATTGGTTCAGGTTGATTAGGGCAATCGTATTGATTTTATGCTAGTTAGAGGAAATTTTTTGTAGACAGCAAACTTGGCTATAGCGTTTTCCGGGTTGTCCTTTCTGCACCAAAATAACAGCATTATTTGGAGCAGTCCGGTTGGCTAATATAGTGACGGTCATATCTAAAATATTTGGTAAGTGTATTGCCCTCTGAGATTAAGCAATTTCCCATGGTCGGTTGGTTGGTCGGTTGAAAGTGGCTGCTAGCTGGGAATAAACGCCAACACACTTAGACGAGCATATAGGTCCATTTTGATGGGTGTTAGGCAATAACGCCCAAGGAAATAGCGCCCAAATCGATTTGGAAATAACGCCAAAAAAAAAATGCATAGCGCCCAAAAATAAACAACAAGATGGAAATAAAGCCCAAAAATCATTTGCAGTTTAATACATATGGAAGGCATGCTGCCTCCCTGCAACCCCCCTGCTTGGGGTTACTGACAGATTTGGAGTATCTGCAAAATTGGATACATTGAAGTTTTTTTTTACAGTACGAACTCCCACCTACTCCAAAATCCAGCAGAAAACCCAAGTAGGGGGTTTGCAGGGGGGGCAACATGCCCCCCCAAGGAGCATTTAGCGACTTCATGTGTCATGTGTCATGCGCGACGTCGTTAAGTCGGTTTTGTTACCAGAAAATATTCCGAACAAGTAACATTTTAGAAACATGCTTGGTAACATTTCTCAATTAGGAATATTCTTATCTAGGAATTTTATATCGACGCAGATGCGTTATTGTGACAAAATTGTTTCTTCCTTGAAACGTTTTGTCCGCAGTGTGTATAATGTGTGGAGGTGTGTGTTCGCGCACCCAATTCTTATAAAGTAGTAGTGTACCAGTTTTTGTTAAGTTTTTTTTTACACACAGCGACGAAACTATGCCCAAGAATTCTTATGTCAACTTACATATCGTACATATCGTAACACATCCGTACTATTTTGTAATTGGTTGAACAAACTTATACATCAAAATATGTCCTATAAAGTTAAGTAGGATCATAAAAAGATTCATATGCCATTTAAAAAACTACATACACCCTTTTATCTAAAAGTGAAAAAATAATTGGATGTACAAAACTTAATATCAATAAATTAAACACTGCCTGACGTTTTGCTTTTTTTGCACGCAAATAAGTACAAATGCCTAAATAGGAACTTCTTTTCAACACAAATTTAACGCGTTTGACAATTGGGAAGTTTTCAGAACGCATAAAAACCACAATTCCCAAAAATAAACATTAAGCATGCAAATAAGAACATATTCCTAAATAGAAACTTCTTGTCAACGCAAATTAAACGCAATTCCCAATTGCGATATTTTTGGCACGCATATTAGCCACAATACTCAATAAGAAACATTAACTACACAAATAAGACCAAATTCCTTATTGGGCAATTTTTACTGTAACCACTATTCCCAAATAGGAATTTGTTAGGTATCCATTTTGTAATTGTAAAAAAATTGCAAATGGAAAATAAGAAATTTTAAATTTACACTTTTGGTAGATATGGTGTAGTTCAATAGAGCAAAATGCTATATTATATCTATATAGATATCATGGATTTATTTTACACTGAATTGATAATGCTTTTTATCAGCATTTAAAATAGCTTAAATAATTATAGGATAGATTTTTGATTAAATATATATTATTTTGTCAGGAACAAGGTTTTTTTCGAAGTACAATAGTAACATTCCAAGGCAAAATGATGTTCCCCATGTAATTTCCATAGTTGTTTTCTCTATTTAATATTTTATCCAGTAGTGAGGCGGCATAGTAAAAAAATTGTGCACTTTGTGATGAAAGCATGAAATTTTTACCATGGAGGACACATTATATGAAAATGATTTTAAGATATTGGGGCACTTCAGATTGCGCCCTAAAGGGGTAAAAGGGGGGGGTCAAAGTTTGTATGGGGCCATTTTTATTTTTCATCCGATTGACTTCAAACTTTTTTTATGTACTCTCTAAGAGAAATAAAGAAAACTAATTTCTCCGATTTTGGAAATTCAACTCTTAAAAGGGTAAAAAGGGGGTCGAAGTTTTTATGGGAACATTTTTATTTTTCATCCGATTGACTTCAAACTCGGTTTGTGTATTCTTTATGAAAAATAAAGAAAACTATTTTCTTCGATTTTGGAAATTCAACCCCTAAAGGGGTAAAAGGGGGGTCAATGTTTGTTCATGTGTTTTCTTAAATTTTTTAAGGGGTGTAAGCATGCTTTACCGCCACGGGTGCCACTGCTTCTTAGTCCGCCCCTGTCTCAACATATTTTATACCACAATACATTCAAATGTATACCTATGTATATTTGAATTTAAACGTTGACCCCCATTTTACCCCTTTAAGAGTTGAATTTCCAAAATCGAAGAAAATAGTTTTCTTTATTTTTCATAGAGAGTACACAAACCGAGTTTGGAGTCAATCGGATGAAAAATAAAAATGGTCCCATAAAAACTTCGACCCCCTTTTTACCCCTTTAAGAGTTGAATTTCCAAAATCGGAGAAATTAGTTTTCGTTATTTCTCATAGAGAGTACATAAACTGAGTTTGAAGTCAATCGGATGAAAAATAAAAATTTTCCCATACAAACTTTGACCCCCCCCTTTTACTCCTTTAGGGCGCAATCTGAAGTGCCCCAATATCTTAAAATCATTTTCATATAATGTGTCCTCCATGGTAAAAATTTCATGCTTTCATCACAAAGTGCACAATTGTTATACAATTTTATACTATGCCGCCTCACTATATATTATTTTGGTAGATACAATAACAGAGATACCTACACAAAATCAATGACATATCATAACATCACAAATTATATGGTATACATACACAATAACAGAATTAAATATTAATAAGGCATTTTTCCCAATTTGTGTTGACAAATACTTAGACACAATACTTGACACTTTGGCTGAAATTGTGTGCTCAAAGATGGTATATAGGATTTGCGTCAAAAACAATTCCTACTTTGTGTTGCGCCACTTCCGAAACGAAAAGCAATCTGTGACTTCGTTGTTTCGAAACATAAGTTCCTAAATGGGATCACGAATTGACACCAGAACGTCATCAGGCCTAAAATGTGTATTCGAATGCTACTTGGGCCCCATACTTATTCCACTGTTTATACATTTCCACATACTATTTTGGGCTTTACTGCTTTACTGTCAAAAAAACGAACCCTGGAAGGGAAATAACACCCAAAATGACGAAATACTTTGCTACAACAAATTGTACGAGTTTTTTTGGGCGTTATTTCCGAATCGATTTGAGCGCTATTTCCTTGGGCCTTATTGCCTAACGCCCATTTTGATAACGCGAAAACGGATCATATAAGATCTCCCTACTAGTTGAACCATTTTGAGCTTTTTATAAAGCGTAAGAGGCTTCTAATGTCTGTGTTTGTCAGATCATCCAAGTCGTTGTAATGGAAGCTTCCTTCTACGGAAGAGAGCTGGGCAGGAGGAGAAAAAGTCGTTTGCGACAAGGCCTAGTCTTAGGCCAAATTTGTTTTGCCGCTAGACAAGTAGTGTCATTTGTCCACCCAACATTTGCACTCTCGATAGCATCCAACTTCGCTTAAATTTTTGTTTGCAAGTAGCGATTGGTATATCTAAGGTTCCTTTATCTGGCAGGATGGGTTGAGTTGTTCCTATTCTGCCGAATTCATCGGCCGTAGAATTCCCTAGAATGTCTCTATGCCCCGGTACCCAAATTGCGTCCTGATTGCGACGCAGATATCATCCTTTGCCTAGAATAAAGTAAAGTCCTTTGCTTCTAGCGTAATGCAATATTAGCGACCGGATGAACTTTACTAGAATCGTAGTCGGTACTGAGAGTTCAGAGCAAAAACTTCTGCAAACTTTTAAATGGCTGAGACGAACAGAATCCCGCTGCCAGACAGTATGAGCCATCTAACATTGAAGAGGATGCTTAAGAATCCACGTATGCATAGGTATTCACCTTGTATAGGCTCTGGCCCTACAGACAATTTAAAATTTGCCATTTCGCGTGAAAATAATTAAAAACCTTTTCATTCGGGTTTCCTTACCTATAAAACCTATATGCATAACACTCTGTGAATACACACGTATCAATCAAATCAAATCTGGGTAGGTTCCATTTGGTGACGACATTTCTATAACTTGTTATACAATGCTCGCATTAAATTCAAAAGAACCCCGACTTAACAATAAAACCAATTATCAAGTCCATTAGCAATTTATTTTGCGCAATGACATTCAATTATCAGATAACAATTCTTTCGGAAGATTTGCAGCGCCTTAAAAATGACTGACGATTTATACGGCTCATTGGAAACAAAAAATCGCAGCTAATCGACTTATTCAACAGGAAATCCAAACATTGCATTTCCTTTATTTCAACTTTCCAATTTTCACGGGACATCCAAAGAGAAATCCGAAAAACAATTTCTCTAAGGACATTTTAGAGCATTAGAAGGTACTTAAGTCGTCTCAACCTCGTCCAATTGTTCTGTCACAACACAAAAGCCCATCCCTTTTCCTTGTGACCTTTTTCGGCAAATCGTTCTTTTGTGACACACTAGGACCTTGGAAAATACCATCTGTACCATATGCTTATCCATTGTTGAAGTATAGTTTTCGATTTTTATTTGTTCGATTTGTTTAAGAGAAATCACTAGCCAGACATGCAAATCATCAACAAACTGGTTGCAAAGAACCACTTCCGTCGTCTGGCTGAATAAATCTTCCATGTTCAGATATATAACTTTTCAGTGGTGCTAGCTATACAATGTCAGTACATTTGGCTGTGTTGTGTGCAAAATCCATCAAACGATTGAAAATGTGCTAACTACAGAATTTCACGACAATCTTGGCTTCCAACGACACGGGCAATGGTGAGGCGGTACGTGGTGGAATGCGAAATGCGTGTACGACAAGGAATCATATCCCTGCAGACGTGTGACACCAAAAGTTATTATCCAGTGAGACTGGCAGGCAGTCACATGTACAGTACACATATAGCTTGGGGGACGACGACAGGTTATGGTGGGGTAATTCGTACGGCAAAACAAGCGTTGGAGATAAATGAGAACTCCACAGGATATTGGAGAAAGAGGGAAATTGTGTTGGACGCGATTTTCATGGAATTGATTTTAGTATGCCCTTTATGCCACTTTATGCGCGAGGAATGTACATCCACTCTTCAGAAGCAGTTGTAGGTAAGGTATATACGAAGAGGTGTTTAAGGCGATTAAGTTGATTTCTCATTAACTTTACACCAACCAAGTGAACATAGTGAGGTGGAAAATATGACTGGCTTCTTGAGAAAAGCAGTATTTTAGAATGTCAAGGAGCAGGGACAACTCTTGGATTGAATGATTTTGCTGGTGTTGCAAGTAACAACATCCATCATACGCTTTTACAGTCATGTTGCATATTTTACCTCTAGACCTTCACATTTCACAATACATAGGGCGATCAGATCAGATTTAGAGAGTCCGGTTGATGGTCATGCAAGACCCTACGGTCATAGCAATATTCTTCTTTCTCCATCAAGGAACGCGTATCACAATGGATTATAATACTCCGAAAATACCTTCCACAAGATTAAATTGTCAAGATGGGCGGGTTGCTAGGTAGAATCTACTTCTACACAGACGATGCACTGTTCGAATATAACCTCAAAATTAGTACCAGAATTCCTAAATTTACTGGCCTCGCTTGATCAGTTCAATGTTATCCTGATTTGGTTACTGATACTGATATGCTGGCCTGAACAAGTAAGGCTAGGGCCACTGTTAACTTTCCAGTCAAAGAATACTTAAAGTGAAGGCCAACCTCAGATGAAAAAGACGGCGAACTCTGTCATATCCAGAAGGATGTGGCCAAACTATACATCAATAACAATAACCCACCTTCTAAACAAAACGCGGAAATATATCGCCAGAATTACAGCGATCACCATACACACGTCTGGGTCTATAGAGGAGGCACCATGACATACCTATTACACTTACTCACAGCCGTAGTTAATCAAATATAAATAAACTGGGAATAAATGCGAATTTCCGCAATTTTCTTTTTACCTTTAATACAACAATACGAACAAAACAAACAAAAAAACAAAAAACAAGTAAAAGTGTTATCATCGGCCTGATGGGCGATGCTTTGATACCCTCCAGCGTATGTACCTACTGCACAGGTACACGCATGTGTCTAATATTGGTTTTGTATGGGAAGAACCAGAACTACTTGACCGACATAGACAATTTTGAATACCAACCTGACAACAGTAAAAATAAGTCCTCTCACAAACTTTCATTCACCTAAGTCGATTCGTTTGGACGCTAAGGTGTTTTGAACAAACATACAGATACATGGGTCGAATATTGACTTTGTATGGGAGGTAATAGAACTAGTTGACCGACATGGACCATTTTTCACTACCAACCTGACGACCGTAAAAATTAGACCTCTCAGAAAATTTCAGTCGCCTAAGTTGACCGACATGGACCACTTTTCACTACCAACTTGACGACAGATTCGATATGTTTGAACGATATCGTGATTTCAACAGACAGAGAAACAAATGGGTCTAATAGTGGTTTTGTATGGGAGGTACCTGACGACGCCGACGGTAAAAAAAGTTCTCTCACAAAATTTCATTCTCCTAGGTCGATTCAGACCCTATAAAGTATATATATTCTGAATCAGGATCACATTCGGAATCGATTTAGCCATGTCCATCTGTCTGTATGTCTGAATCGACCTAGGAGAATGAAATTTTGTGAGAGAACTTTTTTTACCGTCGGCGTCGTCAGGTTGGTATATTGAAAATGGTTCATGTCGGTCATGTAGTTCTGTTACCTCCCATACAAAGCCAATATTAGACACATGCGTGTACAGTACATCCTAAGTCGCATGGCAACGTCTACTTGTTTTTTTTTTTTTTCGGTTTAAGAGTTCAAATAAAAAAACATTCTTTTCTACAAAGTTAAGAGTCATTGAGGTGCCACGCCAATTTGTCCAATTTTCACAAAAACCATCTCCGGCCAATATCAAATATTGTCTGGAAATTTGAGCTTAATCGGCTTGGTGGTTTTCGTGATATACGATTTTGAAAGTTTTTTTTGTATGGGAGCTGCCACGCCCCTTTTAGCAAACTTCACAGAAACCCTCTCGGGCTTATACCCGCACGATTTGATCTCAATCGGTACAGAACTTTTCGAGTTTTTGATATTTAAATATAGGGATTGCAAAGCAAACTTTTTTCTAAGTGTTTCCAAAGTTTTTGTAGCATTTGGGGTGAGTAATGAGATTTGACTGTGAAACGCAAAATATCTATACATCTGTTCGTTTCTACTCAAACTTGAGTTGCACTTAGCTTTGGCCTGTGAAACCGGGCATTAGAGTAGGTATACTAGGAGAGCATAAAAACTAATGCATGCTATACGAACCAGATTTTCATGCAGTGACTTCCATTAAATGGTGCTTACCTGTAATTAAAAGAAAATGAAATTAGCTATGCATTATACAAATTTAAATATTATATTATAATCCAATAGTATCTAACATTATAAAGATATTTTTGAAGGGAAACAATTTCAACTATATCTTGGAACATTATTACGTCATTGCGTCCTTTGAATTTGTCCTAAAGTAATCGTTTTGTGTGATTGCCTGTCACGCCTGACACGACGTTAATGTCATGACCTAGCGACCAAAGAATGGACCAAGTCCATCCGAAAGTCTGCAACTAGTTTTAGTTGTAATTTAACCTTTGTCTTGTTTTAGTTTAGCAGGATTGCTTGAGTCGATTACACAGAATATTTTACGACTTGAATGCAGACATAACTCAGCCTGCAACAGTCCCTTGGGTATAATTTGTATGCGTAGGAGTCAGACCCAACATGAATCATTTACGGCTCGACTAGAGTCTCCATAAAAATTGATCCTAGATGTATTTGATGTGTCTTCGTTTCTGTGTCACATTTAGCGCTTGAAAGTAATTGCAACTCTGCACTAGAGCATATACCATCTTGTCTCGGATCCTTTATATACCCCGAGTCAAAGTGCTCCTCATTAAGCACTGCATTTGTGAAAAACATTAAAATTTAAATACACACGTCCTCAAAAAACAGTGTAATGTTTCTGCAATAATTTTCTCCTCATTTCATGCTCATTCAAGGGAAAATTTATTTATATACCTCATCCAGTCATTCGTTCGCTATGAATAACCAAATTCCTTGCAAAGGAAACCAAACACTCAGCCAGCACACAGCACATTCGTTTCATCTGAGAGTGCAAATATCGCAAAACTTCCAATGATTCTGGGCTGGGATGGAAGGGAAGAATGTCCGGTGCACCTCATTGCATGTGCTCATTTCTTGTTGCCTCTTCTTCAAGCAAAACACAGAATCCTGTAGGTAGTTGTCCAATTGACTACCTGGCAGCCGCCTCGCCCGGTTTGACTTCTAAGGCACTCAATCTTTTCACAAAAACTGGCGTGAGACGAAACAAAAGGAAACAATCACAACACAAACTGGCCAGGTAAAGAGTCCTCTTCATCTTTGGATTGCTGCGACGTGAGGTAAGATATTGTTCGCCATCGCCATGGTCATTCTCGGACGGAAGAGACGAGAGGAGACGAGACGACGAAACTGTAGAGGTAATGAATATTGAACGAACAAAATGAGCGAGGGAATAAAGATTGTCACTGCGTGGCCATAAATCAGAGGGCAGTTTCCAATGCAATATATGAGTGTCGTCTGGGGACTCTGGGCAAAGATCGGTATTGTATTGGGTTTCTCGAAATCACCACATGGGGGAGGACGAAGAATGTGGGTCTGGTCTGGGTGGGTAGTAGGGCTTTGACATTTTATTGTATAGAAGCAATAAACCAAACAGCCATGCTAAATGGGTGGTTGCACGGAGTGTGTTTTAATATTCAAGGATTCTGATACCTGTGGCGGTTGAGTGATATTGCTTCACAGTTGGGTGTAGTGATGTATCAATTTTCTTCAACCTTTTTCGCAGTAAGAAGTCAGTCAGGTGACAATGAACTATTTGACAGGGACATTTGAGTAGAGATTTCGTTCAAGCAAGGTGTTACTAAACCTTGTTAGGTATTTGCACATCCCATATGTCACATGAATGGAGTTTGCATACATCTGCTCTGTAATTGGTATACAAAATCGCAAGTATATAAGCTCTTTGAATTTCATTTATCTATACTGATGAAAAGAGTATTTGAAAGCAGATATATTCCAACGCTGACGGCTTGCAACTTTTTATTTGTTCAAATAAATATACACGGTAAGAAAGCGCGTTTCATTTTAGGATATACCTACCTGGACAGTATACCTTCCAAGTAACTTATTAAAAATGTGGTCAGAATTTAGATGAATTTGAGCCTTTAGCAACTGGCACTTGTTTTGCTGGCTTTACATAAGTTCTAGCTTACTGTTTTTTGATTTCACTTAAAAAATATCAATGGGTGAGGTCACCAAGGAGTCCTATCCCCAACATTTGGGACTTCAAATCCAACTCATTTCTTTTCCGCAGCTGTCCAAGGTTATATTTGAATTTTGTATTGAAATTATTTATTCTGATTATTAAATTTGTACTGTGCTGTCACCTGAACCATCCCACAGCCGGGATTGCTTCTTTAGCAAAATTTGCGACACACTCATAGCATAGTTATAAACTGGTTCTAATGAAGGCTTGCTATATCGACTTCAATCATGAGCTTGGCCTAATGCTTGCACCTGTGTTTTATCGTGAAATATATGAAACAAGTAGGAAGCTTGAGAGGTATCACTTAAGCTAGTATTAGACGATATGTTGAATCAGCATACGTATGCTGAAAATTGTGTTCCAATCACAACATATCGTGTAAAAAATAAATGTCTGCCATCAAGTTTGCACGATATGTTGTGATTGGAACACAATTTTCAGCATACGTATGCTGATTCAACATATCGTCTAATACTGGCTTTAGTCACAATTTGTTTACTGTCGTTTACTTTAGGTGCCATGAAATAAAGTCGTATGCAAAAAGGTCAAAAACGTAATTTTGAACTCTATTGCACTTTCAAAAGTGAAATAAAGACCAAAACGCGTTTTTTTATATGCTTAGTTCGGAACTGCACCCTTCTTTTCATTTTGTTTGGATTTTATTTCCACTTCGAATTGGTCTTTATTGCACTTTCAAAAATGAAATATGTATAACCCAAAACTCGTTCTGAACTTTATTGCAATTGCAAAAGTGCAATAAAGTCCAAAATTACGGTTTGGACCTTTTAGCATAAGACTTTATTTCATGGCACCGTACTTTCGCTTTCTCATGACAGCAAGATGTTGGACTACTGAGCGAGGGGTCTCAGGTAAGAGTAAGATCCCCGGAAAAACGCAAATTAGATCTTAAGGTTTTTTTTCTACTGTGCCACCATTCGTGAACATCTGACCAACATTAGATAGTATAACTGTCCTGGAAAAGCTTCTCAATTTCACGTTGGAAATCGGGATAAAAATTGTAGGGTTTTTCCATAAATCCATACGTCCCAAAAATAAGAACAAAGTCATAAGCAAGACCTCGGGTCCTACATGTACTTGTTGCGCCAACTATTTACTTAGAGGTATGCGCTAGATAACGATATCTAGTGTTGATAATTGACACAGAATATAAGCAAAGCGACAGCGATCAAGCTGCAAGAAGAGTATCTCAGGCTCAGGCAACATGCAAATGAGTAAGCCCTTCTCTCGAGATTACACTTGCCGCCAAACTGTAAATACAATAAGGCAAAATTGAACGCGTTCAGGCTAGTAAGTAGAGATTTCAAAGGAATAATTAACATAGGTACACACCTTATTGCCGTTGTACTCTGTCGAAAACGACTGAGAAGGTTTAAAGGTGAAAAAATAGACAAATGGGCGTGGCACCTCCCATACAAAAAAAAAACATTCAAAATCTTATATCTCGAAAACCACCAAATCGATTGAGCTCAAATTTACATATATTCTTAGACCTAAACAATACAATTCCTGGCACGGGCAAAGCAGGGCGGGTACAGCTAGTATTCTATATTTTTAAAGTGATTACATCGACTTCAATAGGTAAGATCGCATTAGATATTGAGTAGGTACCTACTGTGGTGAGCTTACAACAATAGTCATTTTTTCATTCAGTGTTTCCTAACTTTTCTTGTCGATTACCAAAGTTCGTATGTATTACAATAATATGTTGCAGAATTCAGAAACAACGATCCTAAATCCCTCCAAAAAAGCGAGAATAAAATTTACACTTTCAAGCTCGAATATAACTATCCCGAACGTTCCCCGCCTAGGCGAAAAAGAGAAAAGGAAAACCCGCAAGGATAGCAACGCTCCTTTGTGAATAATTTTTGCCAAAGGAATATTTTTCACCATTTCGTTCACTAAATGTTTAAATTGTCTTTTATTTGTTATCTTCATTCTGAAAAATAACTATAGGTACCCGTAAAAATATATTCGTAAAAATTAAATAGGTACACATATAGGTACTTTTCTTTAACACTTCAACAACGTCACAACACGTCTCACGCAATGCCGACGATCGTCGTCGAAAAATACAATCCACATTTTCTGACATTTTTGACGACATTCGTCTATCGCTCCCGCGACAGAAGTCGTTTATTTTTCGTCGCTAATAGTCGCGAGGTTTTTTTTTTAGATTCATGGACGACAACGACAATAAGGGTGAAAATCAATAGGCAGGAAGTCATTTTCTGACATTTCGATCCATTAGGTAACCATGGCAGGTTACAGTTCTGAATTTATATGAAAAGTTTAAAAGCGCGTGGTGGCAATCTTTTGACATACCATCTCATTTAAAGAAATTTCCCCACAATTGCCTTTTGTATAACTAGGATACCATTTTTCGATCAAACATATTATTCTCTAATAACACGGCCTACACATTAGGAGCAGTAGTGTAGATATCTAAGTTTAGACTAGGGATGTTACGGAGGTGGTTTTACCGGAGTCGGAGTCGGAATCGGAAGCCTCATACTGACCTCCGCGGAGTCGGAGTTGAATCGGAGTCGGAGGTGGGCGTCGCACAAGTTTAAAATATAAAAATTGGAGAAATCAATAGAAAATTAACATAAAAAATACAAAATGGTACTGTCACTTCAAAATGGGTAAATTATCTTTTATAAACAGCAACTTAGCGCTGCTTTATCGCCATTTAATCTGTTCCGTAGGGTAGGTAGGTAGGTGTGGCGGTTTATTAGAAAACCCAAGTTGTTGTTGTTGTTCACTCGGAACGGTCCCTGGTGGAGCTGACAAAAATTGTCGGACAAAACCTGGCTTCAATTTCACTGAAATAATTTCATACTTCACTTAATTGTTTTAGGCTTCATAGTTAATAAAGTCTTGTTAATAAACGGCAAGTTATCTGTTTACTAAACCAACAAACCCAAGAACTAATGTTCTTCAAAGCAAATCTCGGCTACTCATGTAAAACAATAAACAAATAAATGAGTGAAAAGACTAGTCGTATTGTAAAATGTCGCAACTCGATAAGTCTTTGTCGTTCATGTTCATTGGCCGTCACCGATAGTGTTCCGAAAAACTTCCGATGTGATTATTTCGGAACCGAAGACGGATTCGGAGGTGCAATTTAAACCGGAGGTTCCGACATATCGGATTCGGAGTCGAAGCTCCGTAGCATCCCTAGTTTAGACCTATACGATATCGTCTTAATGAATTTTCTCGAACAAGAGCAACTCTATAGGGGCGTTGGAGACAACTTTTTAGCTCATTTGGACTGACAACCTTCCTGCGCTTCTGCAAAGTTTAAAATTCATTGTGGATTTAAATAAAGTGAGTAGGACTCGAATAGTATCTAAGTGTGATATTTGGTCACTTTAAAATTTTCTGCAATTCAATAGCGGATTCAAGAAGTATCTGAAGGCATATTACTATACCTAAAAGGCAGATTTTAGTTTTCCTTTGCATTTTAGCTCGTGGTAGATGTGGAACTCATAATGAAAGATGGCGTCTATTATACCCTTTACCAAATCCAAAAAAAAAAAGATTTAAATTATGGATAAGCAACCATCACAAATGTATGCTTAAGAGGTGAATATAATAATAAGAATGATTGATTTAAATAGGTAATAGGAAATTCCAAAGCGACAGTAAATGCCATATCTTCTGAGAATCTAGCATGACAATATTTATTCACAGATAACATCTAGGCATGTTTAACACGCAACAACTATAGGTATTTCATGAAACAATGAACCAATCTATGTACGACACCACTTACCATAACGCGCGATCTTAACGCCATAATTCAACATTCAGCTCGTACCCTCATACGCTTATCAAATTGTACATTTCCTCCTATCACTAAATATCAATCTAATCACAACTGTCCACGGCAGAAGCTGGTCACCAGCTTGCAACTTATGCACGCTATATAGGCGACATAAACAAACATAAATAACACTTGTAGATACGAAAATGCCATATCATCCAATTGGATCTCCTTAAACTAAAATGAATTACATGGCTCCATAGAATAGTCATGGAAAAAACTTCATAAATAAATCAAAGTGCACTCGAAAAAAAAACAAACCTCATTCGCTCTTGCGACCAAGCCATAATCGCTGGCCATAATTCTCCTTATCGTCGTGGGTTGTTGAAAAATAATATTTATAAAATTTGTCACGAACATTTCTCAAGAACTGCTTAGCTGCAGTTAATTCTGACTTACTACTACTCCTCGGGTCTGGAATACATTGCTTCAACGAGATGTATTTCCAAGATAATCGATCCGTCGTCTCCCATATGCATTGGATCTCATAACAATGATTATCACGAACTGTAGCAAGACAAAAAAAAAATCCAAAGGATGCAATTGGACCTGAACCGGTGACTGGGACAAATATTTTATCACAAATGAAAGATCTTCAGCGCAGCATCATATATGCATCTCAGTTGATTCTATTGTGACATTGTCCAAAGGAAATTAATATGAGGACATACAAAAAACAAAATCCTCGAAAACTCTTGCTTGGTAACAAATTACAACGTCACTGGAATTGAAGATACCGGACAACCACACAGCTCAGAGTATCAGGTTTCGAAGAATCGAAAGGAAATAATCCATTGTATCTCCAGGCGATATCGTGGTTAAGACGAGGCATAACAACGTGTGAGATCCCTTGTAGGTAATCATTTGTTTTGGTTAAGAGAAACCAAAACATTTTGGTTAGATGTATAGGGATCAGGAAAGGGAAAGGATATTCTAATCAATATCTTGGAGATTATGATGGGTGCAAGGGAAAAAGGTAGCAACACCAGCAGCAGGTATGCAAGATAAGTTATAAGAATGTTATTCAACAGTGGATACGATACACAATGTATCTGTGTATCTATTTGTAGTATTTCTTTCTTTCTCATATTGGGTTTGAGTAAACATTCTACTGGGCGATGATAGAAAGGCAAAGGCAGATGTTATGGTTGTTCCGCACAGTAACTAAAGAAGATTGAAATATGGAGCGCTCAACGACGCCACTAATGTCCATCAACAATGTAAATAATGAAAATGATTGTATACATAGAGATACAGATTGTTGCTGAAAATATTTTTGAAAAGGTGTTCCTTTTTAGGAAAATATGTTAAAGAGTCCAATTGGATAATATGTACTTAATTCCAGTAGCAGCTGCGAAAAATTAGATAAAGTAGATAAATTAGGTAGGCATACGTCGTCTGTTAGTTCGTTGAGTTAAGGCCAAGAAAACGTAAAGCATGAGAAGAAGTACTTCTTTGTATAATGTGCAGTATAAATTTGTTCAGGAAGTCAATAAATAGGTAGGTATCTGAAAGAAAATGTGTCATTCGTTAGATTGACAGTTTATAATTAATTTTTCGGAAATTTCGATCTTGTAAGCTTTAGGTATGTATGAGTATGCTTATGCACGATGTCGTTAAATGAGCTAGGAATTTATTTGCTTAAAAATGCGCATTTTTATGCAGTAGCAAGTAGCATCATTTCACACCAGTTTACAAACAAGAATCCAAATGATGTCAAAATGTTGGCCCATTCAAGTTCCCGAATATATAGACTGCATCAGGTGCTGGTATCAAAATTGTAGAACTATATGCCATAAAAGGTTAGGTATCATTTTTGTCTCCACCGAATGATATTAAAAGTAGCATTCATTCTATTAAACATTTTCGGAAATGTACCAAAATACGGTTCAATGAAATCACACTCAATATAGGTTTGCTTGCCTCCTCGCTCGGTTTTTCGATAGGAAATATGGAATTCTCTAGTCACACTATCAACAACAATGTTTCTAAGTAAGCGGTTTGGACAAAGATGTCCGAGTGTAAAGGCTATCCAAAATAGTAGGTACTCTTCAATTTTTGTAGTTATCGTGGGATTGTCTGCAATTTTCAATGGACCTCTGCAAAGTTCTGTCCTAAATTTAGGTAAAGCAACACTGTCGAAAATTCCCCATTTCTATGCATTGACCGATATTGAACTTTGAAATAAAGCAATTATATCCGAAACATTTGATTATACGGTTATAGTAAGATTTGACAGGACTGTGAAAGGTATGACAGGAGTTGGCAAACCCTGCATAGGGGAGAGTACGATAACTTAGGCGCCGAAAATTGATGACGGTTTTTTGTAGAGGGGTTAAATACAAACATTTTTACTATAGAAAGGGGGTCTATCTAGCTCTGTATAATTGAGTGTAAGTGCTCAAAAAAAGCTCTTTAGTGGGAGTCAGGGAAAAACTTTTTATAGTGGTAATTGTAGGTACCTTTCGCCTTCGTTTGTCGTTGGACCCATGCGGTGTACCACTTCCGTCGTTGGACGGTTTAATATGTTTAACGATCCAGGCTAAACGTTCACTATTAGACTCATAGTTAAAGCATTTTCGTCGTCTCGTCTCTGACCTTAGTATTCAGTATGTAAGCATCGAATATAGTTGTACCTCTTCTACAAAGTTTGTATGTATTTCTTTGGGAAAAACTCGAAGCCTTCATCCTAAGACTAAAAAGCACATCATAGTCGATTACGGTCAAAAAAAGCAATGCGAAAAATGCTAAATAATAATCAAATATTGCAACACTAAAATCTGAATAAGCACAAATCTCGAGTCCCGATTTTGCTAACATTTTCTTACCTTGATTTGGAAATAACGTTTGAAAATAAACAACATGATCGGAATAAAGGCCAAAAAGTATTTGCTTAATACCCTAAATTTCAATCCTAGTTGAATAATTTGAAATAAAATTTAAACGATAAATAAAGGGTTTTCCAATGAGAGGTGTTATTGTGAATGGCCCGCTATTTCGGTAGCTGTCACTTTTGAAGCTTTTATTCTTTGACATTTGACAAGTAGAAACTACGCCATTACTAAAAATGGAACGATACACGCTTCAACGCATTGAAATTATTAAAATTCACTACAAAAATGGTGAAAATCTTGCAGTCACAGTTCGCAAAACTAAAGCATTTTTTGGTCGTCGTGATCGTGAAGCACCTTGTCGGACCGCAATACAGAAATTGGTGGAAAAATTCGAGCTGTTGGGACAAGTTAGTGATGTGAAGAATAAAACCCGTGCACGTCGCTCAAGAACAACTGAGAATATTGCTGCTGTAGCCCAAAGTGTTGAAGAAAACCCAGGTTTGTCAATTCCTCGTCGTTCTTTGAAATTGGGCATTCCACAAACGTCATTACACCGTATTTTGCATAAAGACTTGGGTCTTAAGGCTTATAAAGTTCAGTTAACACAAGAACTCAAGCTGGCCGATCATCAACAACGTCGTGTCTTTGCTGATTGGGTCCTTGAAATGCATGAAAATGATCCGGAATTACATCGAAAAATCATCTTGACTGATGAGGCCCATTTCCACCTCGGTGGAAAATTTCATTAAAAGCATATGGTCCTGTAAGCGTGCTCGTGGTGGCCATTTGCATGATGTTGTTTTTCATTATTAACGGCATACCTTCCTCTTTATTATGAAATAAACATCCGATCATTTAACTCAAAAAATGGCATTTTTCTTTGAATACCAAAATAACACCTCTTATTGTTTTTTGAATTCGTGATTTGATCTCAAAAATGGTAATTAAGTTCACCATGCATAAACAAACAGTGAAACCCCCCTTTCTGGGAGTTACTGTTGGATTTGGAGGATGCGCGAAATTTGGTATGCATCAGGGTTTCTCTAAATATACCGATACATGTTTTGCGATGTGTTACACAAATCCTGTTTCAAAATCAAAGTTTAGAATAAATCCCTTCGTTTTGAATTCATTAGGTGATATTTCCTGTTATGGCCATTATTTCGCTTTCAAAAATTTCCACTTGTTATTTGTCGAATAAACGAAAAGGAAATAACACCTACAATGTCGAACAATTTTGCAAAAACATATTGGTTTGAGCGTTATTTCTTTGGGCATTATTGCCTAACGCCAACCATTTTTTTTATCAGCTATTATTATTTATTGAGTTGCAATTTGGCGTCGGAAAAATGTTGTCTACTATTCAGAGACCTGGACATTGAAGGAGCATTTAACAACGTCGAACTCATGGAAACATCTCAATACGCTTAGGGATCTCATGCAGAACGCCCTCTATAGGTTCTCTAAATGGACCAAAACATGAAACAGAAAACTGAATTGGTTCTCTTTACAAGGAAGTACAAAATTCCCGTCTTGGTTCCCCCAAAACTAAATGGCACCCAGCTGGTGCTCTCCAGTACGGCTAAGTACTTAGGCCTCACTCTAGACAGCAAACTGAGCTGGAAACCCAATATATTGCAGAGGGTTCAGAAAGCCACCACGGCATTATACTGCCGCAAAAAAGCTATTGGTAGCAAATGGGGACTCCCGTCTCGAATCACATATTGGCTATATGTATCCGTCATTAGACCTATACTCACGTATGGCGTCGTCGTCTGGTGGACTGCGCTTGAAAAGGCTATTCACTGTAAGCAACTTAGTCGTGTTCAAAGAACGGCATGTGTGTGCATCAGTGGTGCGCTTAGGACCACTCCAACAGCGGCGATGGGCATACTATTCCACCTGATACCACTAGACCTCTATTGCAAACAAGTGACAGCGAATGCAGCCATCCGCATGAAAGTAATCCGTCTGTGGACTAGTCGACAAACTGGTCACTCGTCTATTCTAGATAAAACAGAATGCATCCCAAAAGACACTGATTACACCCTCCCCAAGTTCCAATTCAGTAAGAATTTTGAAACCTGCATACCCTCCAGGACTGACTGGGAGAGTGATGTAGTGTCTCAAAAAAGATCCGTCTGCTTTTACACAGATGGGTCCAAAACGGAAACGGGAGTAGGGGGGGGGGGTGTGTTTTCTCCCAAGATTTATATTGTACGATTTCATTCCGTCTTCCTAATCACTGTAGCGTGTTCCAGGCGGAAATCATGGCGATCAAGGAGTCTCTGTCATGGCTACGGTATAATGTAATATCCTCTAAGGATATCGTAATTTTTACCGATAGTCAAGCCGCGATTAAATCCCTGGATTCCGGTCATCTTCAAGTCAAAAACCGCCCTCAATTGCCGCTTATCTCTTAACGAGATGGCTGAACAATTCAACATTCAACGGGCCACAGGGACATTCCGGGGAATTGCAAGGCCGACGAACTCGCTAGGCATGGCACAACTTTGTCGATTCTACCGGAAAAGGAGAACCTCTATATGCCCCTCGCTACATATAAACTTTTAATTAAACAAAATGCAATAAGCGCCACTAATCGAAGGTGGTCACACTGCATCACGTGCTCCATCACGAAACAGATCTGGCCCATGCTGGATCTTAAGCGCTCCAATAATCTTGTCAAACAAAAAAGATTCAATATAAGCACAATAGTAGGTGTCATCACGGGACACTGCATTATTGGGAGACTGCTCTCAGACTGGGCATCCCTTCCAATGATTTCTGTAGAAGCTGCATGGACGAGGAGGAGGAAGAGACAATTCTTCACCTCCTATGCACGTGCCCAGCCCTTTCAGCTCGTAGAAAACTACACCTCGGAGAATATTTTTTCGACAATCTTGGCGAACTCGCTAATACAGGGTGGGCCAAAAGAAGGCATCCGATGTTGTTTGGCTCTCATTTTTTTTCTAAATGATTCTGTTCTTTGATTATGTTTATTTATTAGTTATTGCTTTTATTGTTTATTGGTTTATTGTTAAAGGTTCAAATAACTTACTTACTTAGATGGCGCTACAGTCCGGGGTGGACCTGGGCCTCAACCAACATGCCTCTCCAGTTAGCCCGATCTTTGGCTAACCGCCTCCAGTTGCGCACTCCAAGTTGGTTGAGGTCCCCTTCCACTTGTGCGCGCCACCTAAGGCGAGGTCTTCCTCTACTGCGTTGTCCCTCCGGGTTGGAATAGAAGACTCTTCGGGCCGGAGCGTTGGTGTCCATTCGCTCTACATGTCCTAGCCATCTTAGTCGACTGATACGCACTTTTCTGACCAGGTCTATGTCGCTGTACAGCTCGTAGAGTTCGCTGTTAAATCTTCTCCTCCAAAGCCCGTCAACGCAAACGGGACCGAAAATCACTCGAAGAATTTTGCGTTCGAAACGACCAAGAAGATCTTCATCCGCCTTTGTTAACGTCCATGCTTCTGCGCCATAGAGTAGGACTGGGATGATGAGGGTCTTATATAGAGTCTCCTTAGTGTTTCTTGACAAGGTCTTACTAGTCAGTTGCCTTCTTAGGCCAAAGAAACAGCGGCTGGCAAGTGTAACTCTTCGTTTGATTTCTGCTGTGGTGTCATTATCAGAGTTTATAGCGGAGCCGAGGTAGATAAAGTCCCTAACCACCTCAAAGTTATAGCTGTCTATCGTGACGTTCTGTCCGATTCGCCGATGTTGTGTGTCCCTTCTTGTTGACAGCATGTACTTTGTTTTGCCCTCATTCACCACTAAACCCATTTTTGCCGCTTCTGTGCTAATACTTGCAAACGCACCAGTGACAGCTCGCTGTGTTCAGCCAATGATGTCGATGTCGTCAGCGTATGCAAGTAGTTGCACAGACTTTTGGAAAATTGTGCCCCTGGTGTTGGCTTGCGAGTTTCGCACAATTTTCTCAAGTATGATGTTGAAAAAGTCACATGACAGCGCATCACATTGTCTAAATCCTTTTTTGACATCAAAGGTCTCGGTGAGATTATTTCCGACCTTTACGGAGCAGCGAGCGTTCTCCATCGTCATTCTGCACAATCTGACAAGTTTGGCAGGGATGCCAAAACTAGACATTGCTCTGTATAGCTCGTCTCTATAAATGCTGTCATATGCGGCTTTAAAATCGGTAAATAGATGGTGAGTTTCGATTTGGACTTCTTGGGTTTTCTCCAGGATCTGCCGTAGTGTGAATATTTGGTCGGTTGTGGACTTACCGGGCCTAAAACCACACTGATAGGGACCAATCAGCTCGTTGACGAATGGTTTCAGGCGCTCACACAGTACAGCAGATATGATCTTATAGGCGATGTTAAGGAGACTGATGCCTCTATAGTTGGCGCAGTTTAGAGGGTCTCCTTTCTTGTAGATCGGGCAAACGATGCTGAGGTTCCAATCATCAGGCATACTTTCCTCTGACCAAATTTTAGAAACGAGTTGGTGTATGCTCTCTACCAAGTCATCTCCCGCTGCCTTAAAAAGCTCGGCCGGTAAACCGTCCGGTCATGCAGCTTTGTTGGACTTCAGTTTAGATATTGCTATCCTTACCTCATTTTGGTCAGGTGGACGGAAGTCTTGGCTTTCATCGCCCAGGTTGAATGGTTCATTCTGCCTGACAGCGGAATATGTGTCGTCTTCGCCGTTTAACAGTCTGCAGAAATGGTTTTTCCATGTCCTCAGCACCGACTGTGACTCCACTACAAGGTTTCCTTGTTCGTCTCTACAGGTCTCTGTTCGGGTCTTGTTCCCGTGACACGTTCTTTTTACCTTTTGGTAAAACTTCCGAACATTGTTCCTGGAGTAACACCTCTCTATTTCCTCAATCGCGCGCTGCTCATGCTCTTTCTTTTTCCTCCGGAGAAGCCGGTGTTCTTCCCTCCTTTTTTGCTCGTAGAGCTCACGAGCTGCTCTCGTCCTTCTCTGCAGCGCCGCTTTGTAGGCCAGTTGCTTTGCTGCATGTGCTTGCCGGCATTCTTCAACAAACCAAGGGTTTCGTGGTGGTTTTCGGGTGAAACCTAGCACATCAGTTGCGGCTTTTCTGATGGCTTCCTGGCATCGGCGCCACTGGTCTTCAGCACTTGATGCTGGCTGCACAGGACTTCTCGAGAGGTTGAGGGAGACGCGATCGGCAAAAGTTCTGGCGGTTTGTTGCGTTTGTAGCCGTTCAACGTTGAACCTCCTCACAGCATCCGTACCTTGGCTACAACAAGGTAGTGGTCCGAGTCTATGTTGGCCGCTCGGAAAGTTCGGACATCTAGAATACTGGAGGAGTGCCTTGCGTCGATCGCAACATGGTCAATTTGATTGACCGTTTGATGGTCTGGTGACCGCCATGTCCCTTTGTGAATGTTGAGGTGAGGAAACCGTGTGCTAGCTATAGTAACATTACGTCCCGCAGCAAAGTCAATTAGCCTAAGTCCGTTTCCAGACGTGGTGTCGTGTAGGCTGTGCTTTCCGATTGTGTTACCAAAGATGTCCTCCTTTCCTATTTTGGCGTTAAAATCACCTAAGACGATTTTAACGTCGTACTTAGGACATTGCTCATATGTTTTGTCGAGGAGCTCATAGAAACATTCTTTGGTAGCATCGTCTTTATCTTCTGTGGGGGCGTGAGCGCATATCAGGCTGATGTTGGCGAATTTAGCCTTGATGCGGATAGTTGTAAGGCGTTCACTAACGTGTCGAAAGCTCAAGACTTCTTGCCTAAGTCTGATGCTTACAACAAATCCGCATCCAAATAGACGCTGCTTCTGTTCTCTGTAGCAATCACCGTAGTAGATGTTACAGGTTTTCATCCTTCTTTTGCCAGGCCCATCCCACCGCACTTCCTGGATGGCGGTGATATCTGCATTGTAGCAGTCTAGGGCCTCCGCTAATTGTTCGGCTGCACGCGGTCTGTTCAGGGTTCGAACATTCCACGTGCAGATCCGAAAGTCATTGTCCTTTTTTCGTTTTGCAGGGTCGTCAACAGTAAATCCATCCGTATCCGAGGCTTTTGGTTGCTTCGTAACCATTATTTTTTTATGTGGTTGGGTAGTTAGCCCCACGCACAACCCCCAACCTGGAGGGCCAGGCCCTAAAAATGACCCTAGGACAGCGGGTCGGATACTCCGTTGTCAGTAACCCACTTCGGGGATATGAGTGCTGCCGTTGACCCATAAAGGGTTCATCCGCCACCATCTCTATTTCAGCACCCTGACTAGTGCTGAAAATCCTTACAGACCTTTGCTCCAAATATGTCAGAGTAGCTCACGCAAAGTATCTGCCATCTCGACTGTTGACAACACCGTTGATTCAATCTTGTGGATTCATCCGCTGTATGTCCTCTTTCTGAGGGGCTCATGTAAGACCTCTGAGACTCGTTCAGTCAGTCATTCCGACAGAGCATTATAGTGTTGCTATTTTCTTCGTGTTCAACACTCGCGCTTATAAGTTTAGCAAGCCAAGCCCAGGTGGGCGAGACCAGTATACCCGGTGGTTACCACGCGGAGGTAAAATAAGCACAATTGATGTGTATGAAAAAGTTGCAACAGCTGGGCACCGCCAAGTTGATGCCAATCAGCGCCTACCCGATTCATACACACCCAACCACCAAAGGTTCAAATAAACATAATCAAAAAACAGAATCGAAGAAATAAACATAATCAAAAAACAGAATCGAAGTTTTTCATTTAAAAAAAATGAGAGCCAAACAACATCGGGTGACTTCTTTTGGCCCGCCTTGTACAAGCATAAGTTGCCTCCAACGCTTCATTCTCAACTCCTTTTGGTTCAACGGGTAGTTGTGAGATCATTAGATCCTGTGGTATCACAATGGGCCTCCTCTGGCCTAAGTGAGGCTGCTCTTAGTGCGGCCTGCCACTCTAACCTAACCTATCCTCCAGAGACTACTTTGTAAAATTGGAGAACAAGGTTGAGTATTACCGTAGACATTTTGTTTATTAAAATTACAAAATCTTTTTTACCACCAGTGTGGACGCTGCTTGTACTATATGTAAAAGGTATTATCCAAACTGAAGGGTGAGTGGATCAAAATTAATTAGTAGGAACTAACTTATATCATAGTAAACAAACAATTTTATCACTTCGGTCGAATGCACTTACAATAATATTCTCTGAACAAACCTATAGATACTCCCCCAATCGAGTAGAAAGGCAGACTTAAAACCAGCAACTGCCTATGCAATTAATTTTAGAAATTCATTTTATAAGAATACAAATGTAGGTCTACTGCACTCCAATCACATATACAATCCACAGAATTAAGGACTTCCATATATTCATCGACCCTTCTATGCGTTCTTATGAAAGAGAACAAATTCAAGCTAAAAAATGATCAGAAATCGCTACTGCTAACGACTGCCTATAGTGCCAACATCATCCTCGGATACTATACTGCAATTTTTGCTCCTTTTTGTACTTACTCAGGTTGAGCTTCTCTCAGTTTTTTTTTTTTGTGTGATTGTTGATTCCTGCATCATCATATGGAGGATACTTAAAACCAATCGAAGTTCATAACGACCTACAGAGGGAGACCGTTGTCGACCAGAGGTATGGGGACGAGAATATTGTTAATTGAAAATAGTTTCCACGTCGTTTCAAAGAGAAATTATTATTAATCATCGTGAAACGAAGAATCGTACTTGCTGCGCTGGAGATGCAGTGGATGCAGTTCTCTGGTAATTTATCTGGAAGCAATTGGTGGCATTGTGCGGTTTCACTTCGCAGATATGAACGTAGCCAGGGAGATGTTCATTTATTTTATTTCAAGTTGTTTGTAGCACTCGTTGGATTGAACAAATTGCATATTGCTTTGGAAATTAATGTAAATTGATTTATGACGAAACGATATTGGACAGACAGTGTGTGAGATACATCATGGCAGTGACGGCGACGACGGTGGTGGTCTCATTTGTGGGACTATTATACGCCACATTGGAATGAAAGGTGATTGCGACTAATAAGACCGTTAGTGTGCGGTCGATATTATGTCTGAAATTTGTGAAATAATGTAATTAGATTCGCCTTTCTATTATAACAGAGAATCAAAGTGATACCGAAGTAAAATTATGGAAATTATCAAAGAAGGAACAACGATGGTATGTAACGGGAAAACTATTTCAAAGGCTGCAGTCGAAATAAAGATTGGTTATCTACTATCGATGTTTTCGTCTTTTTAGGCACTTTGTTGCATTTTGCTCCGACTCTCGAAGCTGAGACTTCTATATAATAGACTTCTATCTACCGTTTTTGGTGTTTTTTATGAGCTAAGCTTCGGTTGTGTGGACACAGTGGTTAGTGTGATGGACTATACTGTGCGAGGGGTCCCAGGTTCGATCCCCAGAAATTACATCGATTCTTATACTGCGCCACTTCTCGCGAACAGCTGATAACTGTCCTGAAAAAGCTTCTCAATTCAGACGTTCGGCGGACTCGACACAAAATAGAAGGTTCCTTCCATTCGTCCTAAAAATAAAAAATATGCTTTTTCGAGAGAAGTTGTAGTCAAATTGCTTCTTTAAACTTTTTGTAGGACAGAATAAATTTCGTAACGGCTTGAAAGACGATTATGTTAATTAAAGCATGAAAAATGGTTTTGAATTTTGAATCCGCCTCACTCTTTCCTAATAGCAAAATAATAGTTTCCCAATTGGGCTATGTAGACAATGAAGAACTTTCTGATTAATTTACTAAGAGCAAGCATTCTTAAAGTGACTTGTTCCAGATACTTTCCGCAAGCATGATGTCATTTACATATTTTTACACCAACCATCTAATTGGCGACTACTGATAACGCCCATATAATGAGACCAGATTTCACATTAACAGAACTGCAATATTTCAAATAAAAAGATTACACTAAATGACTCACCGAGTGCATTTTTCATCTCTTCAAACTACTTCCGATAGTCGGTGAAATAATTTTTCCTTCAACCAACTTAATCAGTGCATTTTATTACCCATTCTAATTAAAACGACACACGACATTGTAATGTCTTGAAAATTAATTAAAACCATGAAGCAGACCACCACTGCACGCAGCGCGATTCACCAGTGAACCCCATAAAATCGTGAACAGCCCCTACAGCGAGGCAATTTTCAGTCACAAACATCATCGAGCCGATAACCTCTGCGATAACCCGAAAATATTAAAATTTTAATTTATTACCCGCTCAATTGAATTGCGAAGGCAAAACTGTGTCTGGGTGGAGGGCTATACGGCCTTATCGGGCTTAAGCATAGTAAATACATTTTTTTCCATTTTTATTTCTATATCGAACCATGAACTTTCAGAAGTTCGGTCGGCGGCGGCGGCCAGAGGGTTGATGAAATCATCTTGAGGTAAAGTCTGGCTGCAGTCAACTTGAGCTTTAAAGGCGGTCAAGTGGGAAAACTTTTCAATTTCTCCCTTTGATCCCCGGGGTTATTGTTCTGTAGGCAGTACTCCCACCGCGTAGTAAGGCTCTTCTTATCGTTGTACACAAAACTCCATTGACTATTTTTTTTTTTTCTAAAACAAGGATCTCGCAGGAGACGAACCACATAAACAGTGCTGTGGCTTAACGTTATTTTAAACTTTGTTGTTTCCTGCCAAATGCACCGGAAGCCAAAGTACTGCTCAAGAAGCAATACCATCATCATCGGTCGTCACCGCTGCCGCCACCCGTCAACGGTTTAAAATGGTGAGATGGTGGATGGAAGTACGAAGGATTGATATTTTTTTTGTTTCTCCATTTTTAGTAGAAAGTTTACGGGTTTTTATTTGTAGATGTAGATCCTTAAGCAAGCAACTTTCTCTCTGATATGCTGCTCTCCATCAAAACACTTATATTCCGAGGAAAAGCTGGGAGTTGGATACACACGATAGCAGCAGGCGAGCATCCTCATTCCCTCATTAGGGATGAAAACTTTCAATCCACTTGAGTAAACTCAAATGCGTAACTTTGAATTAAAAATACGATTAAGAGAGCGAGAAAGAGAGAGAACGAGCGAGAGTTGCTTCTTTCGATTCTTGTTGTTAAGAAAAGTTTTCTTCTGTTATACCAGTGGGTCCAGAGATACTCCATTTTATAATTCAATTCGTTGAAGGATCTTATTCTTCTTCTGTTGTGCGGTGTAGTTATTATTCAGTGGGTTCTTTGAAGTGCGGTTCTGAGCAAGCAAAATTGTTTCTTTGCCACGAACATCAACAGAGCATGTTAACGTCAATTGGGGTTTCAACCAAGAGGTCGGTTTAGTTGAAAAACAAACTTAATCGTTGAGATGCTTTTTGCCCTTCATCAGTTGGTTTGTGTGTTAAGCGAGTTGTGTATAGCACTGAACAAATCTAAGATTTATGAACAAGTATGGTTTGTCTTAAGAGGTTATTGTCATTAAAATGTACCTAAAAGGTAAAAGAAGTAAAAGATTATAAGCAACTATAATGTAAGGAGGCGTAACATCTGTAACCATCTATTTTGAATGCAATTTTCTACAATAGGAGGTAGGTATAAACTTCGAACAGTTTTTAAAAAGCCTTATTTAATTAGTGATGTTTCAGCAATTTTATATCATGCTCAACTTACAAGTCTTTTCGAAAGGCTCAGTCAAATAGCAGGAAATAAAATATTATGATAGAATTGCATACATTTTTGTCAAAAAAACTGCCTTTCTGCTCAAAGATGGGGGTCTCAGTCTCAGTACTCAGTACCTACTTTACTGGCGAAATTCAAATAAGTGGTTCGTGTACATGATTTTCATTTTATATGCTGCATAAACCATTTACGCTGTTTCTAGAATCCTACTTTTTGCGAGATTTGTTCTTTGTATAGTATTTTTTTTTTATATTTCTTAACCCTAGAATGCATATGGGGTGCGTGCGCACAAGTGAATAATTTTTCTTAAATTTTAGGAACTCTAGCAAGGTAAGTTAATGAAACATTTCAGAATTATATTACAAACGTTCCACAATTGCAGTACCATCGAAAAATTGCTTCGAGAATCAATGGAAGGCGATCCACAGCATTGCCAGGATATTTTATTAAGAGAACCTCAAAAGAAGATTCCAAAGCAGGGAAGGTGCTTTTTGTATCCTAGGACACGTGATAAAAAGACAAAAATGGCGTGCAGTACTTGCCAAAGGCACATTTGCCCAGACCGCGCTGCGAAGCGGTGCGAAGTATGGCATACTGTACATACATAACTGTCCTTATTATGTTGAAAAAAGGATTAAAAATATGCGGGTTGGACTTACAAAACCAAAACTTTTTGCATATACTTATGTTGCCATATATGTCTCCTTTGAGAAACAAGAACAAATTTGGAAGATTCAAGCTTAACAAGCTACATTTTTTTCCATTTATTGAAATACCATATGGTCACACCACTTAAAAACCTCTGTCATTATTTTTTTTTAATTACTAAGGCTATGAATGAAATTTAATATTTTTTTGTTAATTTAGTCAATTAATACATTACTTTAAAATAAAATAAATACATTTTATAAGATTGTATTATAAGTTGCTGGTATTTTCAACCCAAAGGGCTGGGGTGCTCAGGAACATCATATATGTGTTAACGTTATTCAAAAACCCTTATGCATTCCAGAGAAGAATTATTGTTATAATTATAATGATCCTGAAGTTGGAAAAATTTATTAATTAACTAGCGGGCCCGGCAAACATTGTCCGTCAATTGTTCTGCGGCCATTTTATTATTTGAAATTTTATTTATGATAACCGAAATATATAATTATTTTTGAATGTACATAGATATATTATTTGAAATTTTATTCATGAGCTTATTCCTGTTTTTTTAAATTTTTTTATTGTTGAGTGTTTATTATTTGAAATTTTGTGGAATCGGATCGCAGTGCCAACTACCGAGTCCAATTGTGAATCTAAACCATCCTTAGATCCATTTAAACACACACACAAAATTTCATTAAAATCGGTCCAGCCGTTTAAGAGGAGTTCGGTTACAAACATGTACAGGAGAATCATATATATAAAGAATAAAGAATATAAAAATTATAAAATATAAAAAGGAAACATCATACAAACCAGAAGTAAGAATTTATAATATATTAATTTAGATATTTACTTATATATTAAACAAATTTAAAAACAACAAAACAACAAGGAGTTAAGAAAACAATTGTTAAAAAGATAAATTAAAATAAAGCCATTAAAATGAAAATCGTAAACGCTTAAATTTGAAAAAAACATGAGTGAAGATTTTTTGTAAATATTCGCATAGCACTTATTTCTCTCAAAAATAAAATGGTAAATAGTAAATAGGGTCGATAAAATATAATACAAGAGTTGAAGATCGAAATCAAGCACAATTATTTCCCTTATTTCCTTGAAAATGCTATAAAGCGATTTTATTCGCATGTTCAGATTAAAAACTGAAGAACACGAACAATGGTCGTTTGTGTACAACTCGAAAAGTTTTGCTCCTATTCAGCTCAAACCTTTGATATTGGACCGAGATGTTTATTGTGAAGTTTGGTAAAAATTAGACAAAGAGGCGTGGTCTATACAAAAAAAATTCAAATTCTCGAAAACCGCACCGAATCGTTAAGTTCAAAATTACAGATAATCATAGGCATTGTCCCGGGAGTATTCCTGTATTCCTGTGAATATCGGAAAAATTAGGCAAAGGGGCGTGGCGCATCCCATAAGAAATAAACATTGCAAACTCTATTTTTCGATAGTAATGGAAGCCAAGGTTTTAAAAATTTGTAATAGTGATACATATTCATTATCCTGGAATGGGGTTCGCTAGTTGTAAATAACTTATTTGAGGTCCTTTTCGATTAAGATATCATGTCGGCAGGGCTTTGTAAAATAGACCGCTTTCATCGACATTGAAAATGTCTTTGGGTGCGTAGTTTTTAATTAAATTGGAGAGAACATCTGTATGAAAATCTTCGGCACCTCCTACATCAGCAGAGGAGCCTTCTCAATGGCATGTCAATATGGCAATTGATTTGACAAGTGTCTTTGATTTTATTAAAGCTGTAGGTACAAAATGTCCATGCTTTTTTTGTGTGTTCATTTAACCGGGAGATTTTGTATGAAGTTTTACGAGAAGCTTTACTTTAAGTTGCGTAATTAACCGGGTAACGCATTTATGCGGTACGCATTTAAACGGGAAAAGTTAGGCACATTTGTTATGGAATGTTTTATTTGCTCAGTTTTCGGCTGAATTAAACGAGGAACGCAATTAAGCGAGGGTCACTTATACGGGGATCACTGTATGTACAAATATGCAATCCTATATAGGATTCGTTAGCCCGGATAATCATCGGGGATTATGCCTTAAGCTCAGATAAAAACTGTGCTATCAATCTACGATTCCTTTTAATGTTATCGATTGTGTCATAAATAGCACTAATTTGACAACCAAATTTAATAGAGGAGACCCAGGCGCCTTTGAGCGTGGGGCTCATTTGAACATTGCTAATAAGACAACATTTAAAAAATATTTAAAAGTACATATTAACTCAAATTTAAGCCGTCTTCTTTAGACGTCAACGACTTTCGGATATCCTTTGAGTATTTTATGCTCAAATTGCGTATTTTAATTTTTTATTTGTAAAGCATCATTCACATGGGAGCGAACGAACGAATTGATGAAATGCGAACAATTAATTCGCGTTCCACAAACTAGCGAATAAAACATTCGTTCGAGCTTAACCTCAAACTAGACATTGCGGGTAGAAACTGATGGCTGAAATTCGCGAATTGTTGCGACCAAGAACAGGGTTCATGTGAACGGACTGTAAAAACTTGCGAATAGTTCGTTAGTTCGTTCGTAGGTAAGTTTGTCGCTCTCATATGAAAGGTCCTTAAGAGTGTAAACGTTTTATGGTTAGTTTTTCTTCTTGTTTAATATTATATTGATCACGTAAAGCCTTCGCTAGGGGCAGGGACCTTGACGTGTGCGCAATCGTATAAGCGCCGGTGCGAAGGCTTAATGTTGCAATGACTCAATGGGCTATGCTATCGGAGGCGGTAGTCGTCTAAATGGTCACCCATGGCAGACAGGCTGTTGAGGAGCAACTAACTAAGAACTGCCTATATATAAACCGCATTATCAAATCTCGAATCCAAGGTGGAACAGCATATGCTGAGGGATGCGTGGCTAAGAGAGTGCTTAGTCGCTAATATGCGGACTCCGAATACCAGCCGATCTTCGGTTTTAAACCAGCCTTCCTGTGCCGTACCGGGCTCCGGCATGGGTGATGTTTCTTTCCCGGATACTCGTGGGATCAATATTTCGAACCAAATAAATAAAAACTTACAGACTGATGCCTCTGTAATCGCATCAACCTCTGGCCTTGCTGTTGGGCAACCAGAAGAGCAAACAGATCGTGCAGCCACTGGGCTCTCGATGGTCAACAACCCTTGTGCTATAGAGCACACGACCACAACTTCTCGGTTTCATGTGGACTCCATCCAAACATTAACGATTTTAAAAGATTTTTTGTATTTTCAGACATTGGGAAATTGGGAAATCAAGAATCAACAACAACATCAAAAATCAAAGCTATATGGAAGAGATTGAGAACTCGAAGTAATTTAAAGATTCGCCAAAAATATTACCTCCACATCCTATGTTCCTGAAAAATACGGGTATATGTAAGAACCTTGAATATTTACGTCTCTGTAATTATTCAATCAGCTTATTTACGGGTTTAGTTTGTCCATTTGCATTGGCGCTATTCTACGATACCCGGAGGCCCAGAGCTTAGCTACAATGAGGGCCGAGGCCTGTGCTAATGTCTCTATTACATACATACAATATATATCTTGATCACGTAAAGCGGTTAAGCTTGGCCTGACAAGAGACTGTAATGTCGGATGTCGGTCTTCTGTGGACACTGAAGATGAGCAGTGCATCGGCTCATTTAGAGGGTATATCCTTCCATTTTGAAACATTATACATTTCAATTGATTCACCTTATAGCACCATTATTTTATCCATGAAAATGTTCATTCCATCTGTGTAAAAGATTTCATTTCACAAACACGGCAGAAATTTTGCACTACTCCCGGGAAACGTGATTGTCTGGCTCAAAAAGAAAAACAACTCCCACAAGAAGCAAGCAAAAAATCTCTCCCTGACTGACTTTTCCTTTGACAAAAGGAAAAGACCCACACAGCAAAATATACAACCTCTTCAGTCGTACAAGTTATTTGTATGCACTGCTTTTTCAGATACATTATCCAAGTACCTTGATAGCAGATAGACGTTCTGTTGAATGACTGCGTTGGTTATACCGTATACCATACTCGTACTTCGTAGGTATACGCACAGCATATAATTACATTTATGCGCCTCTTGGAAGAACATTCCTTGCGCGATTTTCAATGATATTTCGCAATATTTTCATTCCAGAATGCACTCCTGCATGGAAATACGCATTCACTTTGCTTGCGCTCTTTCCGACAACCACCCCTCTCCCGCTAGGTCCATGCACCCATTGCAATGCAACGAAGCGTTTAAGTATGCACAAGAAGTATTCAGCATGACATGTGTACAATATGTAATTTGTTTGATTCCTGTGTTGTATTGGTGGATGTCGCATGCGAATTTGCGAATCCTTATTTGTTACATCAGGAATCATGTGGAATTTTAATTGTTTTGCCATATTTTACCCTCCGGAGAAGCACAGATACTCGTACTGTTCTGTACTTTTGTAATTAATTACATTAAAGTCCAACATGGTAGATGCCACATATCGCCCCTAAAATTTATCATCCTCGTGTGGTGCATTTTTTTTTATTTTCTGAAATATGTACATGTCTTTAATATTTGTAGACAATCGTATTAATTGGATTTGTTTAAGCTTTTCAGCAACAAAAGTTGTCTTGAACATACATGGATACCTCGACTCGACTCTAATTAAAAAAAAACAGAGAATCCCCAGGAAAACTCCGATATTTGGCCAATTCCAATGGGAGGCTATATCCAGTGGTGGGAGAAGGTCATGGCCACGTGTCTGGAGCGACTAGCTCGTGTATGTGCCTTTCATTAATATAATATATGGGGGATAGATGTGTATCGCTGAGTGTGTGTACACATCTCGCTGTCATTTGGGAGATAAGATTGATGAGAAGTTTTATTAAGAAAAATGAATTAAGTAGATAAATGGAAACAAAATTGATTGGTTGGGAAATTAAGATACAAATAGAAAAATGTTTCCATGCGGTTGAACTCAATCAGATGAGGGTGTTCCGGGCACAATGAAGGTTTTCATAAAAATAAATAATTTTAGGTGTTACGAGTACAGAGGTGATTGAAAAATTAAGAAACGAGCTTACCCATAGTAAGCTTACCCAACTATTTTTAAAAGGCTCTACTAACATACAGAGTGCGTTGAAAATGACTTCTTTGGACGAACGTATATATGACTTCAGATTTATTTATGTCCTAGATTTAACGAAGACGGTTACAAAGTGTGCACTGAAGTTCAGTCAGAGAGGATTCAAGGATGACCACGACATTAGAAAAGAGCAAATGACTTATTGTTAGGTGTGTCGCAATTCGAAAGGTGTTTCGCCAAGGCTGCGCTCTAACATAGAGTCCATATAAGTAACGAAATGGATAAACGACAAAACGCACCACTGACGAAGTCCAAGGCCCAAGGTAAAAGGTATTGATTTAATGCAGTTTTTTCGAACACTCGTCGAAAGACTTCCAGGAGAAAATCGGTAATTCAATGCTTCTAGATTCTGTAGTGTGATGTATGACTCTACATTCTAGACTACAGTAGGTACACTAAATCTAGAGTTTATTTCGGGCGACTCGATCGTATAACATTTTCAAGTCAACAAAACAGGTATGTAAAGGATGTCCCATAATACACTCAAAATTTGAATTTTGCCCCATTTAATAGTACAGTGATGCCAACGAAAAAAATATAAAAATTGTGACAGCTGACAGCTCGAGCCGATTAGTAAAAATGGAGCGCTATACGAAAGAACAACGCATTTTCATTGTCAAGCAATATTTTAAAAATAATGAAGGTTTGTCAGCTTCAGTCCTCAATTTTTGAACAAAGTGATGAAGCTCACTTTCATCTTGATGGCTTCGTTAATTGTCAAAATTGTCGCATTTGGGGTTCAGAAAACGCTCGAGTAATTGTTGACAAACAATTGCATCCACAACGTGTGAGTATTTGGTGCAGGTTTTGGGGCTGGAGCCATTAGCGGACCATTCTTCTTCGAAAATGCGGGTGGCACCCAGTTTTTAGTGCCTAAATTATATTGGTTTCAACAAGACGGTGCCACATGCCATACAACTAGAGAAACAATTCAATTGCTTCATGAGTCATTTCCTAATCGTGTAATCGGCCATTTTTGCGAACAGAATTGGCCATTGGACTTTTTTCTTTTGGGTTTTTTAAGTTTATTTTTTTTCAAAGGTCTATGCAAACAAGCCTACGGCCAGCAACGCAACGCCTTGAAAGAGGAAAGAAGGAGGTGTATTAATGAAATTCAGCCACATTTATGCGAAACGGTCATAGAAAATTTCAATAAAAGAGTGCGTACTTGCCAGCAAAGCCTTGGCGGCCATTTATCCGATGTGCTATTCCATAAGCGTTCTAATTAAAAATCTGTATTTTCAATCAAATTACATTTTGCGTGAATTATGACACACCCTTTATATAGACACTAGACAAGAACTTTACGAAACATAGCCCGATAAAGTCGATATTCTGCTTCTGCTTTGACAATGTGTCTTTTGACTATATGTGTGACTGAGCTAGACAAGATGATTATGACCGGTCTTTGAGGCTGTGCTAAAAGACGCTACTATCCAGTTCTCCGATGAAGGAAATATGTATCTCCGGGATTGATTCTAGATAATAAACTGTTTTTGGGCAAATCTCTCAGTTTTCTGGCAGCTTAAAAATTATTTTTGTAAGACGTTGGGCTTATTTTCGAAAATGGTCCTTTGAACTATGATAAGGCAAGCTCCTTTTAGTTGTTTGATTATTTGGGGCGACCGACGGCTACGATGGCAGTGCAAATTTAGTAAACATTTCACTTGTGTGTAGTCGAATCTTCACGGAGCTCCACAGCTATAGTCAAGGGTCCGGTGCTGGTATGTCTTCGTGGACAGCACTAGCTTCACTACTCTTTATTCAATTAAGATTCTGTTTCTTCTGTAGTGACAATCGGGCTGAACTTAAAGTCTTTTCAGCCCTGTAAGCCGTTAAAAAATAATTTGGGAATGGAAAAACTATTTTAATTTGGTCGCAGTGCTGAGCTTTTTGACTCTTGTCTATAGGTCTCAGGTCACCGACAAACGAGATCTTCGATGAGATTGGTAAGCAAGGTTCAGATGATTATTTCGCTTTACCTTAGAGTTTACCGGCGTTCTCGGTCAGGGTCTACATTGCCAAATGGGTTTCTAACGAATACAATTGTGTATGTATGGCGCTCCAGGATGAGGGCAGACTAAAAACAGCCTATAAACAACTGCAGGTAATTTAACCCTAGAACACTAATCCTCGCCTGTGAGGCCGCCCACAACCGGTTTTATGCATTTATCTCAGAATATACTACTCCCATGGGATTCTGTCTCCTTGCCAACCCAGTTGGGACTCAGACGCGGAGGATAGCGGACTTTTGTACAATTTTTGTGTTTAATGTCCAAGTTATATAGTGTTTAGTTTCCAAGTGTCGCCTGAGAGGCGAGGATTAGTGTCTAGGGTAAGTTTTTTAAAGTCTTTAGACCTACTCTTTTGTAGTATTTCTGTTATTTGCATGAAATTAAATTAAGAAAATTGCATATTTTAAAGATGGATTTCAATGAAGAGCAAATAAGCCAGAGGTTACAAGAACTGTCCCACGATAAGAATGAAAATCAAGATAATTTGGAAGTCCAAGATTTCGATTCCGATTCTACACCTTGTCCTGAAGAACCGATCATTAAATAAGGAAAGAGATCAGTATGCAGCTTTTTTCCTACTGAAAAACGACGCATGAGCATGTACAAATGTGAAAATTGCGGCAATACGTATTTCTTACGGCATAGGTCGCCGAAATGCTTCGGATGTACAGAGAAATAGGTTCCTAAAAATTGCTACTTTTTAAATTAATGTGGATGCTACAATTCTTGCGATGCAGCTCTGATTTTTTTATGTTATGAAAGCATTTTTATTTATTTATTGGTTTTTGCAAAGCTTATATGCAATTTTTAAAAAATTAAAATTTTTTATTTTTTTTTGTGAAGTCGTCTCTTGCTTGAAAAGTGAAAAAATGTTTTTTATAATTTAAGGTTTTCATTACTAAAATTCGAATAAAATTTCAAAATAAGTGTTTTTTCTCAAATAGTAACGTTTTGCAAAGCATGATAAATACTTTTAAAATGTAAAAATAACTGTTTTAAATTATTAATAAGGCGTTTTTTAAAAAGTAGCCTCCCAGGCGAAGATTAGTGTTTAGCGACAAAAAAATAAGATTAGTATTCTAGGGTTAATGCCGTTCTTATGGGACACTTTGCTTATGCTAAGCATAATTTCCTCTGTTATTGATCTGCCTTTGCTCGCATCAGATGGCAGAAATTCTGTACCCGTGTGGTGGGTGCTGATGTTGATACTGTAAGCTCCTCATTGCTGAATTGTATATTCTCGCATTTCTCTGGAAGTCAAAGAAATTTGAGTAAAATGGCTACCTAATTCAGAATTTGTATTTCCTATTTCTATACAAGTAATGGGAATGGAACAGTTGAATCTGAGTGCTCCAGTGGATTGTTTGAATAAAGACAAACTTCCTATTATACGAGCTATACGTTTGTAAATATAGATCAGTTTTGATGTTCCAGACAAACGAATACTATACTTGTTGAGTTTTTCTACGGAGTGGACACAGAAAGCCTTTCACTTGTCATTCAAACGCACGTAATGGCCACCCACGTCTGTGTTATTTATCAAAATACGGACCTTAATCTATTTAAATCATAAATGAAAATCAAATTCCCCTGAAACAGTCATGTCCATTGTCCAACCATTAAATTCAGTACACTGAAAAACAATATCAATATTCCATTCAAGTGCTTCCGCAGAGACTATACAAAGATGAAAAACATTTCAAACGAACTCTCGCTCTAAAAAAAAAATGAAAATATATCCTCCTGCCTCTGACATCGATTATAAGTCCCGAAACAGTTTTTTGTTATGTTGTTTTCGATGTTCACTAGAATTATGTCTGGATTATTATTATTTTAAAAATATTTTAAGTACGTGACAAAAATTGTGAAAAATTCATGCCCAAACCAAATTATGTCCAAAAACGTCGACTTCTCTGGGGTTAATGAAAACTGAATATGCACCATACAACGAGAGGGAGAGCTAAATTTTCGATTTGAAAATTCACCAACGATTAAGTACTATGAGTGCTTTCAAGCGTTTTTCTTTGGCACCCACATCGTTCGTCGGTCGACCCGAAATCCCTTGCGCCACTTGAACACGTAAGCAAATAGTTTCTTGCCATGCATTCGTAAAATCCGAAATTCAACATCCCCACATTCCCATATACGAGTATCCCGTATAAATATCGTTAATAATCAAGTGGCACGTACGGATCGCATTTTACCCCCATCTCCCCAAACAGATAGATAGATAAATATTTGGATGCACACACAACCAAAATGCATAATGCGGACAGAGATACAATGTCCAATCGTTATCGGATATACGCTCAGTATTTTGGGATCACATTTTGGAGATACGTATTTTGAAAACTTTTATGCGTTTTTAAGTCGGACAGATGATTTTTTTCCTACAGATGAGAAAGCGTTTTTCATTCGACATCGTGCGTGATATACGAGGCCAAAGAGCTGTGTGTCACAACTTTTCGATATTTTATTGTTAATCTTGGTGGTGATTTAGAATTGCTTCGGTGTCTAGAAGGAACAATTAAAAACGGATTAAGTGTGATCCTAAATGGGTCTTGACGTTCACTAGGAGTTATCGCTTTGTGTACCTACATTATATTGGATGGAAAATTTGTTGGCCTGTACCTACCTTAAGGAGTATGTTGTCCCTCTAGGATGGAATAGAGTAAGAGTCCGGTGAGGAGCTGAAAATAAATTAAACTTTATTACCAGGTGTGCAATTTTTGGTTTATGAGATTAAGAGATTATTTGTGGACTTAAAGGTTGCATAAGGGCGAACGAGAAGTAATGCCTTTATTTTGAGATCGAAAATAACACTGAAGGGAAGGTGATGTTAATTCAAAGATTAAGAGTGCTACACCAAGAATTTTATGGACTCAGGGTGCTAAGAATGTTTGAATTATTTATTTAGATATAGTACTCATTTATAACAATTTAAAGAGGTGTAAGACCATTTGGTGGTGCAGGAGCTCACTTTCATAATACAATAAGGGCGAGCTCACAAGTGGAAATGTCTTAGGTAGTAGGTATGTTGTTACAGCAAAATTGTTCGTCAAGAGTCGCTATTTTTTAGGCACATATAAAGCTAAGTACACACGATTGTAAGATCTTACAATATTGTCAGATCTGTCAATGCTCTGACAATGACTGACAATGAGCTTACAATAGCCAACTACCTTACAAAATTGTCCGTTCAGACGGACAAAGTCTGACAATTTCATTGTCAGATGGATGTCTTACAATGGTCTGACAATGAAATTTTTGACAACGTTTCAGGTTGAAAATTGGGTGTTCACATGGTCGTAAGATATTTGAATATGAAAAATTGGTCGATCTGTTGTCAGACATTGTCAGATAAATTCAAAGTATTGAGGGTTGTTTTTTGTAGTACGGATAATGGAACAAAATATTGTACTTGCGAAATTTTAACTGCTACACTCTACGTGTTAGAAGACTGCGAGGATGATGAATTGATAGAAAAACGACGTAATATTTTGAAGAAGGATTGGGTGGCCCGTTGTCAGGTGGAAGGATTATACTCCTAATAGCAACCTGAGGAGCCGGAACTTTATCGCAATTTTTTGCGAATGGATTCAACACAATCCGATGAAATTCTAGCTTTGGTGACTCCACACATCAAGACACCAAAATGCGCGCGATCATCCAGACTTTTTTGTTCTTTATTACCTCTACCTCTTATACCACCGGGCTTCTTTCGGTAGTTTATACTCTGCGCATCCAACAACCCCATTCACTCTGTACTTTCTTCCTGTACCTACAATTTTTTTCGACTTTTGCAATTCCAATTAGAATTTAAATTCCAATTTCCAAAGTTGTTCATATCAATATCTTCTGAATTGTTTTTCATCGTTTAAAAGCAAACTTCGATTTCGCACGTAAACCACTGGTTGGCTGACAATGAAGAAATTGTAAGCTATTGTCAGCTTCCATAAACAACGACATCTGACAATATCCAATGATTCTTACAATGTCCTAATAGTCTGACAATAAAAAAAATGTGTGTTCAGACTTGTTCAGACGATCGTCAGCTACCTGACAATTTCATTATCAGATGGATGTCTTACAATTGGCTGACAATGACATTTCCTACAATATTGTAAGACAAAATTGTAAGTTCAGACGGTTGTAAGACATTTGGGACACATTTTTCACAGACAGATCTGACAATATTGTAAGATCTGACAATATTGTAAGATCTGACAATCGTGTGGACTTAAGTTTGTTAAGCACGGGTGGACCTACAAAGAATTTTTTTAGAAAGAGCAAGTATTTTTTTTTTATTGATAGAGCTGTATATAATTTTAAACCTCCCTTGATATTTACTGAAGAATTATAAATGGTTTGTGAGTGCTACAGCTGATCTTTTAGCGCTTTTCTGACGACTTGCTTTCAGGACTACACAGACTTTAGGTACCCACCCTAAAACTAATATTTGCAATGAAATCCGTCCCATAACACCTGAAATTTTGCGGAAGATTATGAAAATTGCGCAAATGTGCGAAGCAAAAAAAATGGCCACCATTTCAAAAACCTGGGATGGATGTAAGATGAAAACGTTCTATCGTTTTCATTTGTTCGAACGTTTTGATTTATATTATAGGTCTGTTTTTTTCCACATCGATCTCAGTGAAGTGTAAAGTAAAGTAAGATTTTTAACACGCAATTACAACAACTACGAACTGTTTGACACTTTCGAGTCTCTATATACAGTCAAAATCGGTTATAACGACCTTCAAGGGACTAGCGAATTTGGTCGTTATAAGCGATAGGTCGCTGTAACCGATATCAAGGTATACACATGTAAATTAATCTGTTTTCAACTAGAGGTCCTTTTTGTCAAAATTACTCTTTGTTCTTACATACATACATTTGAGTATATATGTGAGCCGAATAAATTTAATTTTCTACAACCACTCGTCACGTCACACTGAAAAATGTTCACTAAGTAATTTTCCAACCTACTGTTGAACAAACTCAAAACCACTAATAAACACAAAAATAAAAGAATAACATGTCAACAAACGGTAACAGATACGTTGCAGCTAAAGATACATAAACAGTTTACAGTTTTAGAAAAAAATACAGTCGCGCCAACAGCTGCGTCGATTTTAGTCGTTGTAACCAATATTTTATTTCAAAAAAAGCAAAAAATCGGTCGTTGTAAGCGATATGTCGTTGTAAGCGATGTCGTTGTAAACGATTTGTTATTCAATGGGATATAATGGAGCTCAGTCAGGACCTAAGAATTTGGTCGTTATAACCGATTCGTCGTTATAACCGATGTCGTTGTAAGCGATTTTGACTGTAGTTGTTGTAATTGCGTGTTAAAAATCCTACTTTACTTTACTTCACTGAGATAGTTGTGGACAAAAACAGACCTTATGTATACTTCGAAAACGAATTTTCGTTTACTCGAAAGCAAAAAAAAAAAAATTTTCACGACTGAGTCGCAAGAAACTTTCTCGTTTATTGGGAATCTCCCAGAATCTAAGAATCATTTCAGCAAATTCAGTTACTCAGATTTAGTAACTAAAGCCTTGTTAATTAAAAACGTAATAAATACTTTACTTTACTTATATACTTTATTACTTACTTTCAAGTTTTACGCGGAACTGACACTTAAAGGAGGCAAGTGGGCGATGAATTTCGAATTATATTGCCACTGAAATTTTGGGCTTTGCAAAAATATGCCGGGTGTGAATACATCGGGATTTGGGTAGTCATTTTTGAAAAATATTCATAAAACGGCTGTATTCGAGTTTTCTGAGAAAAAATAAGTACGTGATTATGTTTAGAATGCTTATGTTGTCTTAAATATGTATTTTGATCAAAATCGTTGGAGCGGTTTTTTGTAAAATTATGCTGACAAATGTTACAACTTTGGATTCGAAAAGCACTGTTACTAAACTGTTTAGTTGAAAACTGAGTACAAGGTATTCTTCAGGATATAAACACTACCTAGCAGTTACATTTTCATCCAAATCGAAAAAGGATTTTTCGAGATATGAGCAGTTTTTGAAGAATCATTTTTAGCGATTGGGGTGGAAATCAAAGGACGCATTCATTGTTAAAAAAAACACTGTTTTGAAACTGTTTAGCTCAAAACAGAGCAAATAGTATAACTATAGATTTAAGCATTACCTGCCAGTTAGATTTTTATCATAATCGAAAATGCCGTTTTTGAGATATGAACAGTTTTTTAAAGTACTTACTATTATTAGGGATTTGGGTGGATATCAAAGGACGCAGTCTTTTTAGAAAAAAACTGAGTTTGCCATCAAGTTAAGAATGACAATAGTACTTTAAAAATAAGTTTTTTTTTTAAATCGTTTTTACCGTTTTCGAGAAAAAGCCAATTTTCAAAAGTGTCGTTGCTGGACTTTTTAGCGAAAAACTTGGTATGTTAAGCATGCCTACATTAACTCAACTATCAATTTTGCTTGAAATCGTTAGAGCCGTTTTCGAAAAAAATTTAAATTGTTTAATATTTCGTAAAATTTTTATATGGGAAGTACCGTTAATATTAGGGCTAGCATAAAAAAAAACGGAAGCCCACAAACTCTAAATACGAAATTTGAAACAAATTCGTCCAAGCGTTTAGATTCCCCAGGGGTGGGACAGACATACGGACGGACAGAATTGCGAGACCAACTTTTTTTAGTTCCCCTTTCATCGTAATATCAGAATTGATCAAAATCTCGAGTTCGAAATTTTGTACGACAACAATATCTTTCTCTTACTACGTACATACTACGTAACGAAAAAGTTAAAAAAAAACTATCTTTGGTTGGCGTCCGCTGATGGACATTGGAACTGTATTGATTGGTGCTTAAACTGATTGCATATTCCATTGCATATTGTTTTTTTTTCGCTAATAGTATACGGATTGCCATAGTTTTGAACTTCGTACACTACCTCCGGGAGTTAGGGTCTCAATTCTAAAATTGATTAAATTTTGGTCGTGCCAACCTTTTAGGCAGATTGATTCCCTCGCGACCTATGGCAGGCACTTAAACTCACGCAATCCAAAAGCAGATAAGCATCACTTAATCAGATCATTGCAATAATCTGTGCACAAATCTATTGCACATTTGTTGTGGGTATGTATATATCCAAGGAATTTCTTTTGTACAAAATTATTTCTATGGTGAAACAATTCGCAACACACCCTCTCATATCTCATATCACTTTGAATGAGTTAATTTTCTGAACAAGTCCGAGATTTCACACTCTGTGCCCATATCCCCTTGAGAGGCAGTTTTGTTTTACTTTTTTCATTCAATATAATGCAAAAAAATGAGATACTAAGTGGAAAATCTGTTCGCAATCTTTTTCATCGCAACTCAACGACAGCAGCACTTTTATCTGACAACCCGATAGATGCAGTCATTGAAATCGTTGACAGCTAACAAGCCTGAACGCTTATTTGATGTGATCATATTTCAATTTGCTATTTGAAGAGCTCTTGCAGTAGTGAGATAAATTTATCTATCTAATTATACAATTACGTGGGAATAGTTGCAATAGACAGATCAAGGTATTGGCATAGCTCAATGTTTGCCATTAGTTACATTATAAGTGATATGCGATAGCGTCAACATGCCCACTTAACATTATGAACTCACTGAAGTGAATAATTGATTTATTGAGTTTTTCAATACAAAGTTCATTCGATTGTAAATCAAGTGTTTACTGTTTACATTTCGAATTTGTATCCTCGTGTCATGAGAACAGTTTGTGCAGTATCAATGCACATAGTCATTTGAAATTCAAATAATTTCGTGCACCCATCTCGTTGGCATCCTTTTTGAAATATTTTCTACGAAATCCTCCTCCACTAAATCTGAAAACAAATACACAAAACGATAGTTTTTATTATGCAGATACTATGACAACATTCCAGCTCACGAAATGGCCCTTCAATCCAAACAAAATGCGTATACAAAATACTAGACCCATTGAAGCCTTCATGTTAATTATTGTTATTATGATTTTATTATCTATTTGTATATTTATTATCCGAGTCGATATGATATCTAAACACAAGAACAAGTTTAGACATCATCCACAAGGGAAGAAGAAAAAATTACACGCCATACCATTTAAAACACGGAGACAAATAAACAAATGTCATCGTAAATTTTTCAAGCTCCCATTCAAACGAATGGAGGCGGGGAGAAACTATACCAAGTAAACGAGGGCCGTTGTCCCTATTAGTGTTGAATGTTTACCAAGAGAAATTTTAAATGGAGCCGGGATACCTTATTTTTCTTTTTTTTTGGTAACGCCAGACACTACAGGGTTCTTCGGCAACAAGACACATTGCGCACGGCGCATACATGTGGAGCGGAAATCTGCGAGCAACCGTGCACTGCCTGAAATTGTATTTTTTTTGTTTAAGGACGGAACAGGTTCTCAAAGTAAAGGGCAACATCATCAATTCAGCTTGAAAGCAGCAGACACAGAGAAGGAAAAAAAACGTGCAACCTAACTCCTCTGTAGGTGAATATTTCATTGAACTTTTGGTGGACCGGCTGGAGGTCTTTCGATGAGCATCCTTGTTTTTAAAGGGAGAACTATCCAACTAAGCCTGTTGCGACCATGTCTCTTCGGATTGCGTTATACCCTATAGAGTCTGTTATTTTATTTAGCAGAATTGTAGTCGAATGTAGGATATAAAAACAAACATGGCGTAGCATGCTGATTTCAAATGCATTACACACTACGATAGATAAATGCTGCTGTATCTGGAATTGTATCTCAATGAATGCACTTTTGTCCACATTCAAAAGGAATGTATAAGAGTAGATATATATGTAGAGATATCAACCATAGCCGTCTGGGATCATGTTTCAAAAATATCGAAAGAATCTTCAGAATGTCCTTTTAAATAAGAAAAATCGAAAATGTGACCTGTGTCTGAATCATCTTATTCGTGAACGAGCTATTCGTTACGGAATTTGGTTTTGAATCTAAAATCCACGAAATACCGAAAACAAATTTATTTATTTATTTATTTATTTATTTGTCAACAAAATACCTACTTAGATTTTCTTAGACATTAGTTTATAACAATACCTAGTTAACAAAAATATTACTAAGATATAGAAAATAAATAGAGCAAACGATTATGACTGAATTCAATCTAGTAGTTTTCTTTTTATAGTAGGAATCGATGAGTTAAAATCGATTAAATCGATGTTATCATTATAGCTTATCAATGAGCCGTTGATAGATGATGACCTCCCGTAATTTGTACGCGAATGTGCAATATTAAAAAAACGGTTATTTCGTAAATTTGGAAGAGGGATATTTAAATTAAGAAGTCTTAAGATCTCCGGAGAGTCAATTTCTCCAATAAGAACCTTATGTACAAAAATAACTCTTGCTACTATTCTCCTATTTTCAAGCGAATGTAGGCTAATCAATTGTAACCTTGATTGAGGGTAAGTTAATAACATCAGCCCAAGGAAGCCCTCTTAAGGCGAACCTGAGAAATCTTTTTTGGGTAGATTCAAGTCTTAAAATATGAACATTATAAAATGGACACCAAACAATGGACGCATATTTATAAAACAGATCTGACAAATGAAAGATAGAGAGAGAACTTTTATAACATATGGGTCTGAAAAATCACTTGCATAGCGCCTTAGTAGTCCCCATGCTCTATTTATTTCTATTAGTGACATAATCAATGTGATGTATGAAACATAGTTTAGTATCTAAAAGCACACCCAAATCTTTTATTAAGGAGACACGCGGAATAGCAATGCCATTAAGAAAGTAAGTATACATGATGGGCGATTTCCGACGTGAATATGTAATAACTGAACATTTACTTTGATTCAGGGACAGATCGTTTTTTGAGCACCACAAATAGAATCGTTGAAGACAATTATTTAGATGTAGGAAACAATCGTCGTGTTTACCTGACATATACAACTTAAAGTCGTCCGCATACAAAAGCATACGACACTCAGAAACAAATTTAACAACATCATTTACAAACAAGACAAATAAAAGAGGACCTATGTGGCTTCCTTGAGGAACGCCAGACGTCACACAAATTTTTTTGGAAAAGTGATTACGAAACTTGACAAATTGATATCTATCGCAAAGAAATGTTGAGAGCCATTTTAAGAAAGTGTGTGGAAATCCTAATTTGTCAAGCTTCTATAACAATATTTTATGGTCCACGCGGTCAAAGGCTTTGCTAAAATCTGTATAAATTGCATCCACTTGGTTTCCCTTACCGATTTCCGAAATTACAAAATTTTTAAACAAGAGAAGGTTTGTAACAGTCGAACGATTCTTCACAAAACCATGTTGTTCATTGCAAATTAAAGATTTGCAAAAAACAATTCAATTTGTCGGTAACCAACAAATCAAATAATCAAACATATATAACTTTTATTTGTGTTTCTTGTTGAACACAAAAAATATATTTCTTTCTGTTCTTAACGAACAGAAACCAACTTTTAAATGAAACAACTTTTTAATTTTTAGTATTTTTATTGAGCTTCAGATTCCTTACCACTGGTGGGGGGAAATCTTGGGCTTAAACGAAGTGTGATACAGAACTGAGTTGTCTATGGTCAGATGGACCCTTTATATAGTGCTTTTTTGTTTATGTAGCAAATTTGTAGATAAGATTTGTATTGGTCCAACATTCAGTTGAATCTGAAGTCAAGCGTGGGTTTGCTTGGTATTATGTTGCATTTATCTTTTGGGGACGCACAAGTAGTGTCTGATATAACATATACATATTCAGTTCGCTATAATTTGACCCCTGATCCTGAAAAGCTAAGTTGTATATTCTACGACTGACTAAAGCATGAATCGGCCTGAATAAGTAGCGAAGTTTTGAAATAAGTCACTTGCTTGGAATAACTATGCTTGTTTGCTCTTATACGGATGGATGTGGCAATTGTAGAACAAATATATGAAGTATGTTTCTCGCGACTTATTTCAAAGAACAAAGATGGCATAGGCAACGCTAAGTTACAGAAAATTAACTGTGATTTGAATAAACATCGATCACACTTAGACGTCCTTTTAAGGATAAATTTTCGCAATAATTAGAACACTTTCAATGTGAACGAGCACATATGGCACATATCAATCGCCACTATAGTTAGGCACTTAGCCTGTGATGAAACGTGAAAACCTCTGACTGAGTCGCATAGAGGAAGTGTATCTTTAAGAGAAACAAGATGGATACCAGTGTGACAGTATACAATTTCTGGGAAACCTAAAGCGGAAGTACGAGAAAAGAGTAGACTGGATTTAGGTATCCTAAAAATACCGCGTATAGGTTTATCACATTCTTAAAACTTGTGGTAACACTGTTTCAAATGCTGTCACTGGCTTGTGTGCTTAGGTTAGGTTAGGCCGTAGGACATAAGCCACACGTAGGCCAAAAAAGGCTCATTATGATGCCACAGGATCAAATGATCTCTCAACTACCCGTTGAAACAGCATAGGAGCTATGAATAAAGCGTTGGAGGCAGCTAATGCTTATATTAGAGAGTTCACCTAGATTATAGAAGAAATATTCTCCGATACGTAGTTTTCTGCCAGATAAGAGGGCTGGCACGTGCATGCAGCTTCTACAGAAATCTTTGGAAGGGTTGCCCAGCCTGAGAACATCTCTCCCAATAATACACTGTTCCGCCCGTAATTACATCTTCTAAAGGTCCAAACAGGGCCTAGTCCTAGATATATCGCAACTCATTTTCAGCTAGGACATCCATATGACCATTTCATGCATGACATGACGAAGTACCAGGCGAATGATTGGTCTCCCTAACTCGAAGTTTTTTTTTTTTAATTTTAACTTGAGTGGGGCTTTGAAATAAACCTTACCTTATATCGGTCGTACACTAGAAGCGCACAAAGCCCGGCGATTCCTCCGTCGCCGTAAAATGAACCATTTCACACGATCTAAGTATTGCCAGATGGGATTCGTCGATGAACTCGCCGGGAAACTCAAAGCGAACGAAATGCGAATCCTAGGTATGTTGAAAACGTTGGTCAAAATCCTATTCTTGGCCTAGTGTACGAGAATATCAACGTTAGCCACAGGAAAAGCGCTGTTTAGCGAATCAAGCAATAAATAACTACTATAGCCAACATCGCAATAGTAGATGAACTCGGATAGTTAGTTGAGGCAATCAGCTAGGTACCTTACCTACCTATACGTATACGGTCTACATCTCAAATTGTTAATCGAAGTGCATAGGATTCTAGGTCTAGCTTTTCGCCACCATTCGTGTGTGACTGACTGGTTATTTTTGGGATGAATTCAAGGGACCTACCAATGGCTGAATTGTCGACAGTTTGGCGGATGGTGTAATACTGTTTGAGGTTATAAATTTGTTTATTAAATTTAAGTGTTGAATAAAAAATCGGACGCCATTGGTTGAACTCGTTGCGCACGTAATATACTACTGGCATTTTTGGATTAACGATGAGGAGTCAGAGTAATTAGCCAAAGGATGTACAAAGATCTGCAAGACATAATCTTATCAATAAAATCAAGAATTAAAGTACCAGAGAATGTCACGCTTAAGCCCTTTAAATACTTTCAGAACTTGAGATTGATTCGAATTACAAAGTTTAATGCCTTGCAAAATGCATGTTTAACTTCTCAGTGGCTAATTGGTATAAATAATGTTGGCGTACCCTATTCAGGCAATGGTTTGACTTTTTGTCTGACTCTTAAGAGCACCCGGCGATAAACTCTGTTGAAATTTCCTATGACGAAATGAACGACCACGACCACGACAACGACGACGACGATGATGATGATGATGGTACCAACTAGTGCTCCTGCTGCTGACGATGCCAATGGATGCCCAAGGCGTGATATCTACCACAGCTCATGTTAAATGCCATTTTTCGTAGGTTATAACCTCCGCCGCTCTCTCTCCTTCATTCTCGGTTATCCCAGAACTCAGATAATTGCTGGAACATGTATGTGATTGAAGAATACACCTGCAGCAGGACTGACTGAGTGCACAGGAGATGTAGAGGCACACGTAACCTTGTGGCATTCACAACTCCTCCTTCTGTTGTTGTTCTTCTTCTTTTAAAGTGGCCAAGCCATATCTACATTCATTCGTCGGCTGACCAGATTGAGTGGCCATGCATAATCACTTATTAGCAAAAGAGTGATTACGGGTAGATACCTCTTTCTTGTTCTTCACTTGGTTTTGGAATTTTCCCATAAGAAGGTGAAAATTAGCATCTTCTTGTGATTGTCTAGCATATGTGTTACTTCTATGTACTTCCAAGGAGAGGAAGTGGCACAATAGACGCCACCACTGACGCCGCCATGCGTCGTGACCAGAAAAGTGAATTCCCTTAGCGAGCATGGGGTTTGCGTATGCACACTAACGCGCTTGACGCGTGGTAATTATGAAAACCACTTAACTCATTTAAATAGTGTTCGGGATGTTTTTTTTTTTTTAATTCGGATTTGCATTCAGAGTGTACCTACACCGGAATATCGAATTGAGGCATAACATCAATTAGCAGTGCATGGTGAGCTGCGGTGACGGCAATTCTTTGATTGGAACCGGGCGACCGCCTGCGAGTTGCGAAAGTGAGTATCCGCAGTGTGGATAGTTTAATGGAATTAATTAATTGAATATTGAATATACTGTAATCAGCAATTTGAATAATTGACGCTTATTGACAACTTTACTGGCGATGTGTTTAAGTGAAAATGTTAATTTAAAATTGTTAAGGTTTCGAAATTGATGATGAAAATGATATTAATAGGTGTTTATAGAATTAACGCTGATGGTTCTGCTTAATTGGATTTTATATACCTATACATTGCAGACAATGTTCATGGGGTGTGCATAAGTGGATTAGTGGATCCGTGTGAAAACTAAATGGCTTTATACGCCGAAAGGGAACGCTTTGTGCATGGAGGTTAATTTTTAGTCTTAGAAATCTGGTAAAATCGAGGAAAATTTTCTCAAAAGCGACACTACCAGCTAGGTTCCAGAAATCGAGTGAAATCGAAATTGCAAATCGAATGAATTCGTTTTCAGTGTTCTGCATTTCGAGCGATTCGGAAACTCCCAGATTTTTTCGAAATCACAATTTCACTATGTCTCAATTCCGGAAATTTTTAAATCGAAATCGAATACAGTGAAATGTAGAACTCAAAAATTCATTTCCGATTTCATTTCGAGTGAAAGTGGAATGTGGAACCTAGCAGTACATGTGGTGTGTTCCATTATTTCTGGCATTTTCTCCTGTTTTCTGGACAAATTCATTAGATAGAATCTACTTTGACGTATTGAAAAGATTTGGTATGGCGTTGAACCCTTACTGGGACAAGTCCGACGACAGCACTCGCATACACTCGAAGTGAGTTCACCAAACGCGAAGATGGTATAGCTCGCCCGCTCATTCTAGGAGGTTACAATGGGACGTGCCTTCCAAAAAGCTTATTATAAAATGGTGATATCTATTGCGGTGATGTGATATAGATGGATAGATGTGGATCTGTCATATAAGCCAAATAAAAAAGACGTCTTCAGCTTTACGGAAGAAATATTTAGTAGGATAGTTGGCGAGCATAACATATTATGTCAACCTGTCTAAAGATGCACTTAGGCTAATTGAGTTTGCTGCTGAAGGAATGTAACTATAGCTTACTAACGGTTTTCGTTTCTCAAATTCCATAAGAGACATACACTACACGTGTCTCTGCATTGAAAAATTGTCAAACAAATCGAAAATTTTGCGATTGAAATGAGGTGTATGTAGGTAGAGTATAGATATAGATACCTATTATGAATACCTATGTATTCGACCCTTCTGAGTGGCCGATTTTGACTCGGATTCGGCTTACTATCTTGTTGTAACCAAGGTACGACAGTAGTATAAATTTCTAAGATTCATTTTAATTAGATGAGTACCTACATAATATGTATGAGTTATGACAAATGAATTTTCCAGCATCGTTCGATCGATCCACTAGAAAGGAAACCCAGTCATAGCACACAGAATTTCATGTGGCATATTCACCCCTATTGTGGAATCCGTCGGAATTGAGTTTCACTTCACCTATTCGATTCCCTTTCACTTTCTACTGCTATCGTGGAATCCGCCGGAAACGTTTCCTTATCGACACGTTTTTGGGAAAGGTAGTTTCACTGTCAAACGGCTGTCTTTCATTTGTTAACACAAATCTGTGTAGCTGCATTCACATATAAAAAGTGTGTTTTAAAAGTGATTTCAATAAAAAATAAAGTGTTTGATATAATAATTGATACGATAGCTCCATTTTTGGAAGCATAAGAGGAAGAACGAAATGAGCGGTGTTCTCAGAGAAGAGTACGAGACAGGTTAAGAGGAGCAGTGAATGATTTCATGGAGCTACCGGATGAAATGTGTTTTTAGAATGTTTTTTTTTTTTTTTGTTTTAATAAAGTTCAATATTGCACAGATTTATTACAAATGTTCGGCTTAATAACGCAGCTTTTTTACATGTACATTTTCTTAAAAAAAATCCTCACGATCTGCAGCAAGTAAGAAAACCTATGAAATCCGCAGATATTTTGTTGCGGGTAAGAAATGTCATTTTATTCGGGAAAAATTCGATTTGAACGTTTTCAACGATACAGTGAAACTCATTCACATTACCCACACGGGGAACTGTTCACTTTGCGGATTCGACGATACCAAAATGTTTTTTTCCGTGAATAATTCCCCCCGGCGGATTCCACGATAGGGGTGATTGTGTGAAAGCCTAGAACCCTTCGTAAATAACTTTATTCGCCACTATCAGTGCAGTTTGGAAAGTCCCACTGTCGAACAAATTTTCACACTCAGAAAGATTCTGAAAAAAAAAACTTATGAAGTCACCATCATATATGCGGTATCGGGTCATAATTGTGGATATCAAAATTCTGTATCGAAAAAATTCTGTAGGTATATTTAATTTATACCCGGTACCACACTTTGACATTCCATTTGTAACGCACATAAGGAAGCGTTGTAGCTTGTGGGTATGACAAACGATATATATTATTGATCTAGCGATGTCCGTCTGTCTGTCCGTCTGTCCGCACGATTACGGCCGTAATTTAAGAGCTATAGATTTGAAATTTAATATGTAAGCTTTTATCCACCAAACTGAGGCTAAGTTTGAAGATGAGCAAGATCGGATGAAAACTACTACTACCTCCCATACAAAAATATCGGATTTATATAGCTTTTTTATGTTAAAAATTAAATTTAAATAGCTACAGTAAAGATAGCAAGTTTAAACTTTGCACATATTGTTTTATTAATATTTAAAAAATTTTGATAAAAAAATTAGCTTGGTCGAATAAAAAGGACTCATACCTCCCATACAAATATATAATTTTGAATACTAAAATATTTTTTTTATTTCACAATAATATAGTACCGGGTATTTGAGCTTCGGCATAGTCGAAGATAATTGTCTTACTGTTTTTTTTTTAATACTGTAGGTATGAATAAAATTCTTTATTTCAAAATGCCGTATATGGAAGATGCTACCACTGTAAGATTCTTTTTTTCCGAAATGCTGCTTATGGCCCAGTTCTATATTTAAAAAAAAAAAACTGGTTTCACAAAACGGAAATTTGCTGGATGAGACTTCTCAAATATGTATTTATTAATGAAAACCAGAGTTTTAAGTAACTTTATTATAAATGCGGTGAAATCCCCTATTAAAAAAGGAATTGCCATACAAAACTTATTTAGAATTTCCATTATACATTGTGCGTGAACACATAGGCTCGCATGAGAGCAGAAAGAGAGAAAAATATCCCCCCCAAATAAATTGCTACTGCGCATCTTGGTTACTTTCAACTCCTTTGCGACGGGCTATACCTAGGTCTATCAAATCAAAGAACAACCGAAACACTAACGTTTTCAAGACACCAACTCTGGGCAAGTACGGAACCTTCGGAGCACTTGGCGGGATTTTTTTTTACATTATCAAAGCCTTTTTTTTAAATATCTACGAATTTCTTATATACAGAACAGAATTTTGAAATACAGTAGCTACATATTTCGAAAACAGAAATTTCACCATACAGACCCCAACCCCACCAGTATTCAGTATTCTATCGATTTCGAAGCCGTCTAAGAGAGCCTTTATAAATAGGCGAACTACAGAACCAGGTCTAGCTTTTGCATCGTTGCAAACTCATCCGTCTGAGTAGATTGATGATGGAGAGAGCTCGCTGCTGTATTCTCTGGTACCCTGCAGTGGTTTTGGCTACCTCCTTGACGATGTCGCGTTACTGGCACCACTAATTGTTGGCGTGAGCGCACGGAGGAGAGTTTTATACTCTGGCGCTCTCTGTAGGCTCTGGCTACTCCAGGCCAGGTGTCCTAAGGACGGAGTCTAACGTTTAATTTCGTTTTCTGTGGCAGTTCGCAGATTTTTCTCGTTGGACAGTTGACTGGTGTAACAAGATGTCCCTTTTCCTTTTATTTAAAATAAAACTCACTTCAACTTTAAATTTCAATTTAAGTTCGGAAGGAACTGATCCTATCAATGAAATACAATGAATCGCGGTAATATTTGCATTTTATCGCATGAAGACAAACTCAAACTTTTGAGTAGCACTGCCGTTGACCCATTAAGGGTTCATCCGCCATCCACTTTTTCCAACACAATGGCTGAGTATTGCAGATCCCTATAGAGGTGGTATTCGAATATGTCGGAACAGCTCAAACTGCCACCGTTGATTGCATCTAGTTTCTAGACTTCTAGAGGTTTCGTCGGTTCCTGCCAGAAACAAAAAGAAGTGCCTTAGTAAGAAGACGCTTCCCCCATCTTTCGTCCTCTTTAATTCGCATTGTGTGATTAGGTTGCATGTAGACTTTAGAGTATTATCGCGTGTGATGTGTCATATCTACTGCCCGAGTTTTAGCCTAAATGGGTGAGTAGGTATCGCTACCGTACTTAGTATCTATATAGTTCTTTGTTGGTGCTGGTGCCTCATGGTTTGTAAACCTTGTGGGTAAAACGATTGTTTTGTCATGATCTCCCAAACCAAACAATTGTAATCTGGATTTGCCTTCATGTAATTGTACATATTTGTTAGCATGTTTCCAATAAATAAGGATCTTCTGAAAGACTGCACTCTCTGTCGAAAGTTTCGGAAAATAAGTTCCTTCATTTATTTGACCAAAAACGCAGATGAAGAAGAACAATCCTCCAGCACAATACAATTGAATTGATCACATCATCTGTCGTATACAAAGCAAGGAAAGGGCAATGTATGTAGATCAATACATCATTGATTCACATGGAAACAAAATTTAATTTAATATTGATGTTTGGCTCTGTTTTTAATACTACAGGAAACATAACAACTGCAACTATGTGAGTATGTACTGCAGACTTTGTTTTTCCAGCTGCAATACTTAGTGTACACACTCAAACGGAGCGCGGGTAATGCCAGTAATTTGATTGCATCATGTTACCCACACTTCAACCCTTCAAATTGTCTAACACCAACCAAATGATCTTGTACTAATGAAAAATAAATTTTTGATGACGTCCAAGTACCATAATATGCATGACGGTTCTTGTTAAATGTCTCATAGTCTACCACCACCATCGTCACCATTTGTAAGCTATTCCGAAACTGATGGATGCAATGTACATGTACCTATTCTTGTCACTCTACAGGACGCCACATTCGAATGAAATAATTTATTTTCAATTTGCCACTCAGCTGTGTGGATTCCCACAGACCTACCACTATACCAGACCCAACAAGGCCCTTCTCCCTTCTCACACTATACTTGGAGTCGTGTTTCTTCCCTCCAGAGATTGCGGTGGGGTAACAACAATTTATGGTCCCTATTCCTGGAGAACACACACTGTGTGCCTGTGCATGATGCGGTGTTGCGTTGCGTTCTACACCCTACACATCTTGGATGACTTGTTTATTACCATTGACACGAAATGGATGCGATGATTGAATTATTTGCACAGGAATCTCCCTGTGCCCATTCGGAACATTCTCCAGATGTTAAGGGCTGAATTTTAAAAATACCTTGCATTCGTGAGTTGCGTGAGTCCATTTGCGGGGGGCAAGTGTTGGAAAATCCCAGTTTAAACACAAATCTCCTCTTTAAACATCGAAAAATGTCTGCCAACGGGTGGTTGGGTATAGTGGGGACAGGGCATCCCAAAAACAATCGAAATTCATGTCACGTAACCGAAAGGACCTCCCAATATCGTGTCCTCTTCAAATTGAAATTGTTTCCCATCTCGAATCGCGCACTCGCCTGTTTATCAGTACGAAACAAAACTAAGGCAAACCTATATACTATAGTAGGCGCAGGAAAAAGCAATTACCATTCCATGCGTGAAGTTGCGCAAATTCGAAATGTCTTTCGGTTTATCCCCCTCCATCCACTGTGCTATACAACACGAAGCCACTGTCATCGGTTGCCATTGCCACCGCCAGGACTTTATCCTTTTTCACTTTTTCCGGGATTTGTTTGTTTGTTGTCACTCTTGCTTGTTTATATATTCGAGAACGAGACACGAGAGGTAAAACAGGCTACGAAGGCGTGTGGTATATGTGTACACACACTTTTGCCAATAAAATTAATTTAAGTGAATTGTGTGGAGGTGTATATCCTTCCAATTTTGTGTTTTTCCCTGTTTTCCTCTTGACACATACTCGGATATATATATTTTTTTTTATTGTTTGTCATACTTTCACGCCGCAGGGATACACAACACAGAATGTATCTATCAATTGAATCGGCTTCGGCTTCCCAGTTGGAAGCTATCGGGAGTTGAAGAGCAGCAGTTCCGACAACGACAACGATGAACAAATTTTAATCGACATCGCAGGCAGTCTTCATATATGACCGAGTATGGGACTGTGTATGCGAGCATGTGTCAAAGGAGTGATATGGAAATCAGTTTCTCTGTCGTATTTCGCCTTGAGGCCAAGAGATGTTGTATTCAAGTCGAAGCGTTGACGAGGACGACGACGACAACGATGATGATGACTATGACGACTACAGCGATACCTTCACCGTTGTCGATGTCGATTGTTTGGCTGCACTTAAAGATGATTGATGTGAAACGATTTATCCAGAATCCCCGGGTGATGTTTGCAATTTAGGTGTCTTTACGAGAAAGTCGAAATCTCTTTGAAGGTAGCGACGCGGTCCCATTCAGACTGTGTTCGTGTTGGATATTGGCAATTGAAAACGTCGGATGGATTTGAAGGGGCGAGAAAATAGTAGCCGCCAAACCATTCATTGAAATGGGATATAAAACAAAAAAAGCTTATGTGTCAAAGCACTTTATAGACAGAAGGAGTGTGTGCCTATAAAGGAGTTTTGTTGGATTTTGCAATGTGAATCGGCCTTAAATTTTACAAACTGCAAACTGTTCATAAATGATCTGTCAAAAGTAAATTGATAGAGACGCTATTGACAGATAACTTTGTTACGAATCACTTAATGGTGTCTACTCCCGCTTCTATCGTCTTGTGTTTAGCGCAAACGGCTAACGAGGCAACGGATTATCTAGCAAGACAAGGAGCAGCAAAACTATTCATATAGTTGGGAGCTATTCTTTGGATTACTCCTCTACTTAGTGAAAGAGTTCAGAAAACTTAAAAATGGATAAGAACTTTAAAAGAGTGTTAATTCCGAGATATGCTACAAAATATTTAAAAAGCAGTTGTAGGTATAAGAATAACTTACAGTCCTAATTGGTTTGCTAACTGGATTGCAGACTGAGGAAACGTTTGACAAAAATATAGGACAATCAAGTGATGGACTTTACAGATTCCTCAACGAGACCGGCGAAACTCTTAATAAATACTAGAAGTATCCGAAAAATGTTTTATTTATAATAGAAAAACAATATACTCTGATTCATCAACGAAACTGAACGGGATGAAGTCCTTTAAGGTGGAAGCTTAGCTCTTTACTAAGGCTAAGTCAGAGCATTCTTAATTCCCACAAAAATTATAAATTGAAGTGGTGCCTGGAAAAGGGAAAAATGGACTACTACTAACCCCTTGTTATTATACAGGGTGGCGTATAAGTAACATCATGATTTATTTAATTTATAACTATTTTCTTTCTAATTTTATTTAATTTTGTCATTTATTAAATTGTGGATTATATTATATTATAAGATAATATATCTCTCAAATGGTGCCCATTGTTTGAATCGATCTGACGGGCTCTTTCCACAGAATTTTCATCACCCGTTTAGAAAAAAATTTAGAGCCGTTGCATCGGGCGTATTTATTTATTTTATTTAGGGGTATCTTTGTTAGGTCTTAGAAGCTATCGAAGAACTGTGCTCGGGTCTACCCCGATATAATACAGAAAACAATAATCTCTCTATATATGAAACAAAGTGGCAAAAACTGTCGGTAATTACGGTGAATGGTCGATATGCCAAACAAATTCGAAATCGGTCAGAGGGGCGTGGCACCGCCCATACAAAAAAAAACATCAAAATCGTATATCTATATTGATCTCAAACTTACAGGTAGATATTGGCCGTGGAGTGCTCCTGTGAAGACTGGTCAAAATTGGACAAAGGGCCGTGACACCTCCCTTACAAAAAAAAAAAACATTCAAAATCGTATACCTCCTATACAAAAAACATTTTCTATATGAGGTGAAACTGGATGACGTAACAATTCCTATGCACGGGCAAGGCCGGGCGGGTAAAGCTAACTCTATATACCTAAAACAAAGTGGCAAAAACTGTATGTTTCCCTCTGTTGCCCGTAATTTTCAACCAACTTAGTTAATTTTTTTTAAATGTAGGTGATCAATTGATAGGCCAACAAAATTAAAAAAAAAATAAAAATTTAAAAAAACAAAACAGAAAAGGCCTGACGAAGCCGGCTGGAAAGCTAGTTTAGAATAAAAAAATAAGAAAAAAAAATTTAGAATGCAAAAATCTCGAAACCAAATTCTCGAATAGCAAAATTCAAGAAAAAAAAAAATCTAGAATTAATACTAATTAATTAAGATTTAAGATTGGACTTCGCCAAGGGTGCGTCTTGTCTCCTCTCCTTTTCATTACTTATATGGACTGGATGTTACAACGCAGTCTTGGCGAAGAACGTTTCGTATTGGGAGATCTGAGGATAAGTCATTTGCTCTTCGCAAATTATTATCAAAAAACAGAATCGAAGTTTTTCATTTAGAAAAAAATGAGAGCCAAACAACATCGGATGACTTCTATTGGCCCACCTTGTATTTGAAATTTCATTCACTGTCTGCTAAAAACAATAGGAGGTTATAACTATAACACAACGCGATATATCGACAAGTGTTACAAGAGCCTGTGTTGAATTTGTTCACACGTGATCGTAAGATCCGCATTGAACTTGTAAAGGTTCAGCACTTCTAAAGTATATAGCCACATACGTATAATATGTAGCACTGATGTCATTATTACGTCAGCGTATGGTCTCAATGGCTACATTCCGTGTACAAGCTCCCTTTGTGCACTCTCTGTTGACGTCAGAGCTACATACGTATGTGGCTTGCTACATGCGAGGTGTTCTAGCACATTAACTTTGTGTTACAGAAATGTGTAACAGATTGTAGAAATTCAAATGTTCTACAAGTACTCGTCGCGTTGTGTTATATGTCCCAGGTCACAAACCAGTAAGAATAGACCGCCGACTTCCCGTGCACCTACCCGATTCCCACCGGAAAAAAATACCCTGTCTGTGAATACGTGTAAATGTCAAAATTAATGGCGGGAATGATTTTACATGCTATACCATCGGCCTAGGATTTTTCAAATATGCGTGCGTTAATGGCGCTCCTTTGATTTTGTACGGTCTATTCTTACTGGTTTGTGCCCCAGGTGTTATAAAACCTTATTGGCGTGCTATTGTCAAAACACCGCGTGGCTTAACTCCGACACTATATATTTTTATTTTTTAGATTTTTTCAAAATAGTCTTTCGAGATTTTTACATTAGAGATTTATCAAATTCATTTTCCAGATTTGGACCATTTTAGATTTTAGTCATTTTATTTACCGTCATGCTCCTATGCAATAGAAGGTGTATTCTTGTAGCGCTGGGTGGTGGTATTAGAGATGCATCCCTGAATCTTCTGCAGAAGTCATTGGCAAGGATGCGAAGCCTTTTTACTCATGTCTCCGGTTATTACCGCAAAGAGCACTCGCACTATTGTTTTCTATCAAATGATGTTTGGATATCTGTCCTTTTAGTTTCAATCGTGGTTCAATCGTTATGAGTATGACACCACGCTTAAATGACTGAAAAACGCTGGAATAATGCGTCAGTCGGTTTAACTGGTTGATACATAGTAAGAAGACTACTGGTCCTGTCCTAATCTCTACAATTAAGCCTTGAGTAAAAATGAACATATCTTTAAGGACAGTACCGGGAATAAGTCAGTCCCATCTTTCGAGTGTCGAGTACAAATACTTTTAATTTCTTGTCATGCCTTGATTTTTTATACTGAAAGATTCCAAAGTGAGACAAGTTGGAAGGAGTTCAGTTTGGCTTAATACTTCTTGAAAATATTCAGTATAGGTGAAATGACAATTGAACTAAAAAAAAATAAATAGGTATGCCGAGTCCGAACGCCTGAATTGAGAAGCTTTTTCAGGACAGTCATACTCTCGGATGTTTGTCAGACGTTTGCTAGAGGTGGCACAGTGGAAAAGTCGAGGTAGAATATGGTCTTAAATACTGTCGTGTTTTTTCCAGTGGGGGTTGTCTTCGTGAATTTGGTCTTAATTGCGATTATCCCAAGGACTTCCCTCACATGTCTTCTTCTAAGTCTAGTCTTCTTTAAGCTATAAATCCGAATCAGAATACCCCGCACAAGAGTACCTAAAAAAATAAATAGGCGGCGCAACAGGCGGTAGACACCCAAGGCCTAGCTTCTCGCAACCATTCGTTTTGTGTGAGTTTCTCTTTTTGGAACGAATGGAAGAGTACCTAGTATGAAAAATTGTGATACCTATGCATTAGCATCATTTTGTTGGTCCATTTAAATGAGGAGCTGGCATGCACTATTTTGACTTGGTACACGTGCTGTATGCCCCTATTATGTAAGACAACTACAACTAAAGTTGAGTTGTCACTTGGTTTTACGTAATTCAAAATTCGGTATTGTCCGTATTGTAATACACAACCTTGATTGAAAAGTTGTCCGTCAAAACACAACAAAGATGGTAGTGGTTGTCTATAAGTTGTTAGTAACTTTGGGTTGTGTGAAAGTTGAATTGAATTGAAGACAACTCAACTCAACTAAGTTTACCTACTACTAAAAAAAATAAAAAATTACCTACTACTATGTATGTATATTATAATACAGTGCAGTCAGCCTGAGTAGACGCACTTTGACATAGTTAGTTTACTGCCAAATGTGTTTATGCGAGGGTAGATATTAGACAACTTTGAGAGAGAGAGATAGATAATTACGCTTCTTAGGAACTTCGTCAGATGTATGAAATGACCATTTTCGTAGGTCTATATACCTCTAGTCGAATCAAGTTCTTCTATACTATTTCCAACAAACCATCGCTAAGGCCTCTCCTGTTGACTTGTAGCTTAGTTCCATTTAGCGAAACTAAACTTTCCCTACAATTGACTGTTACAAGTTCATAAAAAAATATAGATACAAAAAATAGTAGAAGGTAGTTAACCTTCCTGTCCTACTGGCTGAGTCGCTTCCCTAAGTAGCCATAACAAATTTTCGTGTTAAAATCTCTACAAAGCCTACAACACTGCAGTCATATTGCTACAAAAGAAAATCCTGTCCACTTGTCGCCTCCCTCCGGATTAAGTGGCTGCTATGTTTAACCCTCCATATGACGGAGTTAAGTCCTCTATTGCCTATACCAAAACAACTCCTACTGTACGTTGTCTTCCGTTACTAGACCTCTTTTGCGGAAATTGTTCTCCTCCAACAGCCATACTACCACCCCACCCCATATCGTACCATATCAAAGCAACGTGAAAGAGCTTTAGAAAAGGAAATGAAACGAAGTCTAGCATACGTTGCACTATGGGGTATACTACACTACACACCCATCTAAATCCATCCGCAGGGTGATGCCGTTAAAAGGCTGAATATTGCAGAATTGAATTTATGTGCTCTCATTAAAAATTTCCCTTGATTCCCGTCTCGTCTGATCCTATGGCAATAATAGCGCACGACTGTTGTGTCCCAGAAGTGTCGGGGAGGCCAGTCTGGCGGCTGTGACTTCGTCGAAAGAGGAAACGACGTACAAAGTGATGTGACTCTGGCTCGTACAGCAGGCTGAACATTATTGTGGGAGGAGAAAAGTTTGTGGTGTTGCTGTCGTCTGTTGGGACAACCACGGTTAACGAAAAAGTGTTAACAGACGATGACGACAACGACCAGGACAACTGTAACTGTGTATATACCGTCATACTGCATCACCAATACTATAGCAAAACGACAAACGTCGTTTATTTACTCCACTCTCAGATGGCGGAGCAATGACTGAACTTTTATTCCCTTTAGAAAGGCTCTCCTGCAAAACGGCTCTGAGTCTGAGATTCGTATCCCTAGATGTGTTTGTGTATTATGTCCTATTGTAGCTTTGTCGGCGCGTACATCCCTTGGATGTGGAGAGAAATAAAATAAAATCCCAGATAATGAGATTGTGACTAAAAACACGAAGAGTTAATAAAACTTGGCTGGTTAATTTAAATTTCAACTCTCATTCTGTCAGAACTAAGGTTCAGAGAGGCATACACTGAATCAGAGCTTAATTAAAAATAAGGGAGGAGAAATGCTGTTTCATTGACAACAGGAAGTAATCAAGTGATCTGGGTATTGGTAAAGTATACTTGTTCACTTTATGTGAATCAATGTGTGCAATACAAAGTGAATGATATGCTTTGACTTAATACATCTGAATTATGTAGCTGTACTGCACTTTGACTTTTGAACTTGTATTTTACTTTTAATTAACATGCAACATGCTGTTGTATAAAAAACCATAAGGAGTGCGTCTGAGGGTACACCCACATTGAATTAATAAACACATTCCACCGAAAACCTATACTGCCGTCCTAAGAAAAAACGGCGCAAACGCCAAAATTCAAAAATTGAATGAATAGTGGAAAATCCAGCATTTGGTCCGGCTGCCAAAAGGAAAGAAGGCTCCAGAAGAACTATTGTCCTTCCGCCCAATATGCCTATTGGACACCATGGGAAAGATCCTCGAGAAAATAATCTACAATAGATTATTAGACGAAAAAGGTGCCCTATCAGACTACCAATTTGGTTTTCGGAAAATGAGATGCACTGTTGATGCCATAAGAGCAGTAATTGATATTGCAAAAGGCGCCATCGAAGGGGAAAGATGGCTCTATGGGACAAATGAGTACTGTGCTTTTAACTCGGCGAACTAGTCTTTCATTAGAAGATCCCTCGCTAGGATGGAATGCTCGGTCTTAGGGCCGTTATTGTGGAACATCATGTACCACGGAGTCTTGCGATTGTCGCTGCCTGAGGGAGTGACGATAATTGGATTCGCAGATGACATTGCCGTTGTGACAGTAGGTAAACAGATTCGTACAGTTGAATCCGTTACAAACGAAGCAATTGCCCAGGTAAAGGAGTGGCTAGCAAACGCCAGCCTGAAATAGCTGATCTTAAAACAGAAGCTGTGTTCATAACCAGCCGAAAAACTGTAGAGTTTGTCAACTTCCAGGTTGGTAACCAAATAATTAATAATAAAATTAAGGTTTTTTCTACTGTGCCACCTCTCGCGAACGTCTGACAAACATCCGAGAGTATGACTGTCCTGAAAAAGCTTCTCAATTCAGCCGTTCGGACTCGGCATAAAATTGTAGGTCCCTTCCATTCGTCCCAAAAATAGAAACTCACACAAATCGAATGGTTGCGAGAAGCTAGGCCTAGGGTGTCTACCGCCTGTTGCGCCACCTACTTATTTATTTATTTTTTAACCAAATTATCAGGTACAAAGAAGCTGTTACCTTGGAGTAATACTGGGCAATAGATTGCGGTTCAAAACACACGTGGACTTTTTAGCCAAGAAAGCATCGTAAATGCAGGGGGCTCTCTAATAGTGCATAATGCCTAACATTGGTGGACCTGTCCTGTTGTATGCAGCCCCAGTCTGGGCGCAGGCGCACTGAGAACGAAGGAGACCAAAAGGAGACTATTGTCAATCAATTAGCGGCTTCCGAACCATATCGGATGAGGCCGCCTTTGTTATAGCTGGAATGGTTCCCGTCGACATTCTTGCAGACGAAATGTTGAGGATATATAACAAAAGAGTCTTAAACCAATACGATGCCAGTGTTATCAAGAGGATTAAAACTGAAGAAAAGGCAGCGTCAATAGATATGTGGCAAGCTCGCTAGAATAGCACAACGAAAGGCAGATGGAGATACAAACTTATACTGACAATCCAGTAATGGATAGATCGTAACCATGGAGACTGTAACTACAACCTTACACAGTTCCTGTCAGGCCACGGTGGCTATCGCAAGTATCTGCTCCGTTTTGGGCACGACAGCTCACCATCTTGCCCCGAATGCGTAAATGACGCACGGAGCACGCAGTATTTTATTGCCCACGCTTCATGGCATGGAGAAATACTTTGCCCAGCCCGACCATCGACCATATGTTGCAGTCTGAAGAGAATTGGGCGAAATTATGCAATTTTATAACCATCCTACAAAATGAGCGGAGAATTGAAAGGCTAGGAAAAGCCACAGGAGAAGCCTCCAAACTCGCAGAAACACCAGAAGCAGGTGACACAATACGATTAGCTTGAATCCTAACCAACCCCGAGAAGTAATACCTAACGGCAGTCCCGCGGGGAAAGTCGTTGAAGTGTGTGTGGTATGGATTAGTACGTTTAGGCGCATTCCCGGGATCGATTATTCGGGTTTGTTGGTAGCACGGGCTACCGCAACTTTAGAAGATTACCACATCCATTGCCGCATCCAAAAAAAGAAGAAAAAAAAGGCGATGTTGAGCAGACTGATGCCTTTAGCGCAGTTTAGACTTATCAGACTTGTTTTATCTTCGATTTCGAAAATGTAACTTCAAAATTGTTGTGACACATTTATACCTATCTAAACCGTGGGTAGAAGAAGGATGATCGAAACGAATGACAGTTAATTGTCCTACGTCTGTTAAATTCAAACAATGTTGCCTTCTGTGGGAGAACTACAGCCATATAGACGATACTAAATTGAAATTCTCTGGACCGGGACCCCCTTCTGAGAATAACAGCACTCTGTCGTAAAATTAGCATTTTTCTTCCGATCCATCTGCATTTCCCATCGATATGGTAATAATTATTTAATGGCGTCAGTATTCCCATTCCATAAAACTATTTATAGTGTCATCAATGCAATTTTATTATCCCTCCGGTTGCCTATCCATAAAACGATGATAGGTATACAAACGCATCGCGTTCGGTCGACCGACCGCCAAGTGACGCCTCTATTCACAGCTGAGGACTTTTATTGCCCCACCAAATACAGCGCGCACCCAAACCAACCCCGTAAAGTATACAACTTCCTGCTCCATTCAGTGCCACGAGACAAGGCTACTCCATAGAAGATTTTTATTGCGACTAGCCTGGGCCTCATAAAATCATAGTTAATAAACGGTATACTGCGCACAGTGTACGAGTAGGAGTACACTATATTTATTTAACAATTTTGTTGCTTTATTTGAGGCAATACAAAAGTTGGGCATTCATTGTATGTACGAGTATGTATATGGGAGTCCACTGATATGAGTAAATTGATTAATTTGTTTAGCCATTAATGCGCGCTGTTCTGTCTCTGTCTGTCTGGCAGATTGAAGTTTTTAATTTACCGGAAAATTAATTTTGTGTTGACCTAACCTCATAAACTGTTTGTTGTGTTAAAGTCGGTGCTCGCGTGAGAGAGATGAAGCGACATCGGCACCGAGTACACCGGTTGGGATGGGGGCATGGGGCTTGCAGCAAGTGCACTTTATGATGTGTTAATGATGATGTCTGATTGATTTGTAGATAAATATATAGATAAACACGAATAGCAATCGAAATGTTTTGCAAACAAAGTGTGAATGGCTGTCATTAAGATAGTACACATTGAAGTACCTTTACTTTTCGATTTATTTAGATTCAGATAGATTTAATTGCTGTTTAGTTAAAGGTGGATATGGTCATGAGAAAATACCTACAGTGCTGCCAAAAACATTCCAGATTTTTTCTTGATATAATATTTTCCTTAACATCAAGAAGAAAGCCTTTAACTTAATACAATTTCTTTAATAATTTGAAAAACTCTATTAGAAACCTTCATAATCATCATCATCATCATCATTTTCAAATGGTCCGCTTGTCCATTAAGTGGGTCGCGGGTGTAGATTGCTCAAGTGGACCCTCCATAGCTCTCGATCCTCCGCCATCGACTCCAAATCATCAAGGGCAATCCCCATACGGGTAGAGGAGAGATTATGGACTTGATCTAACCATCTCATCCTAGGTCTACCTAGAGGACGCCTGCCCGATGGTACGGATTCCATAGCACGTCGTGGAATCCTGGTCGGGGACATGCGTTTAACATGACCAAACCACCGAAGCATGGACCGCTCCGTCCGGAGAAGTAGCTGCTCGACATTAAGTTCCTCACGTATTCTGGTATTTCTAATGCGATCTCTACGGGTCACACCAGCAATACAACGGAGAAATCTCATTTCGGCAGCCTGTATTCGCGATCTTATTCTTTCGGTCATTACCCAAACCTCATGACCATAGGTAAGAGTTGGAACAAACACCGAATTAAAGACTGACAACTTAGCTTTGACACCAAGTTCAGTCCTCCTAATAACAGAATGACCAAGCTGTCTCAAAATTGACCCAGCCTGACCAATCCTACAGGAAAACTCAGCATTGCTCCTTCCATCACTCGTGAATAAGACCCCGAGATACTTAAACTTCTCCACCTGTTTCAATGGGACTCCACTAACATGCAGAGTGCATTGAACAGGCGTTCTGGAGACGACTATCACTTCAGATTTGTTCACGTTAACCTTCATCTCAGCTTCAACACAAACGGCTACAAACCGATCGAGTGCGCGCTGAAGTTCAGTCTGAGAGGACCCAAGGATGACCAAGTCGTCAGCGAAGAGCAAATGACTTATCCTCAGATCTCCCAATTCGAAACATTCTTCGCCAAGACTGCGCTGTAACATCCAGTCCATATAAGTAATGAAAAGGAGAGGAGACAAGACTGGCGAAGTCCAACGCCCACGGTGAAAGGTATTGATTTAACGCCGTTTATCCGGACACAGCTTTTACAGTTTGTGTAAAGAAATTGAATGGCTCTCAAGAGAGAACCGTCAATTCCATACTCCTGCAATACACTCCAGAGTTTACCTCGAGGGACTCGGTCGTATGCTTTCTCCAAATCTACGAAGCATGCGTAAACAGGTGTAGCATACTCCCAAGCCTTCTCAAGCACCATTCTGAGAGTGAATAACTGGTCGGTTGTGCTTCTGCCGGGACGAAAACCGCACTGCTCATCTCCTAATCGTGCCTCGACCACAGCTCTGCAACGCGTTTCCAGCACCTTGGCAAAGACTTTACCGGGGAGACTTAAAAGTGATATACCCCTGTAATTTGAGCAATCCCTTTTATCCCCTTTCTTGAAAAGGGGCACAATCACCCCAATCTGCCAATCGCTGGGAGTTTCGCCGCATTCCCAGGCCACTTTAATGACACGAGAGAGCCATTTAACTCCCTCTTCACCTAAGGCCTTAAGCATTTCTGGCCGGATTTCATCCACTCCGGCAGATTTGCCAGCTTTTAGCGATTTGATCGCAAAAGTGACTTCCTCTACCGTGGGACTATTTTCCGCCCTACTCAAGGCGATGGATCTGTCATCCTCAGTGCCCTGGATTGGATTGAGCAATTCAGAAAAGTGCTCGCTCCATCTGCGCAAGATGTCCTCCTTATTAGAAAGAAGTGCACCATCTTTGGATTTGACTCCTTCAATGATGTTCCACTTCCTTCCTCTAAGGCGGCGGATGGTCTGCCAGAACACCTTGCTTGCAGATCTGTGATCATGGTCCAATTTCTCGCCGAACTCCTTCCAAGATTGTTCCTTGGCTGCTTTAACAGCCAATTTGCAAGTTCTTCGCGCCTCAATGTACCGGTTTCGAGAAGACGAGTCCCCCAAGTGAATCCACACCTTGAAAGCCTTCTTCTTCTCTCTGATGGCTTCTTGAACTCCGGGCGTTTTAAACCACGCGGTTCTTTTCTCACCACCAGCCGCCACACCGAGCCGCTTCACTCCGCAAACATGTCCTGCAGAGGCAATGACTGCTGTTGAAAACAACTGCCATTCTTCCTCTACATTCAATGGAACATTTGGAATTTGTTCAAACCTTTCAGATACCTGTCCTGCAAATTCCTCCCGTATCTCATCGTTCTGTAGCTCCTCCCACCGTATGCGCGTAACCATCCTTGGTTTACGCTTTGGCAGGATAGGTATTTGATCGCTGAGATACAATTTACACAACACCAGGTGGTGATCAGTTGACAGTTCAGCCCCTCTCAACACGCGAACATCACAAACCATCCTTTTAATACACGACGGTACCACAAAAAAATCTATCAACGATTTCTGCTGAAGACTTCGGCGGTACCATGTGTATTTATGGATATCTTTGTGTGGAAAGAAAGTGTTCATAATGGACATTCCATTTGAACAGCAAAAGTCCAGCAACTTCTCTCCGTTCGCGTTCTGATCGGGGTCACCGTGTTTCCCAATCGCACTGCCCCATGTCGAGAAATCCACACCCACGTGAGCATTGAAGTCACCCATCAGGATATAAGAATCCATATCTGCAACCTTTTCAAGGGCTGCATCAACTTCATCTAAGAAAGCTGCGTACCCCGACTCCAGATTCGGTGCATACACCTGCACTAGAGCTAGAGTTGATCTTTCAAGCTTAAGCTTTAAGATCGCAACTCTCCCTCCTAATGGTATCCACTCCAATACTCTGCCTGCCAGCCTGGGACTTGTGAGTATCCCCACTCCCGCCTGAGCAGACATTGAAACCTTCATAATTACCTTTAAAATATAATGTTCCGGTGGTTATAAAATTATAGAAAAGTACCAAGCCGGTATAAAGCAAAATGTAATCGCTCAAGTACTGCAAATTCCAACGTCAACGGTTTGTGACATTATCAAAAAGTTTAGAAGCGGAAAATCAGTGGAAGCAGATCATTGTGGTGGACGCCCTCGCAAAACAACAGTTAAAACTGATAGACGCATAAAGAATTTTGTGCTTAAAGACCATTTTCCGACTTCAAAGAACATCTTTGAGGAACTTAATCTGCCTATAGGGCCAAGTACGGTAAGGAAACGTCTAAAGGACTTTGGTCTTTAGGCGATTCGACCAGCAAAAAAGTCACTTCTTACTGCAAAGCATCGTAGAAAAAGGTAAGGCTTCGGACAGGATTTTAAATTCTAAAATATATAATATATAAAAATATTTTAACAGGGTTGAATTTGCAAAAAATCATCTCAACTGGTCTATAAGCAAATGGAAAAGTGTGCTTTTCAGTGATGAAAGCAAATTCAACTTGTTTTACTCCGATGGTGCAAGAACAGTAAGGCGCTTAAGAGGGACACGTTTTCAGCCAGCAAATGTACTCCCTACAGTTAAGCACGGTGGAGCCTCGGTGATGGCTTGGGGCTGTTTTTCAGGTGCAGGCGTTGGTCCTATACACCAAATTACCGGAATCATGGACCGTTTCCAATATAGAGACATTCTGGAGTCAGTAATGCTTCCATACGCTGAGGAAGAAATGCCTTTGCGTTGGGTGTTTCAGCAGGATACATGGATACATTCTTCAAAGCTGTGGGTTGCGAGAAAAAATATTCGTCTTTTAGAGTGGCCATCCCAATCACCTGATTTGAACCCCATTGAGAACTTGTGGGCAATTTTAAAAAGACGGGTTGGGAAGAGAACGCACACTTCAGCAAGCTCTCTTTTTGCAGCTTTGAGGAATGAGTGGGTCAATGCCTCGTCGATGCCAAGCAGTCATAAAAAATAAGAGTTACTGGACAAAATATTAGCCGTTAAAATTAAAACAAAAAAACCCGGTTTGTTTTTCACAGGCAAATTTCTGAATTTATTTTAATTTTTGTTTACTATTAGTTTTTGTATGGATTATTTTTAATTGTTTTATATTGTTAATGATTTAGTTGTTAAATTAAAGCAATATAAAAAAATAAAAACAAATATTTGTTAATTTTTGTGAATAAAACAACAATTAATGAACTTAACCAACAAAATCCGGTATGTTTTTAACACCACTGTAGCAGTAGTATACCTATAAGTTTCAAAAAATGCTTTTCAGATAAAAATTTAGGTTCTGGAAGCTTTGGGACGTAGTGCTGCAGGTTTTTTAAAGAAGTGTAGGCTACCATATATTGAAGAACATCGTGGGTCGCCTAAGGCCTACTGTCCACGTACCTGCACTTCATACACACGCGAATTGCGAATTTGCCGCTGCGTGGACAGAGCTTCGTTTGTTTATACGCCAGCTGCAAGCAAGATGCAAGGAAGCTGCAAGCAAGCGTAAATAAAGATGCAAATGACGAAAGCGTGCGTATGAAGCGTAGCTACGTCGACAGTAGGCCTAAGCCAGTAGGTAGGTTACGTATGCGTCGAATACTCTGTATGTACTGTGTCCTGTCTTTGAAACTGAACGAAAACTTGATGTTTGATGTATAATGAACAAATTTAATGTTGAGCAATCAAATAAAAGGTCACGTAAATTTTTATGTGACGTGGTTCAAAGAAGTCATAATTTTAGTAAAGGTTTAGCGACGTCAACACATCAGTCCCCGATCCATAAACTTTTTATGCTCCTTTTTTTTAAACACTTGGGCGATTGACTTGTTGGGTTTAGAGTTGCCCACAGAAAAAACTAACTTTGCAGCTGGAACAAAGGAATAGCTGTTACTTGTCCGCGGCTGGACCTAGGGTCCTGTTTAGCAATTTGTGCCAACTACTAATTTATTTACGTCAGCATAAATAGAAAGCTCCTTTCGGTATGGACAAAAAAAAGGGGCTTCCAATTCGATAATACTTCTAGAAAAAAGGATCCACGCGATACAAGCTGTTTAAGCCCTTTCTGTGTATAAGGACTAAAAAAAACATAAATAAATACACGACTAGTCCAACCAGGGTCAGTTCTGGGACCTGCTCTGTGCAATATTATACTTATACGTTGTGAATCTATACGATGGTGCTATAACCTGTTCTTACAAACATGGCCTTAACCGTCAATATCATGGTGAGGACTACCTATACCAAAAGTGCACCCGACGACTGATGTAACTTCTATTTTTATGATTCGAGAAAAGGTGGATTAACATTGGCAACTCGGCAACAGAAAGGACACATTAGATATCTCCCAACCGCAAGCTGCTTTCTGGGAAGCAAACCTCTTGCTCTGAAAAGATGAAAGCTATAGAGCAGGCATATCCTGAACCAAAAAGTACCCTGACTGAAATATCCCGATAAATGAAACCTTTGCATTGCTTTCCCGATCCTCAAGAAACATCGCCTACAATATCTCATCTGCCGTGTTATGTGAACGAATGAAGCCTTTCGTCAACGGCCTGATTGGTCCCTGGTGTAGCTTCAGGCCAGGAAAGTTCACCATCCACCAAATATTCACCCTGCGGCAGATATTGGCGAGAATACCCATAGTCACATCAAATCGATACCCACCACCTTTTCATCGATTTTAAGGCCGCCTAGAGACGGGCTACACAGAGCCATTTCTAGTTTTGGCATCCCTGCGGCCCTGCCAAACTCGTCCATTTGTGGAGGAGAATGCACGCTGCTCCATCAAAGTCGGCAAATTATCTTTCAAAAGTCAGTCCATCTACCATCGCCGGCGAATGCAGTGTGATGTCACTGGCGCGTTCGGGAGTACATAAGATGGAGTCGGCGAAGATGGGTTTCGCGGACAATGAGAGCAAGGCAAAGTATATGATGTCATCAAGAAAGGACACCCAACACCGACGTCTCTGACATAAAGTCACTAAAGACATACATAACTTTGAGGTGCGGTTAAGGACTTTGTCTACATAGGCTCCGCTATGAACTCAGATAATGACACCAGCGTCTGCGTTGAGATTACCCCCCCCACGCTTTTCAAGAGTCGGCAAATCAACCAGCAATTTTCAAAAATTATGTCTTAGGTTTGGATTTTCATTCACTCAGAGAAAAAAATAGTTATTTTCAACTATTTTTTAACTATTTTCATAGTAAAAATCGGGAACACTATTTTAAATAGTTGAAAATAGTTATTTATGACTATTTTCATTGTCAAATAATAATTTTCGTAAAATCAACTGCTTAACGGTTAATATATTATAGTTACAATAGTTATTTTTAACTATTTTACTGTCAGTTGATGTTTTTTTCAAAACTAACTATTCAATAGTCAAATTTAGCTATTCAATAGTAAAATCAACTATTCAATAGTCAATGTTATTAATAATAATAGTATTTTGTGACTATTTTGATTTTCAATTGATTTTTTTTTTTTCAGAATTCACTTTTTAATAATCACTATAATACTATTTAAGCAGCAACATATACCTACGTATACGTTACATTTCACTTTATCGAATACATAGTCGTTGAATGACTATTAATATGGCCATCTTTAGTACCAGTCTCACGTTTTGGAAATTCTTACCTGATAGTTTAGTTTAAAAGAATAATTAGTTTCCTGAAAATTCTTCAAAAAATCAGCAACAACAAAATTGTTCTCAAATAATTTCAATTGACATTTTATTATACCTTATATAAGAATTTAAAAAAAAAATTACAATTAATATAAACAAACAATTAGAAATATTTAAGTCTTATTAATTTTTTGTTCGTTACAAAATGAAGGTGAAGTGGTGGGGAATTAATTTCTTAAAAATTAAAGGTCTTTTGTATTTAGCCCCAAGTTAAATTTATCTTATTTAATACAAAAGCAAAAAACTTGTTACTTTCATAATCAGTGGCACATGTTGAGCTCGAACTACAGGAACTTGAGGGCGATGATGGCCTTATGTTTGCGGAAGAACCACTTCTTATGCTTCCCTCCACTGTAGTAGCGCTAGCTGGATTTTATTTTGCATTAAAAGTAAAACAAATGTAACATAAATTAAGTTAACAGAGTTACCTCAGATTTTTTCAGATTAACAAATTTCCCCGCAATCGGAAGTACAATCCGTACGATTTCTTGTCACTTTCCACAATTTCTTTTAGATCGTCATTGTCTAAAAATTTTAAAATATTAAATATTAAAGCAAAAATGTCCACAATTGAAATAATACAAAAATGTATGAGTTAGCTATCTATCTATGGTAAAAACTTACCAACAAAATGTTGATAGAGAATTTCCAGATCTCAATTCTGTAAAATAGAATACCTACAGCTTGCGGTCCACGATTGTCTCGCAGGTACCTATCAGTTGTCTGGAGAATATTTTCACTTTGATTTGTTAAACGTATTTCACTGTCGACAAATTGAACTTGAACTTTTTCTCCACTGGCGTCGAGCACTTCTAGATTTAAAGTTTCACCAATATAATTATAATTTTCGTTAATCCATTTTTTTTTGTAAATTCTTTACCACTTATTTCTTGCAAACAACTTTTCTAAAAGGACACTCAGCACAGAATGATCGTCATGTAACAAAGATATCGACGCGCAAGCGAAACTACTTCGACGTAGTCATTTGCAACTATGTTGTTACTACACCTAGTCATTTGTAACTAAGTAGCTATGTGGTAGTCGTTGTGTATACCATCATTAAATTAAATAAATACAGTCGAGAACGGATAAGTGCACAACGTCCGGACCTCGACTTTGTGTGCACTTATACGGTCTTTGCACTTATCCGTAAGTGCACATTTTTGCACTTACGCGTAAATGCACAATGTTTGCACTTATACGTGCTTACTTAATAAGGTGCATAATTTCAAGCTCACATGTTAATGTGGTTTTCCATTGGAACAAAAAATTAATTTATTTTTTATCTAGATCACTTTTTATGTTCCATTGAGAAACAAATCGATCCTTTTTTTTTGTTCCGGATCACTTTTTGCAGATCTCGTATTTTTCGAGATTTAACATACTCTCACTTATACCAATATGCCTTGCACAGCTGTTTTACGTCATTCAGATTTTGTTTTCAAAACACAATTACTAAAAGCCCAATTATTCAGAACAAAAACGTAAATAATGGACATGGACTTAATTTGGGAGCAATTGCTATCATCTTCGTCATCTTATTCTTCTTGCTCGTCGTCTGTGGATTTCGATTCTTCGTCGATAAGATTGGCCCTACGAATTAACTGCAAAGGAATTAACTAAAAAAAAAAATTAAATAAGACCCAAGAATTTCCATAAAAATATAGGAGTTATTGCAGCTGAAAGAACTCCAAAGTGTTGGGACATTTTTCATCAAGTTTTGGATTTATAACACCATTTAGTGTTAGGAGTTATTTCATAAAGAAATAGGAGTTATTTCATCTTTTTTGGAGTTATTTCATTTGTCTTAAATTTAAAATAGCAATTTGTAAGTACAATTTGCCTTATAAACTGTATTTTTCTTTATTAAACGGTTGCACTTTAATATTTTTCATATGGTTGACATCATTTAAAAGCATATAAAATTGATGCAGAGGAATATTCCTGTGGCAAACCGGAACTTACCTTAAAGACTTACAAAACTAAACTGATCTGATTGCATAATTCAAATAGTTTTTCAGCGAATACATTTCGGTTCTGTCGAATGTAAAGAACTGGTACTAGGTGATTAGATTATGATAAAGCATTTAGTAAAATCTGAAAAGCCCAATGGAAAACGACATAAGTGCAATGACAGAAATTAATTTGAAATACCTACTTTCTGTAATTTCGTTTTCCATTGGGTAAAAATAAGCGTCCCGGATCATACAGAATCAAAATATCTAATCTGAACCCGTTCTATTGGCACAAAGAATACTCTTCGGATGATCCCCTTCTCGATTTCAAGTCTGAAATCACTCAAGAACCACTTACACAAATGAAATTTATGCACCGCAGATGAAATTTTGCCATTTCACCAATACATGAGTGGAGTGGACCAGAACCAGTTTTCTTGAATGAGTGAATTACCGAGAGAAGCCAATGGAAAACGACTAATGTCAGTCGGACTGGAAGAGCGATATGCCGTTGAAGCATATTATGTACACATAGTTATGTATGTGATCTGATAACGATAAGTATTGTCACGTGCAATTATTAAATTATTAAATATTATATATATTATTAAATATATATTTTACATTTGCACTTATCCGTTTTGAAAACAGTATAAAACTTCATTCCGTGGTTCGAAAAATTGTTCACTTATAAGAAATTTTCACTTATCCGTTTTGCACTTATACGAACAAATTTATATAGAAATTGAGTGAAATGTCTTGGTGTATTGAAACGCCTTCCAGTTAGGCGATTTTTCCACTTATCCGTTCTCGACTGTACTACTATTTCATAGTAGGAAGTTATTATAGAATAGTCATAATTGATTGTTAATTCTTATTTTGAAGAAACTGTTCAATAACTATGCTTTAATATCAAAATAGTCACAATTAACTATCTTGTATAGTCACTAAATAAAATGATTGATTTTTAACTAATTTTTAACTATTTTCAATTTATTTTTGTGCAAAAATAGTCATTCGACAAATTTCATTGGATTTCATAGAGTGACTATGGCAATAGTTACAAAAGTAACTATTTTTTTCTCTGAGTGTAGGTTTTCAACTTGTAAATGTACACCTACAAGTCGGCATTTTCAAAGGTTCCACATGAACTCCTTGAAATTTAGCTAGTTTCGATTCAATTAAGGACGGTCAGCATCGGTGAATAAGCCGACTGAAATCCTTAACATTTAGCGAGTTTAGATTCGATTTTAAAAAGCATCGGTGAATTTGCCGACTGAAATCCTTACAATTAAGCAAGTTTCGATTTGATTTTAAAAAGAACGGGCGGCATTTCTAATTTGTGTATGTTTGAATATGTTATTTGCTAGTTTGTGGAACTCGGCTTATTGATGTGGATTGCGAACTTTGACAATTCGCGGCAAAGGGTGTTTTCGTTCGCAGCAATATTTTTGGAAAACGAAATTTCGTTATTTAAACTGTTTATAAACTTGTTTTCTGATGGTTGAAATTCGCGAACTGCCGCGAACTAGAAAAGTTTTCATTTGAACGGACTGTCAAAACTTGCGAATGTTCGTTCGTTCGTATATAGTTGGTCGCTCTCATGTGAAAGGTCCTTTAGGTCTCTCGAACAACTAAAGTGACTCTTTATAAGACCCTAATTGACCATCTCTACGGCACAGAGGCATGGATGATGTTACCCTTGGTTGTTTCGAGAGGAAAATTCTTCGAGTAATTTTTGGTCCCGTCTGAATAGACGATGAATGGATGCTCGAAAGATCTTCGAATTCACCATACCCAAGGGGCGGCGCAGTAAAGAAAGACCGCGGTCAGATGGCCAAAGATCGTACTGGCTGGAGACGCTTGTTGATTGAGGCCCAGGTCCACCCCGGACTGTAGCGCCACTTTAAGTAAGTAAATAAGTATACCTGCAACATTCCATACGGGAAACTATAGGGGTGTGTTCATAGGTCTATGTCCAATTCCGACCTATAATTAAGTATTTCATTATCAAGCTGAGTCGAATTGTATTGACCTTGGATTCGCCACTTAAAATTACTACAAAGACTAAACATAGTACCTACCTTCAACTCAGTCGAGAGAAACAAATGGAAGGAATTTTCACTCGTACACCGAGGGTTACCTTACCGCGACAAGCTGCACTATACCTACAATTAACGACATGCGCTTACAAATTAAATTTTACTTTCTCCAATTATAAACTTTGCGCGTGTACTCTCTCGTTATCTCCGCATGGTTATGAATTGTTTAAGCAAGGATTTTCTTCACTAAAAGGATGCTAACATAAATCACATCCCCATCACAAGTGCAAACAGAAAACCAATCTCCTCTACCTTATCTAATTAAACTTTAATTGCATACTACACCGTTTTATCCGGCACAACACCGAACAACATCAGCACCAAAAGTGCGAAATTATAGTCATATCTCCTGCGAATGACTAAATTCCTGTTTCTAATTACGAGCGAGTAATTTGCGAGTAGTACCCTTGCGACTATATACAACATCCGCCAGTGTAGTTGTTCCGCTTTTGTTCTTTGCACTGCATTCCACCCAGGAATACAGTCGCGCAGAGGAGCAAACAAACACCAGGGGTATAATAGCATGCTAAATCCGGTGGCAAACAAACCGAAACCACCTATAACAACAATTCACCCGAAATGTAAATTAATAAATTAAGCAAACATTAATCATCTTTCTGGCACTCTGCCTCCCCGCGCCACACACATGCTGGGGCCGCCACGCCCATTCTCTCATCAAGTTAATTTCATGGGCAAAAATTTATGAGGTCGGATTTTGTTCGGGGAGCCCCTTACTCGTATCCACAATAACTCATGGGACGCGGTTTTTATATTATGTATTTTTTTTTATTGTATGGTTCGTTTAGTGACCTACCGCTCCCTATTTCCCTATATTCTCTCAGCACCACCTCCGTTCCATTCCACTATCACCATCACTGGGAAGAAGAAATTATTTTGATGGTATACTAATAGAAGGAAGGATGTGGCGGGGGACGGGCTCGGAACTCTAAACAGGCGCCGCTCTTGAGTTTTTATTCGGTTGTGCGTGTTTAGATTTTATTCTTGTCCGTTATTTATTTGTGCTTTCTTTTATTCGCATGAGATAAATATATTTCTTTTGCGTTTCGCAAAGGTGGGGGCAAAATTTTTTTGTTTGTATGTTATTAGATCAATCAAGCGTTTATGTGACATTTTTGACGTAGTCGAACGAGTAGGCACAGGGATGTCTTGCTTTGATTTTTAGAGGTTAATTGTTGTATTTTATACACACTTAGAACGTTTATAAACTCATTTAGTGAATAATATGTCAGTAGATATTCTATAAATACATTTGAAATGTGGTTATTCGAGCTAAAGTAGCATAGAAAGGATATGCTTAATGAGAAAATGTGTTCAATGAATGCTCCCGTACCTTCTCCGGAAGACAAGAATCCTGAATCTATAACAAGTGGCTTTGGGTCAGTCAAGATTTGCATGGTTACCGAAGATGCCTAAACAAATCAAAGTATTTTGTAATACAATATTTTTACTAAACTAATGCATCTTCGCAGTTTAAAATACTGCTACGTATAGCCTGCCTGCTACGTATGGAAGCAGCTCCTCCGATCTATTCCAAACTTGCACCAGATTTCGGCAAGGAGACGCGCTATCATGCGACTTCTTTAATCTCGTACTGGAGCAGATAGTGTGCAGGGCAGGTGTCAACACGGAAGGCACTATCTTCAACAGATCCGTCCAGCTGCTGGGCTATGCGGACGATATTGACATCATCGGTCGCTCCCAGCGTGCCGTGATAGAAGCGTTCACGGCGATTGAAGAACAGTCGAAATCCGTTGGCCTTGAAGTAAATGAGGACAAGACTAAATACATGCTATCAACAAACAAACAAGCATCTGTCCACCGCCTAGGACAAAACGTCACTATTGATAGCAACAACTTTGAGGTAGTTAAGGAGTTCACCTACCTCGAAGTAAACATGAACTCCACGAATGACACCCTAGTGGAGATCCGGCGAAGAATTACCCTAGACAACCGCGAACTCTATGAGCTGTACCAAGATGTGGATGTAGTCCAAAAAGCCAAAACACGTCGACTACATTGGCTCGGCCACATCGAGCGAATGGAGAATAATGCTCCAGCTAAGAGGATCTTCGAATCCCTCTAGCAAACCTAGCAAGGTCGCTTTAGGGGGCTACAAAACCTCAAAGTTTTAAAAAATCTTGGAAAAAAACAAATTATAGTCTGCCCTGTCGAAGCATGATGAATCGCAATATAGAAAAACATATTATTTCAAAATATTTCATTTTAAACACAAACCGCCCTACACAATATAATCGCTAGTACCAACGCACGCTCTGTTCACGAGAAAAGATAGAAGGCTGCTGCATTCCTTATTAGAGATTATGAACTTGATCTAACCATTTCATCCTGGGTCTAACTAGAGGACGCCTACCTGATGGTACGGATTTCATAGTACGTTGTGGGATCCTGTTTGGGGACATCCGTTTAACATTACCAAACCACAGAAGCATGGACCGCTCCGTCCGGAGAAGTAACTGAGAACCACATTGCTCGAATTGTATTGTATAAATTATAATATAGAAAGGATCGTGCTCTAGCTTAGGTTAGACTTAAAAAGTTAGTATGAGTGAAACAAAGTAGCCCTTTGTAGTTAGTATATGATTTATCTCCTCTAAATGTTGTAAAGAAGTACCTGAAAATAAACTTTCTTCGGTTGCGAGATATTGTGTAGTACAGTAAAACCTGCGTAAGTTGGCCACCTGTGGTGCAGACATTTTTGGCCAACTTAGAGAGGTGGCCAACTTATAAGGGTAGGTACCTATTTTTTTTTAATACCTATAAATAATAAATGGCGCTTTTATCCATTTTATTAGTTTATTAAAACCATTATTAAAAACAAAAAAAAAAATCCCCAATAGAAACAGTATTAAAAAAAAGACAGCAGGAAAAGTATTACATAATTTATAAAAATTTTTCTGTTTCCTGATTTTCCACGAAAGGCAGAGGAATACAGAAGTTATTCACAAACTGCAGAAATTCAGTCAAATCTATCCCAACAAGATTTAACACGAACGAATCTTTCGTTACATTGGCCGCGTTCAATGTGCTTTGGCGCCTAAATATTCAGGTGACAGTTTATCATAGAACATAGGTTGAAAATCTTGCCTTACACACGAAACTTGCGTAGATTTGCAGGCAAGTCGACCAATCACAAGCTCTTGACTAGCTAGGCAAATGCGTATTGAACGCGGCCATTTTGTTCTGTACATTTTTAAACACCCAGACGAAAAAGTTCGAACACCAGGCCAACTTTTGTAGGTTATTTAGTACGAAAGTTGAACTGAAATATATAAATTTGTGGCCAAGTTCCAAGATAGACAGGTGGCCAACATTCAGAGGTATTTGGTCGAATATTTGTATGAAATTTTCTTGGTGCTACTATATACTGGCCAACTTCGGCAGGTGGCCAACTTACAAGGGTGGCCAACTTGACAGGTTTTACTGTATTTGCATATACAAGCCTCGGATATGGATGATCCAAATGTTGACGACCCCAGCAAACGAAATAAGGACAACGAACTTCGGATCTGCACATGGAATGTCCGGACCTTAAACAGACGTGCAGCCAAACAACTTGTAGAGACCCTGGATAGGTACAAAGCCGACATTACGGCCATCCAGGAAGGACGATGGGATGGAGAAGGCACAAGAAGGATGAAAAGCTGTGACATCTACTACGGCGAGTGCCGCAGAGAGCAGAGTCAGCGGCTATTTGGATGTGGATTTGAAATTAGAGGAAGACTTAGGCAAGAAGTCTTGGGATTTCGCAATGTTAGCGACCGACTAGTCACAATTCGCATCAGGGCCAAATTTAAAAATATCACGCTGATCTGTGCTCACGCCCCGACAGAGGAGAAAGACGACACAGCCAAAGAAGCATTCTACGATCTTCTTGAGAAGACGTATGATAAGTGCCCGAAGTACGACGTCAAGATAGTTCTTGGCGACTTTAACGCCAAAATCGGAAAGGAGGGCATCTTTGGCTCTACAGTCGGAAAGCACAGCCTGCACGACAACACCTCCGGAAACGGACTCAGCCTAATCGACTTTGCGGCGGCGCGCGGGGCGAAATTTCATCATTGCTAGCACACGATTCCCACACCTGCAACGAAATATTCGCAGTGGCCTCATCCTAGTGACGCATCTTTTTATACGCTTTTAAGGTAGTTCATTGTTTGATCTTGGGAAATTCCAGCCATAGTTTTTGTTTGTCCTTTAAGGACCATTCACATGAGAACGACCAACTAGCTACGAACGAACGAATATTCGCAAGTTTTGACAGTCCGTTCACATGAACACTTTTCTATGTCGCGGCAGTTCGCGAATTTCAGCCATCAGTTTCCACCCGCAATGTCTAGTTTGAGGTTAAGCTCGAATGAATGTTTTATTCGCTAGTTTGTGGAACGCGAATTAAATGATGTGGATTGCGAATAAACTTTGAAAATTCGTTCCAAGGGTGTTTTCGTTCGCGGTAAAAAGTTTGGAAATCGAAATTTTGTTATTTAAACTGTTTATAAACTTGTTTTCTTAATACGTTTTGATGGGAAAATTAATTGTCCTCCTGTTGGAATAATAAAATGTGCAATTTTCTGTTTATAAATGCATAAAAAGTGGTTTGTTCGCATTTCATCAATTCGTTCGTTCGCTCTCACGTGAATGGTCCTTTAATTTTATGACTTACTGTTAGGAAAATATGTACCTACCTTTTCACAGGTAGTAAAAGTTTACGGGTAAAAAATTTCAACAGGTATAAAGAGTGAAAATCTATTGCAAAATATATGGCCTCATCCTAGTGACCGGCAGTGTATTTTCTCCTGAGTTCCGAGTTTCTGATTCTGATTGGTGCTTTACACGTCAGGACCAGCGTTACCACTTGTACTACATATGTAGTACTGTGCTACATATTTGCTTGATTTTTCAACGCTGTACTACATACTACATCTTTACCCCAAAGTACTACATTTGTTAAACTCCGCCTAATCATTTTACTCTTTTCGAAAAACTTTTCTTTTGTAAATTTTTCCACTTTTGCTTTTACATATAACTAAATAAATAAATATAGAAACTTTGCATCATTCTAAAGTAAATGCAATTCTTCAGCTGAATGCTTCCATTTACGTACGATACGAAGTATTTGTCTCTGTCTATCAGCAGAATTCAGACAGGCCTTAGGTCTTATGTCGTTTTCGATTGGCACTCAACTGAGAGTACTTCTACTGAAAAGAAGAGAAATTTGCTTCTGGATTTGAATTCAGAATCGCGGAGAGTTCTTCCAGACGCTTCTGGATTACCAATCGAAAACGACATTAGGCTAACGGGTTGACAGAGCAGGGTATATCCTGCCAGAATTCAGACAACTGATCTTCAATTAAAATTTTTGTTGATTGTTTTTCTTGGGCTGCACCTGCAAGCAACTGCAAATATGGATCGGTTTTTGAACGTGGTTTCGGATACCGAATTTTTAGAAACATAACAATTAAAAACAGCATCATACTGTTCTCTGTTCTGAAATTGTTTGCGTAATGTAGTACTGCATTCAACTCTGCCATATTAAGGCAAATGTTGTCGGACAAAACCAACTTCCTTTGTCAAAACTTGAATTGGTGCTTTTGCCAAATTACATATTGCCGAAGTAAAACAAAAATGTTCTTTTATAGTTTATGAGACTATACTGATGTGTCAATCGAGAGGTTTCGGTTGACACATCAGTCATCTTAGCGGGGTGAGTGAAAAACTGTCCAAAACTATTTTCAAAGAATGCAGTAGGCACAACCTACATTCATGTTCATCGAGTGTCTGTAAACTCTTGCCATTAAGTATACTAAGCTCTATTAAAGCTTCACATGCCCACTTTTTTCACAGACATACGCGACGAAATCAATAAAAACAAAAACTCATATGGTACTACATTTTGCTTAAAAATGCTACATTTTTTTGGCGAACGTACTACATTTGCTTTAGATTTTAGTGGCAACGCTGGTCAGGACTCAGGGCAATTAAAATGTCAAACCGCTCTCTCCCATCTCCCATGCTCTCCGATAACTCAATAGAAATGTCAAAACAGAGTTCTCCAGACCAGGGATGAAAAATCAGTATTTCCATTGTATTTAAAACTTAACACTAATTATATTTAAATGGGCCCAATTGCACTTTTATTTGTGTAGGTAAATATTTGCTCCAATAGCGACATGAACTAACTGAAATGCTTGACATATGGTTTACAACTGGTAAAAGACTAAATTATAAATTTCTGAAATTCAAAATTCCCAAATTTTTTCCCGCAAAAGTAAATGGCACTATGTTGGTGCTTTCTAATACCAAGTATTTAGGTCTTATTGAGATGGATTGGCTCTATGTATCCATCATTACGTACTTACTTACATATGGCGTTCTCGTCTGGTGAATCGCCCTTGAAAAGAATATTCATTACACCCACCTTTGTCGTGTTCAAAGAACGGCATGCGTCTGCATCAGTGGAGCAATAAGGACCACTCCAACAGCGGCTATGTACATATTGTTCCACATGCTACCGCTAGACATTTACTGCAAGCAAGTGGCAGCAAACGCAACTACTCAACTCTCATATATCGCATTTCGAGGAATAATTTCGTTAAGTTCCTCTGAATATACATATTATTGAGACTATTCTTGACAGTGACTCAAAAAAAAGCATGAGTTCCTTGGGATGGATGGGTTTGGTCAATTGTTTTGATCTGTGGTATAGTCGATGCAATTTCGTTGTAAAAGTGCATTTTCTGTACGCACACTTTTCGCCTTTTCCTCACTTTAATATTTTATCCAGATCTTCTTTAAGAGAACTGATTTGCTTGCATCTTTGACTGTCTGATGTAGTTGCATTCGCAGGCACACTGTTCGAGGAGGAAGATAGAGGTAAGAGTGCAGTCAGAACTTCTGATTGGAAAACACTCTAGTCGTATAGACACTTTCAGGCTTGGATCTACAGAATAGATATCCAGAACCTGTGCCTTTCGTTTCGGTATATACCTTTCCTTACAACTTTGCATTCATTCGTTTCCCGATATAGTACCTCGTACCTATACAGTGTTCAAAGATTGCTCGCTTTAAGTAGCCCAAAGAACAGTCTTCCGCAAGTTCTTTCGCTTGTAAATCTAGCAGTGCAGCGGTGTGACTGACATTCCAAGTAAATTTTCTACACGAGAGCTTTTAATTATCCTATACTTGCAAGCACGTTGCAGACCCAATAAGCTACACTCTACATTATTGAAACTACCTTCTACAATAATAGGAAAGCTGTTATAGCAAACTCGCCAAAGTGAAGACTCATTTCTCCTTACTATACATTATGCAGCACTGTTTTTACCGACTTTCCCTTATAAAGTGACTCGCTTAAGAAGCCATTGCTGCATTTTTCCCGATATAAGCTTATACAATATACATGTCTACCTCATTTTGGCACGTTGGTAGTTTTAGATAAGCTCAAAAGTTGTACAACATTTACAGACGTACACTGAACTATTATATAAAACGTATTAGCTTATCATCGCTAAGCGTATGCGAATTCATAAAATTCGCGTGTAGGCATTTAGTCGACCTACTATAAACACCCATTAAACGGAACCCACCAGCGGGCTCTCTAAATCTGAACAAATGTTGATGAACTTCTGTGTCCTAACTTTTAAGAGTCAGAAACAGATTTTTATCAAATGCTTGCTGAACCCAACGTTCCGCTTCAATTCAAGCTAATTTAATCAAACCACGACAACCAGAACGATCTCAATAAATAAACTCGTCACATACTGTATCTCTTTGTTGCATTAAATTAAATTGCGATCATATTAAATCCGTTTCTACCATGTAAACCATCTGAATTCTGAATGTCGCCCAACCGATCATATTTGCAACTATTTGCAATAAAAAACACCCCCTATGCAAATATTAGTCATAAACAACACCTGTACTTCGAATGAACATTCAATGTCCCCAATCAGCAATTGACCAAACCAAAACATTTACCATTTACAAGTCAATTGGTTTCGACACCCAAAGTATGCGAGGAATACAAATCCACGATCGCTATAGATATCCACCTGGAATTCGTAAATTCACAAAAAACAACTCCACCGCATAAAAAAACAACTTCTACATCAAGTCACGTTTATATGGATAATGCTTAGCGTGCAGAACTCGTTGCTGCCGCTAAAAGAGCACAACTCACATTTGGGTCTCTCAACCTCGGTTAGACCAGTCCTAGGCGTATACCATACTCTGATTAATGGAGTCGACTTTTTCTCACATATTTTTGTGGGTATTTTTATAAATTACTAAATTACTTTGATCTGATGGCTGTGATTTATTTAAAGAAATTTATACAAAAATACACACGCATCTGGGGTTGAAGTTTTTGGGTTCTTCACATGTTTTGCGCCGCAAAAGTATCAAAAATTCTAGTATAGCTTTTTTGAATAATTTTGTTTAGATGCTTTGTAGGTGGTTTCTTGTAATCGTTTGGACTTCCTAATGAGTTCGATGAAAGGACCAATTGTGTTTATATAAATAATGTATAGGTAGGTTTGCAGTAGCTGTTAATTCAAAACCTTGAAATAAGGCCTGACGCACATTGGATGCGAATGCGAAGTCATTGGACTGGAAAACGGGATCATGACGTAATCTCGAATGACAAAAGTCTAAAAAAGCTAAAATTCTCGAAAAGTTTTGTTTTTAATTTCGAATGCAAAAATTTCGAATGTACAAAAATCTCGAATGTACAAAAATCTCGAAATACTATATCTCGAAAAAATCTCGAAAATAAAAAGTAAATTCGAGATTTTTTTTTTTTCATCCACCCCATATCCAAACAGTAACCCCAAGATTTATTTTTTTCGAGAATATGCTTTCTAGATTTTTTTTTCGAGATATTTTAAATTCGAGATTTTTACAATCGAGATTTTTGCTTTCGAGATATCGGGGTAGACCCCTGAAAAACAATATGGAGCCAATACAATGGTTTATGTTAATACACAAAGTAATGTTGATATTTACTGAAGAAATAACTATTGATAAGAGGACCCACAATAAACAGTTCTTACTTTGTTAGTTGAAGGCCTTTTAGTTGACAATAATATCCATAGTTGCCATTAGGTAAGTGGGGTATTTTTGGTTTTAGTCTTATGAAGTTTCCTTTAGTAAATCTGCATGATAGACGACAGACGTGTAGCTAGCTAGCAGTGTTTGTTAACCTATTTGCTGTGGTACACCAGTCGCTTGGCATTGCCAAATGCAGCGAAGGTTTTTGAAAAATAATAATTGCATCTACATGTTTAAAATGGGGTGCGACATTTTTCTATCACATTTCTTTGAGCAGAGCTACTTTTACACGTTTGGAAATTTCATTTTTTGAGTGAATATTAATTTGTACCTCCTCGAAATTAGCTAAAATTAGAAAAAATGAATAATTCTGTTTTCCAGAACAAAGAAAAGGGAATTTTGGTTCTTTAAAACTTTAGTTTAATTTTTTTGTTCAACTTCAGGAAAACAATTTTTTTAGCTAAACTATACATTTTATTGAACGAACCCATTTACTTTATATGTACACCTGAATGAGTCCATGAATATTGTATCGATACAAAAAGAAAGACGACCTTTCTTTCTGCAATAATGAAGACTGAGCGGCACATTGACCTGATTAAGATCTATTGTACCATACGTTAGAAAGAGGCTTTAAAGTGTTAGTACACAGCATGTAACAAGCCACATACGTATGTAGCTCTGAAGTCAACAGAGAGTGCACAAAGAGAGCTTGTACACAGTATGTACTCATTGGGATTGGGACCATTCGCTGACGTAAAAATGACTCAATGCTACATACGTATGTGGCTTGCTACATGCCGTATACTAGCACCTTTAGGCTGGAAGAACTTTTACGTCTGTTTAGGGTCAAGTTGATCTATGGAAAAGATCCAAACTCGCATAAAGTCGCATTTTAAAAGTCGAACTCCGAACTTGCCTATCGACCTCGGAAAAAAGGTACAGCCGCCTCACTGCATAAATTTTAAAAATAATAATAAAATGATCCCCGTTAGTATAAGAAAGTATTTCCAGCTCCGTCTGATCATATATAGCTTTTGGCTCATTTCTGGCCATAGGTCTGTGCCTTGCATGTACAAGATTGGTTCAGCTAATGACATTAAGGCGGTGTCAGCTAAAGCTTATTGATTTTTATGATGAGAAATACTTAATTACTTACTTAGGTGGCGCTACAGTCCGAGGTGGACCTGGGACTGGGACTCAATCAACACGCCTCTCTAGTTAACACGATCTTTGGCTTACCGCCTCCAGTTGCGCACTCGAAGTTGGTTGTGGCCCCCTTCCACTTTTGCGCGCCAGGCGAGGTCTTCCTATACTACGTTCTACGTTGTCCCTCCAGGTTGGAATCAAAGACTCTTCGGGCCGGAGCGTTGGCGTCAATTCGTTCTACATGTCCTAGCCATCTTACACGACTGATGCGTACTTTTCTGACCTGCTATCAACTAAAGAAATGGGCAGGGCATCTTTACAGAAAACCAAGCAGTCATCAAGTCTCTGGATTTCTTCGATTCAATTCGAAAATTCGTCTCTCTGAGATGCCAAAGTAAATCGGTTTACGAGTACATATATGATCCAGTTAATATCAAAATAATACCCAATTAGTCCGTTAGCTGGCAAACACTTCAAACTAATACAGCGTATGTCTGTGGCACAAGAATAGTTGCGTTTTTATGAAACCTCCCCAGCCAGTGGTTGTCAGTAGTTGCCAGTAGTTGCTAGTTGAGGCACATTTCACATGCTAATTAAAACAACAACCTGATGGCAACAACTCTTGATTTCCTCCCCAGTCGGAGAGCTGCTGGCTGGCAGCTGGCTAAATTCAATTCACAATGAACAAACAGGTGGCACTGAAGGCAACAAGTGGCTTAGAATTTCCGTACAATTCGCTTAAATCATAATGGCGTTCTTATCTCATGCACACAACATTCCAGAGAAAAATGTCAGAATCTAGCAAATATTTCAACCAAATGCATAATTTTATACTAAAACTCGGCTGGCTGGCTTCATCTTGCTGGCAATTGTCCAAATGAACGGCTGGCTGGCGAGGTTTCAAAAAAACATGCCTAATATTTAATTTGTACTGTTGATCCTCTTTAAAGTTCAATTTCATAAGTCTTAATCTTGGGTCTAACCTACGTTAAAGCCAAGGTCCCGATTTAGCTAGTACGATGACGAAATAGTGACTCTTTCAAATCTTCACAAGAAGAAACGTACATAATCCTTAGTTACGACTAAAAGTCTTTGACCCAATTATAAGAAAAACGTTGCGGTCGTTTTTAACGATTAAATGAAAATCATTGTCATATTTAACCGCTATTACATTTTATTTGAAACCTGACTCGCTTACGGTGTGAGGCATTAAAAGTCCATCATAAAAACGGTCTATTGAAATAAGAGTCCTTAAAAAAGAGCTTAAAAAGTTTTCAAAGCTGGTAATTAAACATTTAACTCTCGAAGATACTACCCCATAACCTATTATACTTTATTCCTAAAACAGTATTTTTTTCATTACCAAGGTGGTATAATATCTTCTTAACATTAAAATATGTTTTTAAGCCACCTCAGTCTGACGACGAGGAACACACGCCACATCCGTCATTTACTGGGCGAGGCGAACACAACACTTTATGTAACTAACACATGCCTCCCAATTGAATCCCGAAGTCAATCTAGTAATTTATAGCGCAACCCTCGCAAGCCATAACTGCAAAGTTGAGTGTTCATTTCGTCGACGTTTTATGATGAATTATTATCTCGCTCGCAAGATACACACCGTATCGTGTGTACTGAACTGACTCTTAGCGTAATAACAGCAAACAGCAGAGATATCCACTTTGAATTGAGGAAAAAGTCCAGGGAGGGTGTAAAAACAAAAAAATGGCAACCCGCCATGGGTTTTCGCGTTAAACTAAGTTAACCCTCATCGTGCCGTGCCGTGCCGCAATGAAAGGTACCACCTATACTCGTACCACTCTTGGTTACTTGAATTATCGATTTTTATCTTCTGTATTTTTTCCCCCCGTTGAACTCTTTCATGAATTTTGCTTCCATGTGGTCCACACAAAGTAACGAAGATGGTCCCGTCGACGTTGACTGCGGCACTAGTGCGCCACGGTTTTGACGATGGGTATACACTTTCTGTGTGTACATGCCGGGGCTTATAAGTGCCTATATCTTTTGCTTGTGACTGCTGCTGGGTTAAGGAGTAATTTAAGTGCGACTATACAGGAAAGCGGACGACACAGTCAAGTTTCTTGTGGCGGGTTCTCAACCATCGGCAACCAGCACAGCACATCATTGAGAAGCGGCAGCAAGAACGTTGAGGAGAACAGGTGCGAATTAATATGTAGTAAGTGGCTCGTTTGGTTGAATTTTTCATTGCAACATTTATGTATGCAATGAACCTCTTTTGGCACATAGTTAGGGATGAGACGACCAACCAACGATGGGTGATGATGTTACTTTGCCGTTTGAGATGATGTCTTGACACCTCGGGTGTGATTTTTATAGGAAAAGAAGTGCTTGCCGAGGATACTTTTATGGTGCCAGGAGGGTTTCTCCAAAAGGATCTACCAGGAGTGTTTGCGTAGATTTCCTGGCAATTTGAGGTTGTTTCTTATGCATTTTTTATCTAAAAGTTTCTTTGGCCATCAGTGAAATGAGATTTGAGTAGGTAACGCTTTTGCAGTGTTTTCTTTATTTATATATAATTTTCAGCTGAATAATGAAAGGATTTTCGTTTTCTTTGAAGGGAAAGAGTTATTATGCATTGCACATGTTTTTCTACTAATTATCTTGCCGTGGTGGGCGGAACTATTGATATCGGAGTGCGATTGCAGCAAGGCTTATCATCTGAAAGGTCTCCGAAGTTTAACGAAGCAAAAAATTTAGTCAAACTGAATCAAGTGATACTTCTTCATAAGCTTCGACAGGTTCATTCGAAGCACGCCCTATGCCATCTGCAGAGCCGCATGGACTATTTACAAAAATATACAGAATACATACAGGTATCCAGGTGCCTACAGAAATTTCGACAAATTCTCAGTAGGGACTTACTAGGGTTTTACTGGGGTTTGCTTTCAAACCTTAAATTGGCTTGTGGTCATTGTAGGGTATAAGTAGAGATATACCGTAAAAGTATATACACTATAAAGATTGTTGACGAATATTTCATGTCAAATAGAATAATTAAAAAATAAACTACAAGCGACAATATGCCTGTTTTAATGAACATTTATCTTAATAATTTCAGCAATTACACGTAGAGTGATACTTTTAAGACGGGTGCAAGTCATAACGCCCTCACATTTTTGTGTCATAAAGCCCTCAAACTCTTCATCTGACAGTAAGCCCAAGCTGCAGGGGCAGCATGGCCCCCGCACACGTTTCGGGTATTATTTCATTTCTTCGTTTGGAGCGTTAATGCACTTCTTATATTGTCATAAAACCCACAAAAAAGTGACTTATGACAAAAAAGGGCCTTATGACACAAAAATGTGTGTCCTAGCGCCCAGGTCCAAGACATCAGTTTATATAGCACTTTATCACAAATGGCTTTCTAAATTGTTTTACTGAACATATGTCTAAAGCAAGAATACACCATGTCACGAAATGTGTCAATCATCTTTACGTGCTGACGTCATAAATCAGATCGTCATATACATATTATTCGTGAGTGTGTCAACACTGATTGACAACCAATCACAGAGTCTCAATCATGCGCTTGTCTCTGTGCCCCAATTCTAGAACCAATGACATGCTTGTTTTATTATGCTGTGAAAGAGCTGAATGACAGAGGCGATTGACAGACCATTAGACAGTGCGACAAGATTGTAGTTTGATGTGCAGCACATTTGTACGAAATTTGGTAGCAGGTGGGTACCTAGGTATACGGTATACCTGCCCTATCGCTTGCTGGTTTTTTCAGCAGCTGAAAAAAAAACGTCAATCGAGACATGCATGACACGGTAGGAAATCGTACAATATCACGGGTACGACAATCTGTGACATGCTGTCATATGTTGGTCAATCATTTGGTCGTGACGTTTTAGTCGCTTTAATCGTGTAACTTGCCATGACAGCTGATCACACAGTCAGGATTTCACGAAATTACACGATTCGTGACATATGTATTTTATGACATCATATTTTTGCTGTTGTTTATATGCAAATACATGTAGATGACCGAAGTCCAGCCGAGAAGTAAAAGTCTTCATCCATCGGTTAGCGGCGAATGCTTCCGTTAGCAGACATGCGAGAGTCTAGTCTATATACCTTTTTTCATTTTGTCTAACTCTTTTATACTCACTCTTGTTCGAAAAGTCTAACAGAAAAGTACCTACTTAAAGTAATGTCTAAATCTAAAGTTACGTGCATTTAAACCTTGAACTCTTTTTTGATTTAATTTAATTAAATATATTATTAAAAATATTACTAAATATCCTACCTATATCTAATAATCATTAAAATAAACTTGAATTTTAATATTAACTAGAGAGGAAAGTGTTTTATTTCAACCACATACATACCTACATAAATATTTTGTAATTTTTTTTTAATATTACATATCTACAAAACAGCTGATAGTGGGTATGTGTGTCTGACAGTTGACAGTATGTTTATATTTAGTACTAGCTTTGGCCGCGGTTTTGCTCGCGTAGCCCTCAGGATTTGGTAAACAGAAGAAGAAAGTGCCTAAGGAGTAGTTTTAGTATCTCTGAAAAATAGTTTTAACACCATATTGGAGAAAACAGGTCAACGAGTAGGTATATGATCAATTTGTAAGTAAAGCGCTGGCTTCTCAACACAGATCATACTATAGCTGAATTAGAATCTATTTACGGGACAAACCACATTTCTTAGCTTGCAAATCCTTAACTATATTCCACACCGGCTGGATCTTCCTATACTGTGAAACAAATGCAACCAGAAAGATCGTGAGGATGTGTACCACTTTCTAAAACCCCAGTCTTAAAGAATTCCGCGTGAATATCCTTGGAGTACGTACGTACGCTGGATTTAGATGTAGCGATAAGCATATTCAAGGGCGACAGAGGTTGGGACCAGTGTTGGGACTTGAGGGTAGGCAAAAGGTGGTATATTGAAAAACCAAAAGGTGGTAGAGAGTGGTCGATTTTTAAAACGTACCATAAATGCTGCTATCATGCTATCATTACCCAAAATTGGATGAATAATTTTTTGCAAACGTTCAGAACAAATTTTCTTAAGCTCTATAAAAGTCATCTCACAAAGCATCACCGATTTTTTTTCCAAAGTTCAGTACCAGTACCAGTACCAATTTTCCAGTGCACAAAAATCTAAAATTATTAAACCACTCGGTTTCTATTGTGTGGATGATGGAAAATAAGTCTTATAGTGCGTAGGTATTTGTTATTATATGCGTTATTGTTCCATTTTTTCCGATCTGAAAAAGTGGTAGATTTGGATTTGCGGATGGTAGAAATTTGGGTTGAGCAAAAAGTGGTAGAAATACCACTTAAGTGGTAGAAGTCCCATCACTGGTTGGGACTCATTACAAAGTTTCAAATGGATACGACGAACGGTTCCTAAGTTAAGAAAATGGCCCCTTAAAAGGGGTCCTCGCCAATAACTCGGGAGCGAAGCAACATTTCTAATATTGGAAAAATTAGTTATCTTAATTTCTTATTATAGAGTACACAAACCGAGTTTGAAGTCGATCGGATGTAAAAATGTTCCCATACAAACTTTGACCCCCCTCCCCCCATTTACCCCTTTAGGGGTTGAATTTAGAAATGTACTTCTTATTCCTTGTATACATCATAAAGGGAACCTCTATGCAAAATTTCAGCTTTTTAGGACAAAGGGTTTGGACTGGGCGTTGATGAGTCAGTGAGTCATGATCTTCGTTTTTATATATTTTTATATATTTTTATATCTAATGGATTGTCAAATCATTAGGCGATCATCGAAGCTTGGAAGTCTATCCACGTTTTACAGTAAAATTTCGTCGAACCTTTGGAGAGCTCGCAAATTGAAGCTCCAATTTGCAGTACCCACGACGACGCTCTGGCATCGAGTAAACCAAACGCAGGCTCATTTGCTGAACTGGTGTATGTTTCACTTCTTCAAATTATACAGCTCTTAAAAAAAACAAGTATCTACATACTTTCTTTGGTCATTCTCAATCACAATCTTTGTGTTGTCTTACCATCAGTGAAATTTGTAGCTTCCTTTGGGCATAAATACAAATAGCTATCAACAAGTTCGGAATGCCTAGCAATCTAAACAATTCCGAATAAGGAGGACTAAATTCATAAGCTTCAAAGACCCGCTACTGACAAAAAAAAAAGTATAAAAAATGCATCTACAGTTTCTAAAGGTATAGAAACTCGTCGTTGTTATGTTCGTGGATAACATCACTGCTCCAAAAAGAAAATATCTAATCCAGTCCTACAAAAACGTGAGCTTCATTCTAGTTTCAGGAAGATATCTATGCACCGCTGTTTCGCCGCTACTCGTGTTACACTTCTTTCATTCCTCGCTCATTTCACATTTCATTGTATCATATCCCAGAGGCCAAGCAGCCTAATCCCTTTTGGGTTTTTCGTCTTGTATCACCCACCACCTCCGCTTTTGTTGCTACTGCTATTGTAGTGCTGTAATAATTATTTTTTTTATTGAAAAAGGTGTCTGAGATTAAATGGATGCACTTTAAGTGCACACACTGCACTGAGCAGTGTACAGTTGAGCGTGCATTGTGCTGGATCTTCATGCCACCCGCCCCACCACCGTGTTCGCCCACACTCTTATCGGGCTTGTCGTGTCACGGCTCTATGGATAACACAACACGAAGATGGAGAACTGAAAGTTAACCACTTCTGTAAAGAAAACAGAAAATGCACAAAAAGGATAACGAATAAACAACGAAACCCTTACGAAACCAGCACATACAGATACAACAGCCATAGCCAAGGATTTAATGTTTCAAGGGTTTCATATGTACGAGCGATTCGCGAAATATATTTGCCCGTGCGACACAACACTATACGTTCATTCCTTTAATGAGCAAACAGATTGCACTTCATTTTTGCAAGATTACGGCCGGCGGCCCACATATAGATAGATACTTGTATTTTTTCCTGATGTACGGATGCATGTGCGCGCGGTTGCAATAAGCGTTAATGAATGGCGGCGCAACCATTCCACATAACATATCCGGAATTCAGATGCGGATTGCAATGGCAGGTGTTGGCGCGTGCAGTGAATGGAATTGTTTTCATTTTTTTGTGGTTGTTGTCGTTTTTTGTTTATAAATCTTAATTTTCACACTCACCGGTTTATGAGATGTTATCCGAACGTGCTTGTTGATTATCTGTAAGAAACAAGGAAAAGGAGAATGTTAATTAATTAAGTTGGAAATTGTTTTTTTTTGTACAGTCTGTACATATGTGTTTAAGAGAGGTTGGTACTTTCTGGAAAAAAATGTTGGACAAGTGGATCAATAATGACCAAAAAAGAAACAAGAGGCTTTATGCATATTAATGTCTATAAGAAACAATTAGCTGGTTAATGAACTTATTATAATAAATCGGAAGACTTTGGGGTGCAAATGGTGATGATTTCTGACAAATGACATCTGTCGATTAATTTTCGGTTTGAAGTTGTATACCTAACTGTAGTATCGGCACTGTGCGATACCAATACTTGACTATATAAAATGTAAAACAATGAAAATAAAGTCGCGCTATATAAAATAAAAATACGGAAAAATAAAAGTCTATTGATAGTAAACTATAGAGAAATCGGTTCTTTAATATTGGGTCTCTACAACTGGCGACGAGGAAAAACTTATATAAAAAAAAAGAAGAATGAATAAGAAGAAAAAAATAACAACCAAATATTAGTAATTTTAAAGTGAACAAAAAGAAATAGCGAAGTGCATTATAATAAAAAAAAATTAAAAAATTAAATTGAATATCATTGAAAAAAAAAAACGAGAAAGTTAAAAAAGAAAAATAACTTGAAGTGAATGTTGCAGTGAAAAAAAAAAGAAAAGAAGAGGAAGAAATAGATTGATTTCGAATGATCTCGAATTTAATGTTTTGCTTAAATGCTGTATAAGAAATTCATAGATTAAATTCGAATGATTTCAAATTTAATGTTTTGCTTAAATGCTGTATAAGAAATTCATAGATAAAATTCTATGACCTAAAATTAAAAAAAGTAAATGTAGTAGTATCGGCACTGTGCGATACGAATACTTGACTATATAAAATGTAAAACAATGAAAATAAAGTCGCACTATATAAAATAAAAATACGGAAAATAAAAGTCAATTGATAGGTAGTAAACTATCGAGAAATCGGTTCTTTAATATTGGGTCTCTATCTCTACACTAACCTATACCCAAATCGTTGACAGAAACGGAGGAATTGTTTTGTTGAGAGCACCTCCTATACCTAACTTAACTAGGTACTCATTCCGAATTATGTGGGTGGATATTTATTTATGAAAATCTATTGTAGTTTAAATGGCAGTAGCAGTGTTGCCAGAAGGTTATGATGGAATATCCCAATCAACCATTAAAAAAAAAATCCCTTTTCGATGGACTTTATCCCTTTTATTTTTTTAGAATACTAGAACTCCTTAACAAAAAATAATAAAAGATGGCTGCTTTATCACTAGAAAGTATTGTCTTAACCTAAGGGTTCGGTTCACTAGTGTTTGAAAATCGTTATTATATGAAATTTGTTACTATGAAAGAAAATCCCTTTAATAGCTAAAATGTCCCTTTATCCCTCGAACATATTAAAATTCGCAGAAAATCCCTCAAAAAGGCATAAATCCCTCAAAATGACATCACTGGGCAGTAGCCCATGCAATTTTGATAATTAAAGATAGTAAAAGGAAAACACCCGAAATATTTGGTTTTATTCACTTGAAAAAAAAACGAAATTCTTTACTTGCTTCTAGAGAATCTGACGGAATAAACAAAGCCAGAACAATTACATATTACTGAGGCGAATGTATTTGAAACTGGTTCTTGGGGCTCACAGAGTATCTTTAAAAATACAGGACACGAATAGCTATATGATGCAAGATCCGGCTCGGACACTAAATGGGGATGAAACTTGCTTTTGCCATTGTCCAAAAACTGGCAAAGTTATTGCATCTAAAGGGCATACTAATGTGTACCAAATAAGCACTCACGAAAAAGACGCGACCACTGTTCTCATTGTTTTTCTGCGAATGGAAAGATGCTTCCTCCAATGATAATTTTTCCATATCGTAGCCAGAAGATTGGTTTTTGGATCGAACCGAAAGTGGATGGATGAAGAGTGAGACCTTCCTTGAAGTTTGGAGTTTGGGCTTTGGAGTGAAGCAGAAGCATCGATCACACCAACCAAAAATATCTGACGAAGAACTGGCCCACATCCTGGAACCCTGGAGAAGGCATCCAATATTTTGGGAGAGGAAGCTCATTTGCCGAGAGATGTACATAGTAGGCCTTCCAGAAGAAACATTGACACAAGATTTGGACAATTGAAAAAAAGTTAGGTGGCCGACGACTAGAGCCGTTACCCTGCTATACCAGTTCTGGAAACCGGAATTTATTTTATTTTATTTTAAATTTATACATATTTATACCTAGTTTTGCCTGCTCGTACCTACATTTCCATTGTCCGTCAATTGTTCTGCGGCCGTTTTATTTAACCGATGTGTCCGGACTGATTCTGTACTCCTAATTGTATTGTCTATAGACATATTTTTCCCCATGACTGTCGAAGAATAGATGTATTTTTTTGTTATGAGAGGTGTCACGCCCTTTTGTCCAATATCGCCAGGTTTTATCCGTTTTCCCATCCCACCCACAGCTCGCGCGGGTGTTTGTTTGGACAATGTACTGTACATCAATGTCTACAATTTTACTACTTTAGCTCCCATGGGTGTCGAGAAATAGAATTTAAAATGTAGATATATTTTTTTTATACGGGAAATAACACGCCCCTTTGTCCTGTCCAATTTTGACCAATCTTCACAGGAGCACTCCAGGGCCAGTAACTAAGACTATCTGTAAGTTTGAGCTCAATCGATTTGGTGGTTTTCGAGATATGTATATGATTTTGAATTTTTGTTTTGTATGGGCGGTGCCACGCCCCTTTGTTCAATTTTAACCAATCTTCACAGGAGCACTCCAGGGCCTATAACTAAGAGCTTAATCTTGCATTCTCCATAACGCTTCGGGACACTACTTTTTCATAGTTGAAAAGGTTCTTTCAACACTAGCTGTGGTCACTGGAAGCGGGGCCAAAACCGTAAGCAAGAAGTTTATATCTCTAAAGTAAGTCTTATCACATATATCAAGCAATTTCAAAACTTCGGTAGAAGGATCACTCGACAATATTTTTTCCAAATGATGTACTCAGCTTTTACAGACGACAATGAAATTGCATTGTCAAAGTAACATGTTAAAAGCTTCCATTCGTTCTCGCTCAACTGTAACCTGGGAAAAGAACTTGAAACGATGGTAGAACGTCTTCTGTCCGTAAGATTTTGTATTAACGAATCTTTGCGAGGAATCAGTAAAAGAAGTTTCTGGATTTGGAACGCGTTGTTTGTTTCAATGAAGTTCTTGGAGCTCTTAATTCAACTTCAAATAAGTCCTCTGCAAGTTGTGATGGGGATTGAAAAGCCTCTCTGAAAAAAATGTTTCGGCATTTTCTCTGATGTTCTGAAGAGAATTCAGAACTTATTTTGTGCTGTCGATTGCATAATCGAAATCTAAGGATTTGTTCTGTAGGAAAAGGGCAGCGTTAAACTGAATAGTATTTCGCATACAATGAAACCAAACTAGGAAACCACTTTTTTGGACCGTTGCCAAAAGTGTTGATGCTTTCGAGGACATCGCCCACGTTCTGCTAGTTATTTCTTCTTATTGAGATTCATTTGAAGAGCTCTACGAAGGAAATAATACTGTCATGCCTTGGGATGGCTTCAGCCCCTCAAGCCCAAATCAATATTAAGCTAAATAAAATATATTTTTATCTATCATAATCAACCAGCAGTGCAATCATGTCGGAACACATCACATGCACAAATAATTTGCAATTCAATTCTGCAATATGGCAGAATGCACCCCACTGACAATGACACATCAGATTATTATTTAGCAATTGCATTTCAAATCGCATATTTATTGCTTCGTTTGACACCGATCATAATCCATCAGCATCAATTTGAGTTATCCTGTAGATAGCAGCGCAAATCCACGCCGAAGCATTTTGACACATGTAATCCGCAGCAGACCATTTGTCAAATACCATTCCAAAAACTATTCCAAAACATGTCGCATTACTCATTTAGGATTCAAATTTAAAATTGGTTAATAGTGCAGTCAAAATCACTCATAAATATGCATGCACATGCCGCATAAAATTATTCCACATTTTGTCATTCGAACTGTCGAACCGTATTGCGTCGTTGCCGCATCTAGTAAAAAACTTCATTTTCCAAATGGAAATGTGATTCGTCACTAAATCCGCCACCAATCGTCTCTATTGGTATAGCTGTAGTCCGTGTTTTTCAAGTGAATCCATCTGAAAACATGTAAATATGGATTGTTTTTTTTCTGAACAATTGACAGCGCCATCACCTCGGACTGGCTGCCTCGCCGTTGTATCTGGATCAAGGTATATAGAACTACAAGGTATGATATTCCGCGATTAATTTTTCGTTTTTTCTGCGCATGTACGTCACTTGACGACAACGATTTTAACGTTTCTGTGAAAATATATTGAAATACGGGTAGTTTTCTGTGTCCAAGTTTCATTTTTAATAACAATAATGTTTTGTGTGCTGTTTAGAGTGTAAAAGATTAGTAAACAAATTAAATAAATAATTATCTGTTGCCTATATTTTGTCGTCTGCTGACGTCACTTTGTAGAAAGAGATGCAAACAAACATGCGCAATATCATACCATGTATTTCTATATACCTTGTATCTGGATGATGAAGTCAATGTTGCATTCAATTTTAAAAACACCGCTTTAAGAAGTCTACGGTACGTGTAGCACAACCAACCGAGTACCATAAGTATATCAGTGTAACACAGTACGCATTCGATGATTATCCCTGGGGTGAGGGTAAAACGGAGATTACCTAAAAGAACTCATTTTGGAAAATAAAACAAAAACACTGAATAATTGTGAAACGCATCGGAGGAGAGAATCGGGGAAAGCATTTACATTTCATCATCATCGACAACATGGTGCTGGGGATACGAAGCTAAAGTTGAGATACAAAGCAAAACCATGAGGCACTAACTTTGCTTGGATGCGATGGGGATGAGCTCATTGAGTTGCGGAAGGAAATTGTAAAAATAACGCACACGTTTATTTGTTTTTCTTTGTAACGCGCAGCAGCATACCAGAAGGCCAGGCGTACAATTAGTTTGATAATAATAAAGAATCGGATTTATTGAAAACTTTTATATAAATTTTCTCAATAGAGATGAACTGAAACGGACGGTGCGCTCACTTGGACATTTTCATGGGGGTAATTAAAAAGATATCTCTGTTGCAATGATCACAGTGGGGTACTAGTACTTCTTCTGATGTTGAAGATGTTTCAAAATGCCACGCACCAATGTACTCGCAGTAAAGGAATTATATAAATGAAATTGCTTACTTGGTTGAAACAACTGAAAAAAAATTCGTTATAGGTATAGATACTGAGCAGTTCATAGTTTAGAGTTAGACCTTGCTAAATCACTTTTTAAATTTCTTGAATGTCGCAATAATAGAATATAAAAATTCTACCAGATAGAGGAACGGCCGCTAGAGCTCTAGTGCCAGCGGAACAAAAATGGTTTTGTTTTAAGCCCTTAATTTTCCAAATTTATTTACTTTTTTTTTTTTAAATACTTCTCTCGGGAAAGGCGAACCTATAACGCTTCAACAGCGCCCCGAGATGCTTGCAGATGTATGTTAATTCACTTAAATTGCTGCAAATTGTATACTTCTGGAAATATATCCCATAGAAGTGAGTTCCAAAGTTTGCTTGTCCTGTAACAAAAGGAGTTTTGGAAAGTTGATGTCCTCGCGGTTGTCAAGTGTACTGTATGGTCATGAGCATTAGCAGCCTGTCTTGTGGGGCGCCCAAAAGTTGCATTTCGAGGGAGAATGTCTTTGAGTTCCTCGGAACATCTACCATGGAAGTACCTATAGAACAAGCATAGGTCAGCGACTTGTCTTCTGTGCACCAACGGTTGAAGATTCGATGTGAGTGTAGGGTCTCCAATAAGTCGAACTGCTCGTCTCTGTATGCTGTCAAGTAGGTTAAGTGAATGTTTCGGGGCCGAGCTCCATATATGGGAACAATTTTCCAGGCCTGGTCTAACCTGAGCTTTGTAGAGAAGGAGAAGTTGCTTGGGGCTAAAGTACCTCTTTGCTCTAAATAGGTACCTAGCTCAACTTAGCGGATCTTCCGATATAGGATATGTGGTCCTGCCATGTGATTCCTGAATTGGCTGTGACTCCTAGAAGGTGCATTGAGTCCTTGGGATGGATTGGATGGTCATCCATTTGGATCTGAGGAACTGTTGATGCATTTTTCCTAGAAAATGTTGTGAGCTGTGTCTTCTTTGCATTAAATACAACCAAGTTGTCTTTTCCCCACCGCAAGATTTTGTCCAGATCATCATTTAGAGAACTAATTTGTTCACATCTCTGACTGTGTGTTGTAGCCGCATTCACAGGCCCACTATTCGAGATGGAGGATTTTAGATACCTCACAAAAACCTTACCAGGTGATTTTAATTTTGACTTTATTTTGTTGGGTTTTCGATTTCTGGCAGCAAACTCACAACTTACGATGCAATTGAGCAAATATGCGCTCTGCAAATATTAGCAGATAATTCTTCCGATGCACCTCAGTTTTGGAGGCGCTGATCCAACGTTTACATCTCGGAATTACAGCAACGTTCAAACTCATTGGGTATCGTTCATGATGACAATTTATCACGCCAAAAATGGTTGATGGCAAGGGTTCAGAAAACCATTCCTGGCAAGGATGGTAAAGCACAAGTTGCAGCAGAGTAATGAACATCCTAAAGAGTGCATGCGAGACCTTTCCATAAACTTGTACTTTTGCCGTATTAAAAGGGAACCCTTCCAAATTGGCCGGGATGTTGGAGCTGTGGCCAGAAAAAAACTATGTGCCGATAATTAACTCTATCGCTACTTGCAAATTTCTTCTGGAAGAAATGTATTTCGAGTGTCTTACCTCGTTTAGAGGTTTTGATGGTGACTGAGGCAGTCAAATCTCATCTAAGTTTGCACCTCCAGCTTGTGGTTAATGTTCGGGTAAGGGCGGACTGTGGCAGTAACCTATTGCCTCTAACAGGCCATCACTAAAAAGGGAGTTTGGTGCGTGGCAGAAGTGGGTGGTTGAACCAGTGCCTTTGCTGCTTGACCGAAAGACAATGGATAGATTGTCTGTTGGAAAAAGGATGGGGGCCGTAGTAGTCTGCCTTCCGTTTATTTCCTTTTGACAATCAGTCCACACAGAGACAGAGGCTGGTGCTGAGCAGAATAGCTTGATTGAAGCACTCCAACCTACTGCATGGTACCGAAAAGGGAGGTCGGGGTTTGTCTTCGGTGAAAAGGGGTAACTGAAACAGACTAACCCCCGTCGCCTCTGCCGGCGTCTTCGAATTATTGAGATGAGTTTGATTGATGCAGTCAGCTCCTCCAGGTGGTGGTTAGTCTTCGGGGAAAGCGAAGGGGTGACCCAAACTGTCTAACCCCCAGCTGGTGGCCTCTGACAGTCGGCTAGTTAAAAGCGTGGTTGGTGCAGGTGAAGGAAGAGCATTTGGAACAATATGCTTTGCTATTTTGAAAAAGACGAAAGGTGACCGAAATAGTCTAACCCCCCCGCCTATTCACTCTGACGGAGTCTGAAAGTTCGACATGTTAAGCTGAAATTAACCGACACGTACGTGGTTAGCTCTTCCCGTTGTTATGTTGATAATAATTGGTGTAATTTCCCTAACAAATAATTTTAAGGTTCCGTTTCCATAGGGACAAAAGTGTCTGCCCGTCTGTCCGAACCCACAAAGCCAATTTTGTTCCTATCTCAAGAACTAATTGACGTAGAGGGCTGAAATTTATACACAACATCAGGTATCCCCTAACTAAACGACAAATACCAATGATAGCTATACATTGACTGGTTTGGAGTAATTAGTAATGTGGTGAAAATAATATCTTCCTTCATATAAAAAAACTGTTTAATTTTGTACCTAGATCTAACTGCACTGAAGTTTTCAAGACACCAAATCTGGCCAAGTATGGAATCTTCGGTGCACGAGTGATACTCATACTCGCACTTGGCCGGTTTTTCCTGAACTAACTTCGTGTAAAATGTTAGTATACTTATGTCGTTTTCCATTGGTTTCACTCGAGGATTCACTCATTCCGAAATCCAATGGAACAAGAAAACTACTTCTGGCTGACTACACTCACGCATTGGTGAAATGTCAAAAATTACTGTATGGCTGCTGCCAGCTGGCTTGTATAACATACATAAAATGCACTTGTGTAAGTGCTCCTCGAGTGGATTCTGACTTGAAATCGGGAAGCGAAATTCTCTCCTCAGAATCAACAGAAGAGTATTTTTTGTGCCAATGGAACGGTTTCAGAAGTGATTTTCTTGATTCCGGACGCTCCCGGACGCTTCTTTTTGCCCAATGGAAAACGACATTAAACAGCAAAAATTAGTGGCAATTAGAAACTTTGGCATTTTGAACATAGGTTCGTTGTGTACCTACTCAAATTTTCGGTAAATTCCACGAAAACCATTTTGTAGCTAAATATACTTCCCGTTGAATACTGGAGAATTTTATAGAAACACTAGCGGACCCGGCAAACGTTGTTTTGCCTGCTCGTACATTTTCATTGTCCGTTAATAGTTCTGCGGCCGTTTTATTATTTTAAATTTTATTTATGATTTTTTTTTTGAGTGTTTATTATGTATTTGAAATTTTATTCATGATTTTTTTTTTGGTGAGTGTTTATTATTTTGAATTTTATTTATGAGTTTTTTGCTTTTTAATTTTTTTTTATTGTTATTTGAAATTTTGTGGAATCGGATCGCAGCGCCACCTACTGGATCCAATTGTGAATATAAACCATCCCAAGACCCATTCAAACACACACACAAAGTTTCAATAAAATCGGTCCAGCCGTTTAGGAGGAGTACGGTAACAAACACGGACAGAGGAATTATACATACAGGGTGTCCCCGTTAAGAAGGACAATCCTTTAAGGGAAGATTCCTGAAGTTATGCCAAACAAAAAATTGTATATCAGGGGGGGGGGTCTATTTTCATCCTATTTCCCGTTATAGCTCATCAAAGTAGGTGACCTCTAATTTGGAGGTGTTACGACTAAAAACACTATAACTTCTAAACTATTATAGCTACAAAAATACATTTTGAAAAGACAATTTAGTAGCGCATACAAGTCTTAAGCACTTCGGCTACATCTGGGCAGCTGCAAAAAAGTTCTGGCTCCTTAAACTCAAAATTTTAAAAATTTTTGTTACAATTTTTTACTTAAAATGCCTTTTTTCAAAATTTTGACTTTATAAATTTTCATTTTTTTTATGAAATTTTTATCCTTGAGAAATTTCCTAAAAATTATGTTAAGCAACTTTTTTACGTACGATCAACAGAAGTTATAGTAAAAGCCACTTTTTGTCAGACAAAAATGGTAAAAAAAGACTCGATATTTCTCTTTTTCTTTGATAGCAAGTACCCCAGAAGAAAAAATCCATCGTTTTTAGGTCAAATCTAGTCTTTTTTACCATTTTTGTCTGACAAAAAGTGGCTTTTACTATAACTGAAAATAGACCCCCGCCCTGCCATATACTTTTTTGTTCGGCATAACTTCAGGAATCTTCCCTTAAAGGATTGTCCTTCTTAACTGGGACACCCTGTATATGTAGGTATATAAAGAAGATTACGGCAAAAGAAACGCAACTGATTTTCGTAAAACGTGTGGGTTGTATTTTAAATTAATTTTATGTAGTGCGAGAATTATTGTTTCACAGTATACAAAAAAGAGTGCAGATATTAAATCAATATTCTTGGGTTTAAATACAGAATATTTCGGTGGGTATATTTATTTCGCAACTTTACTTTACTTTATTAATATTTATATTTTAATTTCTCGAAATGAACAGATTCTCTTATTAATAAATATACTTTTAGATAGAGAAAGAGGAGAGACATTTACCCTGGGTTTAAACAAATATTACTTAGCTACTTGATCGCCAAAATTCGAGGACATAGATAGTTTGGTGGGTGGTTGAAAACCATTAAAAATCATAAACATTTTCTCCTCGAATGCGTTGCGTTTGGAAACCTTACCAGTGACTAGTCACAGTGGTAGGTGGTCCTGTCGTACCATCACAATGATCTCAGCTAAGCAGTAAAATCTGCCTATTGACGACTTATAAACGCAAAGTTGACACATTATAATGTCGCCTGTCACCTTCTTGGCAGCGGCCGGCGTTCGTTCCGGTAGAGATTTCAAAATTAATTTTCGCTGCCTCGTTCACAACTTCTGAACTTTTATTATGTGCAATTCACTGAGCATATTCATTGTGACCATAAAATGCAAGAACTTATCTTTACGAGCTGCTCAGATGATTCCAGTGTCCATTTAATAAAACTTGTATCTCCCCAAAACATCTTTCTGTCGATTGTTGCGCTGTAACTCTATATCCATGAGCCAGGGTGTGCTGGTGTTTATGGTATTTGTTTAGGCGCTCGCCTCGCGAACATGTGTGGATAGATGTTCACCCCACCCATATAGGACTTTCAATGAAGATATTCACTTCAAAAAGATACTACACTGGGCTGTTATGATTTTATGGGATGATTATCTACTGGTAAACATCAATCGATCATCAGCTACGCCCAAAAGAATCATCTCTCCGTCTAGCATGACTATGATCAAAGAAATCCATCTCGCGCGATGCGAATGAATTTATTTTCAATAAGAGGCGTGGCATTAGATAGACATAGACGTCTCTATTTAGATACTTACAAGATGTTTGCATTTGCAAAACGAAGGATGATGATGAAGGCCGGTAATTTCCGTATGATGGTGACTCGAAGTGCGACCCGGTCCAATCAACAGGTTCCACTATAAAGTTGCCTCGATTATTTATTGATTTGGAAATCCTCAAAATAAAAATTGTTTCTATTTGCCGACGATATGGCGAGTTCATAAATTACAAGACTCGCCGACACGTCAATTTAATCTCGTGCAGGTATAGGTATCCGATAAGAAAAAAAGGAAACCACATTCTTCGGTGTTCGTGTTGTTTAGATGGAGCGGGTGCGTTTGGTGGAAATTTATTTGCACCACATTTGCCTTATGTCAACTTTTCATTTCACACTTTGGCGGGTATGGTGGATGATGGCGGATGGTGGAATGGTAATTTCGCATTTCAATTTCCACATTTGAATTTATGGGGAGCACATAAATTCTCCAACAATTTCCCTCCGCCTTGTCGTGCACGAGTGTTAGGAAAATATTTGCATTGCCATAAGATTTGTTCATCTTTGGCGATGTAATGGAATTTTTGTTGGTTTTGTGGTGCTTTGCAGTGTGCGTTAACTGATGGAAAGTGATTTGAGGGCAATGTTGGATACTTTTATGTTATCGGGGGGAAATTACAAGGCTGGAGTTGTTGACTGTATTGCTTCCGTAGGCACTCGGAGCAGCAGGTGTCAACATTAGGCTTTTGTTGTTGTTTTGCAACATTTAAAACTACGTTTTTAAAAGTTGTACTGAGCTGCCTGAGCGAAGTGACATAAGACATTTTGCTTTGCGGTTGCTATTTTACAGATTTATTATAAATTAGCTGTTGCTGTACCCGCCCGGATTTGCTCGTTCCTAGGAATTGTATTACTTAGATATGTTCTTGCCTTTCAGATTCTCTTTCCTCGTAAAAATTCAGTATAAAAAGTTGGCTATGTTCATTTTCAGATTCCATCAGACTATCTCTTTGGCACAAGATACAAACAGACATATAGACAGAGTTTATAATATTAGTGTGAACACTTAGTGGCATGTAAGGGAATAAAATTAGACAATTGGAAGCAGACTTAAGTTATGAGACTGGCGAACATTAGGGCACACCAAAAATGAGTGGATGAGTGCACTATCTAAAGGGTCCGCCAAATAACTTTTTTTTGTTTGAAAATGCTATAAAAAAAACTACTGAATATTTTCTCAAATTTCTTTTTTTATTTGAAGGTTAGGTTAGGTTAGGTGGCAATTATCCGTTAATACGGAGTAATTCACTTAGACCAAGTAAGGTCCATTGTGATACCACAAGCAGAGTCGGATATTTCCGCTACTCTTGGAACCATTTCGAATTTTGGAGTAATTTCCGTATTTTGCTGATATCCGTTTCGGCAATATCAGCAAGCTCCCCGAAGAAGTACCTACTCTCCTAGTGTTTGCATTCTAATCGAGGATAGCGCCGGGCAGTTACAAAGTAGGTGGAACGGAGTTTCCTCCTCCTCCTCATCCATGCAGCTGCGACAAAAGTCATTAGCGGTAACTCCAAGCCTTGCTGCATGTCTTCCTAGTACACAGTGACCTGTTAGTACTCCGACAAGAGTTCCGATATGTTTTCTACTGACGTTTAACAGGACCTTTGTCCTGCGCCGATTTATTCGTGGCCAGGTCTGTTTTGCGTGGTTGCAGGTGTCAAGATCGCGCCATCTCTCATTAGCCTGTTGCAGTGCTAGTGTAGAGATGTTGTATCTTACCGTTTCAATTGGCACATGGGGCTCTCCTTTACCAGTAGAGAGTTCCATTTTCGTGCCGTTCCTTTTTATTTGAAAGTACAATCCTTCCGGTTAATAATGGAAAATAATTTCATTCAAATGGCTGCCTCGGCTGGCCATGCAGTGGCCTACACGATCGGTCCAATTTTTAAGCACATTATCGATTGTGTGCAGCTGTATTTCACTAATGGCTTCACGAATATTGTCCTTTAAAGCGTCAATTGTCTCTGGCATGTCGGCGTAACACTTATCTTTTACGGCACCCCACAAATAATAGTCCAACGGTGTCAAATCGCAGTTCCGCGGTGGCCAAACGACATCAGCTCTGTGGCTGATAATGCGATCTTCAAAAACAGGGCGCAAAACATCGAGTGTAGCTTCGGCTGTGTGGCACGTAGCGCCGTCCTGTTGAAACCAAATGTTGCCAATATCCTCCTCTTCAATTTTTGTGAACAAAAATTCGTTCAACATGGCCCGATAACGATCGCCATTGACTGTAACGGCCACTCCTTGCTCATTTTCGAAGAAAAATGGCCCAATTATGCCTCTGGACCAAAATCCGCACCAAACAGTGACTCGTTTTCGGTATACGCAATGTTTTTGGCTTTTCACGCTTTGGTTTATCGATGAGGATGCCAGTTTCTTTCACTTTTTTCACAAGATAACGAACATACGGAGCTGACGGTGCTTCTCTTCTTCCAAAATCCGTACGCAATTTTCGCACACATTCTGCAACATTACCATGATTTTCAAATTAATGTCGCAATATTTCCCAGCGTTATTCAAGCGTATACACAACCATATTCGTTCAGCGGAAGGATAAAACTAATTATCTGTCAAATCAGACATGAGCTAAGTGTTACCATTCGCGAAATAAGCACTAGTTGAAAAAAAAAAACGTTAGATGGCGGACCCTTTATAATTCCGTACTTGAGCACCGCTTTTGCTGTTGCTATTCTTGGGTGAGTAATTTTTCAGGGAAAATCGTTTGAAGAGAAATAATATTATTTAAGTAAGAAAATGCCAGAATTCCATCAGCCAATGTTACCTACGCTCAAAATCTAAATATTTGCTGAATGTTCCGCATTTCAGTAGATTTTGGTTCTCTAAATATCGAGTACAGTTTACAGCCTTGCATGCATTCGAAAATGCCGATAATAGATCTGAAAAGAGCACTTTACAAGATCATTCAACGAAGAGGTGAATAAGCTAGTGTTCAAAAGCGAAATAAATAAATCCGCACATATTACTATAGGACGCGGATGATTGACGGTATAGTGCTTATTGTTGCGGATGTAATGTGTAAAAGATTTCATTGGTAGGTAAGGTACCTACTTTGGTTTTATTGAATCTGGGACCACTCGCTTAGCAGTCAGTAATACTAACAACTTAGCCACTGGAGCCCAACATTTTTCATAGTTGCAATGACTTATTAGTACCTAACATATAGTTCAACGATGCATGCAGGAATATAGGCGACACAAAGCGCCCGAACCCAATGGCATCCCTAATAGGTTATCAAAGCAGATGTTCAAAAAAGACCAGACCGTTTTATTGCAACGATACAAAAGTGTCTTGAGGAGGGGGTTTTTCCTAAACCATGGAAACTTCAACATCTGGTTTTGTTACCAAAAGGAAAGAAACTACCAGAAGAACCATCTTCGTATCGGCCAATATGTTTGCTGGATACAACAGGAAAAATCTAAGAACGTGACATTATACTGTATATGCTCGAGGTGGCCGAAGATAAATTAGTTTTGTCAGACTACCAGTATGGATTCAGAAAATTGCGTTCTCGGTCGATGCCATAAAGGCGGTAGTAGATACAGTAGCTGAAGCAATACTAGGAAAAATATGGAGAGGGGAGACGAAGAAATAGTGCGCGGTTGTAACGCTGAACGTTAAAAATGCCTTTAACTCGGCGAACTATGGTCAAGCATTAGGAGGTCGCTGGCCACAATAGAAGCGCCGGTGTACCTGCGGAACATAGTTGCAAATTACTTTACCGATAGAAAGTAAAGGTATCAAGCTTACAATGGAGTTAAGTAGGTACTACAACGTTACCGCGTGAGTAGATCTGTTCTTGGACCTCTCCAGTGAAAAATAATGTGAGACGGAGTACTACGACTGCGACTAAAGCTGCCTCAAGGAGTTAAGGTGATCGGTTTTGCTGACGATATCGCCGTGGTAACGGTGGCCAAATACATCCACGAGATAGAGTCCGCTACGGATGAAGCAGTTGCCAGAATCAAAAAAATAGCTGGAGTTCGCCGGCTTAGAACTAGCTGACCACAAGACCTAGGGTCTCTTGATAACCAGCCGAAAGTCTGTGGAATTTGCAAATTTCCGGGTTGGGAATCAAACCATTAGGTAAAGAGTCTGTAATGTATGTACCTAGTAGTAATGCTCGACAACAGGCTAGACTTTAAAACGCACATCCAGTACGCCGGCAGGAAGGCCTTACAAAGGATCTACCATAGGCAAACAGCCAACCGGCAAGAGGTTCCTAATAGAAGGGTTAAAGTAGAAGAGAGCGAAACATCGATGGCAAGCCAGGTGGGATAACACGGCAAAAGGCAAATTAACACACAAACTGATTCCCACCATCGAGGTCTGGACAAAAATAACAAACGGGGACTGCAACTACCACCTTATACGCGGTTCTTATCGGGGCACGGCGGCTTTCGGAAATACGGTCACAGATTTGGTCACGATAGCTCGCCTTTATGTCCCAAATGCCCAGACGAAGAAGAAGATGCGGAGCACGCAATGCAGGGGGAAGAGGCAACTTACCAAGCCCCCAAAGTCGAATAAGCCATATGTTAAGATGATATCAGAAAATGACTGCTGGAGGTACGCTCCTTTATAACGAGTGTACACGAAGAATTAAGGAGACTTGAAAGACTTAGAAAAGCCGAAATGGCGGACCCCATTCCAGAACAGATAGATTTTTGATATCTGCTATTTGGGAATAAGTAGCTTAAATTTTTTTTAACTATTGACTCGAAAAGTGAAATCAATCTCTTTATCACTCCGATAGAACGAAAATTGTTGCGCTTGATATTTCAAAGGCATTTGACAGAGTTTGGCAACAACCTCTTTGGTCAAACATGTGTGCTTTTGGGCACAAACCAGTAAGAACTAGACCGCCAGCTTCGGCCAAAAATGAGAGTTTCATAGAGCCAGTTTCAAAAAGTTACTGCGTGGTTAAGTATGGGTGCAATGTAAAAGTAAACGGAGGGTGAATTTGGTCACGCATACACTGGCACATAGTAACATTTACCGTTATTCGGTGGTAACTTTGATATAATTCAAATAATTGGGCGTTATTAGGACGTGTTAAGCAAATTGCGTGGTCGGTGTGGTGAATTTATTACCAACTTATATTTCATTAATAAATGGGTAGTTACTGTAATAATGTGAATTCATTTGACATTATTACAAAAAAATATTAGTTTAAGCTGCAAAACTAAAATGTATGATCAGAAAAAAAAAAAATATCAAACATGATTGTTAGGTATTAGTTTTTCTGATATACATTTACAGCGGAATTAATAAAAAAGCCCTATCCGCTCTTTAAAACATCTTTTAGCTACCATACGGATAGTGGACTTATTCGTTTGATAACTTTTATTATTAATAAATACATCTTATATCCATATTAGCTATCCACTCTTTATCACTAAACGCACGGCAGCACTGCGTCCAAACTGTACTAAACATGGTTGTAAATCTGTCATATTCCATCAGCTGACACTATCATGCTCAGAGCATTTTCGTTTGCAAATTTTAGATTCTCTCTGAAATTCTCTTCCAGCTTTTAAATTTCTCGCGTCCAATCGAACTTTTTGTTGGTATACGTGTATTTGAAATATGTGTATAGTAAATTAACTGTGTGTGCAAGTTAACCACACTCTATACGCCGAATTCGTTGAATTAAGTTATCCGCTCCTTAAAACATGTCAGTGAAAGCTAAGATATGTTTATTAATAATATTTACGACTTAAAAGATGTTTTAGAGCTAATTCGCCACTATGCGGTATTTATTAATACGGGGGTTAGACTTTTCTCTATAAATATTTTACCGAAAATTTATTTATTCTCTTTGATTGTTTATTTTATTTAAGTGTACTGAGTTTTGGAATAAATAATTTAAAAAAAGGAGAGAGAAAATTTGATGAATTGATTTTGAACAACAATTAAATTGGGAATCGGAATTTAAGCAAACTTGCGTTCTAAAAACGAAATACGTTTTGGACTCACATAAGACCAAATCGTAAGTGCGCATTGTCATATATCAGCTTATATCACAAGGAATCTGCATTAGGTGTAAATAAGAATTTATTAACTTATACATATGTATTCCTAAATATTGTACTATGTACTTGTGTTTTTTTTTGGCTATTCTATATAGGCTTAGAAAAATAATTTCATACAAATTCAATTCTATGTAGATTTCGTTAGCCCGGATAAGGTATAAGCCCTTTAAAAACTGTGCAACCAAACTATCATTGCTTTAAATGTTATCGAAAAATGTGATCGATTCTGTCATAAATGACATCTGACATCACAAAATTTATTTAAAACTCACTTTTGGTTTTGTTATACTCACTTCCCAAAAAAATACGCCTATAATTTCACAAACCGCAGCCGTATGCCCTACATATTGGTTTTAGTGATAAGGAAACTCTTAAAAAATATTCCAAATATATCGCCTGTAGGCTAAATAAAACAAAATAGAAATATGTCTGGCAAAAGAAGTTTATTTTTCTGGGCTTTCAAAAATGACTAAGCATTCAAAGCACTGTAAATATACATTCAATAAAAATAACTGTATTTTCTTTAAAATAAACAACAAAAAGGTAAAAACAGTGAAATGTTTATCAACAAAACTGTAACGATTCGATTTTGCAAATTTTTCACTAATTTAAATCATGACTTTGATTTTTGCTGTAATATAAAAAAAATTAACTAGGTACCTAATTGAAATCGAATTTTTGGAACGCATCCATCAGCAAATCAAAATCCCATCAGCTGATCGAAACTCACCATAAAAAAAACTACTGTCATTAATTTATTTACTTTTATTCGATTTCTTGTGGAAGTTTTAAATTTGTTTCTGAAAAATCTTTCGATGACTCCCAATTCAGTAAGGTATGTTATTCTTCGAGTTTGAATATTAATAGCAATGTTCTTGATTACTGCATCATTACAGAAATCACCAACCAGAACGATATGCCAGTGGGACCAACAAACTGATCCGATTGTATAAACTGTTGAAAGATATGCCGACTCAACCTACCTATCCTGCGTAAACAACATGAACATGAAATGTTTGTCAATACCAGATAGTCGCTAAACCAAACACAGCTACCAGTGCGTAGATAGAATTTCGGTATTTTCTAATTGTGCAAAAACCGAAAAGTTTCCACATGGTTTGACGCCATTCTACCCCCATGAAATTGTTTGTGGGTTCTTCTATTTTGTATCGTTCCAACTGCAGGTCGAGTAGAAGGGTTCTACAAACATTAAATCTCTATCTTTCTCTATTTCAGACTTTTTCTGAGAGGCGCAACGAAGTCTGACAACTCTGCCAAAAGTAGAATCGAGGAGCAGCAAAAATGGAATAAGTTTTTATGTCATCGAATATGTTACTCATAGAATAATCTGAAAATAATCTGTGCAAATTGCAAGGAGTAAAAATACAATATTATGTATATAAAATAATCATCAATACTGAGTGTGCAATTTGAGTTAATATAATTTGTAAGATCCTAAAGTGTACAGTGGTAATTACATTTTGCCAGTGGACCAACAAAAGTTTAGTAGCAAAGTATAATCACAAAGTGGAAGTGGAAAAAAATTGTCATCCAGCAGCGGTGGAGGAAATGGTGGATTGCCCTCAAATTCAATTTCTGACTTAAATAAGCAGCGACCCATCGACTCGGCAAGGGATTGTGACTAAACGTGCTATGATAGTTTCTGCAAATATTGGCAGCAAGCATTCGACACAATACAGAGGGCGGGCATGAGTGATTTTTAGATTACATATGCTTCGCATTCACTTTCTCTGCAGAGAGTAAGTTGTAAAACTTTGGAATAAATTATAGAGTGGATGATTGCGCTGCTATTTTTTTTTATTCTATGTGATTGTGTCGAAATGTTGGTGTTTTATACACCAATGCTATTAAACTTTTTGATAACACTTTTGTGTTCTCATTTTATTTCATTTTCGTTGTCTCACACTATGACTATGGTAACTCTTATACTGGCTGAGCTACACCATTGCAATAAAATATCGCTGCTAAGTGCAAACTCAAATCCCCCAGCACCATGCCTGGAATTCATGTTAATTGAAAATCTATTAGACAAGCTCTACGAATGGGGCATTACAACTGGATGCTACTCAAATCCTGTTCGTCTGGAACAGTTGAAACTTTACTAACTATTAGTCAGTCATTCGAGGCACCAACTTTTGTGTAATGAGCCGTTTCTAAGAACACTGTTGAAGATTTTAGCATCTAGCCAGGGAGAGATCTTTCCACCAGACCTAGAAAAAAGACTGGTTATTCTTTTAAATCAACTCTGTGTTGTACTAATGCAAAATGTCAATCTCTTGGATTTATTCTTTTTTCTGAACAACACAAAAAAGTGCAATACAGTACAAAGTATGCCAATTTAATATCACTTCAATTAACGTCTATACACTGATTTTGTTATAATAAATATCAGCTTTATTATACATATTTTCACTTCTTATACTTTATTTACATCGAGAGGGGAGCCTTGGACATCAGGCCCGTGATGCTCTCCTCGTATGCATGGCTCGCAAAAGAACTCAAATTTGGTACTGATGTTCGTCGTCGTCGTCGTGGTGTTTTTTGTAGTTGGCGTGGGAGTTGTGCTGGTCGTATTCAAACCAGGCCATGCCTTACGTTCTCCGACCAGTCGGTTGGAATGTTAGGGTTCGTCACGTGGGTGAGATCGGAGTTCGCACTGTTTAGACTCGATATGGAGCTGTAGCGCGACTCGATTCTTCGGATTTGGTCTGCAAAAATAGATAAAATTTAGAGCAGTAAAAGCATAGCAAAAGACAGCTAAACTCACTTGTTTGTTATTCTCGATAGTCTCGATCAGTGTCTTCAACGACAACTGCGAGTCCTATTTCGACAGCGCGATTTTACTGCGTCGCGATGCCATCTCCTGCTGCACGTCAAAAGGGACTGTTGTGTCGTATCTGTGGCTGAAATTTCTGCAAGAAAGAACAAGTTTCAATGTAGGTACTCCAGAACTTCCTATGAACTGCAGTTTTACCAACGTTTTGTAAGTTTATCAACCTACTGCTCCAACCTCGAGATGACATTTGCACTGAACTTGTAACTTGGCTGTGCTGTCCTGCAGCTGCTGATAGTCCGCCCCAACTTGTCCTTTTTTTGCTGCAAAGTCTTGTGTTTGTACTCCAGATCAAATAACGCACACTTGGCGTTCTTTGCAACCCAATACTTTTGGTGTTTGAGTCTTGGAAATTGGTTTGCCAAGCTTCACAGATTCAAGATATTTGTATAATATTGGGAATGTCGAAGACTAGCATTAGATTCTCGTTATCTTCATTATAATTTTTCATGATTTATGAGAGGCACTTTCACAATTTAAAATAACTTTTGCGCAAAATACGCAACTGGTTGCACAAAATATATTTTTATTTCAGCGAACTGTCAACGGGAAAAAATTCAACACGGCATTATGACAGCTTAATGACAGTTCAATTATTTCACCTCCCGCCATTTAGAATTTATTTTTTTTGCTAATTCACACGTATTCACAGATAGGAAAAGAGGCGGAGCTAATTGTTTCAAAACTGGCTCTATGAAACTCTCATTTTTGGCCGAAGCTGGCGGTCTATTTCTCTCTGGTTTGTGCTTTTGGGATCGATGTCTCTCTTATTAAATGGATAAGAAACTACCTTTCTGACCGTTCAATTCAAGTTTGAAACTTCTAATCCAAATCATTCCTTAGCTGATGACAGCACCCTTAGCTTACTGTTAACCTCATTAATTTAGTGGAATTTAGTACTACTTTTAAAATGCAATGCATCTGCTGTCTCTAAAGCGAAACCTGAATCTCTCATTAGCCATTATCCATGAAGGACACTTGCATCACCGAAACCGAACGACTTTCCAATCTCTGTATGTGTTTTCAACCTTTATTGCAACGAATTACACGGCCAAGAACTATGCGCAATGTTTAGGTTTCCTCAAACGGTGTAAGAAATATTTTACACCTTTTGATATACCTACCTACGAATGGGCTCCCTGAAATTACGCCAAAAAATTAAGGTGGAAAAAAAACCAAAAACCTCCATACAAATTTGTGGCATTTTTTCCTAGGAACAATCGCCCAACTATTTTGACACAAATGCCGCTAATTTTGCCATTTTTTCCAAAACTCTTTCGGGAATTTTTTCCATTTAAGAAAATTGAGAAAACGCCCAAAAAAGTGTTTTGGATAAAACACCAAAAAACGTGAAATAAGACCTCAAACGAAAAACGAAATCGAAAAACTGTCAGATTTCGGGGCTCATTTCATTTTTGTTTTAGGCGTAATTTCCATTTAACTTTTTGGCTTTTTCCAAAAATATGGCGTAATTTCCTGGCATTCTGGTGAATTTTCTTTTTTATTTTTTGGCGTTTTTACCAAAAATTTTACGCCGCAATTATTTGCCTAATTTCAGGGAGCCCTACGAATGTAAACTGCTTTGGCCAACTCTTTCTGTTCTCTTCATTAAAATGTATAGACGTTTATCTACAACCAATGTGCATCGGAACCTCGTATCTTCTCTATCCCAATTTCCTTAATACCCTCTTTCTGTATATCACACAACACTATATAGCAGTAGGTAGTAATAACATCTTCAGTCGTTATCGAAAAAAAATTCCATGAAGGAAAGTTCGGAACGAGTTACGACGATCGGGGTTTTCCCTTTTAATTTCAAAACAAGATGTAAAGCGGTTGCCCTCAACCTGATGGTCAGTTCAGTTTCCAAAAAACATAATAGAATCGTCAAAATAAGCTCATCTCCCATAAGGCCTAACTCAACGCAAAAAGCAACCAATAAAACCTATCAATCTTTGAAGACACACCTTTTAGAATAAATTGTTTTTGTGAAACTCCAACGTCTTGAACTTGATAGCTATTTACAAATATAAAATCTGTTTTCTACTTTTAATGTTCTCTCAGCGCCATGAAAAGAATCTCTAAGACGCGACGCTTATTAAGAAATAAAAACCGAACAGATCCGGAATTGAATACCAATAGCTTGTCCATTCTCAAATGCAAATTTTTTCATCAGCTAACCGGAGTTTTTGAAATAAACCAATAGACACACTCTCCCACCTCTGCTAGCTTGTCTAATTTATTAGACTAATTCCCGTTAAATTACCTGCCTGCTTATGAATTATGAGAAAGCAACCGAAAAAAAAGCATAATACAAGTGTGCATAAATAAATAAATTATAACCAAGGCATATAAGCACTTCGCACCTCATCATTAGTATTTAGCATAAGGTGGTAATAAATATTACAAGAAGTTGACTTAAAAATCATAACATCGTGTATTTTGGGGAACACAATCGGGGCTGACGGATATGATGCTGAGTTATGGCATAAAAATAAATCGAGGCAAGACTCATTCCACCCGAAAATGTTGCCTCCATTTAAAATGCACCATGAGAACGAGAAGAGTCTCGTAATAGGGGCCAGCACCAATTTTACGAGCACATTAATATTAGAAACGACATGTTAAGATGATTAACATCCATAAACACAAAGAACTTAAGTGTCATAAAATGTCCCGTCACTAGCGATGTATCTGGAGATATACCAGCGTAACAACCATTAAGATAAGAAGCACAGCAACTGAATGTAAGGCGCCCAGTAGGATGGCTTTCGTTGGCTTTCTTGTGTGCCAAAAAAAAAAAAGTTTCAAGTATCTCGGATCGGAAGTACAGGATGTTATGAAAAATGACTAATAGCACTCTGATGGAATTTAAATATTGAATGCGTAATTAGACAGCCAGTTAAATTATATAGATGAACAAGAGATGGCAGAGCGGAGGTGGTTAGGAGCACCATAAGCTATTGTTACTACAGCATGGAATTGCAAGATTAGCATATTAGCAGATTCAGTGGAATCCTAACTTTAACTTTGGTTTACATGTAGGTATATGTCCCTTAGATGCGATTTTGCAGGACTATTAGCGGACTATCAGCAAAGCTTTTTCTCTACGCATAATGGTTCTTGGATTAGAGCTATATCCATGTCTTCTTTCGACATTTGTTGCTTCATGTCATCGGTAGCTTGTTTGCAATGATGCAGATTACAGCTTCCTTTGACCTGCCGCGCCCTCTGTCATTTGGCAAGTTCGCTTTAAAGTGTACCAGAAAGAATTTGGTGCTGCCAGATGTCTTCATCAGGGTGTCGAATGAACTTCGGTCGATGGTGATGCCCAATCCACTTCCTTCACTAGGCTTGCTTGTTCGTCCCAAAAATAAAAACTCACACAAACGAATGGTTATGAGAAGCTAGTCCTAGGGTATCTAGGTACACGCCTCGCCTGTTGCGCCAACTATTTACTTTTATTAGCGAACAACTTTCGTGGCCGTGGCATTCAAATGTGTAGGTCAACTGAATGAGGGATCTCAGGTTCAATTACTGTACAAACTGAAATTGGATACTAATGCGTTTTTCCACTGGCGAATGTATAAAATTCATACGACTTGACAGCATAATTGTCTGAGAAAGCGTATCAATCAGCCTCAAATGAGGCCAAAACATAATGCCATGTGCCATTCTTTAGGGATTATTAATCCAAACTCAATTCCTATGTCGTTGTGGCTTAAACAAAAATAACCTCTACCTATATACTACATGTTGGTAGTGGAGTCTATCCTTATGATAAATGTGAAAGTAACTCTGCCTGTCTGTTTATTTGTTACCTTTTCACGACTAATCCTCTGAACAAGTCGAAATGAAATTTGACAGACAAATAGTCTGGGACCTGAAGGACATAGTCGACTCGAGACATGTGGGTGGGATTGGGAAACGGGGCGTGTCAACGGAATACAATAAAACTATTAAAACCACGATATCTTGACATTTTGGAAGCTTTAGCCTTGAAATTTGGTACATGGACGTATATTGCCCATTGGAAGCAGTTTACAAATATGTGGGCGAGACTGAACAAATGGGCAAAAAAATACTGTAAACGCTATTTCTTGACACCTAAGTACCTAAAGTTGTTAAATTCGAAACATTGATGTGCATTGTCCGACCAAAACACTCCGCGAAATGAAGCGGCCAATAATTTACATGACCCTTGTTATTAATTCCTGCCTCAACCAACAAGCCCATCCAGCTCGGTCCCTAGAGATAGCTGCTTTCAGTTACGCATACAAAATTGGTTGAGGTCGCTCTCCAATTGTGTGGACCACCGGAGGGATCTTCCTCTGTTTCGTTGTCGCCCAGGGGTGGACTCAAAGACTCGTCGGGCTAGTGCGTTGTTGTCCCTACGCTATACGACTTTTTATACCTTTTATATGACCAAGTCAATGTCGTTATATAGCCCGTAAAGTTCGTCATTGAATCTCCTTCTTCGCACACTCTATCGATACAAAGTCGACCTAAAATCACTCGAAGAATCTTTCTCTTAAAGCGTGCCAAAAGATGTTCATCCGCTTTCGATAATGCTTCTGCACCATACAGCAGGATCGGAATAATTAAGGTATTGTACAGTATTTCCTTGGTTCTTTCTGTAAGAGAAAGAAACAGCGACTGGCAAGAGTGATTCTGCGTTTGATTTCTACGTCGATGTCGTTTTGCAAGGTAATTGTAGAAACTAGATATGCAAAGTCTTTAACTACTTCAAAATTATATCTGTCAATTGTGGCGTTTGCCCCAGTCGCCGATGTTGAGAATCCTTTCTCGATGACAGCATATCGTCTTCGTTTTGTTCTTATTAACAGCCAGACCCATCTTTGCCGCCTCGTTTCAATACTTGCAAACGCGCCACTGAGACTGACGGGTCGATGAGTTCTTCCGGTTTCGATAATGAGTATTCCGAGTAGTTGAACGGACTTCTGAAAAATTGTACCTAATCTTGGCTTGTGAGTTCCGTACAATTGCTTCGGGAATGATGTTAAAGAAGTTACATGATAGCGCGTTGCTTTGTCTAAAACCTTTTTCGACATCAAACTTTCCCTCTGTGACGGAGCGGAGGGACTTCTCAATCGTCATCCTGCGAGTTTGGCAGGGATGCCAAAATTTTACATGGCTTTGTATAATTCGTCCCTACATACGCTATCATAGGCGCCATTGAATACGAAAAAGAGGTGGTGTGTATCGACCTAGAATTACTGCGTTTTTCTTAGATCTGCCGCGAAGTGAATGAAGATTTGGTCGATGGTTGACTTTCCTGGCCTTAAACCGCACTAATAGGCCCGATCAGTTTATTAACAAAAGGCTTTGGGCGTTTATAAAGTATAGCAAGTATATAACAAGATCTTATACGCGACATTCAGGTGCTTATTTATTTGTAATTAACGCAGTCTACCTTCTCTACCTTCTTGTGCTAAGATTCTATTCAGCGGGCATACTTTCTTAAAACCAAATTTTGCAGATAAGTTGGTTCTTGGTCCTTACCAAGTCATCTCCCACGGTCGCTTTAAACGGCGTTCTGTGTCTGCTGCCTTGTTGGACTTAAGTTTGGGTATCGCTATCCTTACCTCGTTTTGGTCGGGTGGGCGGAAATTTTGACTATCATCGTCCGTGTTTAATGGTTTAACAGTTCACAGAAGTGGTCTTTCCAAATCCTCAGCACCGATTGTGGATCTACACACTATTCTCAAACTCATCTCTGCAGGATTCTGTTTTGGCGTTGTATCCTTAGGAAGATCTTTTAACCCTATATACATATTTGTAAAGATAAAGTTTTTAATAAATTTTGATGGTACACCATGGACCAGATGAGTAAGTTAGACCCAGCTCTTTTGACTTAAAAAAAACTGTTTATCGTTTTTTTTTGTTTAAATAAACATAAATTGCTAATTTTATTTGTTGTTTAAAGAAATGTATATACAATATAGTTTTTATTATTTATTTATTACTGCAATTAAACCGAATGTATGTTAATATTGATTTCACAAACAAATATACATTATCTCTACAACAAGTCAACCGGTTTTTTTTTTTTTTTAGAAAATTCTCTTCCCTTTTTATTATACATATATACACCGATAGAGGTATATACCAATAACAAATTATGGTAATTATTGAGTTTGACACATAAACCGCACATAAAAATATTGTATTTTTCCCCTCTCATACTTCTTTCCAATGGCACACAAAAAGTTTTATCGATTTTTAATTATGCACTCTTAATGTCCTCGCATAAACTATTTATTCAATGGTAAAATTGTCAGCCGTGTTTTATGGTTATTATTCATTTTGCCTTTGATTAATGTCGTTTGGGTGTACGGTGTACCCTACCCACTATTTCGAAATACCTATACAATACATAGATGGTAACTTGTCGCATTAAGAAATTACACAAATTGTCCATTTGCGTTGGAAGTGATAAGACACTCGGGGAATTATACTTCCTCCTATAGATATATCTCGTGGATTGCAATTAAGTCCAGCATGAAAATAATACTTTTGAGGAAAATTAGGCAACACAAAATGATTGAGCCATTAAATGGCTAAAAATACTCCTCAAGACGTTAATAAAAGAAATAGAGGAGAAACAAATAACATTTCTATGACGCACTTTGTTCGAATCAGAGCTTCAATTGCTTCTGATTGTGATTTAGCTGTGGATGGTGACGAATAAATATTTAAGATCCCTTATTGTAAGTTTTATGAGTATCTCTGTGACAGTTTTTAATGGTTATGTGATTTATAGGCCTGGGGCTAAGTAGTTCAGTAGGCAACTATTCTGATTATGAAGATTGGTATACGTTCTCGACCTGGGGATCACTAGATCTTGAAGTTGTGTTTTTACTGGTTGATAGAGCCATCAAGAAGATTTATTTACCAATTAAAAGATATTCCCATATGCTTAAAGATTGATGGAGAGCCAGTTCTTTATGACGGTCTTGCTACAGGTGATCTACCTTCATTTATATATAGGCTTTGTGAGATATTTTAGGGTTAAGCGAATCACTATGATTAGCAGACGAGAACCTGCCCGCTATGTCGAATGGAACCATGGTAATAATTATGAGGGATCTAAATAATTAGACAAGAGTTGACAATGCCGGGCATTTATCAGGAAAATTGGATTATGCAAGGACAATATTATGTTGTCTTCTCAAATCCAAACGGTTTGTTTATATGTGTTATACAAGGTGGGCCAAAAGAAGTCATCCGATGTTGTTGGCTCTCATTTTTTTCTAAATGAAAAACTTCGACTCTGTTTTTTGATTTTCTTTATTTGAACCTTTAGAATTTTATTGGTCAAGTCGAGAAGATGATATCAGCCAAATGGGCGCCGCCGTCACAATTGACTGCCATATGGGCTCGTTTTCTGACATTTTTCATCACTTCGGCGAGAAATTCGGGCGACAGATTTTCGCACTCGTGTCGAATGTTGCCCTTGAGGGCTATTAGGGTCTCGGATTTGTTCACGTAAACACGGGACTTCAAAAAACCCCACAAAAAAAGTCTGGAACGGTTAAATCGGGCGATCTTGCGGACCAGTGCAAATCGCCAAAACGAGAGATGAGGCGACCCGGCCTTCTGAATATCGGTTGTGGCTCGCGCAGTGTATGCCGGTGCTCCGTCCTGTTGGAACAACATGGGAAGAAAAAACTCGGTTAACACGGCCCTATAGCGCGCACCGTCCACTGTTGTCGTTTGACCAGCGGCGTTCTCGAAAAAAAAAATGGCCCACAACAGCGGCGATATTCTCGGCACAATGGGCGCTCCGGGGCCGGCCACTCTTGGTTGGCAACGTCTCGTGTGGTCCCATACTCTTCAAGGTTGGTGTCGGACGGCCGGCGAATCGGCGACGGAATTCGCGCTGCGCCTACACTACAGTCGAATTGTTACGCAAAAAAAAAAATAGACACGATTATTCCGCGTTCTTGGGAGTGTATCGCTCCATGGCTTGTTTACTTGTATTCTACATCTGTCTAGTCCACAAATGTCAAAACAGATTTGACATTGGCGGCCATTTGCAAAAATAAGAGCATCTTCCAATAGGGTATTCTCTTTTGGCCCACCTTGTATATGTGCCACCATTTCAGAGCACAAGACTGGCCAAAATAATGCGGGGATACGGGGACAACGCAAGGTCTGATTTTTCGAAGATTCCACGATAAAGGCAGGAGTGAAGGGAACATTTATAGGTCGTGACCAGACCATGCTAACATACGAGTTTTCCCACCTTTTGCAGTGAATAAAGTTCACGACTCGATCGCACAAAACTTTCTCTATAACAATGATCATGAGTCAGGCGTGACATATTGTATACTAAGCGTAGTGCCAAATTGAATCAGATTCCCGTAGCATAGACTTCCGAAAGTATGAAGGTGTCCGATCCTCTGTTTTGTAATAACTTCTTGTTTTCTCCTTTACAAAGTGGTTGATAAACGCAGAACTTTGACATTCATAAACTTAATGACGTTCACATGTTTAGTGAAATGGTCTTCAACTAAATAATAATTTTTTTAGTGATACTTCTTATACTAAGAAACATAAATAAGTTTCAATTACTTACAAATATTTGCACCAAATCTATTTATTTCGTACGATAAACAAAAGTTGGTGAAGTCATTTTGTGCTACATACGGTGACATACCTGCAAAGAAAAAGAAAATGAGAATTAGTGAATTATGTATTTTGAATTCACTTCGACTAGAATCAGTGATGGGTAATTGAGATTTTAATTAAATTACAATTACTTGCAGAAGTAATTGCCATGTAATTTAATTACTTCGCAATTACTCAGTAATTGTAATTGGAATTTCTACTTACAAGTAATTGTAATTAGTAATTGAATTACAAACTTTCAATAAGTAATTGCAATTACACGAATGTAATCAGGGATGTAATTAGAATGAAGTAATTAATCACGTAATTAAGCTATTCTTTGTCCATTTATTTAGTTTTTAAAAAAGAGCATTAGATATTTTATTGCTCTAACTAGCTACTCGTATTTATATTTCGAGTTAGCTTTCAAAATTTGCGTCGGATAATTTGTTCCGATGGTTTTAATTACATTTTTAATGTGACCAAGGGTAGTACTTTTGGTCATTTGTAAGAAACATTAAGAATTCGGCCTCGTCAGCGATCCCAACGCTCATTTACAATGACACTCCAGCTGTCAGCTCTTTAGACAAAGCTAAAATAAATAAATGGACAAAGAATAGCTTAATTACATGATTAATTACTTCATTCTAATTACATCCATAATTACATTCGTGTAATTGCAATTACTTATTGAAAGTTTGTAATTCAATTACTAATTACAATTACTTGTAATTGAAATTAGAAATTACAATTACAATTACTGAGTAATTGCGAAGTAATTAAATTACATGTCAATTGCACGTCGAAGTAATTAATAACTATTTAATTACAAAATTATTCATTACAACCCATCACTGACTAGAATTAATAATTTTTTTTATTAGGACGACTGTTCAGTAATTTAATATGTTTTTTGGTTCTGATTACGTCATTGTTAATTAGTATAAAATTATGCCCCTCACCTTCTTCCTAATTCATGGCAATGCCCTGATCGCACCTCTATGACCCATTCCACCCATTCCTTTATACCACCCAAACCCATTCAGTTTTTTCACCTCACTTGCATTCTATTCATTCGAGTCATTCTATCCATATACCGCGCCGCGTTAAGACATACATTATTATACTTATACTGCTTATACCTACCTTTTGGAAATAAAATTAAAATTACATCTTTTGAAATAGAATCAAATATTTCCCTTTTTATTCGTGCTATCGAACATTCTGGTCCTTCGAGCCGGATTTCTACATAATCCATAGTTTACATTCAAAAATTAATTTTATTTTATTTTATTCTGAAAAGTGACATTTTTTCGATTTTTTTGATTTTTTTTTGTTCTGCTGTTGCCTTATGTGCCCACATCTACCGGTACCAACACATTGCGGTGCATAAGCGTACATATACGCAGCAATTTGATAAGTATCAAATTAATCATTCATTTGGTTTTTCAGTTTAATTTTTTTTTTTCTTATACCTATTCACATTTGCTTATATACATATTTTAATTACCTATTCCCAATTTCTTCCTTTGTTTCAGTTCAGTGTAACAAGTGCCATATATTATATTTCCTAATTTCCTAATTTCCCATCATCAATCAAGTTCAAGACCTTCAATCAAGATATCTACAATCAAGATTATCTTCTATCAAGATATATTCAATCAAGATTATCTGCAATCAAGATTCGTACATACATACATAGGCGTGCAGTCAAAACCAGTGCAGTGCATTTTTCCACTCCGTTTCAATTTATATAATATACGACTACATAATATATTGCAAGTGAAGTTTCGTTCGATTACTATTTGAGTGCATATATACCAAATAATAATACATACATATATTTTCAAATGCGTTTGTGATCTTCTTTGCATGATTTAAATTATAGGTACACGGAGTGAAATCATAGTAGCGGCTGTGGTTTTCTTTTTTGCATATTTTTCAGGAAGGAAATTGGTATTTTTTAGAACAATTTTTAATTGCAGTTATAACTGCATACATGCAACTGTAATTGTATATACTCGTTTCAATAAGCCGTTTTACGAATTAACGGTGTTCCGAATAAAACGGTAATCTAAGTGAGCGGTATTACAAACAAGCGTGTTTCTATATACACAGTATATTTTAAACCGTTTAATTTGGTTTTTCGTTCAACTTAACTTTTTTATATTTGCCTAATTTCATTATTCTTATCGCAAGCAAATTCTTACAATTTCTTATTTCTAACATTCTATGAATTCAATATAAAGCACATTTGAAAAAAAAAGAAACGGTTTAGCTTGGCGATCCTAATTAAAGATTTTTTTTCTCAGTGCATAATTGCAACAGTTTTTTTGTTTGTTCTTTTTTTGCTGGTTCGTACCTACATATATATTACACAGTCAATTCAATCAGTGTTACCTTTGCGTAGGAATAGTACTTTTTGCAAACGTAAAGGAACTTTTACACCCTTTTAATTTAAATCCATTCGTATTTGAATATTTTCTCGTTTTCATATAATACTGCTTCGACATGGAACAAATCGAAGAATTGATTGATGAACAGCTTCAATGTAAGGCTGATTTAATTAAATTTAAAGAAAGTTTTGCCATTTGTGCGCCAGAGCGCCTTTCTAAAATGGGTTATCTGCGTAGCCGATTGGAACTTTGCGAAACTTATTTGAATACCTTTCAAGGTAATCATGTTAAGATATACAAACTTCTTAAGGTCACACAGAAGTCTCAAACGGATTTTGCATACTTTTCTGAGGAAGAGCATCATAAGTTTGAGGAGATTTTTGCTGATCTGAAGGGTGCTATTTTAGACAAAATATCCCTTCTTGGTGTGCAGGATACTCAAAGCCCAAACCCAAATAATCAGACCACTGATAATATAGCGAATCAAACGCTTTTTGACCATACTTTCCGTGAAGAACATGATATTCATCTTCCAACTATTAAACTGCCGGAGTTTGATGGAAGTTATAAGAAATGGTTTACCTTTCATGACCTATACGTTGGTATGATCCATAATAAACAGAGTTTACCAAATGCTCAAAAGCTGTATTATTTGAAAAAGTGCCTAAGTGGTGAAGCCTTTCAGCTAATTCAATCGATTCCTTGTACAAACGCAAATTATGATACAGCTTGGAAAAATCTTTGTTCACGCTATGATAATAAGCGTTTCCTCGTTGAGTCTTACCTTAAATCGCTCTGCGAGCAACCAGAAATGATAAAAGAATCTGCTTCTTGCATTCGAAAGTTGTTAGATACAACGAAAGAGTGCCTTACTTCCATTAATAACCTAAAAGTTAAAACGGATACTTGGGATATTTTTGTTATATTTTTAGTATCTCAAAAATTAGATAATTCGACGCGAAAGCATTGGGAAGTATATTTATCCGCGAAAAACTCAGATTCTGATTCTAAAAATAGCGAACTACCAAAGCTAGATGACTTTTATAATTTTCTCGAAGATTCCTTTCGTTCTTTGGAAGCTTTAGACAATAGAATTCACTTATTCTCCAAAGAAAAGACGTCAACTCAGAATAAAACTTCCTTTCGGACTCGCTCACTACATACAACCAAATCAACGAAGAAATATCCATCGTGCCCTTGCTGTAATGAAGAACATTATCTATATTCTTGTGGGCAGTTCAAAGCAATTACTCATGACAGGAAAATCGAAATAGCAAAGAACAAACATCTCTGTCTTAACTGTCTCGTTCCAGGACATGTAGTACCTCAATGCAGAAGTAAGTCAAATTGTCAAAAATGCGGTAAACGTCACCATACACTTTTGCACATTGAGAATACGAGCTCAGCATCTTCAAATAATGAATCAAATACTGACTTACCATCAACTTCTCATTCATTTTCTCATTCTTGCGCCGGTGCAGCACCACAGATTCTTCTCGCCACAGCAAGAGTAAAGATTACCAGTTCCACTGGTGATCACATTTTGAGAGCGCTTGTTGATCAAGGATCTCAGACTTCTTTCATAACTGAAAGTTGCGTTCAGCGCTTACAGTTAACAAAGTATCCCGCTAATTGCACAATTAGTGGAATAGGTTCAACTAATACAAGGTTACGTAAGGGTGTCGTTGAATTTATCCTCAAATCGTGTGTAAACACAAGCTTTCACACGCAAGTAAGGGCATTCGTTATGTCCTCTATTAGTAGTTATGTTGTAAAATATAATGTCTCGTCTTCTTTGCCTCCGCAATTTGGGAACATTACACTTGCTGACCCATTTTATGCAAAGCACACAAGGATCGATATCTTACTCGGCGCTGACATATTCTACGAAATTATACTTGATGGTATAATTAAATCCAACAATGGGCCATTGGCACAGCATACAGAATTAGGTTGGATCCTATCTGGGCCAATCAATTCCAACAACGTCAACGTTAATCACAATGCTACATCCCTTATTTCGAATGTCACAATTGACAGTTCATTACGAAAATTCTGGGAACTAGAAGAGGTATCGCTGATACGTTCTCCTTCCCCGGAAGATGCAGCTTGTGAATCGTATTTCTATAGATCTCATTCACGTTCGGCTAATGGTAGATACATTGTGAGGCTACCATTTAGATCTACTGTATCTGGAAATGACTGCCCAGTATTCCAAAATACTCTCCAAGCTGCTAAAAGGCGATTCCTTCATCTTGAGGAAAGAATATTTCCTAAAAATCAAAATCTTAAAGAAGAGTACACTAAATTCATCAATGAATACATTCAGCTCAATCACATGAAATTCAAATGCAATTTAGAAGATTTACAACCTTCTGAAAACGTTTTTATTTTACCTCATCATGGTGTGTGGAAGGAAAGCAGCTCTACTACAAAACTTAGAGTAGTCTTCGATGGCTCATCTAAACCACCAAATTCAAGTTCTTTAAACCATGAGCTACTTCCCGGTCCCACACTGCAAAATGACTTGTCTTCCGTCATTCTAAAATGGCGAATCTTTCAAATTGTCTTTACTTCAGACATCGAAAAAATGTTTCGACAGATTGTTATACATCCAGATGAAACTAAATTTCAAAACATTCTCTGGAGATCCAATCCATCTCAACCATTGAAACTGTACGAACTTCAAACAGTAACATACGGTACTACTTGTGCTCCATATCTGTCGATAAGAGTTCTTAAACAACTAGCAAGTGATGAAGCTAACAAATATCCTCTTGGGTCCAACATCCTTGATAGAGACATCTATGTAGACGATGTTATATCTGGTGCTGACGATGTTGCTACTGCGAAACAAATACAAACCGAGCTGAAAGAACTTCTTCATTCTGGAGGGTTCAACCTTCGAAAGTGGACATCAAACTGTCCCGATTTACTATCAGATTTAAAACCAGAAGACTGCGAGTTTTCATTCAATACTGAAGATAACTCCGATAATACTGCAGTGAAGGCCTTGGGGTTGTACTGGAATCCACAACTCGATTACTTTTATTTTAAAATATCGATTCCAGCTTGCAATTCGTTTACAAAAAGAAACCTACTCTCCGATGCATCGAAACTTTTCGATCCACTTGGATGGTTGGCACCAACCATCATTCTTGCCAAAATATACTTCCAACAGCTTTGGATAGAAGGAGTTGGATGGGATGATCCGCTTCCACCCAAACTAAAAAACGATTGGGAATGTTTTAGATCAAATCTACCTTTATTGCAAGCAATACGAATCCCTAGATGGCTTGGAACTACAAGCACTTGCTATGGAGAGATCCATGGGTTTTCAGACGCTTCGAATTGTGCTTACTCAGCAGTTTTGTACTGCCGAACCGTACTTCCGTGTGGTAGTATTTCAGTGAACATTATTACTGCAAAAACAAAAGTAGCACCTATTAAACAAGTTAGTTTGCCTCGTCTTGAGCTATGCGGTGCTTTATTACTGGCGAAGTTGTATAAAAAGTTCATAATCGCAACAAATGCAGATTGCAAAAACATTAAATCTTTCTTTTGGACTGACTCAACAATAAACCTTGCCTGGATACATTCTCTGCCGATACGGTGGAAAACCTTCGTTGCTAACCGTGTAAGTGAAATCCAGGAAATAACAAACACCGATCAGTGGTTTCATGTATCGTCCGAGGACAACCCGGCTGACTGCGCCTCCAGAGGTATCCAGCCCCAAGATTTGGAAAAACATAATTTATGGTGGAAAGGTCCTCAATGGCTTAGTCGTCCAAAAAACGAATGGCCGAATCCAAATACTGATCATTATCATACAGATCTTGAGGAAAGGGCAAAAGTAGTTGCATGCGCCTCAACCTCTCTTCAATCCGAGTTCGACTATCTCTGTAGGTTCAGCAGTCTGAATCATTTATTGCGGGTAACAGCTTACATTCTTCGATTCAAAAAAGCTTTACCTAAATTTCAAATATGTTTCACAGGCATACTGAAGGCTGAAGAACTTCAGATTGCTCTCTCGAAAATGGTTTCATTCTCACAAGCCCTATCCTTCTCAGAGGAAATCAAAAATCTAAGAAACAAAAAAGAAATCTCTTCCAAAAGTAAGATTCTTAATCTTCACCCATTTATCGATGCAGAAGGCCAACTACGTGTTGGCGGACGTTTACGATTTGCTAACATCGATGAAGGGTCGAAACACCCCTTAATACTATCAAAGTCCTGTCAACTTTCAAAGCTTTTAGTTGCCGACGCTCACATCAAAACATTGCATGGTGGCACGCAGTTAATGATGACATATCTTCGTTCCAAATACTGGATTATTAACCTGAGGAATTTAGCCAAAGTTCAATTTCATTCATGTGTTTTATGCACACGATTTAACCAGAAACGCACAACGCAATTAATGGGTTCACTACCCAAGGTAAGAGTGACTGAAAGCCGACCATTCAGACACAGTGGCGTAGACTACGCCGGTCCCTTCGACCTCAAAGTCTCAAAGGGTAGATCGTCAAAAACTTTTAAAGGGTTCATTTGTATTTTTATATGTCTAGTAACGAAAGCCATACATATCGAACTCGTTTCTGATATGAGTTCAGAAGGTTTTATAGCAGCCTTTCGTAGATTTACTGCACGCAGAGGAATGTGTAGTCACTTGTACAGTGACAACGGAACGAACTTCGTTGGAGCCAACAAGGAGCTTATTAAAATGAACCGTCAATTTTTGGAGCAAGTAACAACCGACATCCGTACTCAACTGGAAAATGAAGGAACTTCCTGGAGCTTTATACCCCCTGCTTCACCCCACTTTGGTGGATTATGGGAAGCAGGGGTTAAATCAGTTAAGTACCATCTAAAACGAATTCTCCTTAATCGAATCTTAAGCTTCGAAGAAATGTATACACTTTTAGTACAAATCGAGTCTTCTCTGAATTCCAGACCATTGTGCCCATTGAATGATGACCCCACGGATCTAAGTGTGCTTACCCCTGCCCATTTCTTGATTGGAGAGCCAACTACCACTGTTCCAGAACCATCGCTTCTAAACCTACAGATCAACAGACTTGGAAGATGGCAGCAAATTCAACAAATGCATCAACATTTTTGGGATCGATGGCGTAAGGAATTCTTATCACGTCTTCAACAACGCCCAAAATGGACAAAAACACAACGGAATTTCAAGATCAACGACGTTGTTATCATCGCCGATGAGAGGTACCCACCTTCGAAATGGCCACTGGCTAGAGTGGTTGAAGTTCATTCCGGTGCTGATGATATATGTAGAGTCGTCTCTCTATACTCTAACGGAAAAACCTTTAAGAGGCCAATCACCAAAATAAGACTTATTCCGACCAACAACCCGATTTCATCTATAAATACCGATTAAAACCATCATCTCGATAATCGACATAGTTTTTTTTTTTATCTTTAATATTCATAATCAGCGAGTATCAGGCGCTGCAAAACCTGGTCCATATAAAATGAATTGTAAACTTGTACATACATATGTGGGAGGAAATGCTCGCATATAATTTTACTAATATCTGAATATCTTTACTTTTTATAGTTAAGAACAGTAGTTCTTGCGCGGCGGTATGTTCAGTAATTTAATATGTTTTTTGGTTCTGATTACGTCATTGTTAATTAGTATAAAATTATGCCCCTCACCTTCTTCCTAATTCATGGCAATGCCCTGATCGCACCTCTATGACCCATTCCACCCATTCCTTTATACCACCCAAACCCATTCAGTTTTTTCACCTCACTTGCATTCTATTCATTCGAGTCATTCTATCCATATACCGCGCCGCGTTAAGACATACATTATTATACTTATACTGCTTATACCTACCTTTTGGAAATAAAATTAAAATTACATCTTTTGAAATAGAATCAAATATTTCCCTTTTTATTCGTGCTATCGAACAACGACAATACTCAAGCTGGGCCCACCATATTGAAATCCTCGAATAAATGTAGCCCACTTTGTTGAATTTTTCTCGACGTTTCGTTTGTATTAGACCCCCCCCCTGATAGGTGGCGTTGTTTAGGTATGGACTGATTCCGCTCAAATTCACACTACATAAATAGTAGGTATAGGTATACAAATAAAAAAAAAAATCTTTGGAGAAATTTGGAACCGCTGGGGTGGAGATATTTACGAAATTGTATATTTCAATGGACCTAGGTATATATAATTATCATATCAACAATATTCTATTTTAATAGAGGTAAATTGTTATTATTTTTATTATTATTATAATTATAACTAAGCATTATTTACTATTAAGAATTAAATTCGTGTCTTAACTTTTACATACATTTTTCTATTTTGCTTTGTTTATTTCTAATACACACAGTTTTTTTTTTAAATTTTTATTTGGCAAAGTCCCATAATTGTCATTAGCTATAGGTTTTTAAACTTTTAAATGTATACAACAGTCGGCATTTTCAAAGGTTCCACATGAACTCCTTAAAATTTAGCTAGATTCGATTTTAAAAAGCGACCGTCCTTTTTAAAATCGCATACGGTGAATATGCCGACAGAAATCTTTAAAATTTAGCGAGTTTAGATTCGACTTCGACGGTCAGCATCGGTGAATTTGTCGACTGAAATTCTTAAAATTTAGCGAGTTTGCATTCGATTTTAAAAAGAACAGTCGGCATCGGTGAATTTGCCGACTGAAATCCTTAAAATTTAGCGAGTTTCCATTCGATTTTAAAAACGACGGTTGGCATTTCTAATTTGAGGTAAAATTCGGAGGAAATTGTTATTTGCTAGTTTATGGAACGCGGTTTATTTACGTGGATTGCGAACTTTGACAATTCGCGGCAAGGGTGTTTTCGTTCGCGGCAAAAAGTTTGGAAAACAAGTTTTCGATATTTAAACTGTTTATACCCGTGCATTAGAAAGTGAGGCACACAGCATGAAACGACTTTCATAAAATGCGAATTCCAACTTCAACATCACGCAATCTTGTTAGGGATTCAAACAGATGTCTTGTGCAATTGAATAATATTGAATCGACAATTTCTTGGCAAGTTTAAAGGAAAGCATTGTTTTATTGCTATAAGAATCCCGATGATTCCAACAGATTTTCCTATTGCATTTCAACTTTTACAAATCCCATAGCATATGCATTTCGAATGTATTTCTTTATTTATTTATGTCAATTTGAGTTACAAAAACAATCAACAAATCTCAAGGTCAATCGATGCAAGTCTGCGGCTTTCATTCATGCTTCGCTCATGGTCAAATATATGTAGCGTGCTCCAACGCCTAAAACTGAGAAAAAATAATATTGTCCACACGTTGACTTTACAATGTATTATTATTTATTTCTAGTTATAATTGATTATAATTTTTTATTAATTTTCTTACCTATACAGTTTTAACTTATTATTTTTTATTTCTCTTTTTAATATTAGATATTTTATTTAAATTTATACTTTTCGATTTATTTTATTTTTTTAATCCAAATGTCTTAGAAAGGGTACCGGCTTTGTTGACATAATAAATAAATAAATAAGTCTCGAGTAATGACTATTAGTGGTTGGGTCTATTTAAGTATGTATATATTTTTAAGAGGTTTACTATACTATGCTAAAAATCATTTTGGAAAGATATTTTTCAAGGATTCTACTCTTAAATCCAAATGAAGCTTAGCACCTAACTGAACTACAAAGCTTCTACAAGTTTGTGTTAATATATTTTCCATTTCTTATTTCCAATTTTTCGTTTCATCTGACAGGAACTTAATTTTTCATCAAAAACCTTAATTCAATCGATTTTTGAAATTGCACTTCCTCCGAGGGGATGTTTTTCCAGCTAAATTCCGAAAATCATGGATATGAACGAAATTGCAAATTACAATTGGGGTTGAATCCTAGATGATGAGAAATATAGGAAATTGCTTTTTGGATAGAAAAAAAAAAAGAAAGTGAGAAGGGTGGCCATTACTATGAATATTTGTATATAAGCAACGGCAATATCGATCCCTTCCACACAAAAATCACTTAAAACCCCATTTTCTCTGCTCGAAATATTTTTAAGGTAAAATTGTGCTTTTTGTATTACATATTTTGATTTTTACTTTTCGATAAAAATGCGGTTAAAATTTCAGTAATTTATTTTTGGATCCACCCATAGATAATCCAGGTATTCGAGTATCTTTCCTAAAATAAGGTAAAATAAAACTTTTTCCCTCTGTCATGCTGACCGACAGATACCAGATATTTATTAACATACAAAACAAAAAAGCCTCAACTGTCGCAACCTGTTTCGGTTGACACAACGAAGACCTACGTCAAAGCAGAAGCAAGAGATACGATCAACATTTTAATAAATTCATAAACCAACGCTTGCATTAATTTTACTGAAATGTGAAAATTTAAAAATTTAAACTGTCAGTATGGCGCCAATTATGTTTCTATGCATTAAGTCAAATGAATTGCCTTTGATTCATGGTAGGTGGAACGATTAAAATACCAAATTGCCGATTAATTTCTCATAATGGCTATGGCTATCTATAGCAGTCAATATGGAGGCGCTTTTCATTTGTTAAGCCAGGCGTCAAAACTAGAAATGTAAATTTATAGTTGACGCAGTTTGAAAATAACTTTGAGTGTTATTCAACGTACTAATAAATGGGTAGAAAGTTGACACTTTGAACATATATGAAGCTCATCAGAAACGCGTTGAAAGGTAGGGCCGATTTCAGAAGGTCAAGTGTTACAGGAAGGCCTTAACTTATGTCAGTCAGCGATGCTGCTTAGCAATAATACGAATTGGTCTATAAAAAAAAGTTACTTTATGAGTAGCAAGGCCGTTGTTCAATTTTCATATTTCCATATTTCGATTATGAGCATAACATTTTATTAGGTTTTCTGTGCGGTAAATGCTTCTAAAATTGTATCTTTAAGCCATTTTCGTTCTAAGCCAAACTTAGGAATGTTTTGCTGGGGTGGTTCGCAATTTTGACGAATCGAGTCAATCAGTCAGAATGCTAAATTTGTAAAGGAAAGTTCGATAACATTATTATAATTAAGTCCATTGGAGAGAGATAGATATAGTATTTAATTTAACATCAGTTGTTAGCTGTTGACCGCCAAGCGCGTGTAACCTACGCTCAAGCCATCCGGAATCTTGACCACGAGTGAGACACCTTTTCATCCAAAATCATCATGAGCGACGGATGCATTTTCATCTCTGATGTGGATATGTGAATAAGCAAAATTTGTTATCTGGGGCATGTATACGGTATACCCCACGAAGAGCTATTACACCCGCTCAAAGTTACTGCATGGTGTTCTGTTTACGCAAGAAGAGTCATCGGGCCTTATTTTTTAGCGCTACAGAGCTATCTTCAACGACTTTATCCTTCCTCAATTGGTTGCATTGGGACTGGAGAACATGTGGTTCCAACAGGATGCAGCAACAGCGCATACTGCACGAGCCAAAACCGAAATTCTGAGAGCTACATTTGCGAGTCGCCTAATCTCTCGTTTTGACGATTTGCACTGGCCAGCAAAATCATCTGATTAACAGGTGACTTCTTTTTGTGGGGTTTTTTGAAATCACGACTTTATGACAACAAGCCTCAGACTCTTGTAGCCCCTAACGAGAATATTCGTCAAGAATGCGAGGACCTATAGCCGGAAGTTCCGGCAAGAGAGTGATTGAAAATGCCATAAAGCGGGATAGAATACTCATCAATTCTGCCGGCTGCTGCCTATTACTCGATATCATCACATCAATCTCAAATACACATAATCCAAAAGCAGAACTGATGACTTTTATTCACAAAAAAAATAAAAATAAGCCAAAAAACTGCCAAACGGGTGACATCTTTTGCGCAACCTTATATTTAATAAAATTGTCGGTTTTGTATAGGAGATAGCTCTAATATGCGCCCAAATATGGATCTAACGACTTAAGTGAAATCATAAAATAAACTCACAAAAAAAAACTATGTAACAGTCGGTTCTTAAAATGTTATGGGTTCTACGGTGTGACTCCTTCTTGGCTTTACAAATGTAATGGTGAATATACCTTCCTGTGGAGGGTATAAAAACAAACAATTTTTTAAAGCTATTTAAACAAAATCGGAGCAATAGTGGATATCTTTCTCTGAGATTTCTGCTTTCATTTGATCATAGCTGACATTTTCGTTTTACTGAAGGTTCTGTTTGTCATGAAGGCTTCCTCGGATTTCCTCAAATTTCTCCATTGTTGTCTCATAGTCTCCGTTGTTGTTGCGTACGTCGTATCCGCATTCGTACTGGTGCTACAACGAGGTAGTTGTCCGGAACGTTCGTATACATATATAATATTGAGAATCGCCTTATCAATCGCAACATGATCAATTTGGCTGACGGTTTTATGATCAGGTGACAGTCGTATTTCTTCATACATCTTGTATTTCTTGCTAGTTATTATAAGGCTATGGGCATTACACGCAAAGTCCGTTTCCAGACGTTGTGGTATGTCCGTTCTATATCTCAATGATGTCCTTACCTATTCTAGCGTTTAAAGCAATGATTTTAACGTTATACTTTGGACACTGCTCATATGTTTGGTCACTGCGATCGTATATAGAAACAAAACTCAACAGCTTTAATTTTGTGATGATGTGAGCTGATACCTATCAGCCTAAACTGGTCTATTAAGTGTCTGAATATTCTACGTGTGAAGAATCCGAATGACATTGTCCTTTTGCCGTTTTGCTGGGTCGTCAACAGTAAATCTATCATACCTGCCCTATAGATACTACAGCATTAGAAGCTAATAAGCTATTACAGGGCTTTCACATTTACATATATTCATAAGGAAGGTGGCTGCTAGATGTGCTATTAAGCTACAGATAGAATATAAGTTTAAACCAGCTGACCACGTGGGACACCTGAAAATACTTAACTCAAACATGGACATGTTCTGTTCCATCCCCGACATTATGATTAGGGAATACAGTTTTGGAAAATTATTCGAGGTAGAAATACTGGACCGTACAAAATGGGTCAATGGTGTCCCGACACTGGACCCAAGAAGCATGGTTAGGTACACCGACGGGTTGCAAATTAAATCTGGAGGTGGTGCTGGTATCTTTGGACCCAACACCAAAGTCTCGATACCTGACAGAAATCCATGCCATTGAGATCTGCGCCGTGCTGGATCTGGATCCGTGTTCTTTGGACCAGAACCTTATTGCAGGGTCAATTGGGTTACTGCTTTAGGTGTAATTAACGATTGGGAATAGCCACTTTGTCTAAGCCACTAGGAAAATGTTCCGGGTTTAAGCCAATTCAAAAGATTAATTAAACCTACAAGAAAATCCTCAACCTAAATAAGGAAAGTATCAGAAAGCTGGCGGGCTTTCTCACAGGCCATTGTGGCCTGAGATATCATCTTAACAAAATGAATGTGTGTTCGGAAACAGAACGCAGGCTCTGTCTTGAGGATGAAGAATCCTCCGAGCACATTGTCTGTGATTGCCCGGCACTCCATTGGTTAAGAAAACATGTCTTTAACAGGGAAACACGTACACTAGCAGAGCTTAGGAACTCCGCTACTAAGGACATTTATTAGCCTTCGTTAGGGAGGTCCCCCGTCTCTTAGAATAACTATATCCCTCTTCGATACAATAGATCTTTTTAAGTCGCAGTGTCAGCCAATTGGACAGGAAACTATTTACAAAATATACTGCACTAAAAAGCAAAATAATAAAAATTAACCAATCTATTTCTAAGGTTTATCCTGCAAGGCGCTTAGTGTAAGCCATGTTTGTGTAGTTTACACTCAAATAATATAATAGTACATAACTACAAAGATGGCTTACACTAAGCGCCTTGCAGGATAAACCTTAGAAATATATTGGTTAATTTTTATTATTTTGCTTTTTAGTGCAGTATACTTATAAAAGCTTTTCATTAGTTTTTTAAACTATTATTATTTTATTTTTTTGTTTTTTAGTGCAGTTTTATATTTACCTACTTAACAAATTTTTTTTTTACTATCATTTTATTGTATTGTCATCAAAAATGAACCAGCATTCAAAATTTGAAAGTCCTAAACATAATAGGTAGGTATGTATTCCACATTAATGAAAATTCGCGACACTTTCCATAGCTGCAGATCTCAAATATAGGTATGAACGATTGTGCATAGCATACAAACTCCTTATATACGTACGTACATAATGTACATAGTTTGGTTAATGCATAAAGACATCAAATTCAACTACGCCATACGTCATATGAGCATACTTTCTGAATGCCCGCCGTATGCGAATTCTATTTTTAGAACGCAAATTAAAACTACCCTTCCTAAGCACAACGGCGATCGAGATAGCAATTGTTTTCTGCTTTTGGCCAAAAAAGATCTAGTTTCAATTTATTACATCTCGCCCTCTGGATGGACCAGAATGATGAATGTTAGCTCAAAATACTCGGTGAAGTATTGTCTAACAATTAAAAGGATTTGTTGAGTTGACCTACATAGATTTATGAGTATAACGGCAAGTTGAGCGTAGTAAGGTCGAAATAGAAAAGTTTGCACCCCCTTTTTTTTATAGGACGAATCGGTACAAAATATTAATTAGGAATGTAATAGTTTTGACTTAGCTATTTGCCACATAAAGTTTCAATTTATTACGGCTAATGGATCATGTGTTTGTGTTATGAAAAAGCCTCCCTTAAAGGGGCAGGGGAAGTCAAAATTAAAAAATTCTTTTTAAATATTGCATTGTCTTCACAACCCAACCAGCATAGAAAATTTCAAAGTTCTAAGTTTAATGAAAGTGGTTCAAATTTGGCTTGCAAGATTTTGACACAACAAATTTTTCACGAAGTTAAGTAAAAGCCTTTAATTAAAAAGGTATCTGCCATCTTAACAAGTGACAACACCGTTGATTTAATCCAAAGAATTAATTCTGAGCCCTTTCAGTTGCATTTTTCTTCGTTTTCAATTTGCGCTCTAATAATTTTAGGAAATCGAGTCTGAATGAACAAGGCAGTTATCTGGCGGCTATCGCGCTTAAGTGAAATAAGTACAATTGCTGTGCATGAGACAGTTCCAACTACTGAGCATCGCCAAGATTATTGCAATCAGAGCCTAGTCTATTATTCAAACAGCTCACAACCACCAATTTCGATATTTCATACCCTCCACAGGAAGGACGGTATATACCTAATAATGTATTTGTCATTACATTAGTAACGAAACGATAAGGAGTCACCGGAGACTCCATAAACTATAAATATTCTGTATCAGGATCAAATTCGATCGATTTAGTCATGTCTGTCTGTCTGTTTGTTGAAAACACCATAATGCCCAAACGAATCCACCTAGGCGAATAAATTTTCGTGAGAGGACTTCCTCGTCGTTAGGTTGGTATTGAAAATGGCCTATATCGGTCAATTAGTATCTACCTGCCATACAAAAGCAATTCGTATGTATTACTCGTATCTCGATAAATAAATTCTAAAAAGCTACTGAACAACATCCCTTCCCTAAAAAAAAAACTCCAGGAAAAGACAATACCAGTCTCTTACACAAGATCACACAAGTTATTTTTAAAATAAGTACAGATGAAAAAAATAATCCATTATCTATGTTGTTGACGTTTGCTTGTATAGTATAGCTAGGTCCCTGAATAAAACATTGCATCGCCTCTAGCTTTACCCAATCAATTGACTTTATAATTTCAAGTTTATTGATTATTTTCTTTCTCTTTGAGATGTTTTATTTTTTATGTTATTTTTCTTTACCGATGTAAAAAAAAAATCCAAATGCAAATAAATACACAAACCTTGTACTTTTATATTTATTTTTTTCCTGTCAAAGCAGTGGAGGCTTTGGTGGGTGCTTTAATTTATTCGAAATAATTTCCAAGAATAAAATAAAGTTCAAACGTACCTACCTAATACATATTTTATTTTTACTTAAATAGAAAAAAACATGAAAACCAAAATCGACAAAATTAGCGAAACAGGAGGCAGGTAGTAGGTATAGACGAAACCATGTTTGGAATTTTTAATTCAACAACAGGAACAGATACGGCCACTAAATGTTCGGATACTGTAATGAGCTTTTGCGTGAGAATGAGACACGGTTTTTTTATGACTATTAGACTTGTTTTTAATTAAGTTGAAAATTTAATGTTTACGTGTGAAACCATTGCTGTTGTTATTATTTTGTGAATTTTGCTTATTAACATTTTATTAAGAGTGCAATAAATTTTAATTAACAAGACACACATCGATGGAGTTAATTTTTCGCATATTTATGTGATAATTATTGTGCTGATTTGTGTATAATTGAATTCATTTTATTGCATGTTCGTTTAATTAATTTAACGCTTTTTTTTTAAAGGTGGTTAAAATATGTTCACATGGTGTTTGATGAAGATTGTTATATGTAGTACATATTTGTTTATGATAATAAGGTGAATTTTATAGAATTTATTAATGTGGGATGTGTGCTTTATTGAAATATATTAATAAATACAGTATTCATTTGAAAATTTAAATATAAAACAGACGAGAATTAACATTAAGTCATAGTGGACAAAAAAATTGCGGTCAATTTGTGCCTGAAGCTTTGTGAATGAATAAATTCATAAATATATTTTATACACTATGTGTGATGATGTTTAAAAAATAATAGTTTGCGGAAGGGGTAGGTATGTACATTGTACAATGTACATGTACATATATTGCGTTTTATTGGTCTACCAGCTTTTGTCCGCGGCTTTGCTTGCGTAGCCCTCAGGATTTGGTAGATTTATATATCGCCTAGGAAACATACCTAAGAAAGTACCTATGGAGTAGTGAGTAGCTCTAAAAAATATGTTTAACACCATATATTATAGAAAACAGGTCAAAGAGTACCTACGTATTTGATCAATTTGTAAGTAAAGCGCTAACATCTCAACACAGATCATTCTATAGCAGACTGAGCCACTATCTACGGGACAAAACATATTTCTTATCTAGCAAATCCTTAATTATATTCTACACCTCCTAGATCTTCCTATACTATGTGACACGCATATGCAACCAGAAAAATCGTTAGGATGTGTACCACTTTCTATTCTTGGAGTACGTACGCTGGAGTTGGATGAAGCCATAAGCATATTCAACGGCGACAGAGGTTGGGACGCATTACAAAGTTAGTAAAAATAATGCCATTACGCCCAAAATCAATGTCAAATCACCCAAATTTACGTAAATTTTATAACAACAAATTGCCTAGCAATGTTTTGGGCGTTATGACATTTTTCAATATGGTTTTGGGCGATAAGACCTAACGCCGGAAAAAACTGGAAAGCACTGGAAATATAATTTTAGCCCCCCTTCGCAAAGACCAAAAGCGAAGACGGTCGAAATGGAGGTATCGCTTTCAATACGATCCGCCGCGCATTTGGGAATAACACCCTGTGCAAAATGTCTACTTTCTAGAGCAAAGGGTTTAGGGTGGCAGTTGAAGATCAATGAGTCGTAATTCCCATTTTTATACATGAGATTGTATAGTTTAGTTTTAGTTGATCGGTGTGAGATGTTCTGGGATTTCATCGGACTCATCTGCAGAGACCATCTTCAGATATACCTAGTTTTCTAAGGTATTCCTCACGTCTACAATGCCATGTTAGAAAGGCTGTAAGGATACGAAGACTACTCTTGCTCATGTGTGTGTATGTATTCTTTTCCAATTATTGTGCAAGCATTCCATTCCCACTCAAGTTTAGAATTATGAGACTTATGAGAGTAAAGCCAATGATAACAGCTCGGTTATTTGACATTGTGACTATATCACAATATCGATTGCGGATTTCGTACCCTACCAGACGTGTCCCTTATGTGGGGTTTAAGCGGGTACGATGAACTGTATGCTTTCCACTAATTTGTTATACGAGGTTATGCAGAAATAGCTGTGATGACGCAGCAAATTATAATTCTCGATTGTGTACCAACTCAAACTTCAGTTTAAGTCTCTTCTGGAAGTTAACCCCAGTAAAATTATTTCTTTAAGTCGGGGTGATCAGACTCTTGTTTAATGGTTAAATGGAACTGACTGCGAACGGTTCAAATCGGTGGAATAATGTCTGTTCTTGGTAAGTCAACACATACGCAGCCGACTTCATACGGCATTTACAGTGATAAAACCCAAACTTTAAGAAAAAATAAAATACGTCGGTACCTACTCTGCTGTAATCAAGGTACAATAGGATGGTCTTTCTTATCACTGTTAAAATTCATGAGGGATAGCAGGATGACAAAACCAAATATCAGCCCGTGTTGGTGGTGCACCAATCAAACATCCAGCATCCAAAAATGTAATAGAGGACCTCAAGATGTTACCCAAAAAGACGAAAGCTTTTATAACCACAAACCACAGCCCATCAACCAATAAATTAAGGACCTTGATGTACATCATATCAAACAGCTCGCACCTTTATCTTGATGGTATATAAGATACACGAGCTGGTATAAGAACGGGAAATCGGTGATGAATTTGTGGAACAGCATCTATCAGAGTCAGAAATATGGTTTTGGAGGATGTGGTTACTTAATTTAACTTTACAAACATCAGTAATTTGAGCAGAACTCCTAAAATTGTAAACAAGGGTCTTATGTCTAAGTCCGACCGAAGCACTCAATGTATTTCTTAAAATTATACATCTTGTTTCGCATAATTAATCCATTAGATCGGGCAGTGAGTGCTGGACTACTGAGATATGTAGGATATCTCAAGTTGAAACTCCAAAGAAACAAGATTTTAAAGTGAAACTTCTTATGGCTCCTTGGGTAATTATTCCGAATTGTTCTGAAAACAAATTCAATGAAACGAAAAAGCGACAGAAAACGGTATGGGATAGCGCGCGTGGTGAGGCAGCTAAGGCAGAATGAGTCCTGGGAGAGGAAAAAAAAGGCCACAGGGTGTTCTGCCTGGCACTATACCGGCTCAGTTCTTGTTGCCATGTTAACGAATCCCGTCAAAGTGGGAATACCAATCAATGTTTCTATATACATAGTATATCATCGAGAAATAGAAAGACAGGTCTAAAAACTTCCAAATCGAACAAATTCAACATATACAAAACTACTTGGTACGAATTGGACAAATGGACGGAATTCCAATAGGACGATGCCACATCAGACATCACACAGCTAACAATGTTATGTTATGCACCACTTCACCGATTTAATTGGGTTAACGATACCTTGGGATACGATACCTTTCATGTGTATATGGACGTGTTTCTTATGAAATAGTATGTAAGTCGTGCCGAAAAAAAATTGTTTAGGTTTTCCTATAAAATACAATTCAAATATTTCCGTTCCTCGCATTAAATTTTTTGTTTACCAGTTTCCAATCACAAGTGATGACAAAAATAGTTACCCACAAAGCAATCGAGCAGTAAGTCTTTGTCCCAAGCCTTCACAAACTTATACCTATGCATTGTTAGTAAAAAAACTGTCACTGGAATCCATAAAGATACATTGTAGTTGATCCTCAAGTAAGTAAACCTCTGTCCATTCGGTAAAATACCATTTCATTATGCTAATATGAAAACTGTAACTGAGATGCAAAAAAAAAACCTGACCGCCCTATAAAATAGCATAATGACACGGTTCCATTCCCCCAAAGCATGACCCACAAGAAACAAGTATATTCCCATTTAAATCACCATTCACTCGGCAAACAAAGCACACACCAACCCATCCTTAACGATCCTGAGAAATTATTAAAAATGAATTAAAAAGCGGTTAACCAAATCCACAGGATTTGCATTTTTTCGCAAACCCCCTTTGAAATTCCAACTAAACCTCATCACAATATGTCCTTTTTCGTGAATGGAAATTAAGGAAGTTTGTGTAGGGAAAAAATGGTAGCCCACCACCTCTCGCCACATGACGCATTCATATGGAAATTTCACAGAGAAAGGAATTTACATATAATTTAACGCCCTGCCCATTCTTCAAATTTCCAACGATAAAATGATGGAATATCCTTATGAAGGACCGACTAAAATTAGGCTAAAAAACCTTTCAGTGTCTAAATTCGGATAAGAAAAAAAACATTCCAGCGAACCTAATGGATAGGCTATATGAAGCGAACAAAAACACGTCATCCATCCACCCCATATCGTCCTGAAACAGATGGCGCAACATAATCAAATCCAACGGTCGACACACGGCACCACACAACATACAGCAAAGCAACCCCGACCAAGAACGATTGGTTATACAGCGCCGACGTCACTTTTTGTGCTACCTCTCTACATCATCGTCCTTTTTTGCTTTCGTTCCTTATTCTCGTATCCAAAATTCCAAACAAAAAATGAGGAGTTCTCGTGTGTAAGCTTTTCCTGCGTTCGTTCGTTTTCTATATCCACATAATAATTTAAGCTTATAGCATAAAATCAAATGCGTGCAATAGTATCCCAAGTTGGATATCCTTACCCACCCACTAAGCAGAAACGAAAAATCCATTCTGTTGGGGTGGCGGTCGGTGGTGGGTGTAAAACTAGGGAAACAAAACAAAGATTAGTTTGAGCTCCCTTACTTTTCCTGGGCAATTTTCTTTGCGCGTCAAATTTAAAGGCAAATTCTTTTGTACTTCTGAATTATGTTCTAATTTTTCCATAAATGTGAAGGGAACGAGGACAAGGGTTGATGCAAGCAACTTAAGACGACACGAAATGAACGAAAGCCACAGACATCCAGACAGATTGTCTCGTTTCTTGTCTCTTCTTCTATATGTATGTTATGCCTCTTGGATGGCTAATGGTAAAATTGAAAAATCAACCCCTGATTGCTACTGGTGTACACTGCAGCGAAAAGGACTGTATCCATCAACTTGATATACGAGGAAAATTTCTGTATATGTACGAGTATAATATGAAACTCCGCTCCTCTCAATGACTTTGTCGTTATTTCGTGATGGTTTCTCTGTTTGACTCGTTCTTTTTTCTTTGCGTGTTTCTTTTCGTTTTTCGTCCTTCATTCAATGAAGCGGCAGCTACAAAGGACATTAGGCAAACATTCGAAAATGAGGGTGACATCTAACAGAGAACAGGCAAAAAAAGGAAAACAAAACCACCCAATGTCTGTTGTGAGTGATGATGTTGGGGCTAAGCACATACATAAGAGCTTTCCTTGTGCGTACCGCACAAGAGTGTTGAAATGTTAAAATTGAAGGACGTAGGTACATGGTAGAGGGATCCTTTGAAATCAAGAAATTATTATGATCACTGTGAGATGGATAAGTTTTACGAATAAAACGATTTTTTTGGAGACATTTACCCTGTCGAATGATTTTCTGAATGTTTAAGCGGCCATTTGGTGGTTTATCTTAAAAGAAATAAAATTTTAACGTGGCTAGGGATACTGACTTGGTTTGCGGTAATAAAATTCCGGGGGGGGGGGGGGGGGGCCCTGAGTTTGTTTTAGGGTATTTTCGGAATGTTTAACTTCATGAAACTGAAAATGAAAATGTTGACTTTCTTGTTAAAATAGAAGTTTTATTTTTAGTAGGGAATAAATCACTTTCAAGCGGATGTAGCTATGAAGCAGTAGATTCGAACTTCGATTCACTACATTGTTTGAACAACCAACCATATACATCGCTGTAGTGCGATTTGTCAAAATATTTATTCTCTGATGAGAGAGATTTTAAAAATAGAACTGTATAGACTAGGGTTCGAGGGCAAGACTAACCGCAACCTTCTATAGTGGTGTAGAACTAAAAACTCCAGGTCTGCATGTGCATGGGGCACCTAATTGAAGGTCCCGTCCACTATACGTTGTATTAATTAATCCGATTAATATATAGCAGAGCGCTTAGATGGCGCTCATGAGGCTTTCAGCAATATTCAGCTATGAGTTTATAACCTCCGCTTAAGGAATGAACCAATTTTATAGGTCAATGGAGCAACTAAATATTGTAAATGGGATTTTTTATTCAGGACTTGGTTGAGGAAGTCTGTAAAAACTTGACACTCATCAAAGTTGGAGTATTACCACAGCAGCTATGAAAGCCAACGGTGAACAAAGCACCTATCACATCGGAAAAAACGCTGTACTATTATAGCTTACAGGGACGATATCGTCATTGCAAAAGCTGTTTTTTAGAAGCTATAGATTTTGCTAATAACGACAGGAATTGAGTTTGAATTAAGAACCTTTATTCATTATGAAGGATGGGTCATGATATTATGTTTTGAACACGATATCATACTTCGTCGACTGTTTTTGATGAAACGCATCCCGATGCCGACCCAATTTTGGACCAATTTGGGGCTATATCTATATCTCACATTCCATATACCAAAAACTTCACATAGCCTCATAAGAGTAACCTGAGCGTCAAAATGCACAGTCTCGGACACCCGTCCAGTTTGCATCGCTTAAGCGAGTCAGCAGTAAGTCAAAGGTTTATATGTTTCATCAGGGTTGACGTCAGCAGCCGCAAGGAGCAGTATTATCATCCATCTCTCCTGTGATATTTGATCATTGACGATATACATAGTAGGGTGGGTCATCGATGTATGAACATTTTTTTTATTTTTTTTGGATTGGAATAGTGATAAAAGTTTGAACATATCCAAGGGATTCTAAAAGGCAAAACAAATATTTTTTAAGAAGCTTCCTTCTACCCGCGCATTGATTTTGAAAATTTGTGTTTTCCCCAATATTTCGATATTTTTCAACAAAGGCCATTTTATTTTGAAAACTTTCTTACTAGGTGTAAGCGGCTCTACAATTCGAAGTGAACCAAGGCTTTAACTTCTCTAGTTAGCACAGTCTTCTCACTATTTTCAGTTGCGTACTCGAATTTGGTTGAGGTCCCCTTCAACTTGTGCGAGCCACCTAAGGCGAAGTCTTCCTCTACTGGGCTGTCTTTTTGACTAGGTCGATGTCGCTGAACTGCTCGTAAAATTTGTCGATGAGTCCTCTCCTCTAAAGACCGTCAACGTTCCTAGACGGGACCGAAAATCTAAAGAATAATCTTACCGACCGAGGATAGCTTCACCGGCTTTAGTATTTTCAGCGTCATAAAGCAGGAATGGGATAATAAAGGTCTTATATATGAGTCGAATCTCCATAGTTTTTCGGAATTACGCACTTGCTTCTCAGCTCAAACAGAGGTTGGCAAGTGTTATCCATCGTTTAACTTCTTTTGAGACGTTATTATCAGGGCTTATAGAACAGCCGAGCTACTCGTATCTACCTTACCTATACAAAGTCTCTCACTACCTCAAAGTTATAGCTGTCAATTGTAAGGTTTTGTCCGATCCGTTGATAACAGCATATACTTGGTTTTGCTCTCGTTGACCGCTAGACCCATTTTAGCCACCTCCGTTTCTGTACTAGATAACGTACTAGTGACAGCTCACTGTGTTCTACCAATTATGTCAATATCATCGGCGTATATTCGTAATTCGACAGACTTTTGAAAGATCGTGTCTTGGATCTTTGCCTGTGAGATGTGAGTCTCGGACAATTCTTTCAAGTATATGATGTTGAAGAAGTCGCTTGGCAGAGAGTCAACTTGTCTAAATCCATCTTGAGCAGCGAGCTTTCTTCGTCAACACCATATACAAACGATCGAGTTTTGCAGGGATACCAAAACTATACATGACAGACTCTGTATAGGTCGACTCTATACAGAATGTTAAGTATGTGAACATTTGATCGACGTTAGACTTTGGCCTAAAACCACACTGATAGGGACCAATCAGATCGCCACGCCGGCCGCCTATATTGATTGGTACGTTCTACCTAAAAGCGGGAAAGTCTGCGAAAATAGTTTTCCACATTCTCAGCACCGACTGTGATTCCATTACAAGGTCCCTAAGACATTCTTTTTATCTTTTGGTAAGACTTCCGTACATTGTTGATACCGCATCTTTTGCTCGTATATAGAGCTGGGGAGCAGCTCTAGTCCTCTTTCACACCGCCGCGCTTTATACGCGTCTTGTTTTGATGCATTTGCTACTGTTGTGTTGTCATCTTTGTCACTGAATGACCTATGAATATTGAGATATGGAGTAGGAAATGGATTTCTATTGCCAGACTTGCCAACTGTACTAACAAATACGTTCACCTTGCCTATACTACCGTTCAAACTTCCTAGGATATATTATATTAACCTCGATTTTCTTGCTCTACTTTTGTTTTCGAGGAGCTCTTATAGACACTTTCTTTGGTAGCGTGGTCCTTTTTTTCCGTGGCGATACGAGCGCATATGGGGCTGTTGTTCGCGAGTTTAGCCTTGATGTGGATAATCATAAGTCTTTCACTAACGTGACGATATCTCTATACTTTTTGCCTACGTCTGCCGCGTATGACAAACCCACATCCAAATACACGTTCGTATGCTATAGTTGTTCGGCTGCACGTTCTGAGTTTACTGTACGAATTCATGTCCAGATACGAAGATTATTGTCCTTATTTCGATTTGCAGGTTCGTTAACAGTAAATAAATACTATGAATGCTTATATTTTTAACGCAAGGAACGTTTTAATTTATTTGGCTAACAATTCTCGGATTCTAATAAAATCAACCTATTTGTATGTCAGAATTCACAAAATATCCTCATATTCAAATGAAATGCGCGGGTAGACCGATAGGAAAAATAATGTTTAAAAATATGTACACGCATTTTAAAGCTTGGGGTCACATTTTGGTTGCTATTCCCAAACGATCGGACGAAATTTAATTTTTCGACCCACCCTAATACATAGGTTATGCGCCTTCAACTTGGGTTACGCTGATGACTTATTGGACATCATTATTAGGGGCAAAAAGGCGAAAAACGTTCGTCCTAGTCCTAGTCGCAAAATAGATGTCGTCGTACTATCCTTTACAAAAAGGATGGAAAAGAAAAGAAACTTAGATCAAACTTCAAAACAGTTAAATATCCATACCTTCTATATAACAGGTCAAATTGGAACATTCGTTCCGTTAGGTTAGGTTAAGTGTGGAATGTGGAAGTGGCAGCCATAGGTAACGCTATCACACTTAGGCATGTTGCGATAGAATCTTTATCATAATATTCCCTAGGAATGGAAACCATTTGGAGCCTCGAATAAAGCGTTATACTTCTTTATTAAAAATGGTCGTGAAAGTAAAAAGTCCCCAAATGGAGTTTCCTCTTCTGAGAAGAGCAGGGCAGGTGCAGAGATTCCTCCTCACCTGTGCACTGTGCAGACTTTACAAAAATCTAAGCCTAGTTCCGTGGTTTCCTATCGGACAGTGTCTACTGCCCAGTAATGAGCCCTATAATATATAATGTGCTATTTAGAGCGATCCAACATTTAGAACGATTCAGGCACGGCTTTTGCAGCTTCTCCACTTACGATTTTTTTTTTCTCAAAAGCATCTAGCTTTAATTTAAGTTTGCATGTAGCGATTTGTTTACCTAAGGTAGCTTTGTACCTATAGTATTGCACGCCTGCCAGACTTTGAGATTAAGTCTATCAGAAAAAACACGTCCACCTACTCGTTTTGACAATCGGTAAGAAGAAAAAGCGAACCGAATTGCGCTTACAGCCACCTGGGGGGTGGTTGCCAGGAAGTTATTTTTTTTAATTTAACTCGAGACTAGTGTAATCAACACCCATACAGTTAAACAGCTAAAAGCCCCCTTAGCTCATCCACCACTGACTTCAAATCAGTCTTAAAATGTTTCAACACCCTTTTAACATTTAGCTTAAAAAATAAAACGAAACTATGATGGGATCCTAATTCTGGTCATGAGGGTAACGTAAAACTCGATGAATTGGACAGTTGAGATTTAGAAATTCCCTTCATAGGACCTGAGCATTTCTGTTATATGTACTCTTAAATAGGGGCTTTAAATGCAGCTATTTAAAGCTGGGAACACACGAGATGTATATAAATTTGGGAGTTTAGTCATACCTTTTTGCTATTTTGTCATTTAACAATAATGTCAAGAGGATATTAAATCTAAGTAGGAATGATATGAATAACTTAGTAGGTTATAGGTAACCTCAGTTTACGAAACCACCTAAATAAAATAGATCCAGCCGACTCTCTAAAGTGGAAAACCTGGAAACCATTGCGCTTTCCTTTGACGTGCATCGCATAAAAACTGACATTGTTAGCATTTAAACTGCATTCCCAACTGATAGCGATAAGAGGTGCCAGTTGAGACTAAAACCTTCTCAGTTCCATTCTTCCTAAGGCAGTCTTTCGCACATTGCCAAATACAAGTAGATAACTGGTACATTTTTGAAGCAGAAGCAGTAGTGGCAATTCTAGAAATTGGACAAGTGGAGGAAGTTCCTAATATCGAGGAATTCAAGACAACTCTAGAAAACCAGATTCCTACCAGAAATTGGATATTTCGGCATGCATTTTATAATTCTGACAAAAAAGTTCCTTTTTGTTCCCCAAAGTAATTGTTTAAGCCTCTACAGACATCCCATAAATTGGAAATAACTATGTTTTCAAGACATTTCTACAAGTTACAACTATAACATTCCATTATCGATAAAATGCCAACCTAAATTTCATAAAATACCTGACCCAATGTCGAATGATACTTCAAGCTGTTCCCTGTTAAAAGCAATCATTTTCTACACCACCGGTCCATTTCATACTATTTCGAAGTGTCCTTCAAACCAAACTTTACACTTTTCTGAATGCCAAACAAAAGACTGAAACCGAAACAACTTCTTATCCTAAAGCGTTCTATATGTACCACAATCGCTCGAGCTCGACACAAAATAGAACACCATAAATCCTCGAACCCCCTGTTCAAACCACTTTTGTCGAAAATAAAATGCTTAGCAAATTTTTATTGTTACCTGTGCCTTGGGTGCAAAAACTCTTATCCATCTCTTCCATTTCCCGCTCCTGCATTTTGCCACTTAGGCAGAAAAAAAAAAAAAATAAACAATAAAAGATAAGTAAAGTAAGTATTTAGGGCACAAGTTCAATGTTATCCATCTAACAGTCCTCCGTCGACATACACCCCCTTTTTTAGTTTATTGGATTTCAGATACAACCACGCAGCAGAACGAAGGGTTAAGTTGTGGTTTTTTATATATGTATACGTTCCAGGGTACCGTATTTTCCACATTCCCGTATTCTATTGTGGAATACACAATATAATACAATACATGGCGCTTAGTTCGCTTGCGAACTACACAGAAGGACTATACACAATACATATATAAAATTTGCTTCGCAAGAGGGAAATAAATTATTACCTCCACTTAAAAATCCTTTGTTATACACTTAAAAAGGGTTTTCTTAGGCAAAAGGGATATTAATTAAAGCGGATTTCTGTGTCAAATAACAAAATTGGAGATTTCGTTGTTGGAACATTATCTCTTTATTATGTTTTATGGTTGGAATATTTAAGCAGCGTCGCACAATGTTTTCCTGAAAAAAGGATTAGTGCTTATAGAATGAGGATGTTTGTTGTTTCTGGATAATATAAGCTGTTTCTGAAGGCAAGTCAGAATGTTAAATTTATTGTGATGAGATTTGCATTTTTTGTTATTTAATTAAATTAATTATCTTTCATCTTGTAGGAAATTAATCCTCAATAAGACGGATTTAGCTACGCTGTCAATCAAAATGCAATGCTGTGACGTGCGGCATATAAATTAATTCAGAAGAAACTGGAAGGACAAATAGCGTTTTTGATGATGGACTACCACGTTTTATATAAGTAACGCGATTTGGAAAAGGCTAGGTGAGGTTACGTTAACATTGAGTTAGATCCATGTTATCGTAACCTAACCTAACCTAACCTCTACAAAGCACTATTGTATGAGCAGCGCATTGAAAATCGATAAATATTCGAAACCTATTGGGATTTCGTCAGGATGTAGGAAAATTTGGTCTGATGAGGACTCACCAAAAAAGGTACCATACATTGGCTATATACTACTACATCCAGCTAATTTAGAAAACATGCGACTTAGGTCGGTTTTACATGTCGAACCACGAAAAAAGTCTGAAAGATGGAATACCAAAAATACTCGGATAGAACGACATCAGGGACCAAACCGCAGCATCCGTAATATACCAGGTGTTATAAGTCTTCCAACCATCGCTGGGGAATTATTATCGATGTGATACCTCAGCGCCTAGCGTTTCGCTCTCCGAAATTTAAGATGCGTTGATATGAGCAGAAATGGTGTCGAGCTTCGTGGGCTGCCCCGGTATAGGAATAAACGATTGACGTCAAATAAAGGAGAAGGCTCAACCGATATCCATTACCTTTTCATCGATTTTATCAGGGTATGTCCAGGAAACAGTCATGGATGTATTACTTAAGGTTAGGTTGTATAGGATGTGAGTGCATCACAGTGGACTAGGAACCATATTGGGCCCATCGCCATCCATGGGGGACCTTCACGGTCAAAACCTAAACCAATTCGCCCAAACACTTAATTTCCATTTACAGAACCTACAAATTGTTTCAATTTTGTTAGTGAGGCCAACCCCCTCGAAATTGTCGAAGAAGTACCTTCAAAGGTGTTTCCTCCTGTACCGAGCAATAGCTTGACATTCACAGAGGAGATGAGTATCTAATATCGCCTGCGACATGTAAGTCTTCGCAATACCTGCATGTGTCCGTATCTGTTAAACCTAATCTCCTAGCGTGCTTCCTTAGAAGACAGTGCCCGGAGAGTATCCCTATTGCCATTCTATAGCTTTGATCTGCTGAGTTTTAATAGTTCTACAGATTTTTTCCGTTCTAACTTAGGCGTTAGGCCACAAGGCTTTTCAGGTCCTGTGGCCTGCTATATAAGACCATCTTAGATCTGCCCTATTTCTAGTTTTCTCGAGAATAATTTTTTTGGCCATGGCTCTGTTCCATTTTTGGCGAGAACGTGCGTCGGCCCTTTCATTGTCCTCAATATTATAGTATCCGGGTACCCAACACAATCTGACAAGGTTATATATAGTTCAGATTTGATGATGAAGGAATATAGCGCTTTTATCGCAGCCTGAGCATCAATGTACATAGCGATATTTTTATTGGATATTGATCCCATATCAAGAAGATCCGCAGCTTTGAGCACGGCCAAAACCTCTCCGTGGAGAACACTGCATGTGTCCGGAAGTCTTAATCTATCCGAAAGGGATAAGCTCCACCCCACCAATCTTAAGTATGTAGTTTAAAGGGTGGTATCTTGTATTTTGTACTAAAAAGTACTAGTTTTGTCTTTTCTGGGTTGACACGAAGTCCACACCCTTCAGCCCACTTTCGGAGCTTGTTAAATGCCGATTCTATGGTTTCACTCAATGTGTTCAGGAATTTATCCTGAACTCGAATCCCCACATTATCCGCGTAAGCAGTTACGCTTAACCTATTGAAATTCTAAAGGACTCAGCTCGACTAAGTAAAATGCTATCTAAAGGACACTCCCATTTATGGACGGAGTCAGCTGCAGATTCATTTGGACTTTTACTAAAAACCCATTTACAGGGTGCCAATACAACATATAACATATAGTATAATTACTTCCAGCGCTCGCAATCCATCATCGTCTAGAAAAAAAAATACATTCCACATTTGCTGAGCCATAACCAGTTTCGATCAATATAAATCGCGGATGAGCTGTGTGCTCAACAATTACGTTCCCCACTCGACTCCATGAGTTTTAATTCCAAAGCCGGGAAGACAGGTTAAAATAAAAGCTGGAAAGGTTTCAGATCAATCAGCCTGGTTCTTCTTTGTACTGATGACGGCTTATAGACAACCGCATGCTTGGTTCAGTAGAATATATAAATATATCTTCATATACATATGTACATAATAATTCTTCTGCACGTGTTTGTGACCGAACTCCTCCTAAACGACTGGACCGATTTTAATGACATTTTGTGTGTGTGTGTTTGAATGGGTCTAAGGATGGTTTAGATTCACAATTGGACCCAGTAGGTGGCGATGCGATCCGATTCTACAAAATTTCAAATAATAAACACTCAACAATAAAAAAAATTTAAAAAGCAAGACTAAACATCTCAGAATCGTATAAAGATAGATATATTCATATATATATTTTTTTTAAATACTTCTCTCGGGAAAGGCGAACCAACAGCGCCGCGAGATGCTTGCAGATGTATGTTAGTTCTTCACTTAAATTGCTGCAAATTGTATACTTCTGGAAATATATCCCCAGGAAGCGAGTTCCAAAGTTTGCTTGTCCTGTAACAGAAGGAGTTTTGGAAAGTTGATGTCCTCGCGGTTGTCAAGTGAACTGTATGGTCATGACATGAGCATTAGCAGCCTGTCTTGTGGGGCGCCCAAAAGTTGCATTTCGGGGGATAATGTCTTTGAGTTCCTCGGAACATCTACCATGGTAGTACCTATAGAACAAGCATAGGTCAGCGACTTGTCTTCTGTGCACCAACGGTTGAAGATTCGATGTGAGTGTAGGGCCTCCAATAAGTCAAACTGCTCGTCTCTGTATGCTGTCAAGTAGGTTAAGCTAAGCTCCTATTAAGGCTATCCCCTCAGTCAATATAACCTCAAAATTAGTGCTAAAATGCCAAAGTGAACTGGCATAGCTTGATCAATTCAAGGTCACCATGGATTAGGGTTGCTGAAGTGGAAACGAATCAGTTTAAAATTTGCTTGGGGCGGTTAAGTCAAAAATCTCGTCAGAATTGCCAACTAATCACTACAGCAGGATCTTTTAAAAATATTTGCTATGCGGAAAAAAGCATACATTCATCACTTAAGTCTAGTACACTAAGAACCGCAAAAAGAAAGTGTCCCGTAAGAATGCCAAGAAGTTGTCTACAGTTGTTTCTATGGTGAAACTCGGCAATGGCGCAGATTTCTTACTAAAGTTCGGGGAAATGCGCTCAGTCTGCGACATCCTGGAGATCCATGCCATACACAATTGTGTTAAGAAACCTCGTCAAGGGGCCCTGACCGAATTCGTATAGGCAGATACAATGCAGATTTAGGTCTCGAAAAATCATCCGTTGAGCCATGCTTATCAATTTCATAGGATTATTGTTTCCCGCAAGTGCCACCACAAAAGGGTGGCCTCGTGACCTAATTGAAAGAATTCTGGCATTCCCGAACTATATTGGAACGGGTTACAGGATTGAGGAAATCCTTAAGCCGCAGAAACTCCGACCTCTCCGACTACATTCAACAATATATTCCGCTGCCATTAGGATGTCATAGATCCCAGCTTAAAAAACAGTGGCATGATTTCCTGAATTACTGAAGCATATAAATCTTTGTCGGTTTTCACGGATGTGTCTTCGCACTTGACTCTTGACGAGGTTTGGAGCCATTTGGGAAGATTCGACAACATCATAATTTAAACTATAGCTGAAGTCAGTCCTGACCTTAAAGAAAGTCTACAATATACATTTCCACAGCAGCCAAAGTTCCGGCGTTATTCCATCACATGGCATAACCATGGAAACAGGGTCGTGGGGCGAATGATACCAAGAGCAACTCCACCTACCACGTTAGACTGCTTTGATAGTAGAGCTTATGATAAAGGTATCAATGGGAGGTAACTCATCTAGTTGAGCATTTAGAGCAGACCCACACGTACCTACTCAGGAATGCTAAATGTCACCATAACCTTACCTTACGTTACGTTTCTCTATAGTTTGTATAATTACCAAGTTGTCCATACCGGAGCACAACACTGGAAAGATATTTATCAAACGACCAACATAATTTAAATGTAAAAGAAAATCCAAAACAGATTTCCACTTGACTTTGTATCTGTGTTTCACATGAATAAATCGATGGGCAAAAACAAAGAGCCAAAACCTGCAAATCAAATGCTTCCGATAGGAGATTCGCAACAAAAACACAAATTTTCTTCGAAGGAGAGGAACACACAAAAAATAAGTCTTGAACAGATATGAAGGACTTCCTATGAATAACAAAGAGAATCCGAATCCATATACCTACCATCAGTAAACTCAACAAAGTGCAAAATTCAAGGGAGGTTGACTCCAAGAAAAAAAAATCACCCAACTCTATATGTAGGTATATCTATCTCTATCTCAGCGTGAATAAACAGAAACAACCCTAGCCCAAGAACGAAGTCGACATCTATGGCGTTCGACAAAAACAAAAAGCAAAAGGGGAGAAATTCGCACCAGACATGGAGAATCTCATCGCATCGCTCGCATAGCAAAGCAAAGCACAGAACATACTCCCTCGCTCCTTTAACGAAGTCCCCCCTCGGCGTTGAATCTCTCATCGGCAAAGATCAAAAAAGGTCCAGCAATATAAACACACCTATACAAATCCAGCGCAGCACACCTACACGTCAAGAATCATTCACTCAACCACCATTATCGTTCATTATTATCCAGTTCCAGTCGCAGATACATAGTATCTGTGTATGTTTGCGTCTAGCGCAAGTGAAATTTCTCTACTAAGAGCAATCTATCATATGGTTGGTTGAAGTTTGGGGGGGGGGGAGCAAAAAGTTTATATTGCACCACCACCTCTCATCAAAGATACACCACCGCCGACCACCACCCTACCGCATAGGATAAAAACATCGCACAGCGCTATGAAAAGCGGCTGTTCGCACATAGAAAAAGAAAACACAATGTTGCATTATTTACAAATGTATATGTATAGTCGCAAAACGCATCGTTGCCATACTTCAGTTAAATTTATTCGGTTTGTCCTGACAGTCGGGTGAATGGCTAACCGAAGGAATGAAAATTCCATCGACAGCAGCTGAAGGATATGAAAGAAAGGAGCTGCCATCATAGAGCAGCAGCTGATAGTGTGTTTAAAAGGGACACCACGCGGTAACAAATTCCTGTTTCTCTATATATATCTGTATGCGGTAAATAATTTACATATTTTCATGTAAAAAGTGTCACCGACAACATGAGTTTCAGGATTTAAAGCTGAAAGAGCTGACATTCGTCGTTTAACCCTTTTTCGGTATTTGTTCATCGTCGTTCGTACCTCTGGAGTGCACAACTTTTGCTTTTAATTAATTTTGAGAAATTCTCTTTCTCTCTTCCGCATTGTAAAGAAAGACACATTTTAAACAGAGCGGTGAATAGGAGGTTCAAAAGCAGATCCGTGTGGGATGTCCATAGGGAGGCACCTTTATTGTTTTTCCACTTTATCTTACTTTGAATAGGATAGGAAACTGCTATTATTGGGATTTTAATGAGCTCCGTGTACAGTGTAGCTTTTTCAGTAGTAATGGTAGCTGGGTTTATACGTAGGTGAAGAAATACGCACAATCAAATTTTGATACAATTTGTGTAAATTGCAATAGCATTCAGTGGGAAGTCAGTCATCATCATCACCCATGTTTTGTGAAATATGTAACTTATATCGGTTGTCCTTCATGACACTGTCAAAATGATTGCATTTATATGGAAGTGTTTTCATCATGGGATATCGGCCTAAAAAAAACAGTTATAATTATCTATGCGCCTTTAAGGCGCCAAATGTGCGCAGCGTATGTCCTCACATCGATGACGCAAAATACCATAAATGAGGTTTTTTTTTGTATGACATCCTGCACAGAGTCTATATACATAAACTATGCCGATTACTATATTAAAATTCTGCTCGATAACTTCAAGGATAAAGAGGAAAACATCTTCGGTGTGCTCAAAATCTGCGAAAAAACAAAACAAACATCAGCCTCTACTTAATGTAGGTTATGTGTAGTTATAGCGCACTAGGTTTAGAAGGTTAAAGACCTACGCTGCAGGCTGGTTCTCTGAAAATGTTCAAACCATACTAGCCTAACCAGACGTATTCAACATCATCAAGTTGCATACGATCCGAGGGAGAAATGGCGACTCTGGCCATTATCTTGGTTTAGCTAGATTCAGCACTCGACTGGTAAATGGAAAGAACCTGCGATCTATAATACCCAAAGCAGACATCCGCCAATAGGCGCCGAAGCAAGCACACCCGGAGTAGCCGGAGTCTATAGAGTGCGCTTGGGTGAGACATTTCAACTGTAGTTCATCTACTAGCGCCAGCATAAGAGGTAGCCGGAAACACCGTCTACTAGCCACCCCAGAGAAAGAGCCCGTGGTTAATGGGGAAAGTGTTTTCCGGAAAAATTATGGCAGAAAATCTTGAAGTGGGTAAAAGACAACTTGGTTGTATTTAATGCAAACTAGACACAGCTCACAACATTTTCTAGGAAAAATGCATCAACAGTTCCTCAGATCCAAATGGATGACCATCCATCCATCCCAAGGACTCAATGCACCTTCTAAGAGTCACAGTCAATTCAGGAATCACATGGCAGGACCACATATCCTATATCGCAAGATCGGCGTCCACTAAGTTGAGCTACCTATTTAGAGCAAATAGGTACTTTAGCCCCAAGCAACTTCTCCTTCTCTACAAAGCAGAGGTTAGACCAGGCCTGGAATACTGTTCCCATATATGAAGCTCGGCCCCGAAACATTCACTTAACCTACTTGACAGCATATAGAGACGAGCAGTTCGACTTACTGGAGACCCTACACTCACATCAAATCTACAACCGTTGGTGCACAGAAGACAAGTCGCTGACCTATGCTTGTTCTATAGGTACTTCCATGGTAGATGTTCCGATGAACTCAAAGACATTATCCCTCGAAATGCAACTTTTGGGCGCCCCACAAGGCAGGCTGCTAATGCTCATGACCATACAGTACACTTGACAATCGCGAGGACATCAACTTTCCAAAACTTCTTCTGTTACAGGACAAGCAAACTTTGGAACTCGCTTCCTCGGGATATATTTCCAGAAGACTACAATTTGCAGCAATTTAAGTGCATAACTAACATACATCTGTAAGCATCTCGGGGCGCTGTTGAAGCGTTGTAGGTTCGCCTTTCCCGAGAGAAGTATATTTAAAAAAAAAAAAAGGGCATATTGCAATACAAGGTCAATGGAGTAAGAGTTTCGAAGAACAGTCTAGGCCTAGGCACCTTCAAGATTTTTTTTCGTCCCTTAGCTTATCGCAGTCGAAACAATATCGGGAGGTTTTATAAGAAAGCCAAGCAGCTGGGTACTTGATTTAAGAACGAATGGCATGCTCTTTAAAACAGTGAGGGAAACTTATTCACCGAGTCACATCACGATCACAGGGAATAGCAGACGTAGAGAGAGCGTTATGACAAGAAGAAAACCCATAAACGTTGGCTTGGCTACATATGGCTGCGGTCTCTGATGGGTTACGAAGCTCTACGAATACGGAGTTAATGTTTTAGTAGGACACCAGATTATGAATGGAGATGTATTAATATGTGACTTCTTGAAAATTGGTCTAGAGCAGATTGTGCGCATCCTTAACACATCATATCAGCTGCTGTTGATATCGACATCATCGCTGAACGACAACTTAGACAACCGATGCTACTTCTGTTCGACAAAGTAAAATAAATCGGTCCAAACTACGGACATGGGTTTTAGAGCACATAACATAATTCTGCATCACCCCACTGTGTTTTCGGTATCTCTGTATATCTAGAGGATATTATAATTAACTAGCTGTACTCGCCCGGCTTTGTCCGTGCACAGATATTGTATTGCTTAGAACTTAGATAATAATGTTCTTTCGTAAGGTTGTCTGTAAATTTGAGCTCAATCAGTTCGGCGGTTTTTGAGCCACGCTTCTTTGTCCAATTTTGACCAATCTTCACAGCAACATACTCCTGGGCCAATACTTAAGATTATCTGTAAGTTTCAACTCAATCGATTCGGCGGTTTTCAATATATAAGATTTTGAATGTTTTTTTTTTGTATGGGCTGCGCGGTGCCACGCCCCTTTGTCCAGTTTTGACCAAATAAAGCCTATATGGTGCCCATTGTTAAGGCCTACCTTTTCCAAAAAGACCATACCAATCGGGTTAGTAGTTCTTACCTGATAGTGGAACAGAAAAAAAATCTACAATTTTATTATATGTATAAATGTGGAGTGGAACTCACTCACAAGGATATTGAGTGGAAATCTGTCAATTTTTAGATTTTTACTAGGTTCCTTCGAAGGAAACTTTCCACGTCGGAATTTTGTGTCCGAATAAGACAAGATTCAACCGCGAACTCAATAAGCTGTATTGATATAGTCCAAAACACGTCGACTAAATTAGCTCAATAATGCCACATCCAAAAAAATCGTCTTATCCCAGACTCCAAGTTCGAGACGACAAGAAAGACCGAGCCTGCTAGACATCCTGAAAGACAAATATCGTTTGCCGTGTTTCTTTTTTATTAGAATATTAACACCCTTTGTCTAATCCGCCCACATTTTATTAGCTGCTATAAATGTCAAGATATATGTAGTGTAATTTTGAGATTTGTATATTCAGATCCATTTATCAGAAAACTTTCTAACTTTGGAGTTACGTGCTATTTTCACTTTATAGCAAATAATTGGGTAAGTTTTCGAGGTATCGTGTATCGAGGAAAAGCGTTTGAAATTTTCGAAGTGAAACTTCTTTAGCGAGGTGTAAGTCTGAAAAAATTAAACCTAAATCAAAGTGAAACACTTATTTTCCTCCTAAACGGCTGCACCGATTTTGATGAAATATTGTTGGTGTGTCTGAGTGGGTCTCTGGATGGAGTAGCTTCATAATTGAACCCGGTCTCTGATCGTTATTATAAAGTGATGTACACCCTATCGGAAGATGTTGTAATTTTTGCAAATGGCGTCGAACGTCAATCATATTTGACATTTGTGAACTAGACTAGACAGCTGGAGTATACGAACATACAAGCAATGGAGGGCAATACTCCGCAAGAGCCTGGAATAATCGTGTCGATTTTTTTTTTGACCAATAAATCGGTCGGTGGTGTGAGCGCAGCGTAAATTTCGACTTCGATTTCCTAATCGTGTCGCGCCAACTGGGCAAACATTCCGGCGCTTATAGCTACTCGACTCAAACAGACTGGAACCACAGGAGACCATGCAGGACGGGTCCGCCAGCGGACTGGTCGTTCGGCTGAGAATATCGCGGCTGTGGCTGCCGATGTCGCTGAGAACGAAAGAAACATCTACCAGACGATGGGCCACGCAATTGGGCATCACCATACGGACCCTACGGCGAGTTTTAGAGAAAGACTTACACATGTTCCCGTACAAAGTGCAAACAGTACATCAGTTACTACCTCGTCACCTCAGTATTGGAGTAACACATATGCATTTTTGCCATTTTTGAGTTAGGAATGATTTCTAAGAGACAAAAAGGGGATCTTTCGTTTGGTGTAATTAAATCTGTCCTATCTCCATTACTGCCAAAGATATCAGTGTTACAAATGATATAAATGCACTTATGGGAATAAATGGTCAGTATTGGTCTGCCACATAAGCCTTTGTATGTGAAGTACACATTTTCGTATGAACTTTTCTGAAATTTCTTAAATATTTTAAATGACCTATACATACAATTGAACTAAAATTATGCTTCAATTGCAAACACCAATTCAGTGCTTCAATGATCTAAACATACAATTCTTCCTCAAAAGTGCTTCATATGCACAATAGTTGTTCAGTGTTTAAATGATACATACAAACCAAACTCCAGGTTAAATTTTTGAGCATTAAAAATGATTTCAGTGCATAAGTGATACATACAATACAGTTGGCCCCATAAATGCCTTATAGACAGTTACTGTTGTTCAGTATTTAAGTGATACATACGTACAATTCATTTCTCAAATCCCTTAAACGCTTTGTAGTTGTATGTATAACTGACACACACCATTATAATTTGGGCCAAAAGTAACACAATTTATCATAATCATGAACAAATTTCAGTGTCATGATCATGAGTGCGGTTGATGTGCAAATACATATAGCCATTTTTGCAAAGAATCAAGCCTTATAAGATGTCATTGTAAGTACACTTGAGGCTATGAAAAAGTCAAAGAAGTCACTCCAAGGAGAACAACGCGTGAAATGAAAAGAAAGCATTGATCAAAAAGGCTTGTACCAAAAGTATTAATATAATTTTTATTTATTTATTGAAAAAATGTTGTTTATGTGGTTTTCCATTGGGCCAAAAAATAATTTTTTTTTTAACCTAGATCACTTGTCATGTTCCAATGGGCAAAAAAATCTACAATTTTTTTATCCGGATCACTTTTTGCAGATCTCGATATTTTTCAAGATTTACACATAGGTACTCTCACTAATCAAAATATACTTTGCACAGCTGTTTTACGTCATTCAGAATTTGTTTTTAAAACAAAATTACTAAAAGCCTCTTGAAAAGCAATTATTCAGAACAAAAACGTAAATTATGGACATGAACTTAATTTTGGAGCAATTGCTATCATCTTCTTAATTTTTTTTTTATTCTTAATCTGTGTCATCTGTGGACTTTGATTCTTCGTCGATATGTTTATCCATATGAAGTTCGTATGTCTCCATCGACAAACGAAAACAATTTACACAGCTGATGTACCCACTGTCAAATAAAGCACTAATACATTTACAAAAGCAGATCAATCTGCTGCATGTTCCATGTGCCACGAAAAATCTGAGATCTGAATAAAAATCGGATGTGCCCAATGAAAATCACATTAGTCGACGTAGTTTTTTTGGAAGTTCAATTTATGCTTCATTTTTCTGCATTATATTTAATAATATATTTTTTAAAATTATGTTATGAATTAATAGTGGGATACAATTCATAATTTTGTTTTATTTTTTTTTTCTTACCCTCTGAATTAGTGCCTTCAGAGGGTAAGAAAGGAAAAAAAATAATTTATTATTATTTTTAAAAAAGCTGAAATATAGGATTTGTAGATCCCAGTTATAAACAAACGTAGCTATATTACAGAATTTTTTTTCTTTGAAACGATAACATACCTTGTTTTTTACATAAAAAAATAAGTTTAACAAAAAAAACGACAACAAAAATAAAATAACAGCAGTTCAAAAAAATGCTTTTATTTTAACTTTTGTATGAAAATATGCCACATACGCATTCAAAAATCACAATCTCGTTCCATATTTAAATGCCACATAGGTTGGTCAAAAAGTGCCTCATACCATACAAATACGCATTATTTGAAAAAAAAAAAAAATCATGCCACATATGCAATTTCCTTTTTTTCAACTTGAGATTACAAAAAAACCAATCGCCCAAATGAAACAAGAACTAAAGTGTAAGTAGAACTCAATAGCCACTACCTAAATTAATAAATTTGTTTCATAGTTGTTTTACTGACGGTTTTTTTTTTATTCGTATTCAAACTTTAAACGTCGTTTTCTCGAAACTAGGTTTTTGTTGTTTAGATCACTCCAATACTGAGGTGACGACCTGCTGACCATCAGTCGCGGGTGAATTACTGTCAAGCCATCCTCAATCTAAACGACGAAGTGGGCGATGCAACCGCAAACACGAGCCACATTGGATATTGTGAAGGAAGCGTTTCCTGCGCATCTTCCGTTTTGGGGATTTGGCATGGCCAACAAAATCTACCGATTTAACCATCCCAGACTTGTTTCTTTGGGGCTACTTGAAGTCGCGGGTTTATGCAAACAAGCATCAGACAATCGCAGCCCTTAAGGAGAATATTGGATAGGAATGCGAACAGTTATCACCGGAAATCTTGCGGAAAGTCATGGAAAATGCGGTAAAACGGGCACAAACGTGTATCAACAATGGCGGCAGCCACTTGACGGATATCATCTTTTCCACTTAACAAAATTGGATGATTAATTTTGCACCACCTTGAATATAAGAGAAGTTACTTGAACGGAGTTTCACTTCAGTAGTTAGTGTGCTCATGTAGGTGAGGCACATATCTAGTATCTTTTTTTGTTGTATGGGGTGGTCACATCCCTTAGTCGAATTTTGACCAAACTTAACAGAAACTTAAAGTAGTTAAGTTTAAGCTTACTGGTCGATGGTTTCCGAATCATAATTTTTACATAAACGCACAGTTCCATATAAAATTAAATAATTCATTTATTTAAGTTCAATCTTAATACTATGAGAACAAATAAGAGAGTTTGGCAAATAATGTTAAGCCATTGGCGGTCGCGATTAAACTGAGTACATAATCCGCAATGGGAACTGTATCTAATCCAGTTATCGCAAGTATTTGATGTATATAAAAACAGTGGGTACGAAAAATAGTTGCCCATACATAACAATAATAAAACTATTTTATTCTTCTCCCGACTTTTCGTTGATTTTTTATACCCTCCAAAGGAAGGTATATTCACTTTGTCATTACATTTGTAACGCCAAGAAGGAGTCACCGGAGACCCTATAAAGTATATATATTCTGAATCAGGATCACATTCTGAATCGATTTAGACATGTCCGTCTGTCTGTCTGTCTGTCTGTTGAAAACACGATAGCGTCCAAACGAATTGACCTAGGTGTATGAAATTTTGTGGGAGGACTTCTTTTTACCGTCGTCAGGTTGGTATTGAAAATGGGCTATGTCGGTCAAGTAGTTCTGGTACCCCCCATACAAAATCACTATTAGACCCATGTGTCTCTCTGTCTGTTGAAATCACGATAGCGTCTAAACGAATCGACCTAGGCAAATGAAATTTTGTGAAACGACTTCTTTTTATCGTTCTCAGGTTGGTATTGAAAATGGTCTATGTCCGTCAAGTAGTTCTGGTACCTCCCATACAAAAACAATCTTTGGCCCATGTGTCTCTCTCTCTTGAAAACACGATAGCGTCCAAACAAATCGACCTAGGATAATGAAATTTTGTGAGGGTGCTTCTTTTTATGGTCGTCAGGTTGGTATTGAAAAGGGTCTATGTCGGTCAAGTAGTTCTGGTACCTCCCATACAAAACCACTATTACACCCATGTGTCTCTCTGTCTGTTGAAATTACGATAGCGTCCAAACGAATCGACTTAGGTGAATGAAATTTTGTGAGAAGACTTCTTTTTACCGTCGTCAGGTTGGTATTGAAAATTGTCTATGTCGGTAAAGTAGTTCTGGTACCTCCCATACAAAACCACTATTAGACCCATGCGTGTACATGTACATACTAGCTCGCATGGCGAACATTTTGCTTGATTTTTATGCAGTGGAGGGTATTAAAGCATCGGCCAGGCCGATGATAACACTTTTACTTGTTTTTTTTTACTTTTACTCCAGGGCCAATACCTACGTCACTCCGAGGTCAATACCTACGATTTTTGCAAATTCGAATGTCTTTTCTTAACGTTTTTGTTTTAGGTGTGGAAGTGGTCATGCCCCCTCCTTATTCCGATCGGATAATCTCTCCGTGTCAGACCAGCCATATCTAAGTTCTTCTAGTTTGTGGACTTTCGTCGAAAAAACTGTTTGGGTAAGTCATGTTTTTATCGAAAAATTGCGGCAATGTTCGTCAAAACTACGTAACTTTCAGTGTTGGATTCGAGATAATATTAAAAAATAAAATAAAAAATACCATCCAAATTAAGGAATAAGTAAGAGATGACAACGTAGATGCAATAAATGTAAAGAAAAGGGAACATTTTTAAATATTGACTTTAAACAAATGGCGATAGATACGTGTAAGGAAAACATATGCTGGGAGCATAAAGATGAGCTTTGCAACAAATTCTCAAAATAAAATTCGTTAATGAATTTATTTTTAAGTTCTTATGATTTTATGCCATATTTTCTTATACCTATATTGCTTTTTTTCTATAAAAAAGTATAAACTGATCTTAAAAACAAAGTTTCCAAGACCTTTTTCAAAATAAAGGCAACATTCTGCCGTGATTCAAAAACAGAATCGGGTTAACTCCAAAAAAATCAAAATATAACAATTTTACCCGAAACTACAAAAAAAAAAACTTACCTTTCAACTGCTGTTGTCCTGAAAATAAAAAAAAGGAAAACATTAATAATTTTAAGCACTTTACAGAGTTTATTTGTATTGTAAAAGGTGGGCCAAAAGAGATCACCCTATTGGAAGATGCTCTTATTTTTGCAAATGGCCGCCAATGTCAAATCTGTTTTGACATTTGTGGACTAGACAGATGTAGAATACAAGTGAACAAGCCATGGAACGATACACTCCCCAAGAACGAGGAATAATCGTGTCTAATTTTTTGCGTAACAATTCGTCTGTAGTGTTGGCGCAGTGCGAATTCCGTCGTCGATTCCCTGGCCGTGCGACACCGACTGCGCAAACACTGCGCCGTTTGGCCACCAACCTTGAAGAGTATGGGACCACACGAGACGTTGCCAAGAGTGGCCGGCCCCGGAGCGCCCGTTGTGCTGAGAATATCGCCGCTGTTGCCGAGGATGTCGAGCTGTCGCCGGAAACATTGACCAGACGAAGCCGTGCCTCGCAATTAGCCATCAGCCGGTCGTCCCTAAGGCGAATTTTGGTCAAAGACTTGCGCTTGCTCCCGTAGAAAGTCCAGTCCGTGCATCAGCTGCTGCCTGTCGACCGCCAAACGCGTGTAACCTACGCCCAAGCCATCCTCAATCTCGAGGACGAAGTGGACGATTTTTCGACCAAAATCATAATGAGCGATGAGGCTCATTTCCACCTCAGCGGGTACGTGGACAAGCAAAACTATCGCTTCTGGGGCACCGAAAATCCACGAGTAATGCACGAGGAGCCATTACACCCGCTCAAAGTTACTGCACGGTGCGCTGTTCACGCTGGAGGAGTCATCGGGCCATTTTTTTTTCGAGAACGCCGCTGGTCAAACGACAACAGTGGATAGTGCGCGCTATAGGGCCATGTTAACCGAGTTTTTTCTGCCGCAATTGGACGAATTAGGACGGGAGGACATGTGGTTCCAACAGGACGGAGCAACGGCATACACTGCGCGAGCCACAACCGATATTCTGAAGGCGGCGTTCCCGGGTCGCCTCATCTCTCGGTTTGGCGATTTCTACTGGCCCGCAAGATCGTCCGATTTAACCGTTCCAGACTTTTTTTGTGGGGTTTTTTGAAGTCCCGTGTTTACGTGAACAAGCCCGAGACCCTAGAAGCCCTCAAGGACAACTTTCGACGCGAGTGCGAGAATCTGTCGCCCGAAGTTCTCTCCGAAGTGATGAAAAATGTCATAAAACGAGCCCGTATGGCAATCAATTGTGACGGCGCCCATTTGGCCGATATCATCTTCTCGACTTGACCAATAAAATTCTAAAGGTTCAAATAAACATAATCAAAAAACAGAATCGAAGTTTTTCATTTAGAAAAAAAATGAGAGCCAAACAACATCGGATGACTTCTTTTGGCCCACCTTATATGTACATCATCACAGTCCATCAACCACTATAATAATCCATTATCGATATATGTACATACTACAAAAACGAATTTGCATGCAACGTGTTTATTGCAAACCTTCTCCATTGTTCGATAAAATCTCGGACCAAGACTTTTCAATTTCAAAAAAGATTTAGATTACTTTCATCTACATACAGTAGACTATTTCCTCCTTAGATACATCATGCGGCTGTCCATTAACGGCCATCGCTATCTAAAGTAAATCGCACACGAATATCTACCAAAAACTGTCCAACTACCAAAGAGTCATGGCAAGCAACCGATTGCCAGTCACCTTTTGATTGGTATATGGTTTAATGTCATGTCCGCTATCTGCTTAATGCCAGTCTATGGCAAAGATTGTCAGGAAGGAAAGCTGTTTTATGCGTTAACTATTTTGCGTGTCAACATAATCGACATATGGAAATTAACAAAGCAAATCCTGTTTCTTATTTACGGTTACCAACATGACAGGCTTTTAGCTGGCACAAACGTATACCTACAACTGGTACAACGAATTCTGTCACAGTCGTATACGAATGCCTACAGAGTGCGTAGGACACACATTGCATGTGTAGACTGAGTAATGATTTTATAAAATCTGTCGATCAAAAGTCGGAAATGTAGTAAAAACAAAAACAGCCTTAAGTGGAGCGAAGGTACTTCCAGATAAACTTTGCCAAATGTGTTCTCGAATGTTTGTTGGTTTCTTTGATTATGGTACGAATCTTCTATAATGGGATACTTTGAATGAGCGTTACAATTGTAAGGGTGTTTTCAGGTCAACAATTTATACTCTTGATGTATCGAGCCTTAAAGCTTTTAACCCGCACATTAGAATTTGGTCTGTTCGCTTATTTAAAGGTAGTTTCCAATAGTAACATTTATCTGCACATTTGCTCAAAACGATTGCTTAAATGTGCGAGTCTAGAAAGGTGCCTTGTCAAATTTTGAAGGTTCGAAATTTACATTTAAGGTGTTGCCCATGTACGACTCCTCATAATAAGGTTTTGGAATTAAAGATTTCGTATAAAAAGAAGAAGTCTTTGAAACACTTTTTACATGTTCAAATAAAGTGTTTAAGAAAAGTTTATCCTAATTAAGCACGAAAGTAGAAACGGACGTTCCATCCAGCAAGGCGCCAACATAAACTCGAACTACTTGGTAGTAGCCAAAGTACGGATCCGCATGTCCATCATAACGCTACAACACCCAACGAGTATGTGCTTTAAAAATAATTAACGGTACTTGGAAAAAATCCCAACAAACCAGAGCCAGAGATTCTGCCGACCGCGTTCTAACATTTCAAGAATCACATCGACAGGATCAAGCGCTATTAGGGCCCATACACGACACAGACTCGTCGCTGCAGACCTTAAGTCTGTGCAAACATGCCTTCGCCACACACGGTGCAGACAATCTGCACAGACATTAGTTTGTATCGTTTCGTCGTGGTCGTCGGGTCGGAAAAATGGCGAATACTGCCTGCCGACTTCCTCAAATTTTGCCGAATGGATGAATGAAATTTAATGAAGCTGCTACAAAAAATATGTCCATTAATAAATAAACAAAAAACTTTAACGAGGGAACAGATTTCTTCAAGCGAGAGGCTTTCAATTATGTTTACGCCGTGAATTTTCTCGCTCGTCTGTGCAAAATTCACCATACACGACACAGACATGTCGTTGCAGACCAAGAAAAATTCAAAAAATTTTGAATTCACGCAGACGGTCGCTGCAAACAGTCGACATGGATACACACGACACAGACGATCTGCGCAAACATTTGCACAACAACAAAATATATTGGTCTGCAGCGACGTGTCTGTGTCGTGTATGGGCCCTTTATCTTCAGTGACAGCACTGCAGAATTGCAACCCAAAGTGTCCACAACCGATGTACTAGGTAATAGGAAAAAAATTCTACTTTGACGGTGATTGGCACATGAACCCACGAGCTGCTGAAGGAGCTTCCAAAGTGATCTTTGAGCAAAAACAAAAGTGAGAAACAGCTACTTCTTCTATGTTCTGGTAGGTTCGAAAGTTCTACCAGAGGGTAAAATAATCCTCCAAGTATATATGACCCGCAAAGAAGCCTGCAGAGATAAACATTCTGAGAATTCGGAAAACATACTTCCATATATTCGGTCAAGTTTGTATCGATGCAGTGTGGATTGTGGAACATGTGGAATACATCGTTTTAAGCCACATAACATACTTCGTAAATACATGGAGGCAATATCAAAAAGTACAATATTGTATGGTGAGGCTATGCGGTTCCTCATTGCACATCGGATATCGCAGTTTATAAAATTTGATTTAACTGTGACGAATAAAAGACTCTTCATATATTGACTGTTAACCCACAAACCTATAACAAACCACAGTTGTCGTAAAAATTCCCAACGCGAAATGGAACTTTTTGAGGTCCCACTCAGTTAATGAAAATAAGACTCGCACAAAAACTAAGACCTAAGGTCGGTCGTAAAAATTTTACGTTCAGCGATAAGTGGTAACAGCGCGCCAATTAATTTAATTGGATCCATTGGCTGGATTTTGACAAAACACTTTCTAATTTCATTGCATACCTAAGTACTTCGTGAATGTAAAGCGAGTAACATTAAGCTTACGAATTACTCCGCGGCTTTGATCGCTTAATCCGATAGAGGACATCGTATAACAACTCTGGTAAACCTCTGTACACGTAAATGTGTTAACATGTTTATTTCACAATTATGATCCATTTATTGTTTACGGACACATAAAATCCGTCATGAAAATAGCTTCACCTAGTCTATGGCGGCCGTCATAAAATACCAGACAAGCCATAAAACAAAAGCACTCGTTCCGTGTCACATACACACTCAAACACACCATCAGAGGCAACACGAATTAATACTAATTCCTCGGGCAATTAAAGCCACCACCCTCCTGCATATACATATCTGCTTTCAAATGCACAACTGAGAAGTGTAAATATATTCCATGTAATGTCACAGCTTCCATTACAGTAAACATCTGATGATGGTCTTTTGACGCGAGGGAGGGTACATTCGTTTGGTCTATTCACCCCCAAAAAATCCACATGATACGATAACCCACCAAAGGGGGGTTGGGTATAGAACGGACAGTAACTGTCGCTTCGCTTGACTAATTTTACACATGGAACGTGATACATCAGTACGGCAGCCGAATATATAGCAAATTTCATTCGATACCACTTTCCACATCATGCTGACGTTTTATTACATCCCCACAGAGTTTAGGATTGTCTGTCGGGGGGCTTGGGGGTTGCTGCTATCTGATGGATACAGGGAGGAAAAGAGTACATTCGAACTGACTGGCGCCGGAATAACAATCTTCTGAGAGACAGACATCGTTCTCTGAGGTTAGTTTTATTATTATTATTATTCGCTTCATATTGTGTTGTTCTTCGTCTCTCTCTCTCTAGTTTTGTGAAAATTTATTTATGAGTTTCTTGTCGTATTACTTAAAATTTTCCTACATACAGTGTTGCAAACAAGAGAGCGCGTAAGGATAAAATTTAAAATTTTTAGCAAGCCATTCAAACGAAATTAACCGAGGGTAAAAAACCATTCACTCAAAGTTGAAATGATAAGGCTTCCACAAAAGGTAATCACTTTAATACTATTTACCTCGATAAACACTCAATGAAATTGAATTTTAATAATGATGATCTCTGTACAGCGAACAAGAAGGGTTTTCTAGATTCTAGAAGGATTCGAATCAATCGATAAGATACAGAGCGGTTCACTTGTTTAGACGCACAAGAGTTACGTTTTATTTCTTGGCGCTTTTTTCGTATTATGATGTGGAACAAAGAGAAAAAAAATTACTTGGCAGAAATGTACATTCTTACCCTATAAAACAAACATAATTTCAAGCTTGATGATAGACCTATAGCGGTAGTTTTACTCATTTTTTCCTATACTATGCAAAAATGTATGCATTATTTTGGTTCACTTGAATAGACGCACCGGTTAAGCAGTGAAAAGTTTATTTGAAAGTAGGCCAATTATTATTTTATATTAATTTTATTAAAATAGCCAGAAAAAATGTGTTAAATTTGGCTAAAAGGCAAAAGTTAAAGCTTACCTCGATTAGATTACGTAAAGCTTTTCAAATCGCGAAATGGCTTATAAAATTGATCGAAGTGAACACTTGATATTAAACTTTGTAAAACAAAGGATATATTATGGAAACAACTACAAAAAAAAGGATCGTAAAGTTTTTAACACCACAAAACAAACGGAAAATTCAAATTATAGCACCCAATTTACAAACAAAATTATGGAATTTGCTGTGTTTTTTTGTAGAAAATCCACTCTAGTTGTGTTGTTGGTTATGCTCTATACTATACCCAAAACTACAAAAAAAAACACCGCCTAATCAAATTTGAATTTGCAAGGTCTCACATGGCATGGGATATGAACAATTAAGTGGTCTTCAGAAATTGGAGCAAAGTCGACTTATCGAACAAAAAGGACTTTAACTTGGATGACCCTGCAAATACAGCTATTGCTTTCATGATCTCTGGAAAGAAAATATGTTTTGAACCGTTATCATTCGAAATTAGGGGTAGCTATGGTATAGGGTGCAATTTCATTCTTCGGTGCTTTTAAATGGAAATCGTTTTCAATAAAATTACTGCTATTTCTTGTAAAACTTTTTTTTGAAGAAGCTTTTCCCGCAATAAAGGACCTTTGTGGATGTATTCCATGGATATTGCAGTAGGATAACGTGCCTATACACAATTCACGCCTTGTTAAAGAATGAATCGTCAGTGAAAATATTAAAATATTGCACTGTCCGCCACATTCGCCTGATTTTAATATTATTGAAAATGTTGCCCCGTGAAATTTATTGAGGGAAAAATCAGTATCAACACAATCAAGAGCTGATTGCAGCGATTAAAGATTTTTGAGGGAATATATCCTTGAATTAATCTAAAAGTTCATACGGCTTTTTGAAGAATAGAATTTTTGAGATTATATCCAACGGTATACTGCCTCAAACATTATTAAAATAACAGAAAATTCAAATCACCGCAAACAAATTTGGTGTTTTGTTGTTTTTCGACTTTTTTACAGGTGCGTCTAATCATGTGAACCAAAAAAATGCATACGTTTTTGCATGGTACCTATATAGGAAAAAATTAATAAAACTACCGTTATGGGTCTATCATCAAGTTAGAAATTATGTTTGTTTTGTAGTGTATAAATGTACCTTTCTGCCAAATAAGTTTTCGTCTCTTTGTTCCATATGATACGAAAAAAAAAACAAGAAATAAAACGTAACTCTTGTGCGTCTAAACAAGTTGTGGTTAGTGGTTAGTGTGCTGGACTACTGTGCGGTGGTTCCCAGGTTCGATCCCCGGAAAAACATAAATTACATCTTAAAGTTTTTTCTACTGCGCCACCTCTCGCGAACGTCTGACAAACATCCGAGAGAATAACTGTCCTGCAAAAGCTTCTCAATTCAGCCGGTCGGATTCGGCATAAAATTGTAGGTCCCTTCCATTTGTCCCAAAAATAAAAACTCACACAAAACGAATAGTTGTGAGAAGCTAGGCCTTGGGTGTCTACACGCCTGTTGCGCCAACTATTTATTTTTTTTTATGCATTTTTTGGGCGTTATTTCCAAATCGATTTGGGCAATATTTGGCCTAACGCCGTCGTCTAGATCTAGACTCTAGAGTATATGAAAAATGATGAGTAACATCGGAAGAGAGAAACGTAATAAAAGATTAGGTACTGCTCGCAGGATCTGCCATACTGTATACGCAGTATATACGCGAAAGGATACAAGCTGATGCCGAAATCAGATTCCTCCGTTGTATTGCTGGTGTGACCCGTACAGATCGTATTAGAATCACCAGATAAAGTGTAGAACAAGTCCATCCAGCCAGCTCGATTCATCACCAGACGCCTCCGAATCCCATTCGAATCGCCCATTCTAAATGGGCGCGCCACCTGATGAGGTAAGGTCCTCCTCGATCCCTTTGTCCCTCTGGAGTAGGGTTGAAGATTCCCTGGGCTGGATCATTGATGTCCATATGCTTTATATGTCCAACACATCTTAGCCGATTAATTCGAATTTTCTTGACAAGGTCTACATGGCTATACAGCCCGTAACGTTCCTAATTGCACCTTACCCTCCAGACTCCTGCGATACAGACTAGGCCAAAGATAACATGGATGAGTGTGTTTCTATCCGAACTTGACAGAGTCCAGGATGTTTCTGTACCGTACAGCAGGACTGGGATGTTAAGGATGTTAAGGCTTATCAATTGTCTTCTAAAACCCTATAGAAACAGCGACTGGCAAGAGTGATTCAGCGCTGGTGCTAACAAAGTCTTTCAGTACCTCAAACTTTTAACTGGCCATATTGGCATTGTTATATCTTATACCTATGTATACGATTCCGTAAAAGGCGCAGGTTGTTGATTCTCCTATTTCAAAGTACAATCGATCACATATATTTATTTATTTGCAATTACGAAACCCATACTTCTCTATTATCGTACAAAGAAAGGTTATGTTCCAGGGATAGCCTTCAGTCTTTAAATAAGAATAGTTAAACAGAAGCTAGAAGCATATTCCAAGAACGTAGTTTGTTTCTTAGTTATTCCAGAACAATCTTACACTCAAGTCATTACCTCATTTGGTAAGGTACCCTGTTCATATTCCGTTCCACAAAACACATAATGAATCTAAATAAACATATCATCGTGACAAAGTCTTCTATTTGCATAGTCCTTCTTTTACCGACACAGATATAACCCATCTAATCAAAATAATTCCTCAACATGCACGCTCGTACATTCCTGCAATTCAATTCAACCATTTTCGTGCAAGCATATATTCACCGATACATACCATTTATGTATATTATGTACCTTCAACTGCAGATAAATTGTAAAATTCTTACACATGAAGGGCTTTTCCTTCGTGCCTTCGAATTTTCATATGCAGACATAAATCAACAGAATCCCCCTGCTCACTTGCACCACAAATTGGTTGAATTATGTTTCCACATATACCTACAACTGGCACTATGAGTATCATAGAATACCTACATTTACTCTTGTATCCTGCATTTTCAATTTCATGCAACCCTTGTTCAATTTTCCACAACTTAATGAAAAATTCATAAAAAAAAGCAACAAAATTGGAAAAATTTTCCGCAAGAAACTTTTACTTTGCGTGACTGCACTTAACAAACGAATGAAACAGAACGCGCCGCCAACCCAAAAACTTGTCAGACATTCACTTATGATATGACATGCTACCTAGTACCTTTTCTACAACACATCTACCACCCATATTTGCTAGAGCCCTTCAGAAAGGAAGTGAACGACTTTTTAATCACATTTCTGGCCCCACCACCGCCAAGTGGTTGGCGGTTATAAAAAAAGGACTAAGTTATGGGAATACTAGCCAATTGATCCCCCATGGATGACATATGGTTGCGAATATTAAAGTTCGATTTTCATATAATTATACTGGTGGGTGTTCTCCGATTTATCTATGTGCACATTGAACTTTGCCGGACGTGTAGCTTAATCAAATATTTAGATCACCCACGAACTCCTTGCAGTAAGTAGAGTAGATAGTAGAATATTCAGGGGAAAAGTTATTATGCCAACCCTTCTGATCCGAAACGAACTCACATAAGCATTGAGAGAGTCATAAATCAATTTTAGAACTTTTTGTTACACAACATTTTATCTACATAACAACAGACACAGGAGAGCAACGGAAAATTTATTCCCAAAACAAGCAAGAATATCCTCATAATACGGCTAGGAGCGATTGGATATGAGATGTTGGCAGCACAAGGGTTTTGGGGCCTATCCGTATTATCATACCAGAGATCCTTGTTATTGCTTCATACGAAAGAGGGTAACAGTATGTTCGACAAAATAGTCATAAACTACACAGGTCCGAATCATCTCTCAAGCGGGGTTCTTATTTTGGCATTCAGATAGACATACAAATACATACAACAAAGTGCATCTGTACATATTTTTATATGTATTGTCGACAATCAAAAAAGCGCAATAAATTTTAAAAAGCGCAAAAAAAAGAAGGAACATCAACCAGGTATAAAAGCTCTTCAAAAGTATTCTTGGGCTACCCTTTGAGTTGCAATCTTGGTTACTATCTGTTTCTGGTAGAAGCCACTTATTCTGTACCTATTTAGGTTGGCACATTGTGCATACCACTGGGATTTGAGGAGTTATTCCTTTACTATGTATGTGTACTCATGCAAACCATTTGCTGCTGTTTACAAAGCTAATAAAGTTAGCCCTTGTATTACCTAGATCATACTGAGATTATTAAGAAAATAGTCCCCTTTCTAAATTGGTCTGGGCAGGGCAACTGCAAAAGTGAAAGTGAGTGCTGATGGACTCATCCTCCCAGCTTCTGCAGAAGCCATTATATTACAGTCCGAGCCTTTGCGCGTGTCTACCTAATATGTAGTGCCCGGAGATGACATTAACGACTTTCGATATGCTAGATATTTTAAGTCGCAGAAGCTCTTTGGATGTTTAGTGTCCAGAGCTAGCCAGGTGAGCCTAGCAGTATCGCAGTATTCTAGATGTTTCTACAGACTTGCTCTGCTTGCTGAATCCGCATGAATTATTCGTTTTGCGTAGTTTCCTACGCATACCCGTTGTGCAGACTTATGTCATCCACGCCAGAGGAGCCCAGCCTTGCTAGCTCGTCTGCTGCACAGTTCCCATCAATGTCAGTGACCAGGAACCCAGCAGAGGGTGAGGTTGTACTGTCCAGCTATCTCGTTAAGAGGAGAGATCCTCCACCGCGTTAGATCTTATATCGCCGGATATTATGGATTTGATTGCAGTTTGGCTATCAATGCATTATGACGATCACCCTTTCTGATACCAATTTAATCGACAGCCACGCTGTAGCTGGACCAAGAGCTGGTTATTTCGCCTTGGATGACACTGCAATGTTTCGGAAGCCAGAAGAAGATGCCCAGATTCAGTTCTTCTGAAAAGACTCCGGCGCCAATTCCCTCCAGTGTGTTGGAACTTAAAGGCGAATAAACTATGCACATAGAAGGAACAGTTTGGGCTCTATTATTACCGCGAGAAGAGAGTAGCATTATGCCTCCAGTTTCTCGACACGCGCATATCTTTCAGGATTATTTATGAAGTGGAGGACATGCGATATTGGATCCTAATGCCTAGGTTACGTTGCCATCGTTCTTGAGAGGCGGGCAGTATCAAAACAGTTTCTAGTGCCAGAAGGCTCTTTGTTTTCTTTATGTCTAACTTCGGACTCAATGTATGAAAAGTGGCATAGTCCTCCCCAAATTAACAGGCTAAGCTTCCACTTTTTGGTCTCCACTTCCATATGGCTTTCTATGTCCAGGAAATCAGCAAAATTTTATTGAATGGTGCCTAATGGTGATCAGTGCCTCACCATTGTCTTATTGATAGCATTCGATTTTATCAATTTGTGGGCTGCTTGAACATCAACGAAGATATCGAGTACAGCTAGGTCGTCGTCTTATAACTATTTCGAACATACATTGAACAATACAAGGTTGTAAGCCCCAACTTCTGCCAAAGGCCATCTTACAAACATTGAGAGCATCTATTAATTTATATGTCCTTTTATACTCTCTTCTTCAACATTAATTTGCAATATAACGTGGAATCTATACATATAATAAAACTGTAGGTATTTTCTTTGTCAGCTAAAAACCCGAAAACTACTGGACAGATTTCGATGACATTTTTTTTTAAATGTTCCTTAAGACTGTGAGACTGCTATAGGCTATGTCGTTTATAGCCACGTCCTTAGTAAAGTACGTAAGGAAAGTAAATGCAGTATTCTAAACAAGAGTAGCAAGATCATGAAGAGGGAGGGCGATGCAGAGGGTGCACATTAAATCGATATCTATACATATAATAAAACTGTAGGAACTTTCTTTGTCTGAAACACTCAAAGTGTAATCTTAAATCGACCAAATATAATTTTGCGAGCATGGGTCAGCTATAGTCTAGATTCTAGAATAAAGCCGATATGTTTCGCCTTAGATGAGAGATGTATTGTGGTTCCATCTAGCTTTAAAGGTGAAGCAACATAAAATGGTGTCATACGGTAGCTGTAGTGAAAATTACAAAAAGGACAATTTTAATAACTGCCATGGTCTATATTATCTATATTTGTCAATTTTCAGAGACTAATTGCAACTTAAATTCTAGAGCGGATAAAGGCTAATATCGAGACTACATTTAAAAGGTCTTTTGTAGTGGTAGATCATGCGTGTCCGATAATATCAACGTTTTGAGTATTATTCTCGAGCCATCAGCAGAGTTGAAGTCGCCGCTTTAACTTATCTTCGTGGAATTCAAGAGGGCCAGTCAATAACTGGGAAAATCGTCAATGCATATGGATACCCCTTTTCAGGAGATGAATCTCCCAAAAAATACGAGTAGTTCGACGAAATGTGTCAATCACTACAGTCGGTCGAAACATCAACGGCAAGGAGACCTAAATAAAGTCTCTAAGGTTGGAAATATAGCTTTTTCGAGCTGCACCGCTCATTGAAAGTTGAGAGGCGGTAGAGTGGTTAGTGTGCTGAAATCCTAAGTGTGAGTGATATGTATGATATAACATATTACATATATCTCAAGCTCTCCTTCCGTCTACCAAACTATTGTAACGTGTTCCAGGCGGAAATAATGCCGATAACAGAAGTCTTATCTTGGCTCAAAAAAAAACATGATAGGTATCCGTTAAATATATCTGCATATTTTCGGACAGCCTAGCCTAGCTGTATGGATGAAGAAGAGGAGGAAACTATTCCTTACCTTCTTTGTTCCTACCCAGCCCTCTCCCGTAGACTGAAGCTTAACTTGGGAGCCTTCCATTACAATGACTTGGGTGATCTGACAAATATACAGACATCAGAAGCTTCTTACGCTTTATAAAGAGCTCAAAATGGTTCAACTAGTAGGGAAATCTTATATGATCGGTTTCTTTTCTGTGGTATCACAATGGACCTATGCTGATCTAATTGTGTTGGCTTTTCCCAGCTGGCAGCCACTTTCAACCATCCAACCGACCATACCCGCAATTTTCTGGTCCAATGCTGTCGACACAATCCCATATTAATTTAACTGTAAAGACTTAAAGAACGTTAACTTTGAAAGTAAGTTAAGTTACCGATAACCCCACGAAAAATGTACAGCTATTCTCTGTATAAGACTATCCCTAGTAATATTTGGTTCCTTTGTTTAATTTTTTCCTGATTATAATGCAAAAATGATATCCACTATTATATAAGTGCAAGTATTATACCAACACAAAGGAGTGTACTCCATCTGCAGAACGAATCCGAAACTAATGACACCCAATTCGAAATCTCCTGACTCGAGGAAAATTTAATGCCACAAAAACTATCCAAGAGAAATGTTACCCATTACAAAGGGAACTAGCATCAGCCCACACGCAAATCGGAAACCAACCACCACCCGGACAAAACCAACATATAAATTCCATTTCCAAATGGTCATACCACCGGAAAAGTATCCATGAGATAATTTTGTATCTGACAGCAACCGAATTTATAGTGGATTTGGTGATATGTCACACACATTGGATGCGGATCTGCGGAACAGGGTTATGGAAATGCGAGTTCAATTTTATTGTCTCCTCTGAGACGGGGCCAACATACTCCATGTGGAGAGTCATCATTTGGATTAGATTCAGAACAGTTAAAGTGGCGCACACAATTCATTCTACACATCGAAGCACATACTGGAGAAGACAAAAAGATTTTTCGTGCTCTATTTTTGGAGTCATTCACATATACATAATCACACCCATATATATGAGAGGCTGACACATGAGATCTCTGAGTAGACCTAGCACCTAGACATCCGGTGGTGCTATGTCGATTAATTGATTTGGCATTTTCATGCGTGTAGAAGTGTCGACAGTTTATTTGGCAATTTGTTTGTTTGGGCAACTCAATGAGGTCAGCTGATGACAGGTACTGCCGTGGCATATGGTGATGATATTTAGACATTGCAAGTTCGAAATTCGATAATTCGAAATTATATCTTAATGCTTTTTTTCCACTGTGCAACTCTTCGTGAACGGCTGACAAACATCCGAGAATATGACTGTCCTGAAAAAAGCTTCTCAATTCAGCCATCCGGAGATATAGGGAGAGGAATATATACTTCTACTCTAAAGTTCGTGATGCGCTTGGTAATCCAAGAAAGGAATGGATGGCAATAAATAGTATCATTAATGGCAACTCTCCCAATATGTCTAAAGCTATTATGCCTATATGTAATGATGGTGTTATTATTGAAGATCCTACAACAATTTCAAACATTTTTAACGATTTCTTTTCTTCGGTTGGGGTGATGTCTTTTTCTAGTGAGTCTAATGCATATTGTAATAACTGCGTTAGATCCCATTTAGTGGACGACATTGTTATAAATAATAGCTTCTTTTAAACTTAAGCGCGGATATAAATCACGATGTTCACCTTCTGGGATTGTGGTTTTCAGAACACAAACTAGTTGTCAGCAATAAAACTAAATTAATGCACTTTAGTCTAAATATGCAAGAGTAGGTTCGAAATTTTATTTCATGCAAACAATTGCGAAAGGTCTAATGTCTCAAATTGTATTTGTGAGGTAGCGCTAAGGACAATGTTGTTTGAACAGGCATCTTGTGACCAACGCTGTTTTAAAATTGAAATAGTAAATCAGTTTAGATGCTAAAGCATTACTTTTGAACAAAATGTGAGTTGGTCCAAACATATTTCGATCTATATATATTTCGACAATATTTACGATCTACAGTACGAAGCTTTTATCGTTTTAAAAAATGTTGTGACAATAAAACTTTAAAAACAGTCTATTATGGAATACTCCAATCGAAATTACAATACGGAATAACTTGCTGGGGTGGGGCTTACCAAACGAAGTTTGAAATATTGATTGTTTTGCAAAAGTGCGCTATAAGAAAAGTAGGTATGTGGGGTCAATCGTCTAGCTTCTTCTATAGTTTTGTTCAGAGCATTGAAAATTCTGCCACTGAAACATTTGTAATATTTTAGAGTTTCAAAAATATTTTTTATGAGTGGTGGCTATTTACAAAACCCTATTTCGAACACTCGTAATTTGAGAAGCAATTCAATTAATATTGTCGTCATTCCTCCTTTCCGTACAACTCTACACAAAAACTTTTACTTCGTCGTGTCGTGCAAACTATTTAATAAACTTCCTATAAATATCAGAAGAATAAGATCCTTGTCTCAATTCTTATAATTTGTAAAAATGTGGCTTCTTGATTTTGATCATGAGGAAATTAAGGTTTTGCTGCCCTATGTTGTCTAAATATGTATATAGGTACCTACCTACATCAGATATTGTTCTATTACTGATCTATTATAATTATGCTATCTATTCGCGTTTTAAGCTATTTATTTGTGTCTTCTTTATCTTTTATTGTTCATTAATTGTAAAATTCAGTTTAATTAAATTAATTTTTTTTATAACTAAATAAACAGTGCACCCCACACATTAAAGTTATCTTTTTATACCCGGTACCATACTGTGGTGATTATACCCGGTACCACACTGAGGGTATATTCACTTTGTCATTCCATTTGTAACGCCCATAAGGAGGCGTTGTAGGTATGACAAACTATATATATTATTGATCAGCATCACTTTCTTAGTCAATCTAGCGATGTCCGTCTGTCTGTCCGTCTGTCGGTCTGTCCGTCTGTCCGCACGATTACGGCCGTAATTTAAGAGCTATCGACTTGAAATTTGGTATGTAAGCTTTTATCCACCAAACTGAGGCTAAGTTCGAAGATGAGCAAGATCGGATGAAAATTACTACTACCTCCCATACAAAAATATCAGATTTATATAGCTTTTTATGTTAAAAATTAAATTTAAATAGCTACAGTAAAGATAGCAAGTTTAAACTTTGCACATATTGTTTTAATAATATTTAAAAAATTTTGACAAAAAATGAGCTTGGTCGAATTAAAAGTACCCATACCTCCCATACAAATATATAATTTTTTAATACTAAAATATTTTTTTATTTTACAATAATATAGTACCGGGTATTTGAGCTTCGGCATAGTCGAAGATAATTGTCTTACTGGTTATGAAGTGACATTATCACTATTTGTTATAATATAAATACAAATGTCACTACCTATTCTTATTTTCATATTGTTATGGTAGATTAACAAAGTTTGTGAAATCAAGAATAATGAATAAATAAATAAAATAAAACCAGTAAGACAATTATCTTCGACTATGCCGAAGCTCAAATACCCGGTACTATATTAGGCGTATTTTTTGGGAAGTGAGTATAACAAAATCAAAAGTGAGTATAACCGTTTTGCATGTAAAACCAAAAGTGGGTATAACAAAACCAAAAGTGAGTATACCAGTTTTGCATGTAAAAGTAAAAGTGAACTAGCTATAGATTTCCAAAAAATACGCCTATTATTGTAAAATAAAAAAATATTTTAGTATTAAAAAATTATATATTTGTATGGGAGGTATGGGTAGTTTTTATTCGATCAAGCTCCTTTTTTGTCAAAAAATTTTAAATATTATTAAAACAATACGTGCAAAGTTTAAACTTGCTATCTTTACTGTAGCTATTTAAATTTAATTTTTAACATAAAAAGCTATATAAATCTGATACTTTTGTATGGGAGGTAGTAGTAGTTTTCATCCGATCTTGCTCATCTTCGAACTTAGCCTCAGTCTGGTGGATAAAAGCTTACGTACCAAATTTCAAGTCGATAGCTCTTAAATTACGGCCGTAATCGTGCGGACAGACAGACAGACGGACAGACAGACGGACATCGCTAGATCGACTAAGAAAGTGATGCTGATCAATAATATATATAGTTTGTCATACCTACAACGCCTCCTTATGGGCGTTACAAATGGAATGACAAAGTGAATATACCCTCACCACAGTGTGGTACCGGGTATAAAAATATAAATAAATAAAAAAAAATCTCCACACCCGTGCATTTAATGCATTACCCTATAACTTCTTAGCAACTGCTGTGTTTTTCTGCTTATTTCCCCTTCACTTTTCATTTTTCATCTTATAAAAATGCACTCTGATAAAAAGAATTCCATTTAATCTCATTTCGAAAATCTCTTATGCATTTAAATATTTGCATCAATCAATCTGTCAATGCTTCTCGTCGCACCTTCTGTTTGGAAAAATCCATTCACCCCATCATCATCGACCTGGCTCAGTGGAAAAATTGATTTTACACTGACTCGACACGGTCGGGCCGGCCGGTCATGTAATGCCATGCGAACAACTTCACAGTGTTAAGTGCCCATTGTCTGCCGCCTACGGGTATTTTTCAAGTTCAATATTTTATTTCGCTTTTATCGGTTTTTCGTTTTTTCACCGTTCAATTCAGCTGGCAGTAATATCAGTTGAACAATTTAATTGCAGCAATATTTACACCACAGACAGCAGATCCATTCCAGAACCACCCTAGAGCAGCCACCCAATTGGTGAGTCATATAGTGTGGCTTTTTGCGTGGCAGTCAGCACATATCGAATATCATAACCCCAACATCAGCCACTCGTCAAGAGTAGCAACAGTGTCAGTGTCGAGCGTCTCGTCGGATAGGAGGAGGACGACATCGAAGTATGTCTGACTTTATGGAAAATCCATTACCCATTTTATATACGTTACGTATATACTGGTATTGGTACATATTGATGAATTGCCTGGCCATAGGGCGGCTGTCGTCAGCGTGAGTCTCGTTATTATGTTCGCAATCAAGAAATCGCAATATGTTGCATGGAGAATGGAGTACATTATTTGTTGCTGTTGTTGTTTGCTGGTGCTTTTATTGGTACAGGGCTAAAATTGCCACGGTAATAAAATGTGGTTTCTATACTTCAACAGTACGCCACATGATTTCATCTTGATTGGAAACGGAAAAAGTGTACATTTATATGGAGCATGCAACAACAGACGCACACGATAAACACATTGTAAGTAATACCGCCGTCAGCGCAGTCACTCCTTCGTCGAGACGCAGACTTTTTGCCATATCGATGGTGATGATGGAAATACATATACGCGCCAAAACAATATGGAATCAATGCTCTGGGTCTCGTACTCCTACTTTTGTACTTCTTCCTGGACGGGTGTTGTTGTTTCATGCGAAATTCCTGAATCATTAAGTGATTTCAGCTTCGCTGTTGCAATTTATAGCGATGTGGCTTATGACTGGAATAGAACACTGTGAAATTCCAAAATACACATTGTTATATGTTGTGCATGTGGTCGGACATTTAGAACAATAAGGAAAAACCATCGATACATCATTTTTTATCAGTTCATTGTACCTTAAGCTCTCTATCGGCATGCTGTTAATGAGGTACATAATAAATAATGGGAACAGTTCAGAAACTAGTACCTATTATTATTATTTATCGAATCATGTTATAATGGTAACAGTGTGTAAGCAGTTTTAGTACATGTAAAGCAATTGCAATTTTGCGTGCTTGATAAAAGAATATCTTTACCCAAAAATGTCAAATGCCAAATACGTAGTTTGATTACATGAATTTTGAACCAAAGATTCGTCTTGAGGTATGTATGATTCACAGTCAGCTGTTTATTGGAAAATCTTGATCACGGATCATTAATTCGGTTTTCGGGTCAAACATTCCACAATCGATCCAGGTGTATCGAATAACTAATGAAATTGAAAAGGCTCTGGAAGGGAAAAAGATTTGCTCTAGCGCTTTTCTCGACGTATCACAAGCCTTTGACAAAGTATGGCACAAAGGCCTAAGGTATAAGCTAAGGACAATCCTACCTGACAAATTGTACAGAATACTGGAATCCTACCTCGAAAACAGTCTCTTTCGTGTTAAACATGGGACTGAATACTCAGAATTCAAAGAAATCTACGCCGGTGTTCCGCAAGGAATTTTTTTCCAATTTTATTCCTGCTCTATACAAGAGATATACCACAGGATGAAGGGACTATCGTAGCAACGTTCGCAGATGATACAGCTATTCTCGCAATGGATGAGTCAGTCGAATCATCAACGTGAAAACTCCAACGGGCTCTAAAGAAAGTATACAATTGGACAAAGACCTGGCGAATAGTCCTTAACGAGACCAAGTCAACTTTACATACAAAAAGGTAAACAATCTACCTATTTACATTAACTCGGTACAAATGCCGTACGCAAACGAGGCAAAATATCTAGGAATGACCTTAGACGCAAAACTGAAGTGGAAGCCACACGTTAAAAAAAGCGAGACGAGCTCGAAATCAGATTGAGAGAAATGTATTGGCTATACTCGGAAGATACTCGAAACTAAACATATACAACAAACTGCTTCTATATAAGCAAGGGCTTAAACCATCTAGGACATACGGTATAGAACTTTGGGGTTGTACCAAACCAAGCAATATGACTCTACTACAAACATTTCAAAACAAAACGCTAAGAGCAATTGTGAATGCTCCATGGTGTATAACTATAAGGAATAGTGATGTTCACAGAGATTTAGGCCCTTATTGTGATTGTCGATCAATTGTCGATTGCGTCGATTGATTTTAGTTATTCGTACGCACAACATTTTTTCACTTCCAAGAGAAAGCATCGACCAGACATTTGCAATCGACTACAGGCGACTGTCAAATCGACAAATATCAATCGCAATCGACAATCAAAGTTGTCTATCGATCAACGATCAACTATCGACACTCACAATAGGGGCCTTAGGAGTTGCTACAGTGAGTGACGATGACGAAACAGCAAACTTTACACTCGTATTCATGTTCACTGCAATAATGAAATAGTCCGTTCTCTGGACGTGTCAAGCCTAGCTAGTCAACAGCCTCAGACTGATAGATTTGCCTGCAAATCTAGGCAAGGTACGTGTTCTATGATAAACGGTCACCTAAGTATTTACAAATGCTACGGCCGTCCTTCAATGAAACCAGAACGGAAGGATAGGAAATCCCTGTCCACCCTCATAGGAATTATAATGGGGCACAATACTCTGCGGTACCATATGAAGAAAGTAGGCTTAACACCAGAAGAACTTTATAGAGGCTGCGGTGATGAGGGAGCTCTTCCTATATCAGTGCCCAGGTCTCCAACACACCAGATATAAATTCCTAGGGAGTCACTTCGTCAACGACCCAGCCGAGCTGTCCAGCACTTCAATAGACAAGATAATGAACTTCGTCAAATCATCAGGATGGTTTGTATGTAGCAGCACAGTATGTAATTTGAATACGGGGTTATAATGGGTAAGGAAGGGACAACCTCTTTCCCCCACGGACTTCTCAATGGGTCAGTATTGACCTGAGTGTGGCACGGAGTACTCCTCGCTAGCCCACAAACCTAACCCATCCTAACCTATAACTGTCTTGAAAAAGCTTCTCAATTCAGCTGTTCGGACTCGGTATAAAATTGTAAGTTCCTTCCATTCGTTCCAAAAAAAAGGAACACAATAGAATGGTTATGAGAAGCTAGGCCTAGGGTGCCTATACGGACCTATTGTGCCAACAATTCATTTTTTTATTATTAGTATTACAAGTGTTTAAGGTGGCCCATCTAGCGTTGGCCTCTCTTGTGGCTTTTCTCCCTGCTTCAAGCTTGAGTATGCAAGGCAGGATGTTTTTAAAACCGTTTATAAATACGGCTATGGTTTGCATGTTAGGTACGAGTCCGTCTCTCCATTCTTCCTTGATAGAATAGGCGCTCGAGTAAGGTCTTGTAAACTCTAGGTAAGGCGTGATGTGTACATCCATGGTACATCCATGGCCAAAATATTTCTGTAGGATCATCGAATGACCCCGATAAAAGAAAATTTCATTTGCCTAAGTCGATTCTTCGACACGCTATCGTGTTTTCAACAGACAGACAAACAGACAGACGGATATGGCTAAATCGATTCAAAATGTAGTCCTGATTCAGAATTTACATAATATACTTTATGGGGTCTCCGCGGTAACTCCTTTTTGTCGTTACAAATGTACCTAATGGCAAAGTGAATTATACCTTCCTGTGTAGGGTATAAAAATGACAATACAAATTAAAGAACATATATGCAAATCATAAGTTTTTGGTCAGAATTCAAAATAATTGTTCGTGTAGTGAAAATCGCAAAACATTTTAAGGCGTAAAAGCCAATTTAAAGCGAACTGAACTTATGTGCAACTTCGAAAATGTTGCGTATACGCCCTAGTTAACTTTTGTTTCTCAGAATATAAGAATTTAAGTCACTTCAACAATTCAAGCCGGGAAGACGATTCACTTTGGTAATTATCACCGAAGGTGGCAAAAAAGTTCCAGTTACGTCTTTCTCATTAACTTCGCATCAAGCATCATTGGATACCGACAACAAAATGAAAACTTTAAAGACACTCGTGCGAACTAAGCCCATTCAAGCACAATCCAATTGTTCTTGGTAATTAGCTCCCCACATTACTGTGCTAAATCCATTATACCACTCAATTTCTTCCTGTTCATTGTGATTTCCTTCAATTCACACCTAATGGATCCACTTTCCCGTTCTCGCCTTTTGTCATACATATACCTTGCACCTATTTGTTCTTCTTTAGACTCTAATCACATTCACCGTGTGAAATTCTACACCGACACTCTTTTCAAGAAGTTTAAGGTACTTTACTTCACACTTTGCATCCTGCACAAGGAGCTCAATGCAAAAGTTGATTTTTTTTTGTACACTCGTAGTTCGTAGACGCTATCAACTTACCCTGTCTCGGCTATTTTTCGATGTTTTTTCTGCGCCGTCTGCATCGTAATTTAGTTCATAAAAAAAAATCTGCAAAAAAATTCACATAGGACTAACTTCAGTAAATTTTCCAATACGGCACTGACACTACCATACAAAAGAGAGAGTGAGTGTCGTGCCGATAAAAAAAGGATATCAACGACCTCATCGCAGCGGGAGTAAAAAACTGGTTGCATGCAGTTACTATACGCGACGGGATAATACAACAAAAACAATGTTCATTGCCAACAGGAAAGTGCAACTTTAAAAATTGCATTTGCAAGGCTAAGCCCACATACACATTACACACACATCTAGATGGATACTTTGCCGAGAGCATAATTCGCAGTGAAGTCAGCCGCTGTGGTGTATAGTCCGTATAAATGCCGTCGATATTTTTATACTCGTATGTGTGGTTTTGCAGAATATCCCCAACATTGTTGTGTGCCATTGAAAATTGTATGTTTGTCCATCCGGTGTGTGCCTGACTGTCGGTTTGTTGTTAGTCAATTTGTTGTTCTATTACTGCCTCCTGGTTGGGGCTGTTTCTCTCCGTTTTCTCTGCTTTTTGGCATCGATCCATGTAAATAGAGTTAGTGCATGCCATCCGTTGCCAGTAATTGACTGACTGCGACTTATGGTACAAGACAGAGGAATTTGTGCGCGTTGTTTGTTCCTTAAAGGAGACGATATGTTATTTCGAATGCCATCAGATATAAAGATACATTTTTGTTGTAAACAGACACAGAAACTGCTCTTCATTCGATTGTTGGAACAATCGAGAGGTCCATCTCACTCAAGGAATACACAATGGCTGTCTTTCTTGACATAGAGGGGGCCTTCAACAATATCGAAACTAGATCGATTAGTCAAGCCTTAGACAAGCTCAATATCGGCGAATCAATCTGCCGCGTAATCATCCACATTCTTACAAAGAGAATGGTGAGGGCTACCTTTGGCAGCAACGCTGTAGAAAAACTCGTACACCGGGGCACCCCGCAAGGTGGAGTGCTATCTCCACTGTTATGGAACATAGTTCTTAACGAACTTCTGATCTCCATGGAGAACACCGGGTGCAAAGTTGTGGCCTACGCGGACGACGTCGCCTTACTCGCTTCGGGGAAGTATCCTCAAACACTTTCCGACATCCTGCAACTCGCTTTACGTAAACTAGTCTCCTGGACCGACAGCTGCGGTCTTAGCGGTCTTAGCGTCAACCCGACGAAAACGGAGTTAGTCTTATTTACAAGGAAGATTAAGCTACCCGCTGTCAATCCCCCAATACTCAAAGGAGTTCCACTCAGTGCTGCCAGATTGTGGGAAATTTCCCTTTTTGAGGGAATTTTTGTACTCGAAATGAGCTAAAAGGGAAAAAGGGAAACTTTCTGTTTTCCAGAACAAACATAAGGGAATTTTTGTTCTTTGAAACTTTACTTTAATTTTATTGTTCAACTTCAGGAAGACAATTTATTTTATACACTTAACTGATTTCATGAACATTGAACAAGCACTTGTATTGACACAAAAAGACAGAAGACCTGGGACCAAATAACGTAAAATGAAAACGACTAATCGATATTGTCTCTGTCTATTACCACAGATATGATAGAGCCATGTTTACTGTTTAGTGAGATCGAAAGCGGTTTTCGTTTCGTATTTTACAGAATCACACCCCTGTTTTTTGCAATAACTAATGGAGACTGATTATCCTATCCTCGCCTTTTATCCTAGCCAATAAAAGCGGCACGTCGACCTGATTAAGATCTACATATTGTACCATACATTAGAAAGAGGGTTTAGGCTAGGAGGTTCTCCACTTTTTTTAGAAAGTTTATGATACTGCTGCAGAGGATTTTTTCAAATCTTTTGGTCAAGTTGGTCACTGGAGAAGATCTTCCTTCGAAATTAGCATATAATGTTGTTTCGTCTTCTTCCATACATAACCTGCTCACCGATGAGTTGGCTGAATTTATTTAGCTTAGGTAGTATTGTTACACATGATACCCTATAAGGAATCCTATACAAGCCTATTCTGGCCAATTCGTCTGCTTTTCGTTTCCTTCGAAGCATTCACGGACAGGAACCCACCAAATTTGGTTCTGTTCCCGAGGCTAAGGCCAATTTCAAGAAAAATCTTTTATGTCATTTAAAATCTCGAATAGCCTATCACGAACTTATCTGCCAAATGAACATCAGCTTTTGGTTTCAAAGGTCTTGGATAGTGATATCTAACAGTTAAAGTCTATAGGATAGCCTATCACAGTTTCAGAGCATTTTTTCGTTGACGAGCGTAGATTGCAGCCACAACATGAATTTGAATTTTTAGAAAACAAATTTCTACATCCTTTTGAAAAGTAATTGGAACAATTTTATCATGAACAATAATAAATATTCCTAATACATAAACACTATGACAAACAAGTTGTATATAAATAATAATTGACAGACAAGAATCTTAGAAACTAGTATCACAGGGATTTTATTGCACACTCCTTTATCTGTTGTTTAGCGTTATGTGTCGGATAATGTTATCCGAAACTTTTCCCGGAACCTTTGAAGCTGGCCCTAAGTCTTTGAAGGGTGTAGAAATAGTCATAGTGTAATACTGATTTGGATCCAATGTTAGCTGAGCTAAGGGCTTTTATAGCTGCTTGATTGTCCGGGAATATATAGATGTGAACGGCTTCGGAGCTAATTTTTTGATGTGCCTGGCCTGGCTCATTCTTGAGTATAGCGTGGAGCTTTGCCTGTAATACACTAAAGTTTTTCCCCCATAGTTATTGAGACTGTTTTTTTGTTTCGTTAATTATTTGTTTTCGTTTCGTAAACTATGTGTGGGTACTTTTTCGAGCCAGGCGAGGGAAAAAAGGGATTTTTTTGGCACTTGCGTGGGAATTCTTATGACAAAACACTGGCAGCACTGGTTCCACTCGAGTTCATTAGCAGCGCTAAATATTTGGGGCTGAGGTTGGACAGGAAGCTCCTATGGATAGAAAATATTGCCGAACGCGCTAGGAAATCCCTAGCGGCTCTATACTCCTGCAAAAGGGCCGTCGGCTCCAGATGGGGCCTTCAACTCAATATCATGCATTGGCTTTATATTGCGGTCATAAGACGGATAACTCTATATGGCATCGTTGTGTGGTGGCCAGCCTTGAACAAAAGTTCCAATCTAAAGGTCTTAGAGAAGATTCAGCGCCTGGCATGTATCTGCATCACGGGCGCACTGAGGACATCTCCAACCGCCGCTCTGCAAACCATGCTTAACTTACTTCCACTAGACATCGTCAGTAAAGAATATGCCACAAACGTGGCTATTAGACTAAGGGAAGGGAAACACTGGAGAGGGCAACCGCATGGGCACGCCAGTATCCTCCTACAGACGATCCCCCTGCCCACTGCAACCGATTATCTGCCTACGAAAATCAGCTTCGAAAAAGACTTCACCCATGAAATACCGGACAGGAACCAATGAGTTTCACAAAATGTCCTACATAAATCACTGTCGATTTTCACAAACGATTCCAAGACATCAGAGGGAGTGGGCGCCGGAGTCTTTTCAGAAGAATTGAACCTGGGCCTCTCCTTCAGTCTTCCGAAACACTGCAGTGTCTTCCAAGCCGAAATTACAGCTATTCGTCAAGCCACAGCGTGGCTGTCTATTAATACGGTATCACAAAGGGATATCGTCATATACATTGATAGCCAGACTGCAATAAAATCCCTAATATCCAGCGAAATACGATCTAAGGCGGTGGAAGATTGCCGCGTATCTCTTAACGAGATAGCTGGACAGTACCGCAGCGCCGCTAACATTCTTAGCTTTATAACCGGCAGCAAATGGTTTCCATGAGTAGCCAGTAAATTAAACAGCTCCCCAATTCCCAGTGGTATGCACAATGGGCCGAATAACGGCCTAAGGCCTAGGCCACGCACTGAGCGACAAGCGGCAAAAATCTGAGCGGCAATCATAAGCGACAAGTGGCCATTTATTAAGCGGCAATTCCCATAGAAGATATTTTTTGTGTAGGAGGTATAAGATATAGAATGTTTTTTTTTTTGACCAATCTTCACAGGAGCACTCCAGGACCAATAAGGTCATCTGTAAGTTTGAGCTCAATCGATTTGGTGGTTTTCGAGATATACGATTTTTAATGTTTTTTTGTGTTGGAGCCACGCCCCTTTGTCCAGTTTTTTTTTACATACAAACCTGCTACAAAAGAATACCTTTCCAGCAAAAAAAGAATCATAAAATTTGGTGTTGCCAAACTCGAGATATAAACGTTCAAACATACATGATGATTTCTTGCCGCTCAGCACTACACTAAAATAATAGAACAGAATTGAAAGTTGAGCGACGCCGCTCTGCCGCTCAGAAACGTCGCTTGCCGTTCAGCGACCGCGTGGCCACACCCATACAATTGCATATGTTTGAAATATTTTTTGCCGCTCTGACGCTTGCCGCTCAGTGCGTGGCCTAGGCCTAAGTGTTTCTCTCATCGAGAGCCACTTAAACTAAACTAAACTAAACAGACACAGATTGTTACTACACATAAGAAAGCCAAAAACAATTGCTACTAAAGAGTGTGCCATAATTCACGCAAAATTCGAATTTTGCGCCATTTAATAGTACAGTGATGCCAACAAAAAAAAAAGATAACAATGTGACAGCTGAAAGTTCGGGGTTAATAAAAATGAAGCGCTATACGAAAGAACAACGCAACAATGAAAATCATTGTTGAGCAATATTTTAAAAATAATTAAGGTTTTTCAACTACAGTCCGCAATTTTCGAACAAAATCATCTTTAGTGATGAAGCTTATTTTCATCTTGATGGCTTCGGTAATCGTCAAAATTTTCGTTCAGGAAACCCACGAGTAATTGCTGAGAAACAAATGCATCCACAACGCGTGACATTTTGGTGCGGATTTTGGGCTGGAGGAATTATCGGATTATTCTTCTTCGAAAATGCGGCTGGCCAGGCAGTAACAATTAATGGTTTTCCTTATCGTAACATGATAACCCCGTTTTTAGTGCTTAAATTACAAGGTATTGATGTGACCAACGTGTGGTTTCAACAAGACGGTGCCATATGCCATACAGTCAGAGAAACAATTCAATTACTGCATGAGTCATTTCCTAATTTATAATCGGCCGTTTTTACGATCAGAATTGGCCATCCAGAACTTGCGATTTAACGCCATTGGACCACCAACGCAACGCCTTGAAAGAGGAAATTGGGAGGTGTATTAATGAAATTCAGCCACATTTATGCGAATCAGACATTAAAAATTTCAATGAAAGGTACGTACTTGCCAGCAAAGCTGTGGCGACCGTTTATCCGATGTGCTGTTGCATACATAACCCCAATCTGTATACTCTATGAATCAATAAACAAATTAAAGTATTTTATATAACTATTAAAATAAACACAAACAGAAGAAGTCCTCAGGCTAGTTGTAGACGAACTGCTGGAAATTGATTTCCAAAAGAAAGTTGAAGGAAATCCCCGTTGACAACGTGCATTAGGGGATTTAGAGTAAATTAAGAATGCTGCAATACAGCTGGACTTAACCTCAACATCAGGAATGACACTGATATCAGTCAACGAAGTAGATAACGCACCTTTTATCAAGTTCAGAGAGTATAGGCTCATATGGTAAAATAAGGTCTACCTTCTCTTAAGACAGGTGGTAGCAGCCTCAAAGTGTCAAATTCAGATAGCATCCCGAGATGTACATTATGTATATTGCATTAGTGAAACCAATGATCACATACGGAGGTGTAGCCGAAGTGAACAAGTCTAGTTACAATAGAAGAGATATACTCAGCAAAGTGCAAAGATTTCCGTGCTTTGCAATGAGTACATGACCAACTGCAGCCATGACTCCTTTACACTACACCGCATGGTTACGGATACTGCAGAGGAAATAATTTTCAATAGTCCTCACGCCCACAGTAGGTAGGAATTGAAAAGTAGAAATTCAATCAAAGGAATATGATACGTTCTTGAAAAACTTCCATTTCTGAAATTCAACTTTGAAAATAATTCCTCAACGAAGATCAGCATGAACCAAGAACTATGCAATACGAATCCATGGATAAATATAGCAGCATTTTTCCAGCTGAAATATGCGCTATAGATACATACAGTGAGCGTCGAAACTAAGTGTACTAAGACTTTGGAGTTTGTAAACAATTAATTTTTTTTAAATATGTGCATAGAAATCTATAAAATATTTTATGCTCTCAAAATAAAATTGGTTTTGTTATTGTTATTTAGAGAGCATCCGAGAAACTAACCTATCTAATATCAACTAAACCTAAATTAGCATATACGTTAAAACTAATCCCTACAGAAAACCTATAATAACTTGTAGCCTATCTAAATTTACCCTAACCGGAGCTTACTCTCGGACGGTCTCTCCAGGATATAGGTTCGACATGAGTCCGAAGCATGCCTGTAATTTAGCAGCGATGACAGATAGCCAATCATCCATGTAAGCCCTATATAATAACTTCTAAAAAAAAATCAGTCGCAGTTCACCAAAATCTCTCTAATCCATTGTTTCGCGGACTGAGCTGAACGAGAGGTTGCAGTTTCGATCTGTGGAAAAACACAAATTACATCTTTAGATTTTTTCCTCACGCGTACATCTGAAAAACATACGAGAGTTTAATTGTCCTGGAAAATATTTTCAATTTACCCGTTCGGATTCGGAATAAAATCGTAGGCCAAAAAGTGTTTTGGAAAAAAGACCAAAATAATTGCGGCGTAATATTTTTGGCAAAAACGCTAAAAAATAAAAAAGAAAATTCACCAGAATTCCAGGAAATTACGCCATATTTTTGGAAAAAAGGCCAAAAAGTTAAATGGAAATTACGCCCAAAAAAAAAAGGAAATAAAGCCCCAAATCTGACAGTAAACCCAAGCAGGGGGTTTTCATACGGTTTCGTTTTTAGTTTGGGGTCTTATTTCACGTTTTTTTGTGTTTTTTCCAGAACACTTTTTTGGGCGTTTTCTCAATTTTCTTAAATGGAAAAAATGCTCGAAGGAGTTTTGGAAAAAATGGGAAAATTAGCTGCATTTGTGTCAAAATATTTGGGCGATTGTTCCTAGGAAAAAATGCCACAAATTTGTGTCTGCATTTACATTTCCAATAACCAGTTCTTGAAAATATACTCTAGCATTTATCCGTGGCTTTGCTCCGCGGTCGATAGGATGAAAATAAACTGATCCCCATACAAACTGCAGCCACATTCTTCCATCCCTAATAACTCAGCCCCCCCCTGGCAGAATTTCCAAAAGCAGAGAAAATGCTTTTTTTTACTTCGTATATACAGTACTCAAACTTTCTTTGAAGTCGATTTGTTGAAAAAAAAGAATTTCCCCATACAAACTTTGATCCCCATTTTCCCAGATTTGGAGTTCGAATTTGTCCGAACTTGTCCGAACTCCAGATTTGGAGTTCGAATTCTGAATGCCGATAAAAGGGAATTTGTTTCAAAATGTCAGTTTCCCAGCTCTTACCGTTTGATCACCAATCAATCAGGACACACTGATTTACATATACATATATGAGATTGTCATAGGATGCACATTTTCGTTAATAACTACCAATCCATATGCACTCGGCTGCACTACTACCCAGGAACAAAATTCAAGTAGTAAAAAATTAATGCCAATGTCCTCTGTCACTCCCTTTCCTTTGGAAGTACTAAAGCGCAATTGCAAAACTTCCATCACTTATTTCGCCAACCACAAAGTAACAGATGCACATTAAGTCCTTTGACAGCTGATAGTTATGTGCGGGTGGTGGGGCAGTTGTCGCTTCCTTTCCCTCAATCGAACCGAAGAATCCCTGATGCAATCAAGTTTTCGATACAGAACTGCTAAATTCAACACTTTACTCGATTGAACGGCGGCGTTGTTGATGCCTTGCCGGTTGCCTTTGTGCGGGCACCCGCAAAATTGCAAAATGTTAATAGCGTATCTATACGTCCCGTTTGTCCCTTTGAATGTTGTTGTATCAATCATCTATCAACGGAAGCAAGTGATTGAACGGTTCTCTGTGCAGGGAATAAGTGAAACGATATAAACTATACACCACTGAAGCAATTTCGTTTGCTAATTGATAGCGGTGCCAGAGCACATCCTGTGATTTGATTGAGTTCGACTGTGCTCGTCTATTGACACAGAGTGCCAAAGTGGTTGGTCTGTGGCGTATATGTGTATGCGAAAGGACCTTTCAATTGATTGTTGATTGAGAGGCGCGTTTCGTAAATTAATTCGGTTGCTCGAAAAGAGAATTACTAAGCGTATAACCACATATCGCAGTCCAAAAAGCAATTCGTCTGTGTTTAGATTGTGGCATACATAGAGAGAGATGTATGAAGATGTTAGCTCAGGGTCTAGTAACCCCATTTGAGATGGAGGGTTATGGGTCTTTGTGTTTATGCCCGGCAGTGATAGACATCTTTTCAGGGTACAGGCGCAGAAAATGTGCTCCGAATAGGGGGGATTGTGCGATAAAAGATTACAATCTTAGACGCAAGGTGTCATTAATTGAGCACATGTTAAAGGAAACATTCGTGTAAAGTGCGTAAAAGTGAATGAAGTCTACGCAGGCATAGAATTTCAAACATTTTTCTACCTCAAAACGCATGACGGAAGAGTATTGCAATGTATGTGAATAACTGAGTAAGCAACGACAATTAAGATGTACACATATAGATTGAAGGAAGACTATTTAAAGTGGGGCATATTATTCTCTATATGTCTGCACAGCAAATACTTATAATCATCATTCAGGATTGGCGATGGCACAAAACAGATTTCAACGAAATTGTGGCCAGCACTTTATGACAAACATGTAAAAATCAAAATCAAGCCCTTCCTGTTAAAGGTTAACCAACAAAGTTAAAGAATCTAGGGTTTGGGATTGAAAAGAATAATGTCCAAAACTGTGGGTAATAAAACCGTTTGAAATAAAAAAAATAAAGATTTTGTACGAAACGTTTAATGATTAATTTTATTAATTTGGATTAAGTACGTGTTACTTCTTTCAAGGTGGATTTAAAAGAGAGTGAGAAGAAGGTTAGCTCGAACTAAATGTCAAAATTGACAGCGACGGGTTAAGAAATAGATGAATGTACTAGATTTTTGCTGCGTTGCCAACATTAGATTTTAAACAAGAACTAATAATGGGTTTTGACAGATCATGCGTCATAATGTCGTGTTATTCCTACCCAGTATTGAGAAATGGAGGGTGTACCCTAGCGGCGACAATTTGAACCCTACTAGACATACAAATTTGACAGATCAGCGAAAAAATTTACGGAAAAGAAGCTAAGCGACATTAAATAATTAAATATCGTGAAAAATAAATACAATAAGTTAAGAAAAAGCATAAAAATAAATTCCTAATTAGTAATGGAAAATAAAGAAAAAGTGTTGCATCGAGTGTCTCATTGTGCTGTTAGACCAGGCCTGGAATATTGTTCCCACTTAACCTACTTGACAGCATACAGAGACGAGCAGTTCGACTTATTGGAGACCCTACACTCCCATCGAATCTTCAACCGTTGGTGCACAGAAGACAAGTCGCTGGCCTATGCGTGTTCTATAGGTACTTCCATGGTAGATGTTCCGAGGAACTCAAAGACAATTTCCCTCGAAATGCAACTTTTGGGCGCCCCACAAGACAGTCTGCTAATGCTCATATATATAGCGTTATAGGTTCGCCTTTCCCTAGAGAAGTATTTAAAAAAAAACCCAAATGTAACTCATATGTACAAAATGGGATAACCATGTACAAAAATTTAATTTTGTGGGGTTTTGAAGTCATCGAGGATGCATTTATGACCAGACCAGTTACATCACTGTTTGCTGAATCTGGTATAACACCAATAGCATAGACCCAACCAGCCTTGACGAGCTCTTCCCCTTCGCGAATGGAGCATTTTATGCCGCTTACGTATTCTGCAATATCGCAGATGGTTATCGAGAAAGTCTGAAATAAATCTCAGTTAGTTGGGTCTGCTATTGGTATTTGGGATAATGCTGCACAATAAATGGAATATTAACAATGAATTAAAGAACTTCAAACAGTTAAAAAAGATTATAATCCAAAAAAAAAACAACATTTTTCACGCGAAACCAAAACAAGTTTTTCATTCCACTTTTAAACGATTTAAACATATTTTATTTTTCATAAACAATACTTGAATTTTAGACCGACATTTACATTTAATTTACATCGATTAAAATACATCATCATTTACATCATTTATAAAATAATAATAAATAAACTACCTGTACAAAAATACACGTACCGCTTACCGATGACAGATTCCTGTATGTCTGATAGGGTTCTTTTTTTCACCACCAGATATCGCAGGCCAACTTGTACATTTGTCAATTGTTTGACAAATCATCATGGAAAGACTCACCACTCAACAACGTACTACGAAAAATAGCGCGCGAAACAATGGCTTTATTGAGAAATAATTTTGGTGGACCGCTAATTTCGCAGTTCGGACCTGGCAACAGTTTACCTAGACTTTTTTCATTGAGGTTATGTGAAGTCAAAAGCTTTCGCCGATAAACCAGCTACGACCAAGGATTCGAAAGGCAAACTATACTTGCGTAGTTGGACAAATACCGGCCGCAACGATGAAAGCAGTGATCCAAAATTGGACCACAGAATGGACCATACACGGCGTAGTCGCGGCCAATATTAGATTATCGCCTGGAGTTCCTGGTGATTTTCGACGGGTTTGATTGTATGTATATTAACAAATATGGAAACTGCACTAAAAGCGGATTTTCTGCATTTTTATCTACTGTTTGAATTATTTAAACAAAAATAATCCTTTATTTTATTAATGCGTCCGCCCCAAAACCGAGCCTTGGGGAACACCTACGACAATTTCAATAATTTGAACTATTTGTCATTAACAAATACTCTGACAGGAACTTTTGTACCATTTTACAATCAAAAAATTGGGACTTATCTATATCTAGGAGTATCATTCCCGTCGACGTCCCAACATCAGTATTGATTTTTATTACACTATTCTTAGAATTTGATGAGAAGTAGGTATACTGTACATACAAAAAAAACTGTTAATCAGCAAGTTTGCCATATTGTGCGATATATCGCAAAAAGGGCGATATTTTTTTTATTTTGCGGTAAAAAATTTGATTTTGCGATACCCCATACTGATACTTTTTTGCGGAAATTTGCGATATTTCGTTTGGGTAATCATAATCATTACAAATAAAAATCGAATATAAGAAAATATCAGAAAAATACTTATTAGATATTTAAAATTACTGAACCAACCATTATTACTTTGATTTTAATTCAAACTAAAAAAAAAATCAAATGCATTGCTGAATTTCTTGTTTCTCTTTTGTTTTTTTCAATAAAACAACAAAAGATTTGTGTAGACCTAAACATATATTTTTTTTTGTTTATTTTTTTGTTAAAGGTAAAACTAAATTAAGCACCAAAATCTTTCTATTGTTTTTAAACTTTGAAGGAAAACACATCATAAATAGGATTATTAATTGAGTCATACAGAGATTCTAGGTAGCTCAAGGAAATGTCTACTGGACTCGTATACTTTCCGTGACAACCATCCTCAAAGATTCTCAAATATATTGAGATCAGGGGAATAAGGTGGCCACTCCAGTACAAGCACGTTTTGAGTGCGGTATTAATGGGGTCGTTATCCTGCTGGAAAGTCCATTGCACGGGCCCAAGTACATTATCGTGGTAATGAAAAGCCTTCTGTAGTACTTGTAGTTCTTCGCGTTCATTCTTTATACCAGAAACAGAAATTTACATTAACCAATAAATGAGATCACACCCCCTACCATTACACCCCCTTCACGGCTATGGCGACGAGACAGATATGTAAGTGTTGTTCTTTATTCTTTAATAGCCAGTTTCACAGCGGCAGCTTCATCCTGGGCTTAGCTCAGTGTAGAATTGAACATAAACTTCGCTTAAGTAGTTTTCGTTTTCACAGTCCATTTTTAAACTTGGTTTAGTTAAACCACTAATTGAGTGTCATTGTGAACCATTTATCATAAATATAAAACCATTGTATGCGAATGTGTGTGCCATCTAAAACTACGAGTGTGCGTGGACGCGAAGCATATGTCAATTTTGTTGCATGTCCAATGTTAGAGAGTATTTCCACCAATAACGAAGAGATAATTTGACATTTCCCTTGAACAGCATTGCCAACCATAATTATATTGTTGGTTATTTAGGTTTTCTCAGAGTATGGCAATTATGTATTCGTGGAGAGAACCCACGACAAGTCAATGAAGAACTAGTTCCACCACCTAGTATAAAAGAAGTTGCCCTAGCTATCAGTGGCGTGGCGTGAATAATTTTAAATGGTAAGTCGAAGTCGAAAAATATCAAAATGTCGAAGGGAAGATGTAGGTAGTACCTATCTATGTATACAAAACCTTCAGTTATTTTTTAAAGCCATACAATCGAAAACTCCAGGAAGAAATTAAATTAATGAAGATATTTTTCCATCTTGAGTGCAAAACTTTCATATGTATTTCGTGTAAACATGATTTATATCATGTCTTATAATATTGTCCTTTATTTCTACATAAAGGTTCTTTAAATGAGTGTTTAAATCGAGCATTTGGGGTTTTTGTGGAGCTTCAGCAAAATCGTCTATGTACTTACTCTTTGAAACATTTCTTCAAACGTATTTACATAGGTACGAAGATCATACCAAAGACTCAAAACACTTGATTTCTCACTTAGCGACTTGTTTATAAACTTTATAAACACATCAGTATGTTTATTTTTTAAAAGATATCTACAAAATTCACCAAATAACTCGGAGAAAAGCGTGTTATTTTGTTGCATAAGAAAGCGGCCTTTGAACAGAGGATACTCCCCTCAGAAAAACTCAGAAAATGATTAGGTAAAAAAGGGAACTGACTATTACTATGACTTCATCACAGCGCAGCGATAGGAGATCCACACACAATTCAAATTCACCAAATATGTCGGAGAAAAGCGTGTTATTTTCCAGATACATATACTCAATTACACCACAGCGCAGCGGTAAAAGATACACACAAAACCCACCAAATAACCCGAAGAAAATCGGGTTATTTTTTTGCATAAGAAAGCGGGCGTTGAACAGAGAGGACTAAACTCAGATAAACGCAAGTGTACAAAAGAGAAAGGAGACAAATTTGTTCTATCCAGTGAGAGATTTTATAACCCGTCATATTTCGGGTTATTTTAGATTTGGGTTATGCTCAGAGAGTGTGGGCAGTTATAATACTAATAATAATGAAGGCGAAGAAGGCCCGAAGGGTGTGTGTTTCCGTGTGTATAAAGTTCAATTGAGTTGGTGGGGTCGGGGTATGTAGCTTGCGCAGATGAATAGATACATATTATTATCCGTGGGTTTTATGTTGCTCGTTTTTAAGTAAACATTGTTGTGTAGCTGAAACTGAAACTTTTAAAAGGTAACCCGGTAGGAATCGGGTTATATGGACGCCACGCCACTGCTAGCTATAAAAAAGCTCAAGAAATACGGTGCTGATGTTTTGGTAGGGAGCATGCACCGAATCATCAACCAAGTATGGGTGGGAGAAAACATGTCCGATGACTGGACTTTCAGCTCCATATGCCCCATCTTCAAAAAAGGCGATCATATGCCTTGCACGAACTAGTCGCATACAAGATCCTATCCAACACACTGTGTGAACGTCTTAAACCGTTCTGTAACACACTAATCGGCACGTAATCGGAAGACCGAACCTCCGTTTCAAAGATCAAGCCATCGCCGATGCCAGAGCGCTTGGTCTCGACAACTGGAAGCAGCGTGCCCGGGATCGTAGAGGATGGAAGGCTGCAGTATCTCAGGCAGAGATTCGGTCGTTAGCCCGACAAGTAAGTAAAGTAAGTTATCGTTAATCCTGCACTGTGGAAACCAAAATTGTGTTTATCCTTGGATCGATACTTAAGCTACCACGGTGAAATTGGGTGTAAGAATGTCATGAAAATATAGTAATTGTAACTATCAGGGCCATCTAAATTAAATCGTTTTTCGTCCGAAGCTGCATCTGAAACGTTCTAAGGCTAATGCCACACAAGCTCCAAAATAGTCGCGCGCCTAATTGTCTTGTCTCAATCTTGGAGCCTTCTGCAAAAACGACCTAATAAATCTGAAGTTTATTATGCTTCATTTGAAGCTCAAACGAGGGAAAACAAGTTCCTAGATTCATATGCCACCACACTGTCACTGCCACTTCAACCTAACCTAACCAAAAATTTAAAAAAAAAATTAATTGATTGCATTTGTTTGTTGCTTACTTTTGAGCATTTTGCAATTTTTGCGATAATTTTGTGTGTAATTTTAAGCTTTTTGGCGAAAAAAATTAATAAAAATCGCGGTAAAGGCGTACAAAAATCTAGCAAGCCTCTTAGGAGGCTTAGGCTTAGGAAAAATTCTAAAAAATTGTCATTTATTACTCTTTTGGTTCCCCTTTTTAATTTAAGATACTTAGCAGACTGATAGGTCTGCAACTTTCTGATCTATTGGGAGGTTCTTGTGTTTATAAATAGGTACAACTTTGACTTTGACTTTGATTTCGAGGGAGAGGACTCTTTATAAATTAGGACATAACAATATTTTCTAATTAAACAACGTCTAATTAAATTATTTTCCTTTGGAATTTCAAGCAGGATTTGAAATTATTACAATTTCTTAGCCTATGATAAATTATTTCACGGAGTACATACGTTTGTATGTGGTAGCAAGAGTCCCACGGTTATAATAGTGATAGGTACCGAAGTGATCAGTATTAGGACCACTTTTCTTTCGTGATATCTAGATATCCTAAACGATGCGGGTTTCTTTCTTTCCCTTCGTTGCACTGTGTTGCAGATCTGCAACATACCTCTTTCACTGTACAGAAATTGTATGTTCCCATTTTTTTTCAAATCAGAGCAATGTTGCAGGCGCGCAACATACCTCTTCATAGCACGATCATTTCTCACTCTCTCTATTTGTCATTTGGTCCCCGTTATCCTTTGTCAAAGTTGTTTTTTTGCATAAAGCCGAAGTCTGCGTTTGAGCTGATTTCATTATTTGTGGGAAATTATCATAAAACCAGTTTTTTTCAAAAGAAGTTGTTTTGTTTTCAAAGTAAGTTTATATTAGACGTAAATTTTGTGTTTTTGTTTTGTTTTGCAACATAGAAAGCGTACAAAAAGACCCAAACAAACCGATAAATGCTGAAAGTGTCGATATTCGTCAATTTATTGGAGTAGTTTTATACACATCTAGAGTACGCATTTTGAATGTAAGGAATTACTGGTCCGATAAAATTGGAATCTCTATAATCAAAGACACTATGCCACAATTATGAAATTTGAGCGTTTGCGACAAAATTTGCATTTCAATGACAACTCCAAGATGTTGCCTTACACCCAGCCCGGAAGTGATAGGCTTTATAAGTTTAGACCACTCATGGAAAAGCTAAACGAACGCTTTTCGAAAGTGACCCTGGAAAAGTACTTGGCTGTAGACGAGCAGATGTGCTCAACCAAGGCTCGAAGCATTCTGAAGCAATACATGCCGGCCAAGCCTCACAAATGGGGGTTCAAACTGTTCATTTTGTGCGGAGTTAGTGGTTTTGGCTATATTAGCAGAGTATAGAAAAATCCAAACAAGTCTTATCTGATAAGCTGATTTTATTCGAATGAAAAATATATTAAAATAATTTTGAACAAAGAAAAACATAATTTCTATGATTCAATAAAACAGGTTCACATTTCCAACACCCCCACTTGAACCTGGTTTCAATTAGAAAATTAGTCCCATTTTTCCACAACAGAAATTGTGCTTCTGTTTAACTACTCCTTTCGTCAAGTTGTCTGCAACCATGTCATTTGTGCCAACACTTGCAAATTTAATGAGTCCAAGTTGATACTTCTCTCTTATGAAGTGATGACGTATGTCGATATGTTTTGTCCTAGGATGATAACTTGATGTTGTCGCTAGGTGCAGAGCACTCTTGTTATCACAAAAGATTGTAGTCGGAACTTCGGGTTTATTGCTCATGTTAAGCTCTGCATCCAACTCTCGAAGCCATAATACTTCCTGCGTTGCAGATGATAACGCCATATACTCGGCCTCGGTGGTGGATAGAGCTGTTGTTTGTTGACGCCGACTATTCCACGAAACTGCACCTCCTTGTAGCAGAGTAACGTATCCTGTTACTGATTTCCTATCGTCACTGTCAGAGGCCCAGTCTGAATCTGAATATGCCAGCAAATCAGGATTTCCATCGCGACTGAATACTATCTTTGCTGACTTCGTACCTTGCAAGTACCTAAACACTCTTTTGACCGCATTCCAGTGCTGCATGCCTGGATTGTTGTTAAACTTGCTGAGGTGGTTTACTGCTTGCGAAATGTCTGGTCTAGTGCAATTTGCAGCGAATAACAAGCTTCCAATCGCTTGCTGGTACGGGATCTTCTTCATCTCCGATTGCTCCTTCTCAGTTTTGGGAGATAACTCTTTAGTAAGTTTTTGATTTACATCCAAAGGTGTACCAACGGCATTGCATTCTTCCATATTGAAACGTGCCAGCATCCTCTGAATATACTTTTCTTGATCCAGATAAACTTTTCCATTGGCATGAGTTATCCGCATCCCAAGACACTGCTTAGCCTTTCCCAGAAAATTCATTTTGAACTGCGTCATGAGCTTCTTCTTTAGTAGGTTAAAATAACTCGGATCGTTGGTGAACTAGAATGTCATCAACGTAAATGGCTAAATATGTCATTTTTGATCCATTCCTTTTATAGTAGATACATGGATCCACATTCGAACGCTTCAGTCCATTATTCTGCAAGGCATAATCTAATTTCTGGTTCCAAACCAGACTGGCTTGCTTCAGCCCGTACAAGGCCTTTTTCAACTTGAATACATGACCAGAGTTATCTTGAAAACCTTCTGGTGGATTTATATAGACGTCCTCCTTCAATTCACCTTGTAAAAAGGCAGTCACGGCGTCCATTTGTTGTATGTCCAAGTTATACTTAACAGCAAGCGCCATCAAATATCGGATGGATGTGTATCTCACAACTGGAGAATACGTCTCCTCGTAGTCGATGCCTTCCCGTTGACTGTAGCCTTTTGCAACAAGGCGGGCCTTATAACGAATGTTGTTATTTGCTTCACTCTTCTTCTTGAAAATCCACTTGGTCTTGATAGTTGATTTCCCATCTGGTAAACTAGTGGGAATCCAAGTTTGATTTTCAATCAGCGACTCCATCTCGTTGTTTATAGCTTGAAGCCATTCAGTCTTTTCAGGTCCCTCCATAGCTTCCTTTACAGTGACAGGTTCATCTTCCGAATAATTAGAAGCCACGTACGTGTAATGTATGACTTCTTGGTTCGCAATACGTGCACTCCGTCGTATACCAGGGTCTTCAGGTAATTCTCCATCAAATTCAACAGCATTGTTCTCAATTTCCCCCACTTCATTGTTATTTTCGCCGAAAGATGAAAAAGATAATGAGTCGTCCGAGTCCACATGCTGTTCGTTGTTGAATACTTGAGGAATTATAGGTACTTCTTCAGCATCATGATGATTTTGAGAAATGTTATCAACCCCTACTTCAACCAACACTTCTGTACTTAGGAATTCATCGGTTGAGGAACTTGATGTTGCTTCTGTGTATTTGCTATTCATAAAACGCTGTTCCATGAAAGTAACATCTCTGCTCACAAATACTTTACGATTCTTCGGATTATAGAGACGATATCCTTTTGAACTTTCTGAGTAGCCTACAAGAATGCATCGTTCAGCTTTTGGATCCCACTTAGCACGTTTTTTCTTGGGAATATGTGACATTGCCACACAACCAAAAATCTTCATGTGTTCTAAGCTAGGTTTTACACCAGACCACAATTCCTCAGGAGTTTTCAACAATCCTTTATGAGGAGAACGGTTGACAATGTAGGTCGCTGTATTGACAGCTTCTGCCCAAAATTCCTTGCCAAGTCCAGAATCATTAAGTAAGCATCTGGCTTTCTCAACTAGGGTTCTGTTAACTCGTTCTGCCGTCCCGTTTTGCTCCGGTGTATATGGAACTGTTGTCTGATGTAGAATGCCACTCTTTTTCAGTATAGAAGTCATCTCATGGTTAACAAATTCTGTTCCATTATCACTGCGGAATTTTTTTAGTTTCTGACCGCTCTGATTTTCGACAAATGCTTTGAACTCTTTGAAATATTTCACAACTTCTCCTTTAGACTTCAAGAAGTAAATGAAAATTTTCTTGGAAAAGTCATCGGTGAATGTCAGAAAATATGTACTTCCAGCGATTGAACAAACTTCCATGGGACCACTGACATCAGAATGGACAAGCTCCAAAACTCTAGAAGAACGGGTATTACTTGATGGAAAACTTTGACGATGTATTTTGCCTTCTGTACAAGCGATACATTGAAGATCTTCGACCTTATTGAAATGTACACCAGTCACATACCCATCTCGTAGTAACTTCAAACTACTTTGGTTCAAGTGGCCCATGCGTCTGTGCCACAATTTGAAATCTTCGGTTTTGGCTGCAACAGAATATACCAAACTTTGCTGTTTCATGTCAAGAACATACATTCCGTTTACTAAACTTGCGGTTGCGATAACATCTTCTTCAGGATCGTAGATCTTGCAATTATTTCCTTGGAAAACTACTTTATTGCCCTTTTTTGTAACTTCGCTAATGGAAAGTAGATTAGTAGCCAATTCAGGTACATGAATGACATCCTTGATAGTGATTTCTTCATCATCAGATAGGTTCAGCTTCACATCGCCTCTTCCAACAGCCTTCAAGGAGTTATTATCAGCCGTTGTGACGTCACCTTGATAATTTGAAATCGACTCGAACAAAGACTTATTATTTGACATGTGAACTGACGCTCCACTGTCAATATACCAGGCATCAGTCCTGCTGAATTCTACTTGCAAAGCAGAGAACAAAGATTTATTTCCTCTTCTCTTTCCACTTGAGCTTTGCACATCCTTCGGAGAAGAGCAGTTAGTAGAAATATGTCCAATACCATTGCAGTTATAACATTCAACCAAAGCTTTGTTGTTGTCTTCCTTGGGCTTCTTCTGCTTGTTACGTTTCTTAAATTTGTCCGATTTTGAAGTGAACAAGGCACCACTGCTAGTGCTAGCATTGTTTGAAGGATTAAACTTGACATCCTGTAAAAGCTTCATTTTTATGCTGTCAGCAGATATAGCAACTCCCGAGGCTCCAATGCTCATCACCATCGGTTTGTACTCATCAGGCAAGCCTTTTAGAAGAAGACTTCCAACCCACTCGTCAGCAACAGTGAACCCAATGCTATTCAACTTATTCGCAGTCGACACAATTTGAGAAACGTAATCTTCTACTGATTTGCACTCCACAAGTTGGACAGAGCACAGCTTCTGCAATAAACCAATTCTTCGCTCCAAACCTGAGTCTTGAAAAAGGTCCTTTAATTTCTTCCAGATCTCCTTAGCAGTTCCAGCATTCTCAATATGCACATAAAGCTGCTTGTCGACAGAAAGAATTATTTTACAGCGAGCTTGTTTCTCCTTGTTTCGGTCTGAACAATTTCCTTCTACGCAGTCCCAAAGATCCTCCATTTCTAGCCTAGTCTTTATCCCAAAACTCCAGGTAGACCAATTTTCGGAACCAACCAACTTCTCAATCGACCAACTTCCATTTTGGACGATAATCTTTTGATTCACAGCATCAGAATTTTCAGCAATATTGTTCGGCATTTTAATTTCGTGATACGTCTATCTCGATTAATAATTATTGCTAAGGCCCATAACCTATTAGCAGAGTATAGAAAAATCCAAACAAGTCTTATCTGATAAGCTGATTTTATTCGAATGAAAAATATATTAAAATAATTTTGAACAAAGAAAAACATAATTTCTATGATTCAATAAAACAGGTTCACATTTCCAACAGGCTACAATTTCGAAATTTACAGTGGCCAAGAAAATATTTTACGCGAAGACGAGCCACAATTGGGTGCTGCCGCAAATGTTGTTGTGCGTTTAGCGAGGCAAATACCAAAAAATTGTAACTACAGGCTTTACTTCGACAACTATTATACCTCCTTGCCGCTTATCGAATTTTTGGCTAGGAGAGGCATTCATAGTCTTGGAACAGTGAGGAGAAATAGAGTTCCCAATTGTAAACTTCCCGATGAATCCTTTTTTAAAAAAACAAGCAAGGGGTACTTCAGTTGAGTTTGTTGGCGATCACAATGGGATTCAGATTTCAACAACTGCTTGGAAAGACAACAAAATTGTTTCACTGGCGTCAAATTTTGCAGGTAAGAACCCTACATCCAATGTTCAACGATATGATAAAATCAACAAAGTCCACGTGGCGGTTGAACGACCATTTGTGGTAGCCGAACACAACCGTCACATGGGAGGAGTGGACTTGATGGATAGCATTATTGCTAGACACAAAATATTACTAAGAAGTAAATTTTGGTATATGCGTTTGTTTTACCACCTTCTTGACATGGCAATGACAAATGCGTGGCTACTCTATCGTCGGGTCAACAAAAAAGCTGGCTGGTCTGACAATTTGGACGCCGCAGACTTTCGATTAGAAGCAGCTGAAGCACTTTGCAAAACGGGCATAAAACAAAGGCCCAGCAAAAGAACATCAGAGGTTGAACAAGGTCTGCAGGCAAAAAAAAAGAAAGGCCCTACTCAACACGCACCGCCCAAGGAAGTTCGACAAGATCAAACGAGCCATTGGCCAGTATGGGGAGAGAAGAGAGTACGGTGTAAAATGCCCAATTGCACTGGTTTCACACAAACACTATATGTGAAAAGTGTGGAATAGGCTTATGCTATAATAAAACAAACAACTGTTTCAAAGAGTTCCATTGTAAATAATTATGTAAAAAAGTAGAAGCTAATGCGCAATGTTGCAAATCTGCAACATATGATTTTTGTTAATAAATAAATAAAAAAAATTAAATATTATTTTTTTTATAATTTTTTACTTAGTTGTTTTTATGTATTGCGTCTATTTTCAAAATTTTAGCGAAAAATGAGTCATTGCGCTACGAAGGGCTAGCAGTATTATTTTTTACCGAATATTTCGAAGAAATAATAAAATATGGATCAAAAACACATCTGGTACAAGCAAGACCAAAGTATGGACGAAGATGCATTTTTCTCAAAAAAAAGGTAAATTTGATTTTCCATGCGCAATTTGTAAATTAATAGAGCTTTAGCCAGGAGTTTGGTAGCCACAATTATGGCTTTGCTATTACAAGTGACTTAGTGGTTAGTATGCCGGAAGAACAGAAATTTCATTTGCAAAACATAGGTAGGTACCTATCGCGATAATTTAACAACCGAGAGCATAACTGTCCCGGAAATGCTTCGCAATTCAGACATTCAGACTAAGCATAAATATGTAGGTCCCTTCCATTCGTCCTAAAAAGTAAAATCCCTCAAAAACGAAAGTGAGAAGCTAGGCCTAAGGTGCCTATATGGATCTGCAACAGTAGACACTACAAGTCCATACTGGACCCTCATGTCATTACGCAGGTATAATTCGATGTTGCTACCAATAGCTGAATATTGACAATATTGTCCAGTCCATCCTTACACTTTAAGGAACAATTTTATATTAACATTGCCACTATTTTTATGTTCAGTATTTTATTATGCGAGAAGCTGGGCCTAGGGTGTCAACCTGCCTGTTGCGCTACCTATTTATTTATTTATTTTTATTTTTATATATATAATTTTAAATCCATATACCTACCACAAATAGATATGCCATATGCAGTGGTTTATACTTACTTACTTAGTTTGCCACTCATGTATAATACTTGTTTCACAACATACAACATTTCCAAGCGAACTTACCTAAAAAGAAAAAAATACAATTTAAACAAAATTAGATTCAATCAATTAACAAATTCTCTTAACTATAATGACAACACAACAAACTCGATTGTAATAATTACAGCAATTAACTGTCACAAATTGTCATCAATATCAAAAGCAACAACAAATGACAGTTTTCTTCATCTGAACAACAATACCAAATCCAGACACCCGATTCCCAAGATTATCATTATCCATAATTATTGCGCAAAGTATCTAACAAATTGATCGCTTGTCTCCGCCTCATATGGGGAGCCGTTTGACACAAACTGCCACTTGAGATACGAAACATATTAATCCATTGATTTTTGCTAGTAAAGTGCTAGTAAGTGCCCATTTGTGGTGTCCATCAAAGTCTTATTCGATCCGTGAGGGGTATACCGTTCAGATTGTGTTAGATAAAAAAAAGAAACATGTGGATAGATACTTTTCGTTTATTACGCCGCTTATGGTATAACACGGTCAAATGCACTCATTGTTTGACCATTTGTAGAAAAATCGAAAGATAGTAGATAGATGGTAGGAATTGTATCTATCGAAAGCTATTAGGAAAAGTTATAGATGCTTTCAAATGTACGGTACTCGTGAGACTTGTCTATATAATTATGTATATTGCGTGTATGAAGTCGATATATTTTGTATTTTTATCACTGTTTTATACTTCTGTTATAATGTATATTTTGATATGCGCAACGCATGTTGTACGATTATGTAACTAAACACCATACCTGACTTACAGAAACTATACCCTGAGGACATGTGTCTGTTCTTGTATCTGTATAACCATCTACTTCGATTATAATTAAAATCTTCGTTTATGTCACTGCAAATGACGGGATTTTGACATCATAAGGCGTTTGACTCAACCAACTAGATTGACATTTACAACGATAGGTACGTCATCAAAGACCAGATTTATCTTCACAAGTTCAATGCTATGTTATCGTATCTAACATACATATATCGCCTATCGATAGGCGAATTTTAATGAAAACCGTGTCCAAAGGCGCCCGTCGACATATACTAATGGTGAAGGTGTTTGATGTCTTTGAATATATGGGGTCATCTGGTACTTTCATCCTTTACCCATGACAGCATTTTTTAGGAATTTTAAGTACTACTCTGTCTTGCAGAATTTTGATTTGGAAGTAATGTACTTGACTCAAACAAAAAAAAAACTATCTATAAACAATAATTATGTTTTGTGTCACAATTATGAATGATTGATGGAACTTGCCATCAAGGTATATGAACATAAGACAATAAGACTCAACAAATCGATAGCTAAATTGTATATCTATGAATGAACCTGAAGGTTTAGATACAGCAATTTGTTTAGTTCAAAATAATAATTGTGCTTGAGTATGGGAAATTATCTTTACAATTGTTTACTAATGAGTTTTTTTTTTGCTGAAGCAGACAAAATTTTACTTTTTCTCCCATACTACAATATAAAGACAACAAAGTGTAGCACGTAAAAGGACAATCAATCATTGGCGTCAATGATAATCGAAGTGCTTGAGATTTAATATTTTTTATGGTGGTTTGGTATTCCATTGAGTAAAAGGTTAATTATACTTGTCAATTTATACGAATAAAATGTAGAAGTATATTTTAGGTATTAGTAGGAGTATGTATGATGTAGGAGTATATACGGTATTTAACAGACGTTGATAGTTTTAAGCATAGGTGTACCGCGGCAATAGTGAGAGACTGTAAACCAACGTGCTTATAACGGTAATGGTATATATTCGCTAACATGGTACGATTAAGATGCGTTGGCGTGCTGCTGTAGAAAAAAAATAGCTTCCTCACCAGGTCCTATAGGTCCTAGCTTCTCACAACCATTCGTTTGTGTGAGTTGAATTCTCGTTTCTGATGAATGGAAGGGGACTACACTTTTATGTCGATTCCAACAGACTCTCCATATTTTGTCAGACTTTCTCTAGAGATTAGCTTAGTAGAAAAGGTATATAAGGTTTAATTTATATTATTCCGGGGGTTCCGGTATAGTAACCATTTTATACCAGTCAGTGCCAGATGTTTTGATATTAATTTAAAATCTTAAATGGACTGAAGCGATCTATATGGAGGTCTCTACCAAGACGTGATTAGTGATTGTTTCTTCAAAATATGGATGACAATCCGGACGATAGTGGTTTCGACTTGATGGCACTCATTATTTCGTTAACTAAACCTGTCAGTTTGCATCTGGTGTCATGGGACTTGACACCTCTGTTCATGTGGAAACTGCATTAATATATATCTGATTTAAAACACACACAGCTTAAAACGCTTTTGGTAACATCGTCTATTTGTTTTAAGGCAAGTGGATCCAACGAAACCTTACGGAAGTAAAACTTTGTGTCGTTCATTGGGCGTCCACAACTTAACAAGCTTACCAATATTTAGGAAACCCTGCACAATTATACGTTATTGCAGATATCAGAGATTCAAAATTGTTTGTATTAGCCATATGGGTGTTAAGGATAGTTAGGTTACCTGCAACACTAGTTTATAACAACCTATTATAAGCTATGGTGGTCGTTTCGGTACACCTCATTGCTAGCTTTGTGTTGTCTACCGTATAGCTGTGATTATATTACAACTTCTCTAGGTAGTCACTAATCGTTTTCACTGTGTAGAATAGTGAGTTTCAGACGTTTTATTTTCATTTCGTCAGGTCAAAGTTTTTCTAATTTTTTCTTGAACTTGTCCACTAAATTTTTTGTATACAAACAACAAAGAAATAGAAGCAGTGATAATGTGCTCCCTAGATTCTTTAAGAGCTATATAGGTATATGTAGGTATTAACCAGGTTACAAGAGGCTGAGGCAGCTCTTAAATGAGCTCCCTAGACCTCTGAAATGTTTCAATAAACTAAGTATAAGTATCTATCAAAACTTCTGAGAGACACTATGTTAGCATACAATGAGTTCCTTCTCGATCACTGATGGATAAGGTTCTTACATATCTGTATGTGGATATTGCAAGACTTTGTATGGCCTATGAGAGCTTCACATTTGTTCACTGCCTGTCTAAAAAGGTTCTAATAGCTCTGTATATGCAGAAGAGAGGGTTGGTGCATTTGATAGGGCTATCGTACATTTTTGAGTGTATAATTCGAGAACTGGATGACACTGTGGTGTATATAATAAATTGCGAATCTTCTTATTCCTTTTCTTTCAGCGAGGTTACGGTCAGGATTATAGGAATCATAGCCCTCATACTTTACTGCGACCCAACTAGCCCGCCTGTAGGCCGCGCCGACACGACCACAAAAAGCATGTTACTGCATGACTTCCGGTTTCGCATTATATACTTCGTCACTTCTGTTTTGCGTTTGTGTGATCCAGGAATTTTTTTTTTTTTTGGGCTGCCTATCTTCCGCGCTTGTATGTAGGAACGTTGATTGACATTGCCTTTTGGACAGGGTTCGTAGGATCCCACCTTTTATCATAGCAATAGCCAATACCCGGTCGAGCTCCAATTTTTTTAGAGATGGGTTCTTTGACATGAATGCTTCCTGAGAACTTCGAACTACTAATTCGATTAAACTTTGTTACTGCTGCTATACTATGCGAGGCATCTTTATCTCAGCTACCGTTAATTTTCTCTCATACTTTTCGCACATTGTCCAGCATTACGAACCGTATGTGAGCGCCGGACGGTATACAGAGCCTTCCTTTCAGGTTAGGGCACATTTCTCGGTCACGGAATATAGCAGAGTTTTTCTGCCACCCTACGCTTACTTCTGGGAATGACTTGTTTGACTAGATCGGAGTGGATCACAGAATGGGCAGTATAGGTACTCTGTCGATATACATTTCACTTCAAAACTGCCACCCATATATCAAGTGTTCATTGCGGGAAAGTTTGAACCAAAAAAAAAAAATGTTTTGATGCAAAAAGTTTCTTCAAACAATTCTAATAGTGACTGCAAAAAATTGTTTTCAAAAATCTCTTCGCTAATATTTTTTATGATTTTTTGAAAATTGCTAAAAATGACTATTTTAGCCACTTGTTCCTCCTTTTCATATGTACAACATTTTTCTAAGATCATCCCATTCAAAAAATCATAAAAAATATTACCGAAGAGATTTTTGAAAAAAATTGTTTGCAGTCACTATTAGATTGTTTGAAGAAACTTTTTGCATAAAAACATTTTTTTTTTGACCGAGGAAAAAAGTCAAAAATGTAGACTTTTACAAAAGTTCTAAATTTTCAATGGATACTTAATGGGTTAAGGAAAGTTTTGTATCATTCAAACGGAATTTAAATGACCTTTCCATTGATGCCAACATTTACATGAAGTAAGTTCAAATTTATGAGTAGATTAACTTTACTTTTGTGCAAATAATTTTGCGACTGACTGTACTTATGATGGCTACATAGTCAGCAAATAATCACCCCTATCGTGGAATCCGCCGGGGGGAATTATTCACGGAAAAAAACATTTTGGTATCGTCGAATCCGCAAAGTGAACAGTTCCCCGTGTGGGTAATGTGAATGAGTTTCACTGTATCGTTGAAAACGTTCAAATCGAATTTTTCCCGAACAAAATGACATTTCTTACCCGCAACAAAATCATTGCGGATTTCATAGGTTTTCTTACTTGCTGCAGATCGTGAGGATTTTTTTTAAGAAAATGTACATGTAAAAAAGCTGCGTTATTAAGCCGAACATTTGTAATAAATTTGTGCAATATTGAACTTTATTAAAACAAAAAAAAAAAACATTCTAAAAACACATTTCATCCGGTAGCTCCATGAAATCATTCACTGCTCCTCTTAACCTGTCTCGTACTCTTCTCTGAGAACACCGCTCATTTCGTTCATCCTCTTATGCTTCCAAAAATGGAGCTATCGTATCAATTATTGTATCAAACACTTTATTTTTTATTGAAATCACTTTTAAAACACACTTTTTATATGCCTCCGGTGAATGCAGCTACACAGATTTGTGTTAACAAATGAAAGACAGCCGTTTGACAGTGAAACTACCTTTCCCAAAAACGTGTCGATAAGGAAACGTTTCCGGCGGATTCCACGATAGCAGTAGAAAGTGAAAGGGAATCGAATAGGTGAAGTGAAACTCAATTCCGACGGATTCCACGATAGGGGTGAATAATTGATGCACTTTGGGGTCCTTCGCTTTTCCTTCAAGCAGATAATCTAAGACAGCAAAAAAAACCAAAGGACTTAAGACTCTTCCCTGGTCTTCAAGTCGATTTGTGTATTTTGGCAGTAACAATTGAACTTCCGTTTACATAATTGCGATAAGTCATGTCTTCACAATCCGTAAAATTGCAAATGATGCAAATTACTTAGACCATATTTAAATATAACCAACCATCATGTGCAAAGTCAATCTCTGTCCTCATTCCTTAAACGAAATGTCAAAATCAATTTCAATGAAAACTGATGTTTACACGACATTAGCTTCAATCAATCGTAACCACATTTTATGTCACCAAATGATCAAAAGACGATTTACCTCCCAACCAACTGCATTACGGTCTATTTTGAAAATTATTATCACTAAGAAATTAATTTATGAGACTTTTGTTTTCACTATACAATAATAGAATTGAAACAGATTGCACTTATACTACTCCATGTGGAATGCAGTGCCTACTCTCTCATGTGAGATGAAACCATTCTTGGTCTGAATTGAATTGATTTCCAAGTCAAGAGCACAACACAATACACCACACACAATGGCGTACGTTGTGCATTATGTCACCAATTGAATTCAAGTATCTCGAGTATTATAATTTACTACATGTTTACCCACGCAATATTCTTTATGCTGCGCGTACATGTGTGGGATCAAAGATATAGAGCTATAAAGTTAAAAAGTGAACTGAAGCTGGACGTGGACCGCCGCCGCCGCGCCGCTGGAGACACTGACTGTGTGAGCAATGTAGTGTCGCGCGTTGGAAGTGGCTCGATCTTAAATTCTGAATTATGACGTTCCCTGAACTGTAGATGCTGGAAGCATATAAATTATGAGTGTCATATAAATAATTCATTGTCAAACGGTCGTAACAATGGGCGAAGAGAACATAAGTAGGCATCTTTTTCATTACTTTTATGGTGGGTAAATCTCAATGAAGAGCACCGCACATACATAATGTTAATGTAATCGATTTGGCAATTTGAGATAAACGGTAGAGATTTCGCTCTTTCAAGTAAATAATTTATTTAAAGTTGATTTCATATGGAAATGTAATGTCCTGAAAGGAGCATCGTGTGCGTGTGGTGTTAGAAATGTTGAGGGAAACAATGAGTTTTGGATTTTATTGCGGAGAAATAGTCCAAAGGACGTAGTCTGTTTTGACATTGAGTTGAAACTTAGAAGCTATTGTACACTTTAAATATAGATAAATAGATTCTTTATTTTGATCATAACAGCATAGCTAATAAAAGACATAACTGTTTCTTATCAAACTCCATGGAGCTTCCGTTTCAATCAAAAAACTAAAATTGATAATATGTTATTCAATTTCAGCTAAGGAAAGAAACAAAAACCGACAATGATTTAAGATTTTCATTTTAATGTTTAGACTTTGCAATCTATATAAATATAAAAATGGTGGCAACAATTTATAGTAGGTAATTCATCAATTGAGAACGGCTAGACCAGACCGATTTGGTTCCTATTTCATTTCAGTTGTTCGTAATTGCTAGGAGGAAGTTTTTATGGAAGAACATTTTGGGAAAACCCTCCGGAAAAGTCGGAAATGGGAAAAATCGAAAATTAAAACGGCGGGGCCGATTTGTCTCAAATTTTTATTTTTTTTTTTTCAGTTGTTCGTAATTGACAAGAGGTTTTTACCAAAGAAAATTTTGGGAAAACCTCCGGAAAAGTCGGGAAATTGGAAAAATCGAATATTGATTATTTGTGTGCAATTGTTCCGGAATGGCTTTTCGAATGGAAAAATATAAAATTCCGGAAAAACGCGAAAAATTTGAATTTGTTTCGACGAAATTTTGGCATTTTCTTTGATTCTGGCAACAATTTGGTCAAGATCTCAAAATGCGTTGGCAGCAATGCCAGAAGATGCAACAGCCTTCCATTGTTGGAAGGCGGTATACCACTTTGAAGTTGCCGATGAATCTTCTCACGGGTGACAAGCCAACGTGCACAATTACCAAGAATTCGGCGACAGCGAAATTGATGCGAGAATGCAAAATCATCATTTGGGATGAATGCACGATGGCGCCTAAACAAGCTTTGGAGGCAGTTGACCGAACGATGAAGGATTTACGAGGTGATTCGAGACGATTTGGTGGGGCTATGATATTGCTCTCCGGAGATTTTCGTCACACGCTTCGCGGCATGTCAAGAAGTTGAAATTGAACACGAACGTGAGAGTCGCATTGCAGAACGACCCATCTGCTGCTGTATTCTCGAGACAACTGCTGACGCTTGGCAATGACCAAATTCCCGTTGATGTTTCGACTTGATTGATATCGTTCACATCGTCGAAGGGGGAACTCATCACCAAAGTGTTCCCCGGCATTGCACAAAATTATAAAAATATCGATTGAATTAGTGAACGGGCAATACTAGCAGCGAAGAATAAGGACGTCGATAGCTTGAATTTCATTATTCAAAGTCAAAATCGCTGGATAACTGCATTCGCACAAATCCGTTGACAGCGTGACCGACGAGGATGAAGCGACCAACTATCCGACGGAATTTTTGAACTCGCTTGTTATGCCAGGAACTCCACCGCATAATTTACAGCTGCAAGGTGGGATTGATCATAATCATGATGTTGCGGAATCTGAATCATCGATCACCGAAATTGTGCAACGGTACGCAGTTGTCCGACGAGAAACTTATGAACAATGTGATTCAAGCGACGATCATCAAGGGCAAATTCAAAGAACAGGAAGTCCTTATCCCACGAATTCCGATTATTCCAACTGATCTTCCATTACAATTCGAGCGGATTCAGTTCCCCATTTGATTGGCTTTTGCGATGACAATCAATAAATCGCAAGGCCAATCGTTGGAAGTCTGTGGGATTAATCTCGAATTTCCCTGTTTTCGCACTGTCAGCTGTACGTTGCCTTTTCGCGTGTTAGCAAACCGTCTTCGTTGTTTGTTTTTGCGCCGGAAAAGAAATCGAAAAACATTGTTTATCACATCGCTCGCTACTGATTTCGATTCCATTCAAATAAATCACATTGAAATTGGAACTAGCTATCTGTGTTTTATTATCACTCTGGAGTTTATCTGAGGGCGTTAAATTGGGGCGAGACGAAGTTCGCCGGGTACGCTAGTTAAATATAAAATTCAACATCATTTAAATATCCACGACTCAATTCTTTTTTTCGGCAAGTTTCCGTACATTTCGTTTGGTGTCTCGGCTATGACTTGATAGTGGTTTCCAACTGCTCAAGAGTTTGAGGACGTTAACACTCTTTAAACAGTCTAAAAGTAAAGTCAATGGACATCGCGAAATTATGCGCCCTGTGAACTTTTCGCACAATAAAGCCAAAATTTGTTGTATTGTGTAGCTTGTGGCGCCGTCTTGTTGTAGGTAACCAAATATCGTCCAGATCGAAATTTTCAATTGCTGACCAAAAAAATCGACGAGCATATGACCATAGAATACAGAATTTTCGGCAAGAGTAAATTCATTCCTCGTTTTCGAAAAAGTATGGACCAATGACACAACACTAGACCATAATGCACAGCAAACCAGTTACTTTTAGCGGATGTAATGGCTTTTTAAAAATCACTTGTGTATTTCCAGATTCGCAGATATGGCAATTTTACTTATTCACATTATCCTTCAAGCAACAAATGAGCCTCATAGCTGAACAAGAACTTATTTAAAAAATCAACTAGTCACCAAAGAGTCCCAACGGGCTTCAATTTTTGCGTGGATTAAACTTTAAATGGATGAAGAAGTAAGTCCAAGTGCAAAATACATGCTGTAAGACAAGCTCAGAGTCTAAAAATGAAAAGGACTAAGTCGGCTCTCACATTGAGGCAACAATCGGTACGGAACTGGCAATAGGAAACACGCAATATTATCGCTCACAGTTATTTTACTTTGAATTAAATTAGAGCTCTCACATTAAAGCAACTCAATATCGCTCGAACAAAAAATGTTGCTGATTGCGGCAATAATAATTATCATTAGCGATATACAGCACATGTTGAAAAGCAATAAAATATTGCTTTCTAGTAGCAATATTTGTGATTATTGACAGATTTACGCGTACTACGTTCTATAAAGTTTTGGAAAATATGTCGGACGATCCTGTTTTCAACACAAAATTGAAGTGGAAAAATATCCCTGATAGCTAGAAATTTCAGGCAATCTGTCACCTCGATGTAAGCATAGGTTAAAGTAAAATTGCGTATTGCTTATTGACAGTTGCTAGTTCCTTAATTGCTTATTACTTGTTGCCTCAATCTGAGAGCCGCCTACAGCAGCGACAGCATCAGAAGCCATTGTTCCGATGTCTTACCACATCCGTAATAGAGTCAGTCTATTAATTTTCGTAAAGTGCGAAACGTCACTACCTATAGCAGAATGACCATTTTTGTTTAAAAAAAGGAACCTACCACGTTATGCGGTGGATAAACGATCCATAAATATTGTAAAATTGTGACTGAACAAATTACAAATTTGATGACATTAAAGTTTGACATCTATGAATATCACAATTACACAGCTATATTTTTTTGTGATTGTCATTTGTCTTGTCATTTCGCTTTCAATCATCTAGCTGTAAGTTTAATGCCAAGTTTCACAGTGTAACGTTTGTTGGGTTGTCAAAGAACGTCTAAAGTGGGGATTAACTCGTGGTTAAACGGCTGCATTATGCCTTTTAAAATGTCAGACGAGTGCAAGGCATTATACAAACTTTTATTATTTTGGAGCAAATTCGATTCAAATTTGAAAATATGTACAACCAATTGGTATATTAAATGTGAAATGAAACCAGGAAACATATCGATCGATGATCGAGGCAAGATTCATGTCCAAACATCACAGCGTATGCCAAAAATATCTATATACCCACAAGGTCAAAGTCAGGAACAAGGAAATCTTGTAGTTGAGCAACAGTCGGTGATGATGACATGGAAGAACCATTTCTGCAGACTGTAAAACGGCGAAGACGACACAAATTCCGCTGTCAGACAGAATGAACCATTTAGCCTGGACAATGAAACGAAGACTTCCGTCCACCTGACCAAAATGAAGTGAGGATAGCATTATCCAAGTTCAAGTCCAACAAAGCTACTGGACCGGACTGTTTAACTGACGAGCTTTTTAAGGTAGCGGGAGATGACTTCGTGGAGAGCATACACCAAGTCGTCTCTAATACTTGGTCAGAGGAAAGTATGCCTGATGAATGGAGCCTCTGCATCATTTGCCCGATCCAAAAGAAAGGAGGTGCTCTAAACTGCTCCAAAGATCCTATCTGCTGTACTGTGTGAGCGCCTGAAACCATTCGTCAAAAAACTGATTGGTCCCCATCAGTGTGGTTTTAGGCCCGGTAAGTCCAACCGACGAAATATTCACGCTACGTCGGATCCTGGAAAAACTACAAGAAGTCCAAATCGATACTCACCATCCATTTATCGATTTTAAGGCCCCATATGACAGCATCTATAGAGACAAGCTATACAGAGTCATGTGTAATTTTGGCATCCCTGCCAAACTTGTCAGATTGTGCAGAATGCCGACGAAGAACGCTTGCTGCTCTATAAATGTTTTGAAACAATCTCATCCAGACCTTTGATACTAAAAAAGGATTTTGACAGGGGTAATGCACTGTCATGACGTTTTCAACTTCATACTTGAGAAAATTGTGAGAAACTCGCAAGCCAACACCAAGATCACAATTTTCCAAAAGTCTGTGCAACTAGTACTTGCGTATATACGCTGACGACATTGACATCATTGACAGACGAGCTGTCACTCGTAAGAAGCAAAAACGGGTTTAGCAGTGAATGAGGGCAAAACAAAATACATGCTGTCAACAAGAAGGGACACACAACATTGACGAATTGGACAGAACGTCACGATAGACAGCTATAACTTTATGGTGGTTAGGGACTTTGTCTACCTCGGCTCCGCTATAAACTCTATGGACAATGACACCACATCAGAAATCAAACGAAGAGTTACACTTGTCAAGCGCTGTTTCTTTGGCCTAAGAAAGCAACTGACTAGTAAGGCTTTGTCCAGAAACACTAAAGACACTCTATATAAGAACTTTATCATCCCATCACTCATCAGTCCTGCTCTATGGCGCACAAGCATGGACGTTAACAAAGGCGGATGAAGATCATCTTGGTCGTTTCGAACGCAAAATTCGTCGAGTGATTTTCGATCCCGTTTGCGTTGACGGGCTTTAGGAGGATATTCAAAAGCGAACTCTACGAGCTATACAGCGACATCGACTTGGTCAGAAAAGTATGTACAGCGAATGGACACCAAAGCTCCGGCCCGAAGAGTCATCGATTATAACCCGGAGGGACAACGCAGTAGATGGAGACCTCGCCTTAGGTGGCGCGCACAAGTAGAAGCTGATCTCTTCCAACTTGGAGTGGTCAGCCAAAGATCGGGCTAACTGGAGAGGCGTGTTGGTTGAGTCCCAGATCTACCCGACTGTAGCGCCACGTAAGTACGTAAGACCAAACTGGAAATGAGTATCATTAAGAGCACGACTCTCTGGGCAAGGGATACTTTTCTACCTTTCTTGGTTTTGCTCTAACCTTCATGTAAAAGAGGTAGTATGCTGGTATAAATACATTTTCAAACAAAAAGCTAGTTTCTTATAAACCTCATATTTTTCCAAACTAAATACAGTGAACACTGTAAGAATGAGAGACGATAAGGTTTGCTTCAGTTATTTAATGGATAATCTTATGAAACTCTGCGATTTTGAATGACCTTGAGTTCTTACCAAGGATAAAAAGGATATACACCGTCACATTACGCTATGAAAAGGACTCCTAGTGGCGGAATGTTATCCAATAACTTTATTGTTCTATCCACACGCCCTTACAAAGTGTTATTTGGGATACAAAGCGCAAGGAGAGCAAAAATTCGCTTAATGGATCTGCTTTCCATAAGAATGGATTTAGAGATGGATTTCGTTTTTCGTCCTTCCATTATTTTATTGTTCGATTCGTCTTCCTTTTATTTTTGTTCCATCGACGACAAAAGCGGAAGTACAAAATGTGTTGGTTATTTATTATGCTTTGAATTGCTGTCGTTTGACTTAAGCTAATAGCATTTTTTCGTTTTTTTTTTTTTTTTGGTTTAGGGGTTTATGGGACCTCTAACCAAAAGCGTAACACACCCTCCACTCATAAGGATATAAAACAGTGCAATAATGTTTATTGAAGGAGCTTTTCTTGAGTGCGGGAACAAAATCGTATGTAGGGGTAGGTACTCTCGAAATTTTGGGCGAACACTTTTGGGTCACCGAACCCTGCTCGGAGGAATTTCGAATCGATTTTTGGCAAAACGCCAGCCATGGTGATGACAAATATTTTTATTGCCATCATGGAATGTGGATTAGATGTGCTTTATTCTTGAATTTATTAGAATGGTTGCTTTTAAGTGGCTGGGTATGACTTTGTCAACGAGAATTGTTAGCGTTTGTGGAATGGTCTCGGTGAGTTTTATTTATTTAACTATAAATATAGAATTTTTGTTGTGGTAGGCACAAATTAGGTTGGGGGATGATGGCATTTTTGCTGCTTAATGAGGCATATAGAATAGGCTATAAAAACAGTATTGTCTGCATAATAATGTTGTTATCACAATCAGTGACAGTTTTGATAGTACCAATTGGAAAATGTTGCCGTATGTGCTGTTCAGAGATGATGTGACAACGAAGAGGCATAATATGTATGGAATGAAACTGAATTTGTTTGTGTTAAAGTTCACATAAAAAATGAATACCTAAATAGGACTCTAGGGCCAGCGGGTAGGTACTTGGGAAAATCACAACGTTTTACCTTTCTTCCTAATTCATGAAACGTGTGCTAAAGCTTCTGTTGTGCAACATACATATAGAAATTACTGTTTGAGATGGATTCGGGATTCGAGTCAACATCAGGGTTCTTGGGAAGTTAATATAGAATTGGTGCCGTCCAAAGCAACAACATATCTACATACGATATGATTTGATGAAAGCTACATGGCAATTTGAACGTAATTGTCATATGAAAACCATACAAAAAGGGGCACCGCCTCATCTACACCAATCGCAGATATATTAGGCTTCTTCAATATCTATACTACCAATGTTGTCAAAGTTATTCGAGAAAATGCTGGTAAAACGCCTGCAAAAAATAATTGTCGAAAAATCACTAGTCCCAAATCACCAATTTGGATTTAGAAATAAGCACTCTACAATTGATCAGGTGCATAGAATCACAGATAAAATCTAAAAAGCATTTGAAGAGAAAAATGTGTACTCTACAATATTTCTTGATATACCTAGCACAAGCTTTCGATAAAGTCTGGCACAAAGGTCTGATCCACAAACTGCAAAGGCAACTGCCAAAGCAATATTCGACAATTCTGGAGTCATATATATCAGATCGATTCCCCAGAATTTAACAAGATACAGAGTACTCAACTTTAAGAGAAATTAAAGCTGGTGTACCACAAGGCAGCGTGCAAGGTCCAGTTCTGTACATTCTGTTCACTGGCGATTTGCCTGAAAGTGGGGAAACCACTATAGCTACTTTTGCAGATGACACAGCTGTCCTATCTGTGGGAGCAACTGTCGAAGTAGCAACAAATAAGCTTCAAAGGGCAATAGACAATATCTCAGATTGGACAAAAAAATGGCAGATTAGATTAAATGACCTTAAGTCAGTCCATATTAATTTTACGTTTAAAAACGTACCATATATTATTCCAGTATACTGTATACATAAACAACAATGTAGTGGAATACTCAAATACAGCTAAATATCTAGGCATGACTCTAGATGCTAAACTACGTTGGAAAGAGCATGTGAAGAAAAAAAGAGATGAGTTAAACATGCGATACAATAAAATGTATTGGCTTACTGGGAGATATTCATATCTGTCCAATTACAATAAGTTATTGCTATACAAGCAAGTTCTAAAACCAGTATGGACCTATGGGCTCCAGTTGTGGGCATGCACATGCCAAACAAATTTGCAAAAAATTCAAGTTTTCCAAAATAAAGTACTAAGGAACATAGTCAATGCACCTTGGTACAACATTGAAATGGTTGAGGAAGAAATTAAAAAAAGTTGCCCAAAGGCACAGAAGTAGACTTCTTAACCATGTTAACTTAGAAATAACTGAACTTTTAAATACTGACAATGTAATCAGGAGATTAAGGCGGGTAAAACCTCTTGATCTATAGGATCAAGGAAGTAGGTAATATTTTCAATCAAACAAGTAAAGAAATCCGACAAACGGCAGATTTATCCTTTAAATTTTTTTAAAATGAATCAAAAATAAATTGCCGATTAGTCGAACGACTAGGTGCAATCCAATTAGGGATGACGAAAGTCAGTCTCCTCGGGAGTTTTTTTAGATCGGGTTTAAGTCCCTCACTATTGCAGAAGCATCCCTCGCGAAATAGCTCTGCAATGTCTTTCCAGAGAATTCCCAACACAAAAAAAAAATAAAAAAATAAATATTAGGCTTCCAAGCATCATTTCTAAAATCCTTTTTCAGTGCAAAACTTAACCGACAAGAATTTCAACGTAATGCTTACTATAAATATATAATGAATATATTGTGTGATAAAACAAAGTATGGTGGAAAAACTACATAACGGAAATAAAACACACTCTACTTACACTATAATGAGATTCACACTACGTATGTATCACAAGTCAGAGTCAGTTGGCAGCAGTGACGATTCTGCCTTAATTTTAAATCAGATTTGCCTTTCTTCACTGCTATCTAGTTAAAAAGGTAAAAGATAGGTAGGTAGGTAGGTGTGATGGTTGACAAAACAAACTCATTTTACGTGGTTGTTGTAAGTTTTTCGAAGGGGGTCTTAGATACAACCTGTGGAATTCAAAAAGGTTACCAGTTCCTTAAGGCTTTAAAATGGAGTCGAAGAATGGTTTTCCCAGAGATCGCTGTCTGGTCCTAGCTAGTTCCGGACAGGCGCATAGGTTAGAAAGAGACAGACTATGTGCGAGAGAGAGAGATGGATGGGTTGTGGAAGATGGAAGATTGATTTTGTTTTTTTTTATGCTGTGAGTTGTGTTGGTTGTTTTTTTTTATGGAACCACAGGGATAGCAAAATTCCAATCTTTGCGAAAGCAATAATCCAGTCCATGGAACCACAGACCACGCGATAGTCTCATCTCTATCGATTTTTTATTATCCAAGAAATCTACAAACCGATGATGGTACAGAGTTTTTCAATCGAAACTTCAAGGATTTAATGGCGCAATACAAAATTAACCACTACACAACTTATAGTATATTAAAAGCATTAATTTTTGAACGTTTTAATTGCACCCTCAAGGAGAAGATGCGGAAAGAATTCAGCTAATGGTAATTACAAATGGATACCTATTTTGAGTGATATAGTAAAGGCATACAATCACTCTACGCATAGAAGAATAAAAATACGCCCTGTTGATGTGAATAAGAAAATTAAAAAAATTCAGTATACCTAGTTAGGTGTCAAGCTATATCGGAGTTTAGCTAACACCCAACGAGAATTAACAAAATCTCTTATCACATTATCTGGGCTTGCTTAAAGTGTATTTGAATAAGCAGCAAACCACACAACTCCTATAAAACAATATTGTGCGAGAAGTAAAAGTTAAATCGTTAAGAAATGTAAAAAAAATGTGCTGTTAAAAGGACATAAAAACTCCTGTGCCATTCTGTACACAAATAATTGCCCTGAGAAATCTTACCTGTAGGTACAGCCGTTCGTGCAGGTCATGAATGTGTAGGACCAATCCATAGTTCGAATATCAAAAACTCGCGCAAGCTAATGGTTAAATTGTAAGCATCTATGCCCAATATGTCCCAGTTATATGCCAAATATTTATTAAGTCAAGAACTAAGAAGAAAGCAAATATAGCTATGTACCATTATTTGCTGCAACATACCTTTTCGAAGCTGAAGAATCTTTTTGGACATCTATCTTGGATTTGTCAACCAGACAGCCCTCCAATTCAGACTTCCAGGGTAGTTTGTTGCTGAATTTAGACAGAAAACGAGGGACTATCGCATTTGCCTCGTTACTCATCGGGCGAAAACAGTCTTCGAAAATGTATGGGACCAGCTATCTCGAAAAGTTTCTCATGCGGTGGCTGACATTTTGATAATTTTCCCCTATTACCCTAATTCCTGTACTGTATATGAGCAACTAGTTCTACCTACATGAAACTATGCCCTGTGGTCTTGATTACATTTAAGACAGAACTATTTAGTTTTCTAGTTTAAATTTTCCATAAAAATATTCTGTCATGCAACAAAGACTCAAAGCCCAAGATAATTGATGAATGATGATCCATCCCTTGGGTTATGACCTTTGATAAATTAACTAAAGAAAAAATTTAAGCAGCAAAAATCCAAAAAAAGTATTCTAACAGAGGAACTGGAGCAGGCATCCCGATACTTTGTTTGCGGCTGAGCTATCCTTTAAACTCCCCCAACAGGCTGACTATCGGCACGGGTCGTATGCCACCTACGTCCAACGCATCAGGGGAAAGGGGTTTAGGATAAGAAATAGCGAGAAGTGATTTGTGGATAGGAGTAGGAAAAGAATGGGGAAGTAGGATACCTAGATACCTAAGCTCTCCAGGCTTATCGATCACTCTAAATAAAATTTTTCGTTCTTCATCAAAACAGCATGTCTGTCATGGGTGACCCTATACTGGCGACTAAAGCCACCGACAGCATACCCTGTTGAATCATTACAACTTAAGCCTCCACACCACCAACCTCCAGAAAAGGACGCAACGGCGAGGTGACAGGCCCTTCGTGGTAGGAATGTTTAGGAAAATAGCGAATAAAATTTTTCTTCCACAGGCGTTTTCTGCCGTTTCCGTAAGCCGGAATCAAATTCTGAAATCTTCATGGTCTCCTTAAAATTTAGCTAGTTTCGATTCAATTAAGGGCGGTCGGCATCGGTGAATAAGCCGACTGAAATCCTTAACATTTAGCGAGTTTACATTCGATTTTAAAAAGGACGGCTAATCGGTTCATTTGCCGACTGAAATCCTTAAAATTTAGCGATTTTCGATTCGATTTTAAAAAGGACGGTCGGCATCGGTGAATTTGCCGACTGAAATCCTTAAAATTTAGCAAGTTTAGATTCGATTTTAAAAAGCATCAATGAATTTGCCGACTGAAATCCTTAAAATTAAGCAAGTTTCGATTTGATTTTAAAAAGAACGGGTCGCATTTCTAATTTGAGGTTAAATTCGAAGGAATATGTTATTCGCTAGTTTGTGGAACTCGGCTTATTGATGTGGATTGCGAACTTTGACAATTCGCGGCAAAAGGTTTTCGTTCGGCAAAATTTTTGGAAAACGAAATTTCGTTATTTAAACTGTTTATAAACTTGTTTTCTGATGGCTGAAATTCGCGAACTGCCGCGATCTAGAAAAGTTTTCATGTGAACAGTCTGTCAAAACTTGCGAACGTTCGTTCGTTCGTAGAGAGTTGGTCGCTCTCATATGAAAGGTCCTTTATGTATTGGCCCAGTGGTATTCCTTTATTGCGCCTCCCATTCAAACAAAAACAATCAAAATCTTATATCCCGAAGACCACCGAATCGATTGAGCTTAAAGCTACAGGTGAATTTAGGTATTGGCCCGGGATATTTCCTGTGAAAATTGGTCAAAATTGGGCAAATGGGCGTGGGACGTCCTAAACAAAAAACATCTTCTATGGGGTGAAATTCAATGACGTTAGATATAACTCGATAACCGCTGGGCCGATCTTCATGATTTGTATGCAGTCGGCAAGTTCCTGAAATAAGACGGCATTTCAATGAAAGTCACCCCCCAAGGCTCGAACCATCTCTACGCCCCTGTAGACCATGACGTCCATTCAGACAGAGGTTTTTGACCAATTATCGATCTTTCGTACCTAACATGTGCGTTTTCTAAAATCCCAAAACAGTAGATCTGGCTAATGGATGTTTAATGATCCACCAGTGAGTGAAATTAATTGTGTCCCCTATGTGGAGGGCATCCTTGAATTTGTTTTCTAACCTTAAACATATTTCCTTCTCCTATACATGTAAGATTTCGTTTTATCAATTGTTATCTAAAGGACTAACATTAAGCCATAGTACTATACATTCCATTTCTAAATGCTTTTATCACTCACTGCCTTAATACTATCAGAACGCCAGGAATTCTAAGGACGTTCTGATCCGATTTTTCGCCAACTCAGTGGCATTATTATCTAGAGATTAGACAAATGGACAAATTATATTGCAATCTAAGGGACACTTACTTTTATGAAGATGGGATAACTGGTATACGCCAACAGAAACATGTTGATAACCACTGATGTTCTATTAAGATAGGAGTAGGTCTGTTCCGAAAATAAGTCCAATTTATATGTTAATCGACAATTCACGAAACGATGAGTGTAACAATTTGACAAGCAAAATTCAATCAACGTCACCGACTTCTTAGCGTCAAGTTAATTTCCTTGTCAAAGCTAAAAATTGTTGATATTTTCACACACATTACCTTCACTTTGGAGAAGAAAAACGAAACATTTTCTAAATTTCCCCGCATTCACTAAAGATCGTTGTCCCGATTTTACGTTAAAAGCTATCCTCCACCTACTACTTGACAGCGCAATTTGTCTAATGACATTAACCTCACAATCAACGTTAATTTAATGTAAATTTGCCTCTAAAAGGACTTACCATCCCCTACAGGAAATCCCTTCGTAAAAACAAACAACACCAAAAGATACACAAAAATCCATATATATAAGATGTGAAAACATCGAAATTCTTTTCTATTTTATATCCTCCGTGTGACTATGAAGAGGCCAACGAAATCGTAATGAAAGAAAACAAAGACCAGTAAACCAAAATAAACACAATTCTCGTTACATGGACATCTAATTGGGAATTATAATCAATCAATCAGACTTATTGTTCAATCGATGACAATTTTTTGTATGTGTGTACTTAACATGTTTTCTTATTTTTTTTTTTTTGTTCGTCCAAAAATAAAGTAGGTACCTACATTGCTGTTGGCCTAATACGATTAACTGAGACTTAACTCGTTCACGGTCAAGACAGCCGAGACGCGGCGGACGATGGTCTCGTAAGTAGGTAGGTGGATGACTTGGTCGGACAACCAAACGTAATTTACTATGAAAATAAATAATAGTTCAGTTTGCATCGCATCGAATAGAAAATATAGACTCAACAACAAAAGCCCGAACAAAAAAAAAAAAAAAAGTATCTATTGTGGTGTATCTGAGCCGCGAGCGAGGCGTATTTTGTTGCCTCTCGCTGATTTAAGTAAATAATAATAAAGTTTCAATTGCGAATGCTCGTTTCTTGGCTTAAAGTCGATTCTTCGTCTTAATTAAACGTGAAATTGTAATTGGAAACGACAACAATGAGCCGGCAACAACTTCGTCATCTGGACGATAGACTGTAGAGTGTAGAGCTCGGTAAAAGTGTATCGAATTCTCAAATCCGATCAACCTACATTGCGATTAATATACCCTCGCCCAACCTGTATAATATACCGGGTATGTTATGTATACACATTCACGGCGAATGTTTTTGCAAAAAATAATTATAAGGCGGGATAATTGCTTCTGGTCGTGTATCTATAATGTGAACCGCAAATTAGTAATCGCAGTTGTTAACTAATATCTACATGAAATGTATATGTTGTATGACTTTGTTAACCACAGCTGTAATTTTGCTTGGCATTTGTACTGAATGAATTAATATTGCCAGATGATTTGTGTGCACGAAACGTTTACACATTAAAATGCATTAGACAACGGATAATGGGCGCATTATAGATGCACGTGAATTGACTTGCATTGGTAATCAGTTTGGAATTGACAGGGAGTTTTTGAACTGTCCAAGCAGTAAGCGCCGACAACTACCGACGTATACGAGAAGAAGAGGCTCTCAAAGAAATTTACTTTTTAGTAGACAGGTAGCGTACTTCCACCTGTCTATCTGTAAAATGGCTTAATTACAAGAATTCACAATGTTATGACTTATGAGTGTCTGCTTAGGGTTGGGTAAAAACGCGTCTTTCAGCGGATAGTCTTTATTATTTAAGTTCGCTAACTACAGAGGGGTCTAAAAATAGTCTGACTACACAAGTAGTTTACATAACTGTGCTCGAATTAACATTACTATGTTATTTAAAGACATTAGCCAAGGCCTAAGATGCAATCAACTCCTAATCCCCCGTGGAATATTGGCGCGTATCTGAACGAGATAGCTGGACAGTTAAAGCCGGAGAAGGAATCATGCCAGAAAACTTGTTGTCAACGCAGCAACAGGCACTTTAGTGCCAAACTGGCACTTTCAAACATGTGTATGGCATCTAGGCACTCATTGGCACTTAAAATCTATTTATTTGGCACTGATAAATTAAAATAATATATATAATAATAATAATAAATTATAATATATAATTTATAATTTTTTATTGGTACATTTGTTTCTCTCCTGTGTAAACCACCCATTTTGCAACTGATATTTGCATTGTGTTTAATGGTTAAAAGAAAAAGTCAATTAGCTTTTTATGTCAAATTCATAGACATCTACCAGCTTTTTAAACGTTCATGATTTATCGCGTCAATAACATCAAAAAAGTTTTCGGTATGATTTCTACGTATATCTATTTATTGAAAACAACAAAGTTTACATCAACATTAGTAAAAAAATGTGGACGACTGGGTCACACAAAACTTTCTCGGTTATTGCGAATCTAGCAGAATCTCAGAGTCATTTCAACAAATTTTACGTTTATAATCATAGCCACTTAAGATGTACTCCGGTTTAGTATCTGAACCTATGATAATTAAAAACGTAATACATACTACATAAACATACGTATTTACTACAACACTTTATTACTTTCATTAACAACTTTAAATACTTTACATTAATTACTTAATTAATTTCTTCCCGAACTGACACTTGAAGGAGGCAAGTAGGCGATGAATTTCGAATTATATTGCCACTGAAGTTTTGGCCTTTGCAAAAATATGCCGGGTATGAATACATTGGGATTTGAATAGTCATTTTTGAGAAATATTCATAAAACGGCTATATTCGAGTTTTTTTGAGAAACACTAAGTACGTGATCATGTTTAAAATGTTAATGTTGTCTTAAATATGTATTTGGATCAAAATTGTTAGAGCGGTTTTTTGTAAAATTATGCTGATAAATGTTACAACTTTGGATTCGAAAAGAACTGTTACTAAACTGTTTAGCTGAAAACTGAGTACGACGTATTCTTCAGGATATAAACATTACCTAGCAGTTACATTTTCATCCAAATCGAAAATTGTGTTTTCGAGATATGAGCAGTTTTTAAAGTAGGTACCATTTTTAGCGATTGGCGTTGAAATCAAAGGACGCATTCTTGGTTTAAAAAAACACTGTGTTGCAACAGTTTAGCTCAAAACTGAGCTAAAAGTATTACTATGAATTTAAGCATTACCTGCCAGTTACATTTTTATCATAATCGAATATGGCGTTTTTGAGATATGAGCAGTTTTTTAAAGTACTATTATTAGCGAATTGGTTGGATATCAAAGGACGCAGTCTCTTTAGAGACAAACTGAGTTTGCTATCAAGTTAAGAATGACGATAGCATCTTAAAAATAAGTTCTTGTTAAAAGCTTTTGTTTTCGAAAAAAAAAACAATTTTCAAAAGTGCCGTTGCTGCAGTTTTAAGCAAAAAACTGGGTATGCAATCATGTTAAGCATGCCTACATTAACTCAACTATGTATCAATTTTGGTTCAAATCGTTTGAGCCGTTTTTGAAAAAATCTAAATTGTTTAAAATTTCGGAAAACTTTTATATGGGAAGTACCGTTAATATTAGGGCTAGCATAAAAAAAATCAATATCTTTCTCTTACTACGTATATCTACGAGAAAGTTAAAAACTTTAGTTTAACTTGTTGGACTCCATCGAAGTTAATGTTAAAAAATTATAAATTGGCATTTTACGTTATAGGTATATAAGCAAGATATTTATTTCTTCACATATAACTGAATCTCTTATTTTTTTCTTTAGTAGGTACCTTACCTACATACAATTTATTTTAATGAAGTAGATAATGAGCAATAAAAACATTTATAGTTTTTGTTTGAATATATGAGTTTTTTTATGGTTTAGTTTTGGAAGTTTGGCACTCTGAGGCACCCATAAAAAAAAAGTTGGCAATGTAATATTTTTTTTTTCAGCTGCAGCGCTGCTTGTTGTACTAGACTTTCCTGGCCCATAGTCTGTACATTGTACAGTCAACATACGATGAATATATGAAGGATACTGCGACAAAGCCAGACTTACTTGAATAATTCTGAAATCTAAAGAAATCATACAACCTAAGAGACTCTAAATACATCTCATATTAATATCACCGGGAACTGCATCTCAGGTAGATATGCGCAAAGAATGGGCTTGAAAAAAGCCCAATTTCTGCAGAAACAATGAGAAGCGTAACATATTTTTTTGATGGCTTTATTAAGAAGGTTTATGTTCCTTAACAATCTCAGCGATTTGAAGCTTTACTCAAACGTTTAGCAATTCGTCTAACAACCGCCAAGTCCGTCCATATACGAAGAGTTACTAAATATTTTGGAGGAAAATAAAACTAATGTTATGACAGCTCTGATTAATATGAGTAACAAAATTTTGCCCGCGGCTTCGCTCGAGCAGTCTGCAGTCCTCAGGATTTGGACACCGAGATTCCTTTATAGTCAGTTAGTTGCCAAAGCTGGACATTGACATATGTGCCACTGTCTCAGATTCCCCCAGGCATAGTTTCCAAGTATACTCCTCTCTAAAGCCCATCTTCCTTAAATGATACCCGAAATTACCATGTCCTGTCCTGTAGTCAACGCCACCACCTATTTCAATGTCCCTCGACTCATGCTAAGAGAGGTATACTTTGAGTGGAGCAGGTCGGTCACTTTAATGTCATTTTAGCCTGTCTACAATGTTTCATGGTTGACCACCTTCTTAGGTGTTCTACCGTTGTGATCCATTTGTGAATCAGCTGTTCTACCATTCCTCAACCAATTGACGAGAATGGATCTGGTCCCAGCAACTTTTCTCGTTGACTTTGTGTCCTCGTACCGAAGTCAGTGTTACTTCATTTTTAGATGAACACTTATTGCGCTTGAGTACATATTCCAGTGCCAATGACGTTGTGATCTGTGTCTGTTCCATACATCTGATCACCGCCTGATTGTCCAATACTATAAGGATATATCTTCCTTCCACCTGACTGACTCTCAAGCAATTAGTCCAACGCATGCAGCAAAGCATTCAAAGCAATCATCTCAGCCTGGTATACTGAAGTGTATTTCCCGAGGCTAATGTGACGGGCTAGTTCCAGATCTTCTGAAAAGATACCGGTCCCTGCTCCGCCATCCACCATGGATCCATCTGTGAAACTCACGGTTTCACCATTCCTCTTTTCTCGCAGTAATCCGTTCTCAATATACGAGTGTCCCATCCATAGGCATTTTCAGTTCCCTGGTTTTTGACAAGTTCCCAGGATCCTCCTGTGTCCATAGATGGTACGAAGATTGTGCCATTTGGCATTTGACGTTATAGCGTTACAAAGTAAATTTAGAGAACGAGCCATGTCTCTTTGCTTACGCTTCAGTCGGGTCAAATACTGTCTAAAAAAATGAAATTTAAACAGACTTTAAACCCTCCTAAGTCGCATATCGAAACCAGGCTTCCGTTAAAAAAAACATACCGCATATAATTGAAGAACAATCACCAGCAGTAGATATCCCGCCAGATTACAATAATTATTTTTCGGAATTTTTCGACAATTTCTCGTTTAGCACCTTGAACACTTTCTTAGCAAAGAATCTGTTCTTATATTCCATCATTCTACCATCATGTATATTGTCGAAAGAAAAAACTTACTAAGAAAACCACTTCCCCAACTATGTAATTCTAATATGCAAATTCCAGACTTCTGTCTCCGTAATGGCGACAAAAATATCATTAACCATCAGTTTGAACAACTTTAAGTCTCGGACAGGCAATCTATATTATTCCCCCCCAAAGACAAAGCAGCATCTGCTTCATATTCAAAAATAGCTCACATGCGACTTCTGGTGTTCCCTAGTGTTCACGTTCATCAATCCTTTCATAATCGGATTATCATGCGACCACGTACATATGTTTATGTCTCTTGGCTGCATTTGATGGGATTTGAAATATGTTTTCGCTAATCCCACTCATGGAAAAAAAAAACAAAACTCCATAGGTAGCAACGGAGCGAATGCCTTGCATCGATTCACAGGCTAATAACCGTTGACCCCTCCTAATGTCGCCATCCCATGCCCATCACATAACCCGTACCCGACAACTTTTCAATAAGACGTTACATGCAACATGTCCCTCTCTCCTTTTCAATTTGTCTTCGATTTCCACTTGAGGTTCTTGCGGTTGACATTAATCCAAGAGCTCTCTTCACCCAATGTATCGGGCGTCGGTCGTGGTCGTCGTCATCGACGACGCCAACATCCTTCGCATCCTCGACATAGCATCTGATTTTCGCATTTCACTCGATAGGGGAAAAAATAAAAATAAAAATTACTTTACAATTTTCTGCTGAGTACGTGCGTGCGCTGTTAATGGTTTTACGGATTTGGATGCGAATTCGAATTCGGATTCAACTCCCGGTTAGTTTGCCAGGGGGATTGTTGGTGCTTAGCAATTGCTTTGCCATTTCATATTTAATATGCAGAATGTATCACCGATGGTATTAAGCCGTTTGAGACATAAATTGCTTGTTGGAAGTCCATTTTTGGGGTTGAAATGACTTGAAGTTCATGTGATTGTAATTATGAATGTTGTTAGGCCGTGCGTTCAACCAAATTTGTGATGTACAAGTTTTATTTATGTTACTTTGTTTCAGGGATATCTTACGGACGTATAAATAAATGCGCTGAAAAGCAATTCAGATTAATGTGCTGTAATAGCCTCGTACAAGATTTATTTGTATTATTATATGGACAAACAAGTTGGTTGCAAGAGCAACGGACGGTATTATGTGTAATGGAATGGATCAGATATATTTTTAAGAAAAAAATGATGTAATTATGTACTATGGAATGTCTATGGAGAATAGAAGCAGCGTATTTTTGATGCGAATTTGTAATTGGAAACAGACTTCGCAATAAAAAAAGTCTCGAGTTTCAGACATGTTGTCGAACTCTAGCTATACAATCTGGGGCCTGTACCACAAAACAACAAGTCTAGTTAAACAGGCAAATTTTAACAATTAACAATATTTTCTGTACCACCAAAACATAAGTTAACTATCGTCTTAACACTTGTTAACACAATTTCTAACAAGTGGGAAATTTGATGAATTCTCGGTTTCTGTACCACAAAACAACAATTGTTAAAATTGTCTGTTAAATTGTTGCAAAATTCTAACTGATGAATAGAAAATTGTTAGCTCGTAACGAGTTATATTTCTTGATTTGGTTTTCGAGATTTTCAAGTTTTTTTTTTATTTTCTATTAAATTCAAATCATGATTATAAACTGTTTAATGTTTGTTTTGCTTTTATAAGACAAAAATCCCAAAGCCAAAGTTTCCAAACTGGAATTTCCAGCGCAGCAAAAACTCCTACCTAAGTGGCCCGCTTCATGTGATTAAGGGATTTAAACTCTCTTATCGCATGTCGCAGGTCCTGCTCATACAACTTCGTTGCTCCTCGGGATATCTATGTGCTTTTCGTCCCCGTTTTTTTTTTTTCTTTTTTTTTAAGATTTTTTTGTCTATAGGTTGTCGTTTGCTTTAATTTTAAGACAACTATTTATGAATATTTCACTATTCTAGAGAATTCCTCGTTCTAATCGTGCATATAATCTGTATTCTGCTTTGAACTATATGTATATTAGTCTAAACTAAACTACTCTCCCAACGCGCACACTCTTTGAACCACCATTTAATTTTGCAAAATTCTACAACAAGTGTTAAGGGAAATTTTCCTTGTTAACTATCATAGCGAATATTTTGGTGGTACAGAAACTAACTTCGCCTGTTAAATTTATATGTTAAGAAATTACTTGTTAAAAAGTTAAATTGTTGTTTTGTGGTACAGGCCCCTGCTCTAATACACACAATTTAGAAGCGCACACATAAGCCTCATCAGCGAAGAATAAATATAGATGGGTTACGGCCTGATTCAATGAGCATCTGCAAAGGAACTATGAACTATAATATGGACCTTAGAATAACATTCAAAGCGGACTAGGCTATGAACCCACCCCAGCTATCATTGGGTAAGAACCCGCAACGGTCTGGCCTGTCTATGGTCTATCAAACCGATTCTTACTTCTTTAGTTCGGCTAGACGCTAGACGAAAACTAAAACATTGGATAAATCTTAGTAGGTCTTAAATACAACGGAATTCGTGAAGCAATTAATTTCGTAATTGGTGCAACTGGTCCGTATGGGCACACTATACCTAGCATCTTACAACCATTCGTTTGTGTGGAAGGGAACCCACAATTTTACGCTGCTTCCGAATGGCTGAATTGAGAAGCTTTTTCAGGACAGGTATAGGTTATAGGTAAATGAAGAGCGCGGAGCACATAAATAGGTGGTGTTCTCTAAGATGAACATTACCCATGGGACAAAGAAACATATGGTGGTGAAGGGATGTGAAAACAAGTACTGAATACGAGTAAAACGTCTTTCAAAAATTGGTTTATGAGAAACGGTAGCATGAACAGGGGCTCAACTATTTTTAAGATTCAAAGAAGAAGAATTGATCGGGAGTTTCGTTCATCAACAATGTTTAAGGCTAACTTTTCATTTATGACGACAAAATTACAAACATATAGGTATTCAGAGGCCCTAACAGACTGGCAGTATTGTGAGAAACTTTTAAATTACCTGTTTCCCTTATTTGCTTTTCAATAGCAGCTCCAGGAAATTAAAAGTGGTTCGACCAGAACCTATATACCACCTGAGATCTCGAAAACGATGGGTCCATAGATGGCATAGGGTCTATAGTTGGCCTCGTATTCTGATCTCCTAACTTATATGAGAGGTGAGCAAATGTCTTAATTAATTTTAACCAATCTACCTACAGGCGGAAGGGTAATATGTATGCGAAACTTTGATAGATAATTGTCAATGAATTAAGATGATTTCATACACCATAAAGATTGTTAAGCGGCTATTGGGTGGCCTATCTGATAACCAGTGAGGGTTTGTTTCCCAAAAATCAACCAAAGATGCAATCCTGAGTATCAGAATAAGAATGGAAATATATGGCGATTGCTTCAAAGATTTACATAAGTTGTGTTGGTTGAATTTGCAAAAGCGTTCATTAGACAGCCAAGAGATCCACCCATGGCCTTATGGAAACGAGGAGTTCCGAAATTGTTGGTCGGATGGTTATGGATATATACGAGCAAGTCAAAACAAACGTAATATGACCCACAAGAATGACCGAAGATTTCCCAATCAAAGTTGGGGTATATACCAAAGAAGCGTCTTCAGTCCTTTGCCGTTTATTAATGTCATTGACAGTCTATAGTTTAATGTGTCGGACCCGAAATTGCCGACGTTGAGGTCAACTCGGCGAGCTTCACACAGGCACATCCATCATAGTGTGAAGCAGTAAAGTAGGAAAGTTATGATCCCAGGCGACCAATAAGCTGAGCAGTTATTGTAACTAATTGAAAAATTCTAGAACATTAAACATTTTTAAAGAACATTATTTAGCATGCATCGGTTATTCATCATTATTCTTCGCATAATTCACCCCCTACTAAGTTCCTAACGGTTAAGTTACCATAATTTTTCCACGAGATGTTCGCATTTATTTCTTCCGCATAGGCTTGGAGAAGAATAGTCGCCGGCGATTCTTCGTCAACCATTTAAAAAAAATACATATACCATATACCTACTGCGAAACTTCTAAATGTGTCAAGAAAAAGTTTAACCCCAATTGGTTTGTAAACTTGGTTGTATTTTACGTACAGAAGACACATTTCAGCAGATTTTCTAAGAAAAGTCCATCGACTGTGCTACAAACTAAAATGGCGGACCAATCCATCCAACCCAAGGGGTCCACAATCTCAAAATTAGCCTGTTATATAGTTATACACAATTATATTTAACACATAGCATACACTTTGGCTATGCGCTATATTGTGACAAACAAGTGGAGGGCTAGAAGTATATGCGTTTGCAGTGACAGCCAGGCTGCACTAAAAGCGCTGCTTAACCCTCTCACCTGGTCCAAGCAGTGCTCGAACTCAAGCTTGCTTTGAACTTGGTCGGTAGGCTAAACACGGTCAAACTTGTTTGGGTCCCAGGTCACACTGGTATCCAGGGAAATGAGATCGCTGATGGGCTTGCCAGGCTGGGTTCAGAAGAAGCTCTTTCAGGACCTTAACCCGCGCTGGGTCTGCCTGCATCTGTGGTTAGGTCATCCATCGATATTTGGGTTTCTTGCAAACACGAGCGTCGGTGGCGTGATTGTGCTGGGTGCAGACAGGCCAAGCGACTGCTTCCGGACATCTGCAAAAGGTCCGCGTCCTTTCTTCTGTCTCTCAGGAGAATCGACTGTAGACTGCTTGTGGGCGTCCTTTCGGGCCACCAAGCTTTCGCCAAACACTTAAATGTATTGGGCTTGAGCGACACCACCATCTGTCCTGCTTGTGAAGAGGACGATGATACGGCGGAACACTTCCTCTGTAGTTGTCCTGCCTTTGCTCGCATCAGGTGGCGGATTTTTGGGGCTGACGTGGTGAGTGCCGAACATCTAAGCTCTTCATCACTGAAGCTCCTTCTTATCTTTCTTCGAAAGACGGGACACTTTGATCTATATTGCTTGAGATCTGACTGCAGCAAGCAGTCGCTGTACCACCATTGTTAAGACTACATCAATGTCAATAAAGCTCATTAACCACTCTCTCGTAGTTCGTGTATTTAATATTTTGTCCACTTAAACAAAGTTCACTAACCAATTTAGAGCCAAGTAGGTACTTCGGTCTGAAGCACCTACTAGTCCTTCGCTATAGGCTAGACAAGGGCTCGATTATTAGTCTCTTGTGGACCTTTTTAAAATGGAGCCCGCCCCCGAAACATTCAAATAACCTACTTTACAGCATAGAGACAATCAGCTCGGCTAAAAGAAAATCCTGTAATAACATAAAATCTATAAAAGCTAACGCAAAGAAAATTCTTTTGATGGTGGACCTGGCCCTTAACCTTAACCTCTACCACCCGATCCATCGCTAGCTTCTTCCAGTTTGTTAGCGTCATGTTGCTTACCTAGGTTTTGAAAATCTATATATATAAAAATTGAGCCCTAAAATGTTTGTCGTCGATTCACGCCTTAACGCATTTACCGTTTTTAACCAAACTTTCACACATCTTTAGTATTGGTCCATATACGGTTTCTGTGAAGTTTGGTCAAAATTGGACAAAGGGGCGTGGCACCGCTTATACAAAAAAAAAAACATTCAAAATCGTATATCTCGAAAACCACCAAATCGATTGAGCTGAAACTTACAGATAATCTTAGGTATTGGCCCAGGAGTGTTGCTATGAAGATTGGTAAAAATTGGACAAAGAGGCGTGGCACCGCCCATACAAAAAATATCTCGAAAACCGCCGAATAGATTGAGTTGAAACTTACAGATAATCTTAGGTATTGGCTTAGGAGTGCTGCTGTAAGATTGGTAAAAATTGGATAAAAGGGCGTGTCACCGCCCATACAAAAAACATCTTCTATGGGGTGAAACTCGATGTCGTTATAACTCGATAACCGCTGGGCCGATTTTCTTGATTTTGTTTTGTTCGTATTGCTGTATTTCAGGTTTACGCAGAAAGGAAAATCACTTCCAGAAAATCGATTTATTCTCATTTTTCGCATTTTACGAAAGAACATTATTATCTAAGATCTATAAGCAATACAATTTCTGTGCACGGGCAAAGCCGGGCGGGTACAGCTAGTATTTATATAAAAAGCAAGAGAATCAATATTTCTCCGATGACCAGTGGGATTTCAAAATGGAGATCCATTAAGTAAGTCATTCACTTCGACAATTAAAAATGGCCGCCATGCAAATCGAATGCAAAGTAGGTAAGGCTGACGTGCATAAACACTACAAATAGTGCGTCACTGTGACAGAAAAGCAACAGCTCACTATGTGTTAGCAATCATTGACGATGTCCACTTTAATTTGTCCGGGAATCTTAATTGGAATCAATTACACGGACAGAGAGTGGCAAATCGACTGACAGTCGACCTGATGCAAGCAAACAGGCAGCCAACAAAGCCAACAACTCTTTAAGTGTTCGAAATCACACTTCGGTTTAATTTTTCGTTTTTTTTTTTTTTTTCAAGTTCTGTTTCATCATCACTGCTGTCATTTTTGTCGTCGTCGACGTCGCGTTCGTCACCATCATCGAATTCAGTCGACCAAAGAGGATTTACTATATGAAAGGAATTTAATTATACTTGTCAGATGTAATTATGTTCAATTTGGTTCGATTTTCTGTTTAAATTTTTTTTTTTTCTCCACTTTCTCTATGTCGCTTCGTTAAAACGAGTAAAGTATAGCGAGAGAGGGTGGTATGTGTTGCGCGCCCACTCGACATTTCGACTTAATTAAATTCCCATCGCATAGGAATCGTTCAAATGTAGTACTCAGTGTATTTGCATCAACCCTCATTCAGCCACATCCTACCGGTGTGGCACTACCCATCCATATCCACCTACAATATCCACAAGCCACCCTGCTTTAAGCCACTTAAGTGAAAAACTTTTAATTGGTTTTACTTTAGAATATGGTCGCTGCGAATCAATTTATTTTTTTGTTTTGGAGAAAAAAAAAAAACATTTTGCATGCGCATATAAATTAGCTGCTGCTGTTGCCTTTCTTGCGAAACGGAAATTCAAGTTGAAGCGTTCTTAACTTGTTCTGATTAGCAATTGAACAGTATGACGAAGGAGGGCAATGAGAAGGGTGGAAGCAGCGCCAAGCAAGTGCGAGAAGATGTTGTTGCAACAGATGTTTCTTATGCTATTTATATATACTTTTTCTTGCCGAAGTGAATGAGAACAAAAGTAGGTAAGAGTAAATAGATTCTTTTGGCTGGCGTCTTTTTCTATGGAATCTGTACAGGAAGTGTTAGTATGGAATGATTCCTTCTGGCGATATTGTATTTCTGTTTCATTAGAATCATAGAAATGCTTTAGATTTCGGGAGCTCTTAGGTGCAGTCCTTTGAAAACAGCAGTAGAGGTGGACAGATGTAGACATAGAGCCGTTGGGTGGACGAAAGAGAAACAACCGATGACTCGTGAAAATTGCCAACATGGTTTGGAAGGAGCATGCGGCAAAAACATAACATAAACATTGACGATTTATGAAAGAGATGAGTCAATCACAAACTTAAGAAGCTCATCTGTTAAGCGATAGGGCATAAAGGCGTTGACAGAAACAAAATAGCCAATAATCCGGCAAAAATAAGTTCTGCCCAGGTTTTCATTAAACCCGAAAGTTGGGAAATAAAATAGAAACATCTTTCTTATTGGAATAACATTCAGGAGCTCTAACAACCCGAAAGAGCTATAAAGTATTTCCACAATAAATCAATTCCTACACCTGAAAACGGAAAATACACATTAGAAAGCTAGCTTCCACATAACTTACCTACACAAAATAGGCATCATTTCAGAGACTGAATGTTGTATGAGCATGGAAGACGAAACAGGTACAGGGCCAACCTGTATGAATCCATGACTCTATGGGTTATGCTTATGCGCTATGAGAAGACACCCTGTGTCCTCAAGACTGAGAAATCTCAAGTAAATTTGGATATGAAGAGGCCCCTTGCTCTTATGAAATTTCCATTCAAGCACTTAGTAAAAAAACGGCCGCTAACATGTGTCCAAAGGAGGATATATATATATACCCGGGGAGCTCTTCTTTGAAGGTGACACCTTTTTTAGTTTCTGGACAAACATTTCAGTCAATCTTCGGCATTTGGCTAGTGTCTATAAGCAAGCTTACAATTTAAGTTCAATTGATCCTTCTTCTACGGAAATCATGTGGTCGTTTCTCCTACTAAAATGTTGTATAACGCACTTTCCACTAAGTCGTAGAAACATAAGAGGAGTTGATCCTAATGACAGTTTTAATTCTATACCGATTACCGACTGTAGTAGGTATTAGAAGAGCGGGCTGGCTGGCTGGTGGAGTAATACAAAAATTCACATATACTGGGCGCCAGTGTTGCCAGTTTGACTGTTTTTTTGGGTTTGAATGTAAATCAAACCGACTGTTTTTATTTTTTGACCCTATAATTCCTAAAAAAAAAAAAAGTGTAAACGAGCAATACAATGAACAAAATAAATTTGAATTATGGCTTTGTTAGTAAGAGCAAACATTCTCATTAATTATGGAATACAAAGTCATTCAAGTGGCTGCCTCGACTGGCTTCGGAGTAGCGCATGTAGGGCTGTAGCTCCCGGATTGCTTGGATGATATTGGCCTCAAGTGCTTGAATCGTTTCCGGATTGTTGGCATAACATCGGTCCTTCACGGTTCCCCACAAAAAAAAAGTCCAAAGGGGTCGAATCGCAGCTCCGAGGCGGCCAGTTGACATCGCCAAGACGGCTGATAGCTCGATTTGGGAATTTGGTGCGCAAAAGATCGATTGTGGCATGGCGCGCCATCCTGCATGAACCAGAGGTCGTCCAAATCCATGTCTTCCAGTAAATTGCAGTAAAAAAAAGTCGGTTAACATTGCTCTGTAACGCACACCGTTGGCCGAAACGAAATCTTTGTGCAGAATTCTCCTTAGGGTAGTGCGTGAAATGTTGATCTGTTGAGATCGATGGCGATTTGGTGTTCCTGAATTGAGTCTCACACTCTCGGCTACAGCAGCCACATTCTCGTCTGTGCGCAGAGTACGAAGGCGGGCACCATGAGTGTTATCCATTAGCATACCAGTCTCACGAACTTTTCGCACAAACTTGCGTACAGCAGGAGCGGTGGGTGCTTCATTTAAAAAAAAAACCCACTATTTGGGCTACGTAGCACTCACTTTGGAAATAAGTTTTCAATATTTCCCAATGTTGTTCAAGCGTAAGGCGACTTATTTCGTTTCGAAGAGGTATGTTACTGACTTTCTGTCAAGATTTCGACCGGGAAACAGCTGTCAGTGTCAAAATAACATATGATTTAAAAAGAAACCACTAGATGGGCCACCCTTTACACACTTTATAGGGACTCCGGTGACTCCTTCTTGGCGTTACAAATAGCGTTACCTAATGTAACCCTAACCTGTGGAGGGTATACAAAAAACTGTTTAAGGGTTGTATGTATTGTATACCCATTGGACATTAGTCTACAGTTTGAAACCATAACATAATCAGTTGTTCGCGGTGCCGTGAAATAATGTCGAAGGAAATAAGGTCAAATCGTGTTTATTTCCATATAACAACCCTAAACTCCACAGTTGTTGCTTATACATTATATTGAGAAAAAAAAACCTTAAAAGTAGAATGTGTTCTTCAATCTTTGACAATTTCTGCAGGCTATTTAAATATAGACATTCGTGTATTAAATAAAAAAACTTCAACTATTAAATTCGTGTTAAAATTACACAAATGACAAATGCAGACAGACGTCGGTACACTCCCTCCTAAAGTTAGTTCATTCTTGCAACTCAAAGCGTCATTTAACTTGACCAAGATCGATGGTTTCAGCCTTCGCAGTCCTTGTGTACACAACACGCGAATTCCAGATTTGCTATGACATGGTATGCTTCCGTTTCAGATTTCACATTTACAATCCAGTTTAGCGTTTTTGTGTCCCCCTATCCGCTAATCGAAGATTGAATACCTGCGCAGCTGGTTTACTCCAGTGATAAGCAATTAATCAATCAATCAATCACTTCGGACACATTTCCTGTTATTCAGAGAGACTGGTTCCTTCTGACATCGATAGATAAGCGCGCTACTGCAAAGTTATAGTGAGAAAGAATAATCGGCAAACACACGTGCTCATGCATCTATGTATGTATGTCAAACAAGGAATAGATTTTGTGCTACCACCAGAACACCACAATGTAATTTTAAAGTATCCGAGGTCTGTATGCCCATAGAGCACACACATGCCAGATGAATAAGCGTTGACGAAGATTCCCTATGATTAATTATATAGAACGATCAAGTTTTTTTAGCATAGAAAAAAGGAAAAAGAATTTTGGCACCCCTGATGGATATATGTATGCACAAAACCAACACTCTACAAAGACTGTTGTTTTTTTTTTTGTCGGTGACATATTGTACAGTGTAGAGGGTGTGATGTGACTTTTTGTGTGTTTAAACTTTTCTGAATTTACGTTTGTTTGTTTGAAGGAGGAACATGTCGGCAACGAGAAATAATGTTGTTGTGATTTTGAGTGGAAGACAGATTTACTCGCAGAAATAATTGCATTAAATGTGTTAAAAAGTGATAAGAATGACAAATAGTGTTCTAACGTATATACTTACAGAGTAATGGGAGAATTTTAAAACAGTACATACCTGAAAATAAAAGAATTAAAATGGTTTGTTGTGCATGAGTTTTTTAAGAAATAAATTTATTTACACTGCGGTTCATTTGAATGAACATACCAGAGTAACGTTTAAGAAACAGTAGGAGCTCTAATAAAAACCAGGCCTGTTCACTAAGGTTCTTCACTATTTCAAGCGGGGAACTAAGAAGCCTTTCCAAAATTGAATTTGATTCAAAATGTAGGTAATGGTTACAATTTTGTAATTTATTATAGGACTGACCAGTTCTCGTTGAGGAAGATAGCATTTCTCCATTTAATTTTTATAGTCGAAATCAATATTTTCTCCTAAAGAGCAATATAAAATTATGCCTTGCTTTAATGCAGATCACATTTGAACAGCATTGTTTTCCCTTTTTCCCATGCGATGAGAAACAATTTATAGATGTACCGGAAATTCGCATGCATGCGAATTTCTGGCTATAAAGAAGAAATTCGCATGCATGCGAATGTATGCTTTTGGAACGTAAATTCGCATGAGAAACTATGCGAATCTACACACTATTTCGGAAACTCGCAGCGAAAATTTTGAATATAAAATATATGCGAATTTCCTATATATTTGCAGAGACTCGCATGTATGCGAATGTACACTTTTAGGTAGCAGATTCGCATGTGAAAAATGTTCATATGGTCTATTCTGATGTCAGACTATAGATACTGATGGCAGCTTAGACAACCATTTCCACGAGCGCAGATTTCTCATGGGCTAACAAAAAAATTACTGCTCGATGGCAAAAATGTTTAGGTTGGCTGAGTGATTTCCATGATACACTCATAAAAAGCTATATATGTATATAATGTAAAACTCAAACATATTTTATTATAGGAATATATCGTAAAAGCATGAAATCAATAACAAAAGTAAAAGTAAACTAGAATTTGTTAACCCATTCATCTCCGAAGTACTTTCTTGAAGCGTTCCTGATTCTGGTGGAAGTATTTCTGACGAAAATAGTTTCAATTACATCATCAACTAGTTCTTCGTTCTCATTTCTTTCATTGTCTTTGCCTCCTATTCTGTCCACTGCGACTTTAATAATCTGGAACCAATTACTATGGATATACAAGTCGCCAACTTCTGATAGAAACTGTTCTCCGCTTATTAGATTTTTTTTGAGTTTCAAATTGAGCTCCTTCAATTTCACTTCTCTCACTATGAAACTTGTCTTATGTTTGGGTAGACTTTTAGCACCTTGCTCGTAGAATCCAACTGTATCAGCACGAAATTCTGCATCCAAATGTAGCAATCCTGTTGATGAAATTAATTACTTTTATGTAATAAGGAAACAACCAAGTTTTACCTTGTATCATGGAGTTCATATTTCCACGACTTTTAATCAATGAACTCTTATTTATACCACTGTGTCCGCCTTCTGCTGGATTAGTAGTACGGAATGTTTTTTTCAAACTTGGAGATCAAGTCCAACTTCTCTTTTTTGTGGAAATAATTTTCTCTAAACTTTGAAAAGACATTCAAAACGCTTTCCATTTGCTTGGCATTTAAAAATTTTGGAAGTTTTTCAAAAATCGATTTTTCGATGCTATCATAATGGTCTTTTATACTTTCAAGTGGCAGAAACGGAAGGCACATCCTCAATCTCAATTTTGAATACATACGTGAATTTCTCAATGTCCGATGTGCAATTCTTAACGAACTTGCTTAGGCCGTTCGTCATCATTATTTTCACATTATTTTTGTTGATGTGGAACAAGCACAAACTCCTTTGCTTGTCAGGATATAGTTCACGTATTACCGACTGAACAGTTTTTTCGTCGTCGGTTAAATAGTCATCCCATTGAGGATAACTCAAATTATTTTGAATCCTATAAATTCAAAATCAAAATTTATGATGTTAGAGACAGTCATCTTACCTATACTGATCCAAAGCCTTGAATAACTCCTCGTATTCTACCAAGGTCTTTGTTTTCATTAAGAAATAAACGGCCGCAATAGCTTTGAATCGGGGAATGACTTCTTCATCACTTGTCCCTTCTAAAACAAACCATAAAATGTAAGTTTGTTTAAACTCCATGGGGGTCATTTTAAATGTTCCGTCAGATAAGACAATTCTGCTGTTGAAGAATTGTTCAACCAGGTACTTTGTTCCAAATATTTTAGATCCTTGCTGACCCTCATATATAAGGAAATAATCGGACTCCTCATCCAAATCCTTGGAAGGTATGATTTTTGTTTTCTCCTTGGAAACCATTTCATGTTCATCCAAGAAATTGATATTTGATGGAGCCTTCACGCGCTTATGCGACTTGTCAAGGGCAGACCTAGCTCTTTTGAAGCTTCCATAACCAGAATTCAAATTTTTCATGGTAAATTCGCCCTTATGCTCATGAGAAAGCACTTTCAGATCGGTATCGAATGCCTGCTTGCTTGTTATTCCTGATTTGCTTTTATTGACAACTGCATTATTTTTTGCTGTGAGACAAAGAGCCTCCCCATACTCTTGAAGAACACACTGCTCCACATGCTCAACTTTCACCCATTTCAAATCTTCACTTTCCATCCACATGAAGTAAGATGGGCTTTCTTTAATAGCTTCGAGAGTTGATCCTGCTTTCTTGGAATCTCGCTTCGACTTGTCAATAAGATATCGGCACTTACTGCAATCATACCTAGTTGTCGTTTTGTTAGTGCATCTTGTGGAATATCTGCAACCAAACTTTGTAGAGCCCACTTGGTGATACTGTACAAATATTCCATACTCCTCTCGTTCAAATCTTAATTCATCGTATATGGGGACAGCATTTTCCAAATAATTATTGGTATTTAACATTGCTTTTGCTGGACTCGACGCTCGTTTTTTTTCTCAATTTTTGGTAAATGTAGATTTTTTTATTTTGTGAATTTTAAAGTTTGGCATCCTTGTATAAATCATAAAAAAGTAAACTACATATTCGGCCACTCGATAAATTTAATTTACTTTACCACGAGCGCGGATTTTGTACGGGCAACAGAAAAATTAGAGCTCGATGGCGTTAATGGATGATTGGATATGTGGTTGGTTGGAGTACAGGTTGTGTGACTGCAGTTATATTTAAAAAATCACCTCTGAAAAGAATTCGCGCGCGCGGATTCTTTTCAGAGGTGATTTTTGAGCACATGCGAATTTCCGGTTCCTTTGTAAGGTTCAGGAAACTCGCATGCATGCGAATTTCCTTAATTATATCGGAAATTCGCATGCATGCGAATCTACAATATTAGATATATCGGAAATTCGCATGTGCATGCGAATGTCTAGTGAATCAATTTATACGAAAAGGTAAATTTCCTACGACTTGCTAACACTGCTCCAAATAGTGAACAATATCTACAATTCTCTATACAATTCTGTAATATAACACATTTTTTTTAGGATATATATTCCTGTTGCAATGCAACGAGTTTATGGTATATCGATCAGCTTTAAGACACTTTACCGTTCATCGATATCTTCCAGTGCTATTCTGTGGGAAATTTGATCAACATAAAAGTGAACCAATATGCACATAAATTTCGACCTCAGATCATAGACAAATAGTTTAACAAATTCTCTATTTTTAGCAATTTTGTTTTCAATAATAAGAACAGGAATTGTGTTTGCGTCAAAATTCTTTATTCATTATGAAAAATAAGGCTAATGAATTGACGCTCGTATCTTTTTTTTCACACAAACAAAACAGTACCAGTCCCAAAAGAAAGGTATCTGCACAAAACATCACATTTACTTCTTCGAGAAAGGAATACTTTTAACCACGTTTTTGACTCGACCTTGGGACATTATTTATTCTTTAACAAACAAAAGAAAAATTGATATTGGAGTTCTGAATAAAAATGTATAATGACAAGACATTAATCAAATGGCAAGGTTAGAATGTATAGATCTATGAGTTCATCAGAGAAGTCTAGGCACCACAGCGACCCAATCGTAGACAGCGATATTCTCTTCCTTGAACATATCTGCTTTTCTGCTTGAAAATGTATTCCTTTGCCAATCCTCTATATCTTTTAAAGCTTTTTACTATTTCACCGTATAAACGCAGTATTTTAGAGAAAAAAAAAGCCTTATGCAGTTTTTGAGTCTGATGGAAATACATATATGAAAACAATTGCGGGGATACGGTATATAGGCTTCCGAGCCCTGAATAGTTCGCGGCTTATCGGAAATAGCCCCAAGAGAAGTAATCGAATGTCGTCAAATTGCTTGATGTCCGTCGCCAATTGACTGAACCTTTTTGTGATACTTTTAACTTAATCGATTTTAACGCCAAAATAGGAAAGGATGACATTGTTGGTAGTATGTACATGTACAATCAATCAGGAATCACAGCCTACACTACACCACGCCTGGGCTAACCGAATTTGCTGCGAGACGTAATGTTACTATACCTAGTTATCACACGGCTTCCTCAGCTCAATATCCACAAAGGAACATAGAGGTCCCCAGATCATCAAAGCGTCAATCAAATTGATCACATTGCATTCATCGAGTATTTTAGATGTCCGAACTTTCCTAGCGGCCAACATAGACTCGGTCCACTACCGAGCTTCTCCGGAGGTGCTACTCTTGGAAAAGTGTTCAGAAGTTTTAACAAAAGGCTAAAATAATGTGTCACATTAAGAAGGCCCGAACAGAGGCCTGTAGATATACTTTATGCCATGGTGACTTTTTCTTGGCGTTACAAATGTAATGACAAAGCGAAAATACCTTCCTGTGGAGGGTATAAAAAAGTGTATCTACACAAAATATTGGCCATAGCAAATATTTACAAAATAAAACTTTCCGTGGCTTAATTTTGACAGATAAAGAGAAAAACATTATTATGGACATCTTTTTAAATGAAGAACATTTTAATGCAAGAAGATCAACCTGTACGAAGTGGTTTTGTTGGTTGGTGAACTGTTCACATTTAGCAAGGTGGTGGAGAGAAACATTGGAGAAGCGCTTAATTTTAGCTTTTCTTAAATGCTTGAATCATATTCTTTCGTGATATAAATTTATTTTGGAGTAAAAACAAATGTAAAAAAACCTTATGTCATTTCATCTGGAATAGTATGTGCTAGTCGTCAAGCGGTCAATAGAAAGCGGCCATTCATGTTAATCAAATTAGTAGAGGTCCCAAAACAGAAGCCTGAGGTACTCCAATATTAATAAACCTTATAGAAATAGAGTTTAAATCAGAAATCTTTATTTATTACTAGGTTAAAAGTGCGGTATGGGTAAAATAAAGTGTACGACTGGGTGCACGAAACTTTCTAGTACTAGTTAACAAGTGATTAATAAATTAAATTCAGGCATGTCTCCGAAATGACTGGCTCTGAATATCGCTGGTTGACAGGGCGGGTTATTAGAGTAGCATCTACTTTTGATGTATGCCTATAGAAACAAAATCCATGGAAGTTAAGTCCCAGAAACCTTTGGGATCCGCAGCAGTTTCGAAAGCTGCTGATCACCGAAATATCTAAACATCAAACTCTGGGACAGTGTTGGACATTTTGGCCCCATAAATACAATTTTGAAAGCTCTGAAACAAGGACTATTGCTAAACGTTTACCTTCTCGATGTGCAGTGTCATCAACGCATAGGTTTAAACTTGTTGTTACAAGGAAGTTCGTTTTGGCATATGAAATTGTACATAATCACTTGGCATACATATGTGGGCCCATTAAAAAATGACACTCTTTTGAGTGAAGATTCCAGAGTATATCGATTCTTTAAACCGAGAGAAACGTGCTTATGTCAAGTAATAAGAAATCTGAAACTACCTTCTATTAACTGCAGAACAACCCCAATAATGCCGTTTATGAAATTTTATTTAAAGACCAATGATATCGTCGATTTTTGCGACCGACGGAAAATGCATGCCTAGCCATAGAGATTTTTTTATTTCTACCTGTTACACTTCCTCTGGGATCCTCTACTGCAAAGTGTCCTAGATGTTATTTGAACGATGTAATTTCTCAGACATAGAGGCATTGACTATATTACAATGCGTAATTTTCAGCTTCTTTTATGAAATTTGAATACCGGAGCGCCCAAATTGAAAACCCTTTGCATAGCCATCCAATTAGTAGGCCTTCTATTATCCATTAGTTGATTAGGAATGGTTTTCATGATATTTCCTTCATAAGTAGGCCATCTCTTGGCTATTTCAGTGATTATGGGTTGAATTTTATGCCGAAACCATTAAAGATGACGTACACGGTTCTATTATACTCATTTTGGAGGAGGCTATCTACGACTAAAGGTAAAACAATTAGGTATAAGTATATACAAACTTATTTGCTCATAATTATTTCCCATAGTTAGAATCCACAAAACAAAACCACTTGAATGTAATTATAGAATTCGGTACTCTTCTCAGAATCTGTCAAGCGTTTGAGCAAAGATTATATAGCACTAAATCCTTCCTAATATTCTTTATTACTCGTAATAAGTATTCCCAAGGCAAATATAAAAAGTAAGACAAACAATCGTTAAAGATAGCTCATATTCTGCTGCTTCACTGTCATACAAAAATGTATCTATCTATACGAGTATCTACGAGTATCTACATTTTCACACTTCTATAATTTTTATTTTTTTTTAGATTATCAACACCCAACCAACCTCAATTCAATCGAAGGCAATACTCATTAATCAATCTACGACAGCAGCGTTTTTTTTTTATACAATTCCCTGACATTGTGTTATCTTAAGTTGGTAGAAAATAAACAAAAATATAGTATACCAGTAGATGGTGCACAAATATAGAGGCAAGACCCCGTTATAGGCACACCCCAATCCAGGGGAAAATAGACTATACGAATTGAACTTACCTGGGAAAAAAAGTCGCGCAGTCAGTCACTTATAGTGTTTGCTTAAATATAGCCTTATCGGTGAGTGAAGTGCTTCTGCTACCATAATTTGTCTCGTTATTTGAATTTAACAGTATGTAACAAAAGTTCACACAAAAAATAAATAATTTGTACATTTTATGTAAAAATATACTCATGATTGTGACAGTTTTAGAAAATGTTTTAAATAAACCTTTATACCAGCACCCAAAGCGGACCCTTAAAAATTGCCGTCTTACTGTTATTTGCTCAGTAATTAATAATGAAAATTGAAAATTGTATCGGAGCATTTTATAGTGCTCGATCGAATTAGTAAGCTATTTATAATTTATAATCTAATTTACACCATTATGGAACTAATTTGCAGACGTGTATACAATAACAAACCCGATGGCATCATATAGAAATAACATGACTTAGCGCTATTAGCATGTCTCAAATAATACGATCGCAGTCATGTCTGTAGCTCTAAATAGATATTTACATAACAGGAAGCCATGGTAGATACATACACCTACTGTTACACACTTTGTTAGTTACTTCACAATAAAGTGATATCCTGAAAATTGAGAAGCCTTATGAAATGTAGATATACAAACCGTAAAGTAATAAAATAGTGATAATTGGAAACCTTTTTGCCTTTAGCATATAGGGTACTGAGGCTCTATATAAACCCTAGAACTCGTCTGGATTCCATATATATCCTCTATGCTCTCTGCATACCATATAGAGTACCTACCCTCCTACGTCTCCCCTTACCTATGCCTGTACTTCTACGACCGGTCAACAATCGAAGTAGGTATAGGTACTTCAGATGAAGTTGCCTATAATTCTTTATGCGTAAACGACTTGTGTATTCAATATAAACTTTAATTCCGGTAGGTAGCGCGATTTTCCACAAGTCCTCCCCAAGTAAAACGGCACTTGATACGTTCAGCTGTATGTAATACTCCCGAGTAACTATAGAATCAAGATTTGACGGGTAACTAAATTGCTGAACAACTCCTCCCGGAAAGTTTTCTTCCAAACTATAGATAGGCCCAGAATATTTGTGCGGTATTTAAAAATCCGCTTAAGGACATTTTGGAAGTGCTGCCTGCCAGGAAACTAATTTCCTATCGATCATACTTATAGACAATCTAAAGGCATAACAAGGGTACAACTTTCGCTACTGTCCCTAAGACATTAGATCTGATAGGCCGCAGTTTTTTACGCTCTTTGGTCTTCACTCATCACGATATAGGGTATCTATCCTACCCTGGTTAAGCCTAAAGCCTAAAGTTTGTTGAAGTTTTTATGGTGGTTATAACTGACAGAATTTGATTCGCAAAGTCAACATCACTTATGACTAAAATCTTCTTTTACTAATTCATGAATCTTTTTATGTTTAATTAGGGATTTGTAAAACTCAAAACTTCTACTCCACAAGTGAACACATTACCACGGCTACACGGTCAATCGCAATAAAATGTCAGTGAATTACTGCATTGGATTCAGTTTCTCTCTAGGGAAATTTAGATTAGGTTAGGCGAATGTTATAGCTATCAGTAAAATGCAACCGAAAAAAGATTTTTTTACTTTTTTGGAACACTTAAACTTAATCGTTGAACTCAATCTTGGTCTTAAAATGTTGCTTTTGAATTATAAAGTCAATTCTTCTAAAAGAAATAAGCAATTGATCTACAACTTTTCTCGAAAACGAATTTATTAATTTTTCCGTACGAAAAACTTTTTCTGTTCAACTTCTCATTCAGTTTCACGAAGTATTCGTCAGGTTGGTATTGAAAATGGGCTATGTCGGTCAATTAGTTCTGGTACCTCCCATACAAAACCACTCTTAGACCCATGTGTCTCTCTATCTATTTAAATCACGATAGAGTCCAAACAAATCGACTAAGGCGACTGAAATTTTGTGAGAGATTTTAATTTTGCGGTTGTCAGGTTTGTAATAAAAATGGTCCATGTCGGTAAAGTAGTCCGTTACTTTCCATACAAAGTCAATATTCGACCAATTTATCTCTCTAGCTGTTGGAAACACCATAGCGTCCAAACGAACCGACTTAAATGAATAAAATTTTGTGGGAGGACTTCTTTTTACTGTTGTCAGGTTGGTATTAAAAATTGTCTATGTCGGTCAAGTAGTTCTGGTACCTCCCATACAAAAACAATATTAGACACAGGCGTGTACCTGTACAGTACATACAGTGGAGGGTATCAGAGCATCGGCCAGGCCGATGATAACACTTTTACTTGTTTTTATTTCATTTCCATCAATATCACTATGTCCTGGTCCAAGGCCAAGCAGAAACCAGAAAGT